>OZ020604.1:37512135-38712135 GCA_963971545.1 Philophylla caesio
AAAATGTTCAAATTTATAAATTTTTGCAAGATCGCGAAAAATGTTCTTCGCTGGCAGATTTTAAGTTGTGCTGCAATTTATGAATGAAAAGAAGTTTTACGCACGCGCAATTTATGAATGAAATGGTTTAGGATTTATGGCGCCGGTGTAACAGTTGATGTAGAAGTTGCTGCGGGAAGTGAGGACAGAAGTGTGCGCACGTTGATGTGTAAATATGTATAAATATAAGTATGTGCGTACATTTGTATGTGCAAAGACGTCATTTGTCCTTGAATTTATATTTTGGCATGTGATGTATGTACATAGGTCAAGGTTGATTTATATGATCTTGTAATATATTTATCTAAAGTATTTATATAAATAGGTATGTATGTATATACATATGTATGTACATACATATGTATGAACAAAGTTAGTTCTGCATTTTGTATACATACATATGTATGCATAGATAAGAATATACATACATATGTATAATGGGTAAAATATTGATTTGTATTATGTTAAATGGGGGTTTAGAATCTACATATGTACATAGTACATACATACATATGTACGCATACACAAGATTTGCAGTAATTTTCAAAAAATTTGCGAATAACTTATGTAGATAAAAGCGTAAAAATTATGTGTCAACAAATGCAAATCGCCGACGGCATTTTAGCATTTGCGTTTGCGCACCACCATTAAAGCAAATCTTATCATATCATATGTATGTAAGTACGTACACACAAATGACCCAAAAGAGGACTCTTCATTAATTAATAAAACCAATTTTATTATTATTTGACTTTATTTTTCCTATATCCAACGAAATTCATAATTTTCCTAATACGTAATGCCGTCGGCAAAACAACAGGTGGATTATGCTCACATTTGTGCATTAATTAAATCCATATTCATAAAACAAAAAAGGGGCGGCTTCAGCCATTAATTTTACAAATGCACATACATAAGTATGAATATACATTTTATCAATCGTATTATAATTATTCTGCTTTTTATGAAATTGTCAAAATCAACCCAAAATAGGTATATTTTTCTTACATTTATGAGAATATACAAGCTGTTAATTTTCTTTCGACCTCACTCAGCTCTGTTAACTTGCCACTCTCGCTATTTCCCCTGTTAGCCCTGGCGCGGTGAAATAAGACAAGACATTTACTTGGATTTTGACAATTCACACTGATATTCGCGTGAAAATCTTCTCTGTCAAATATAAGTTCTCTGCCTGTGGTGTACTTGCCTATTAGAATCAAGCTCAATTCACAGTAGAGGAACGAATCACGGAATAGACCGGAATCAGAGAACGTACATTACAGAGAAGCTTCAAGACCGAAAGACAGTGTGAATTGTCAAAAACCATCAAAATTGTAATAGGCAAGTTCACCACTTTTGCAATGGCGGCGAAAAATTGAGAGCGATAAATTAACAGAGCTGAGCGAGGCCGGCATTTTTAACAGAACATGCATTTTCTCGATTATGTATTGATTTCTCATTGAAATTAATAAAAATAATGATAAATTACAAAATATGTATGAAATTGTGTATTATTTAAATATGTTCGCCCTAAGAGTTGATTTCTATTACATATGTTTATGCATATGTGCATATTGAAAACCATACAAATACACTTTGTTTGTTAGAAGTTATGTACATGTTCACAAGCTCTTTTGGCCGACGGCATTTTACATGGACATTTTTAATAAAGTAAAACGATTTTCCTTAAATGATGAATTTTAAACTTTATTCATGTTCATAAAATATGTAGGTTGACAATTACATATATACATACATGTTTAATGTGTGTACTAGGTATGTCTGCTTAAGATTTGCTATAATTGCTGTGAACAAAGACAAATGTTCATTTGCCGACGGCATTTTACATTCTCAGATATGTAGTTAGAATTAAAATAACTGTTTTGTCGCAATGTCTAAAGAAAAAAGGCAACGGACTTTAACTACTTTGAGAATTTTTGACGCTTGCGATCGTTTGACGATATAAATTTAATACGTTTTAACTTAAAAATCTAAGATTTTGCATAAAAATGCCTAAAATAAGAAAATGTCAAGTTCGCGAATGTGAAAGACGCGATAAATACTATAGATTTTTCGCTTTTCCGAAGGATCCAGCCATGTACAACAAGTGGAAGGAGAATTTGGAGATTCCACCCATACAGGACCTCGCACAGGTCGGTGCTTTTATCTGCATTAAGCACTTCGAGGAAGATGCAGTAGGTGGGAAATTTTTAAAAATTGGTGCAATTCCCAATTAATAATTAATTGGAGTTTTCTGACCAAACTTGTTAGAGTTGTAATTTGCTATTTGGCTAACTACTTACATATGTACATATGTATATAAATATATTTTTTTACTAATGAAGTTTTCAAATATGGAATTACAACTTTAATGAGAATCTTCTGAAAACTCTAATTTATTAAGTCGTGTAAGAAATTTTCGTCTTATTCGTATGAATAACACTTTCGCAACTCTTTTTCCAGCAAAGCCAAATATTCTTCAATAACCATATGATTTTGTTTTTTTCTTTTCTATTTCAGTATATTTTTTATTTAATTTTAGTATATATTTTTTTTATTTCATGATCTTTTCCATTTATTTCAGCGATTCAAAATAAATATTTTTATGAAATTGTGATTAGTTATTTAATTGTTTATTAATTAATAAAGATTTAAAATAAAAAATAAAAAAAAATCTATCTCTTATACTATAAAATGTGAATTCATATGGTATGATATCGAAATCTAGCAAATAGCATGCAAACACCACCAAAATCACAAATTCGGTAGCACACGTAAGTATGTTTTTATATACACACAAATATAAATATGAACAAACGTACACTTGTTCACGTGCCCGCAAATACCCTCGAACTCTAAATGTTTGCTTCTGCTCGGACTTTCAACAATTCTGCTGCATGACGAAAGCAAAAAACCAACACCATAAATTAGAGTTGGGTGCAAATAGTTTTCGTTTTGCACTATGTGCAAGGAAAATAGCAGTAGCACAAAAAGGTACTATTTCACTCTCAGAGACATGTAACTAGGAGAAAGTCAATAATATATAGGGGCATAATAAGTATTAAGTTAAGATATTAGGTAATAAATATTTAAAGTTATCTAAAAGCAAAAAATGTATTATCCATTTCTGTTGCTACTTTTCTCAAAGCAGTAGACTTCCTACTCCGACTGCAAATTACAGTAAATGGTTAGCAAATTCAATGATGACCAACACTGTTGTTCAAATGCGACAAAATTCGGCTACATATTTACATATATATGTAAGCTCATACAAATGTACACAGCGCGTATTGAGGTGATGAAGATGTGCTGAGTAATTTTTCTGGTAAGGCCTATTTTGCGAAATTATACCGAATGCATTGATATATTTTCAATCGTTTTTTACAAAAGAATGGTTTGTAATTGTTAAATATTGATAAATTATATATACATTTGGTAAAGTTATCTCGTATTAGGTGAATAATGCCTAATATACGTATTTTTAATTATCTATTAACTACAAATTTGCCGGACTGGGCCATAAATAGCGAACGCCTCTGTACTTGCAAAGCTGAAGACGAAAATCTTCAAATTTATACATTTTTGCAAGATCGCGAAAAATGTTCTTCGCTGGCAGATTTTAAGTTGTGCTGCAATTTATGAATGAAATGAGTTTTACGCACGCGCAGTTTATGAATGAAATCGTTTAGGATTAATGGCGCCGGCGTAACTGTTGAGTTTGCCATTGTGAGGGAAGTGAGGACAGAAGTGTGCACATGTAGATATGTTTGAATTTGTACGTATAATTGTATGTATGCGGACGTCATTTGTCCTTGAATTTGTATGTGCATACATACATACATATACATATGTATTGGCATTGTGATGTAGGTCAGTTATATAATGTATTATAATATGAAAACATTTGAATAATGTGCAAAATATTGATTTGCATTACGCTGAGGTTTAATTAATATCTTATCTTATAATTATTGTTACTTAGTATATACATATAACATGGGTACTATTTACGTATACTTATATGTACTTACATACATATGTATGTATGTAGGTATTAACTTAACTTATGCCTAGTATATACATACATATGTATGTATGTATATTCATGTATAGGAAATGATTGGCAGTAATTTATCGTAAATATATACCGAATTAAAGTCATAACTTATATAAAAAACTAAAAAATTACCAATATCTGAGAATGTAAAATGCCGTCGGCAAATGAACATTTGTCTTTGTTCACAGCAATTATAGCAAATCTTAAGCAGACATACCTAGTACACACATTAAACATGTATGTATATATGTAATTGTCAACCTACATATTTTATGAACATGAATAAAGTTTAAAATTCATCATTTAAGGAAAATCGTTTTACTTTATTAAAAATGTCCATGTAAAATGCCGTCGGCCAAAAGAGCTTGTGAACATGTACATAACTTCTAACAAACAAAGTGTATTTGTATGGTTTTCAATATGCACATATGCATAAACATATGTAATAGAAATCAACTCTTAGGGCGAACATATTTAAATAATACACAATTTCATACATATTTTGTAATTTATCATTATTTTTATTAATTTCAATGAGAAATCAATACATAATCGAGAAAATGCATGTTCTGTTAAAAATGCCGGCCTCGCTCAGCTCTGTTAATTTATCGCTCTCAATTTTTCGCCGCCATTGCAAAAGTGGTGAACTTGCCTATTACAATTTTGATGGTTTTTGACAATTCACACTGTCTTTCGGT
The DNA here is from genome assembly GCA_963971545.1 of Philophylla caesio. Classification (NCBI taxonomy): domain Eukaryota; kingdom Metazoa; phylum Arthropoda; class Insecta; order Diptera; family Tephritidae; genus Philophylla; species Philophylla caesio. Next base: position 37,516,930 of record OZ020604.1, read on the forward strand.
CTTGAAGCTTCTCTGTAATGTACGTTCTCTGGTGTTGACAGAATCATTTGTAATTTGGCATCAAACAAGTAAGTTCGCTTAAATAAAGTGCAAATATGATGAAATTATTACAAGAAATACAATCGCACTTGGATTCTTGAGGCAAAGCCTGATTTTATTTCGTTTCTCCTTTTACACGTCGTACACTGGTTATCCTCGATGTCAAAAAGAACCGGAAAACGTCAAGCTGTCACAATTGACACTTGGCGACCGCCATTACAAAGAAGAGAACGGGGCTGCCACACGTTTGGTTTCACGTATAATTTATTACATTCGGCCTTAACCTGACAACCGATCGACCTCGATCGACTCTAGTGGGAACTCCCCGGTGTCTTCCAGATATTCATAATCCGTACATTCATCATAATTACATTGGCCATATTGTTTTCTTGAATACTGGGGGTGTTGCCTTCTTGTCTCGGATCCTCGCCGCTTTGGCTGAATTGCACCCAGCGTCGAAGTCTGCTGGAGTCGAGGACACTACTGTAAGGAATTTGCGTGACCTGGCAGTTTTCTATGTCAGTCACTACGTAACGGTCGTGCTTTCTGAATGACATAAGGTCCCTTATACTGAGGAATAAGTTTCTTATTTCTACCGATCGTGTTGTCTACATTCTTGATCACTACATATTCACCAACCTCAAACTGCTGGGCGGGCTTATGGGTTCGGTTAAAATACTGTTCGTTCCTGTTCTGTGACGCCTGGATAGCCTCGTCCGCCTGTTCCCTGATTTTGGCCAAATCGGTGATTTCATTGACATAGTTTTCCCGAAGGTACTCGGTCAATTCGTCAACTACACGGCTGCTCCACACCGAACAACAGCCTACTGGGAGTCTGTTTGGTGCTACTATGGACTGTGTTGTTGATGGCAAACTCTACATCGACCAGTCTCCTCTTCCAGTTCGTATGGTCTATAGGATCGGTGTGTTTGGCCAACATACTCTTTAATACTCGATTCACCCTCTATACCTGTCCATTCGATTGTGGGGATGCTACAGCATTTAGCACGTGTTCTATACTATGACGACCGCAAAATTCCTTGAACTCAACTGATGTGAAACAAGATCCCCGATCACTTATAACCCGTCTGGGTCGACTGTAATCTGTAAAATACCTACTTAATGCGCAAATGGTCACTTTGGTGCTGGTGTTTACCCCATATAATTTAACGAATTTTGTGAACGAATCCACAACCACCAAAACGTGTCGGTGTTTAGACCTAACAGTTTCCAGAGGACCGAAGTGGTCAATATGAAGCGTATCCCACGGTTCAGGTTTCTTCGGAATGCTATACAAGTGTCTTTCATTACTTCGAGACTGTCCCGAATAATAGATGCACTTCAAGCAGTTAGCGAGAAAGCCCTTAACCTTCCTCCTCATTCCCGGGAACCAATATTGTTTTCCAATCTGGTTGAAACAATTTTCTACTGCTAAATGACCATAAGTCTCGTGAATTAACCGGACCACATTACTCTCCATCTCTGCGGGTACATACAATTGTCTGCTACCGTTCGCAACATGGAAAACCAATCCGTTCTCCATATCGAATCTCAGCACCTCAGTCTCTTCTAACTTCTGTTTTAACTCCTTAATAACGGGATCTCTCATCTGAGCTATTTGAAGATTCACGTCCACTTCACTTTCCTCCACGGTATTAACACACGTCGCCCTGCTTAATGCGTCCAGATGGGTCATCTGCTGCCCCGGCCGATGTCTAATCTTGTAATCGTAATCTGCCAACGCCAAAGACCACCGGGCAATCCGTGGGTTGATTTGTTTCTTACTGAGAGTCAGTACTAGTGAATTGCAATCTGTCACAATGGTGAAAGGAATTCCGTGAACAAACACTCTGAACCGTTCCAGAGCCCTAACTATCGCCAAAGTTTTCAACTCAAAACTGTGATAACGGGTCTCGGCATCCGTGGTGCTCCTAGAAAAGTACGCCACTGGATGGAACTTATGGTCAGCTTGCTTTTGCAACAAGACGGCCCCGTAGCCATACATGCTGGCATCGGTGTGCAATTCGGTTTCAAGGTTTAAGTTGAATATACACAAAACGGGTGACTTAGTCAGACTGGTCTTCAAAATTTGGAATGCCTGCTTGCATTCGTCAGTCCAATCAAATCGGACGTCTTTGCCTAGCAACCTGCTCAGCGGCTTAGCCACTCGTGAGAAGTTAGGTATGAACCTTCGGAAATATGAGAACAACCCTAGACACCGTTGTACTTGTTTTGCATTTTTTGATTCACAATAGCTTCTATGGCTTCTATTTGCCTCTCACTGGGTCGTATTCCCCTGTTACTAACCCTATATCCTAAATATTCTAGCTCCTGGTACGCAAATTTGCATTTCTCAAAATTCAATTTCAGTCCGGCCTCTGCGAGTGATTTTAACACTCGCCCTAGCACTTCACCATGCTCTTTAATAGTCCGTGTGGCCACCAAAATGTCATCTAAATAAACCACTACCTATCCGCGAGTAACCATCGGTTGGAGCACTTGGTTGACCAGTCGTTGGAAAACCGCCGGAGCATTAGCTAATCCGAATGGGACAAAGTTATATTCATACTGCCCCATTGGGGTCACAAAGGATGTCAACCGTATTGAGTCCGCGTGCATCGGAATCTGATGATAACCATTCCGTAAATCCAGTGTGGAAAAATAATTTTTCCTCCCAAGTACAACAAACAATCTTCAATTAAGGGAAGGGGGTATCGGTCTTTTATGGTTATTTTGTTCAACTCTAGATAGTCAACACACATACGTAATTTCCCATTCCTTTTCCTGACTAGGACTATCGGCGATGCATACGGGGACTCACTCGCTCTTATAATACCCTGAGACAATAGGCTATCAATTATTTCTTGCACCTCGTTCTTCTCTTTAAATGATAATCTGCGGGGAACGCTATACACGGGCGTATCTTTTTCTACTGAAATCTTCATAAAATATTTATCCATCGTTTTGCCCCTCGCCGCTTCTACGTGTTCCTTACGAATAACCATTTCTATCACATCAGCATCTGTCTCTGTCAACTGCTCACTTATGTCGTATGTCCTAAGTGAAATATGTTTGTTACCCTCACAGTCTGTCTCCCCGCCTAGTGTCACGTCATCGTCACTCTTAACTAGTGCCAATTCTTGAACATTTTCCTCCAATAAACTTTCCCCGCCGGGTGCAACCCTTACATACATGGTATCCGATTTTTTTGAAATATTTAACAATGTAAGTGCACCGATAACATTAATTAAAAGCTCATTTGTTCTTGTCTTATTCCTTAACATCAGTAATTCATTTTTATTATATATTAGATTTAATACTTTACATAAGTGAATGCCCATTCGGCTCAACAGGTCACGCCCGAATAACCAAGGAACAATGGCTTGGTCATCGGGTAAAATTAAAAAATTGTGGTTAAGTTCAACACCTTTAAATAAAATTTTACATTTCACGTATCCGTACGTATTTAGTCGATTATTTCCGATTCCTCCATATTTTGTTGCTTGCCGCTTGTCCTCGATCTTGAAAGGCACACACGACTTCTGCACAAAACTAACCGGACTACCGGTGTCAAAGAGAACAAAACGTTTCCTAAGTTCAGTGCACTTATCTTGTAAATAAAAGGCAACACTTACCAAATTTCTTGCAGTTAGCTGCTCGACCACTCTGCGCACCAATCGGTCTTCTTGGTCTTCCTCTCCCTCTTCAACTGCTGTGACTGCTGCTGCTGCACCACTGGTCCTCTTCTTCTTTGGGCAGGTGAACCTAGTATGCCCCACTTCGTTGCATACAAAGCAAGCATCTGGGTTGCGTCTGGGTTTGGTGCAAGCACTTTGGTAATGCCCATACGCAAAACAATTATAGCAACGAACTTTTCCCAGTTCCACTGCACTGCCGCCAAACACTGACTGCTTCTGCTTACTGCCTGTAGTAACCGTCTGCGTTTTGATGCGCCTTTTCTTTTCATAGCGCTCCATCAGCATCTTTAGCTCGACTATGGTGGTGGCACTGTACAACATCGATACTTGTGCAGATCTGTCCTGGAGACCATCGATTATTATGTCGATTAATTCCAGCTCAGGAACGTTGGCGCGACTGGCAATGAGCTGCATCTCGATAACATACTGTCGAGGCGTTTCGTTTGGCCCCATTGTACGTGCTCTCAACTGCGTAAAAACATCTTGCATCGAGAACGCCCTTTCGTACTTCTGCAATAGTGCCGACTTAAGCTCACCGTACGTGCGCGCCGTTAAAATGGATGCAAACCGTTTCGCCTGCCCAGTCATCAGATGGCGCGCCGCGACCAGCTTATCGCGTTCCATATAATTATACGCCTCGAACACATTTTCCAGGTCACTGACCCACTTTCGTACGTCTTGCAGTTCGGAGCCTTCGAACTTGGTGACCATAGCGTCTAATACGGCCAGATCAATTCGCTTATCGCTGCCCATGCCAATCTCCTGCTGCACCATTCGCAACTCCTGTCGTTTGCGTGCGATGGCGAACTGCCGATCCAGGAGCTCTTCCTCTTCCTCTGCTTCCTGTAAACGCTGACAGGCTATGGACCCTGATGGCGTTGTGGACGTCATTGGCCGCCGTGACGTATCCGCAACTGGCTGCTGCACTACACCCAAAAACTGGTGCACGACTTCTGGCTGCTGAGGAGCATCTGGCTGCTGGGGAGCATGTGGCTGCTGGAGAGCATCTGACTGCTGAGATGCGTCTGCCTGCTCGGTGGTATTAGCGTACCCTTTTTGGCTTTTTCGTAAAGCGTACGTAACTGCACCAACGTGGCCTCGTTGTCATATGGGACACCTGCCGTTGACAGAGCAGCAACAATTTGGTTGCGTGTTAAGCGGTGGTTCGACATTATTCCGATAATAATGCTTTCGGCGTTTACTTAGCGGCGCGTTGAATTCAGACCCCACATCTGAATATATAATCGCACTTGGATTCTTGAGGCAAAGCCTGATTTTATTTCGTTTCTCCTTTTACACGTCGTACACTGGTTATCCTCGATGTCAAAAAGAACCGGAAAACGTCAAGCTGTCACAACTGACACTTGGCGACCGCCATTACATAGAAGAGAACGGGGCTGCCACACGTTTGGTTTCACGTATAATTTATTACAGAAATATGTTATTTCTCTTCTAAATATTTCTGATATTTACCCAAGGCACATTAAACAGGTAGCAGCATTAAAGAAAATGCAACCCTGGGGTATATTTTGTGATTTGTTGTGGTCCATCACCCTTCCAAATAGATATATAATATTCGACGATCAAATGTAAACAAAATGTACGTGTTTCTAAATTTTTCATGAAAAACTCCTTTGTTTTCAACTCAAACAGTGCAAGACGCATTATACTACAACGGATCCTCAGAAAGCATTGCTCCTGGTCACAAAATTATGGAAAGACTTACTGGTATGCCTTCAAAAATGCAAAAAATTATTAAAACGCACACAACTGTTTGCAGAAAGCGGCATGCCGAAGCTTTGTTCTGCATATTAAAAACAAGATCCGACCTTCCCTTTATTTTATAACACAATGCCCCATTTCTGCGTATGTGCATACACATGTACATACGTATGCATGTTTTCAAACCACGTTAACGCAAAATTTGTATAAATTGGAAATTATAATTATACAAAATATAAACAAAGATAGTTTTGTAAACAAAGTTTGATTTGTTATGGACCACATATAAGGGAAAACTCCAATCAGCTGCTAACATTATACTACCTGTTTATTGCGCCATGTGTTAACCCCACAAAGTGTACGGCCAAATGAAAAATTAGCTGCCAAAGTAAAAAAGTAACAGCTTATTTCAGGCAATAGATGCCAAGAAATAAATCTGAGATATATGTATTGCTGACATTGAGAAATAAGCGGCCAACATTGACATTAAATTTAAGGACATCAACTTTTTCTTGTAGAGACGTTCCTTACGAGCAATCTTCGCTTGCTTCACACAAGCTAAAGGCGAGAAAGAAGGAAGTCTGATGCGAAAATGTGGTGATTTTCGAAATAGTACTATTACTTCTACCGCTTTGAGTATTGTGGTTTTTTTCCTAATAAATTTTTCCAATAACCGTTCGGCCTTATGCCTACTTTTTCTTTTGCAACATGACATTAAGTAAGAAGGTTCGTGACCTGCGCGCTATTCAAACTTTCTACTTTTAGCGGTCTTACAAACGTCTTCAAATGAAATCTCCAGCGATTAAATGCGCTCGTTCAAAAATTCCTCTGCGAGAAAAGTTTAGCTTGCAATGAATTCTACAGATCTCCTGCGATAACTGAACGCTAATGGAGACAGCCCGTTTCAGAATTTTGACAGGCCAAACTTTCTACTTTCTACAACACGTTACAGAATTATGACAGGGTTGCAACAAATTTTGATGTACATATATCTGTGCTGATGTCGTGAATTGACGTCATTGCTAAGCAAAAGTTTGGTATGGAAAACTGAATCAACTTGCTGTTTTACTAAACTCGGAGAAAGAGATTGGGGACGACATTTTTGGAGCTATTTTGTTGGGAAGTCAAACTTCATGATATGTGCACAATTTTGATGAAGGGATTATTACTGTCAACTTAAATAAATTCACAGCATTGTGTAGTGTAAGCGCAGGGTAACACCGACTGAACTTGAAAGCAAGTTTTTGATCGTGTAGCACAGCATAAGAAAAAACCTAAAAAAAAAATTTGATTCGGTTTGTCTAAAAAAATCGATCGAAAAGCGGAGTTACTATAACATTCCTTGAAAAAGCGTGTGTCAGATTAGACGTGTGGCTTTCGAAGAGTTTGTGTGAAAAGTGAATTAGCAAATTGCGATTAATTTTTTAAAGTGCTTTTGAAATAAAACATAGTTATAAAGGTAAGTTATAACAACCAAGTTTTATAGAGATAAAAAATATATATATATAAAATAAAAATATCTTTTTGGCTGAAAGGCGTGTGCAACCGACACGTGCTTTCCTCAGCATTTTGATATTTTGCGTATTATAAAATATAATAATAAGCTGTTAATACTCTTATCGGGCAAGAACATTGGCATTTGCAGATTGAGTGAAATTTTTAAAGTAAATAATACTAATAATAATAAAGTAATGCCGCAGGGTGGTCTTGAGATTGAATTTGTTCTTGACATACAAACGTGTGCAATTAGGAGAGGTATTGAATTAACATATATGTATGTATGTACAACTTTGGCAATAGCCACTAATCTTTATCTTATTATTTCCATGTGGTTTCATAAGATATAAAAATTTCGCCATTTTATTGTGAGCGTCTGTAGTAGCTATGTTGACTTCTGGAAATTTCCGTCATGCCAAGCATGTAGGGGTAACATGTATTGTGTTTCGGTTTGATTTTACATGAGTCATACATACCCATGGATATTTTCTCTGAGCGTAATTTGTGCCAGCACATAGAAATATAGAAGCTGGCGACAATAACTTCTTGACTGTTTGCAAATAATATTTAATAAACAGAATTGATTGGAGTGTTCGAGAGAAAGATTCGTCGAAAGATGTATGAACCTTTGACGCTTTGCGACGGCGAATACCGCGTACGATGGAACGATGAGCTGTACAAGGACGTATACATAGTGCAGCGTATTAAGAACCAGAGGCTTCGCTGGCTAAATCGCGTCGTTCGCATGGATGAAATAGCTCCAGCCCTGAAGGTTTTTGACGTGGTATCCGCTGATGGTAGCAGAGGAAAAGGAAGACCAAGAGAAAAAACACGGCTATACTTGGGATTTCCAATTGGCTCCAGTTAGCAAGAGATAGGGGCAGCTGGCTTGCTTTGTTGAACTCGGCCAAAATCACTTAGGCGGTTGATGCGCCAATTAAGTAAGCAAGAATACCGGATGGACTTTTTTTTTGATTTCTCCAAACGATGTTTGACAAGGGATGGGTAAAAATGTCTCCAATATACATTTACCAAGCAACTCTTCGACAACTTGAAATCTGAATGATAGACGTAAGGGCATGGGCCCAGCTTTACAAACATTAAAGCCGTAGAGGACCCAATTTTGTGTAAAGATTGCACCGTTAATAATTTTATATCTACACATACTATAAATAATAACAAGTTAGCTTAGTTCCTTTAAGAAAATTCTAAAACTTCCGCAAAATGACTCGCTTTTGTGAAAATGACTACTAAATTTTATTATATTGCATACATATGCATTAACCGAAAGGGAAACACATTCTACCTCGTTTTCCGGAAATCAATCGTTTGTAAGGGAGTGTCAAAATTCGTTTGTCGTTACTTATCCAATCTTTTCTGATTCGGGATTATACCGCTCACGTTTCACGTCTTTTTGCGCAGGCCATATTATTGCAATTGAAGCGTGAAATTAAATAGGAACATTTATAAGCCATTTAAAACTACATACTCAAAATTCAAACACTTTTGAGAAAAAAAGTTCCAAATGTATGTACATATGTATATAAAAATGTGTAAAATTTTTTTTTCTACAAAGTTATCGCGTATTCGAGTTTTCGTGAGTGCTCTGTAAATCAACTTTTCAAAATATAAGTATACAAAGCTTATAATAATTCAACAAAATTTCATTAAATTTACGAATTAAAAAAAAATCAATTTTTAAATTTGTTTTTTTCTGTATTTTCTTCTATATAATATTTGAATCGTATTATTTTTATAACGAAGATCAAAACTGCTTAAACGGGATTAAATACTAGTAAGTTGTAAATTGTTATGGAATATATGTATGTACATATGTATGTACATATATCGAAATTTAAAAATTTATTGGAAATTCTGTACAAAGTTTGCAACGGTAACGTAAGTTTTTGTTTAACTGTGCACTGCATTAATTAATATATGTATGCCCCTATTATGTATGGAGACTAGTGTATAGTTGCCGGTCTACTAGCCATGGCTACTAAAACCGTTCTTCGTATTATGTTTTGACAAGTAATAGGGAACTTTGTTCAAATGTGAATGAGAATTAAATTTAAAAAAATATATAAAGATCGTTTCAAGAGGGAAATATTAACATACTTTTAGTAGCCGATAGCCAGTAGCGGGTTGCTTTGCGTAATGGAAATTCCATTATATGTATGTAGTTGCCTAGCGGCTACTAGTCTCCATACATATGGGTAACAGACGATACCAACGTATACTGCATTAACAACGCATACTGCATTTACAGTATATACTGCATTAACGATGTACATTGCATTAACAATGCAAACTGCATTACCAGTGAATACGGCATTAACGAGGTACACTGCATTTACAATGCAAACTGACTTAACAATGCATGATGCAATACCAATCCATACTGCATTAGAGGTGGGTAACTCAGCACTGAGTTGAGTTACTGAGCTGACTCTTAGCGATGAGCCGCTCGCTCAGACTCACTTCCAAAAAAAATTCTGACCCAGGGCCAGTTTTTCAGTGATAGGTTAAAATCAGTTTAAATTTAAACTTAGATTTTTGCGCTCAATTAAATTTGTTGCAACCAAAACGAAATAGTCAGTACGCAGCTGATAAGTTAAACTATTTTTTAACTCAGTTTAAACTCTGTTTAAAGTTTACTAAAAACTGCATACTGAGTTTAAAGAACAAACAGTTCAACTTGCACTAAAAAACTGGCCCTCCATAGCTCAGTTATAAATTTCAGACATCTTACTGTGCGGCGAGTCGATGAGTGTATCAGCACAGCTCTTTGTTTTGTGCACAGACACTCTGTAAGAAATGGCATTTTGGAGTTTTTTATTGCATTTTTGGAGATTTTGCAGTTTTTTCGCCACCTTTGAGGTATGCAAACAGTATAAATGTAAACGCAATAAGAAATAAATATATGAAATCAACATGATCACAATTATAAAATACGAGAAATTTTAATTTTGCAAAAAATGTAACAGCTTTTAAACTTGCATAAAACAAATAATTATAAAAACATACATACATATGTATGTATGTGACGAACATGTTCACTTAGAAATCAAGTTTTACGGACACCGTTTTAAAATAATACTCAATATTTGCATGTAAATCACTAAAATACGAGTATTTAATTAAATTCTCAAGTTAAAGATTTCAACAGGTATTTTACCAAATAATAGCATTAGCCAAATAAAAATGCTGATTCTAAGAGCCTTTTTGCGTGCCAGCCCATGATTGGGATTTGATTCCAGCCCAAAACCTATGAGGCAAAAGAGGGAAGTTGCATATCATATTATCTATGGTGAGAATAAAGAATGACAGAAAATAAGAACTAGCGCGAAAATGTTTTCTTTTGGCGCGTTATCCCTTGTGCTGTCACTTAAATTATTCAACGTTCAACGTGCACCTCTACACGATAAAAGTGCTGCCGTAGTTGCACAGAGCGACACAATTATGAAATGAGTCGTAACTCAATTGTGCTACCTCACTGAGCTGACTCACTTAATTGAGCAAGAGTCATTGAGTCAACTCGCCAAAATTTGCTGAGTTACCCACCCCTATACTGCATACTGAATTAACAATGTTTACTCATTGTCGACATATGTATACTGTATTACCACGATTTAAAAAATACCCAGCAAGAAGGGCTTTCGGTTAGATAACGTAGCAGAGGGTAGTTGACTCGATTTTTAAAACCGGTTTTCCACCCATACAACATTTTTTTTTTTTTTTGAAATATTGGTTTTTCAAATATCGAATAAATCGGGTTTTATCTAGTTGTAAAGATACAAGGCCATATTCATAGTCAAGTTAAAGTCGACTCTAAAGTTAGCATCAGCTTTTTTGACAGATATATTATCGAAAAGTATGTCAAAAGGCTATTACTTTACTATGATTATGGCCCATAGCCTTTAAAAAATAATAGACAGCACATCGACTAATTTTACATCCATATTATTTTTAATGAAGCGGTAGCCACATAATGCTTATCAATTATATAAGACTATTGTTGTTTTCAGAGGTTAGATCCCACGCCCAAAGTCTCAAAACGCGGTATTTCTTATGTAACGTTTGAAATATCTGCGGATTTATTTTATTTCATAAGTTAGCTTCAATTACATATATTTCATTATGTACTTACTTTAGTATTTATAAGGATCAACCTTGATTTATCTTAAATTTAAATTATACAATTTTAATGCGGCGGAAAGGCAAATTTCACGTGTCAAAGAAAGGAAAATGTAGAAGGCCCAAAAAACGTAAAACGAGAAACGTCCCCAAATATTCATTCTCGCAACTGCGGTGTTGCCGTATCTTTTCTAACACTCCCCCCTGGTATATCCTGCGGATTTACCCGATCCTGCGGAGCAACAACAGAAATGACGGCAAGTCGCGTGGCTGGTCTCTCATATGTGCCGGCGCTGGTCTTTACCAGGGCGCTTCTAACTTGTTGATCAGACCCTATCCTGACTGAGATTACTCGACCTTTGGGCCAAGAGTTTCTGGGTCCATTGGGATCAACTATGTACACAATGTCTCCTTCCGCAATAGGTTTTACGGCCTCGAACCACTTACTGCGGCGCGTTATCACCGGTAGATATTCGCGCAGCCAGCGCTTCCAGAATGAGTCGGCCAATTGTTGTGCATATCTCCAGCCGTTTCTTATTGGCCTCGGCCCTCCCGTAGGTTCTATTAATGGCTTGAGCCCGTTAGAACTACCTAGGAGAAAATGGTTTGGCGTGAGTGCCTCGTCCCCGTAGTGGTCGAGTGGTATGTACGTCAACGGTCGTGAGTTTACGATGGATTCTGCCTCCATTAAGGCGCCGCGGAGCGCTTCGTCGGAGGGACGTGATGCTACCAATATGTTTGACAGGATATCCTTCACTGAGCGCACGAGACGTTCCCAGGCGCCGCCCATATGCGGGGAGGCGGGTGGTATGAACTTCCACTGGATAGATGAATTCGTAAAGGTACTCTCGAGTTTTTCTCTGTCTATTTCTTCGAAGGCGGTGGTAAGTTCTCGCTGTGTTGCCTTAAAGTTAGTAGCATTGTCGCTCCAGAACTCACATGGTACGCCTCGTCTGGCCATGAAACTTCGTACGCTGAGAATGCATGAATCCGTAGACAGCGAGTAAGCTATTTCTATATGCACAGCTCTTGTGGTGAGGCATGTGAATAGCACTCCATACCTTTTCTCAGTGCTTCTACGTACTGCCACCATTAGCGGACCGAAGTAGTCTACCCCCACGAATGTGAACGGACGAACGAATGCTGTTACTCGGGCCGGGGGCAAACAGCTCATTTTCGGTGGTCGAGGTTTTGCGTTGCGAAGTTGACATATTTGACATTCACGACGCACCTTGTTGACCACTGCCCTCAGTCGAGGTATGTAGAATCTCTGCCGTAACTCATTTACTACTGTCTCTGTGCTGCCGTGTCGATACTTGATGTGATAGTCCAGAACAATAAGACGAGTTATGTTATGGTTTCTAGGCAGTATAACTGGATCCAGATATCCTACCAGGTTGACCCTACCGCTGAGTCGTAGGACGCAGGCCTCATCAAGGTACGGTGAAAGTTTATATATAGAGCTCGTTCGGCTTACGGGTTTTCCCTTCGAAAGTACGGCGATTTCATCCTCAAATACGTCCGACTGAGCTTCTTTCCACAGATTTATTTCGGCCTTTTTAAGGTCATCTTGCGCGATAAGTTGACGACACGAAGGAGTTGATCTGCAGTAACGCTTCCAGGTACGAGTACATAGGAAAACTGTTGCCGTTACACGCAGGAGGCGGGACCAGCGAGAGAAGCGCTCGTGTATGGACAGGCACCCCTGGTGTGGTAGAGCAGCACCATGGTAACCTACATATCGAGCTCTAAGTTCTTCGTTGGTGGTTTCAGTGTTGTATTCTTCGTTGGGCCAGTGTGGTCGCTCCCGTAGTAAAAAGTGTGGTCCTCTGAACCATCGACTTTCGCCAGATATGTCAGGCGAGGTGTACCACTTGGTCGCGTCGTCCGCGACATTCTCCAGTGAAGGAATCCAGCGCCAATCCGTTATCTCTGAAAGCTCCAACAGCTCGCTAACTCGAAACGCGACGAACTGGGAGTAGCGACGATGATCAGAACGAATCCAAGCTAAAACGGTGCGGGAGTCGGTCCAAAATGTTTGCCGTTGGATGTGCAGGGTGTGTGAGGCAAGTACCCCTGCAGCTAATCTTGCGCCTAAAACCGCAGCCTGCAGCTCAAGACGCGGGATGGATAACATTTTTAAGGGCGCAACCTTTGCTTTGCTACCCACTAGGGCACAGTCGACGATTCCCTTGTGGTTGTAACGCAAATAGCACACAGCCGAATAAGCATTTTCGCTGGCATCAACGAAGACGTGCATTTCCAGCTCGGATCCACACTCCACATTTTTAAAATATCACCGCGGAATTCTCAATGTCTCTACCTTGGGAAGAAGGTTCACCCATCTCTGCCAACACATATACTGTTCTTGGGGAATACATTCATCCCAGCCGCACCCTGATCGCCAAACCTCCTGAAACATTATTTTTGCATAAATGACGTAGAAGTTCAGAAGCCCTAACGGATCGAAAATACTCATGATTATACTCAGCACTTCCCTCTTTGTTGGACAGCGGTCACTTAGCAGCAGATCCTTGTTTTTGTGATTTTGGGATACGCGGAATGTGAAGCAGTCGCTCTCAGTTTCCCACCATAGGCCAAGAACCTTTTCGGCTGGTATCTCTTGCTCCGAGTTCAAGCTTACTTCGCAGTCCCTATTGTTGATCTTTAGCGCTCGTAGTACCGTGTCAGAGTTGGAGTGCCAGTTTCTAATGTGGAAGCCTCCTTGCTCATGAACAAAACTAACGTCCCTGGCCAGCTGGATGGCCTCCTCTTCAGTGTCGACGCTGTCAAGCATATCGTCGACGTAGTGGTTGTCGAGAATGCACTCCACGGCCCTCGGATGGCTGCTGCGGAATTCTTCTGCGTTAAGGTTCTTCACATACTGAGCGGTGCTAGGTGAACATGTAGCCCCGAACGTCATCACGGTCATCACAAAAACTGACGGTTCAGTAGCTCCCGGCTCAAACCACAAAAAACGCTGGTAGACCTGGTCCTGCGAGCGTATCCTGACCTGGTGGAACATTTCTTGAATGTCCCCACTTACAGCTACTGCCTTCTGCCGAAACCTTCGCAGAACGGATACCAAGCACGTAAGTTGATCAGGTCCTTTTAGCAGCATCGAGTTGAGCGAGACACCTCGGATTTTAGCGGCCGCGTCCCAGACAATTCGGATCTTTTGTGGCTTATTTGGGTTTCGTACGGGAAATATCGGCAGGTACCAGCATCCCTTTTCCAATAGCGCTCCGTCTTCTAGAGGTTTGGCGTACCCGTTGGCCACATAAGTTGCAATTTTGGACGAGAGATATTTGGCAAGCTCTGGTTCACGCTCGAGTTTCGCCTGTAGACATTTAGCTCTCCGCAAGGCAGAGGGTAGGCTATCCGGGAGCGTTGTGTTGGCATACTTCCAAATAAGGCCGGTTTCAAAGCGCCCTTCGACGCGTTTCGTAGTTGATTTCAACTGCTCGATTGCATACTGGTCCTCCTTGGCCATCAGGTTGCTGAGTTTGCGAGTGACTTCGAGGTTATCTAAGCAAACATAATCCTTGACGATTTGCAGTAGCTCAGCATTTACCGCGGTGTCGCAATCGCAAGTATGAAATGCGTGATACCCCGAATGTTGTTGCTGCTTTCCAGCAGCTCCTTTCAGCGTCCACCCCATGCGTGTCTTTTCCGCTACCGGCTCGTTGTCGCCGCCCTCGCGAGATTTCAGACTTAAGCCCAGGCGGCTATTGTTGAGGCCGATTAACAACCTGGGCACTGCATCTACATAGGAACGCAATGGCAGGCCCGTCAAGTATGGGTATTTAGCTTGCAATTCGCGTGCATCGAGCGTCTGCGTCGGTAATTCCAGCTTCCTCACTGTATGTACGTCTTTTAGCACATAACGTTTTTTAGTACCGGCACCGGAAATCCTTAGATCCAGTACCTGGGAGTCGTCCTCATAGCGATGAGTATTAGCAGTCCATTTGAGGCACAGGGGCTGCGAGGTGCCCTCCACTTGTAATTGCTTCTGCAGCTCAGCATCCATAAGCGTGAGGGAGGACCCATCATCAAAGAAGGCATAAGTGTCAAGTTGTTTGTTGTTATGGTATAGCGTCACAGGCAAGACTCGAAATAGGATTGGGTCAGACGCGCCATTGTGAGCATTGAGCAAGTGGTTAGCTAGTGGTGAGCTGACCGACAAAGCCCGCTGGTTATGAAGCAAAGGGTGGTGAATTGAAATGCAACCATCTGTTCCGCATACGGTAGTAGATGCGCACTGCAGGCGGTGGTGCACTCTAAGACAGCGACGACAGATAGAGTGCTGGCGTACAAGTCTCCAACGTTCGGACCTATCCGCACTCGTAAATGTGTTACATGCTTCAACAGAAGCACAACTTCCGTGGCAGACGATACATGGACCATGGCTCGCCCTACTCACGTTGCTCGCATGCGCATTCAAGTAGCCACGCCTGGCTGTAGACTTCGTGGTGGTACAAGGCACGATCACGCTATTTGCTCCTTGGGCGAGTTGGAACAGCCAGTCGGCAAATTGTTCCAGATTGTATGAGGGCAGTTTTATTTTGTGCATACCCCAAAACGCTGCTAGCAACCCCGGTAGTTTGTTCACTAATTCTTGCTCTAACTCTGGGTTGTTCAGGTGGCACCACATGTTGGACGCCTTCATGGTCGCGCAGACATTTTGGACCTCCAACGCCAGATCAACCAGAACCTCGAGTCGGCTGTCCTTTAGTACAGGTATTTCTCGTATCCTAGTCAGTAATACGGCGATGATAAGTTCTGGGCGCCCGAACTTCATCTTTAGAGTGTCTAATATTTGGGGAACACACGAAGAATGTAGCAGAAGGTTTCTTACAGAATGCAATGCGGCTCCCTCCAGGGCTTGGCGCAGGCGTAATAAATTTTCAGCGTCCGAGAACCCGCACATTTCCGTTGTTTGTTGGTAGGTGGCCAGAAACAAAGGCCATTCTTCTGGCTTACCATTGAATTTTGGCAAGTCTTTACCGAGGCTGGTGCGTGCGGCAAGTTGGTTTTTCGTGAGACAACGATGTGGTTGTGGCGGCGTTGAGGCGTGTTCAGCGGCGGTTCGACCGAACAAAACGTCTGGTGAACTCTCGGATAATAAATTTGGTAGCCACGGCGTACTGGTTCCAGGAGCAGTTCGAGTCTGCACTAGCTTCTCGACAACGGAAAGCCTTTCAATCATCGAACTGAATTGACACTGAAGATTTTTGCTACCTTCAAGCGTCTCCTTTGGCTGCAAAGGGGCAGCAGAGGCGCCAGTGTGTGGCCCAGCGGAAGTCGGGCGATCAATGGGCGATACTTTCGGTGACGCTGTGGTGGCTACAGTAGGCCCGGTCGCATTAAGCCACTTTTGCACCGCGATCGTGTCCAACTCGTCTTCCAGGTTAGAACATGCGTCTTCAGTTTCTGTTTCACGCAGAAGCGTCTTGCGCCTATTAAGCAGTTCCTCCTTCCGGCGTAGAATTTGCAGTTCTTCTTCAATAATGGCTGCTTCGGCACGTTGTCGGCGAGCCCTTGCTGACTTATTGCTGGCGCTGCTACGTATGGAGGCACTAGCTTGACGGTCTGCAATGTCCTTAGTTACCTTGGATGTGCCTGCGCCGGCAGCACTCTTTACATTGGATGTGGTTGCTCGTTCTGACTGTTCAATCGCCGTCGTGTCTCGTACGCCATTTGGAACACCTTTATTTGCTACCGTTCCTATGATTGTATTTGATAGTGACCCCGAACAGTCTGCACAGTGCCAGTCCACGTGCTCAATCGAGGCCGTTACATTCACACAGGCAAAGTGAAACCAACCATCGCAATCATCGCAGCAGACCATTTGCGAATTGTCTGCCTTTGAGCAGATTTTACAGCTGTAGCCCTCTTGTTGCTGAGCACTTAACATTTTATAGATGTTGGCAAATAACTTTAAAATATTTCAAAGATGTTGTTTTCAGAGGTTAGATCCCACGCCCAAAGTCTCAAAACGCGGTATTTCTTATGTAACGTTTGAAATATCTGCGGATTTATTTTATTTCATAAGTTAGCTTCAATTACATATATTTCATTATGTACTTACTTTAGTATTTATAAGGATCAACCTTGATTTATCTTAAATTTAAATTATACAATTTTAATGCGGCGGAAAGGCAAATTTCACGTGTCAAAGAAAGGAAAATGTAGAAGGCCCAAAAAACGTAAAACGAGAAACGTCCCCAAATATTCATTCTCGCAACTGCGGTGTTGCCGTATCTTTTCTAACAACTATTATAGTCGAAATCCAAATAATTTGCGAAAAAAACAAAGAAGAAAATTTAGCGATATTCTAATTTATTTGATATTATACACAATTAACATACATACATATGTATATGTATATATGTAGCTTTATTTATAATTTTATGTGGTTTGTATTTTTGTTTTTATTAATTTTTTTTGGTGAAAAACTAGGTACTACGATAACAAAGCTGGAAACAGAATTTATTTTCATTAGTATTTTTCGTTAGATTCGTTAGTATAAAATTTTTATAACCTCCCTCCACCTCAACATTTATTAAATTAAATAACATTTCCATCTCACAGAACAAGAGTTAGAGTCGAATCACGTTCTGTGGATAAATAATTTACAATATGTTTTTTTTTTTTTATTTATTTTATTTCGGCACAGCATCAGCTGAGTATCAGTAGCAGAGTTGCAAATAGACAACAAGAAATTGCCGTATATGCAGTGAATCAAATCCAGAAATAATACATAAGACAAAACTTTACCCAGAACGAGTCCCTGTGTGGTACGCCGTTTCATCAAGGTGCATTGTCGGGCCATACTTCTTTGAAGAAAACGGGTAACAGTAACTGTCAATGGGCACCATTATTTAAAGATGTTGAGGAGTTTTTTTTACCCATAACTGCGCCGAAGACGTATCCCTTTCAATTGCGTTCGGTTCCAGCAAGATGGAGCAATTCCACTCCTGACTGACTGACTGAATTAAAGCAGTAAATTAAATCGATAATTGAGGCAATCCCGACTTCAACCCTTCAGGTCTCAATGAATAATTTTCTAATTAGGTGTCGCATACTTATGCATGGCTGAGCATGGAGGTGATTTGCGCTCAACTTTAAAAATAAGTAATTATATAAAATAAAATTTTATATATAGTAATAAAAAAATAAATTAATGGCATTTATAAAAAAAGAAGTTATTTAAGTTTCTTATTGTTGCACAATTGGTGCGCCACCCTGTACTAAGACCAGTTTTTCAAAACCTTCAAATTTTATAATTTTTTTTTTTAATATTTATCTTCATTAAGGTGCAACCACATATGCTTGTCATGTTGCTCATTTACTAAGGACCAGTTTTTGAGTGCAAGTTTAACTCTGTTTGTCGTTTAAGCTGAGTGTAAGCTCAGTATGCAGTTGTTCAGTTAACTTTAAGCGGCCGATATTGAAGGGTTGAATTTAATTAAATTTTTTGTTATGCCAGTCTTCTGGTTGATGAGCCATGTTAATAAGCAAATTTCTTGTGCTATTGTAAGAAGGTTAAAAGTTTTAATAATTTAAATTTTTGTAATATTTTTCTGGGTTGGATATTTTTTTTAGAGGAAATCTTTGTGGCAACGCTTTCACTATATTGACGTCACTCAACTGTCAAATCAGAACAGTTTTGAGTAACGGTACCCCGGAAGGCGCAATCCTCTTTATCATTCTTGCCCTACTACTTATTTTTCAAGGTTTTGCGTCCTTTTATGAGCTTTTTCAATGACAAGTTTTATATAAACGAAAAAAGATATATAGACTCCAAACTTTTTAATTTCAAAATTTGAGACTATGGATGTAAATTATTAGCTTTCATCGCTTTAACGTTTTTATTTTTTGTGTTTGTCTTAATTTTTTGTAACCTGTTTATCACCTCGTCACAATTTATTGGCTTTTTGTTTGAGACCAATTAATGCCAACTGGTTTAAAATTGTGACATTTGTCTCTATAAGAGACTGAGACTGCTTACTGAATTTAGGCATTAAACTTCATTTTATTTTCAAACCATTTCTTTCATAAAAATAATTGCATTTAGTTACATGTACATTAATGTAGCTTTTTTCTTAATTGGATCAAGAACCGATTTATCGGTTTTTTCTTGATTTGAAAATTAGGACCCGTTTTTTTTTTTTCAAATTTTAATTTTTCAAATAATTCGAAAATCGTTTTTACAAAAAGGCCAATAATCGATCCCCCTAATTAATACCTAAAACACTGCGGGAATTTCAGTTTTTGTTAGTCTTGTCTTGTAGGGTATTCAATCTCAGCAAATTTTGTTTGTTTGTATGTTTTCCAGCATACAATTTTGTATGCTTAAATTCAATGATATTAAGTAATTATATTTAAAATAAAGTTATTAAACATGAAGTGCACAGTGTTTAGTTATAAATGGCAAGGCCTATCAATGATACGCGGTTCTAAAACTTGCTAAAAGTGATGTGAAATTGCAGCTGCACACTTGGTTTCAAATTTCGCTATTTGGGGTCTCACAATGATGCTTTCAATTTTTTTAAGGCTTCCAATTAAAGACAGCATTAATGAAGTTATTTGAATATAAATAAACTTAAAATATAACAATTCTTTGCATAACCTTATTTCACATTTTTATTTACAATTTGTCCGACTCTCAAAAATGGTTTTTGTCGGTTATCAAAAATGATTTTTTTTGCGATTTGCAAAACTCCTCTTTTTTTATAATTTCTTTGCTCTCCCATTCGTGGTATACTACAACGTCACTAATTTTTGCTCTCATCTTGATTGTCGCAATATGTAATTTTTATCATTCTGTGTATTCCAATATTCGCCGTATAAACGATTACAAGAAGCTTATCCTTTTTAAGTGAATTGCTCTTGCAAATTTTTCACGTTTCATGTTTTACACAAGGTGTAAAATGTCGTTAAGAAGTAGTCATAAACATTTCCCGTTTTGCATTGCATAGAAAAAGGATAAGAAATGACACAACTTGGATTTATAAAATTTTTTTATTACGACAAAACGACACTGCGACACCTTGTGAATCCCCTAAATATTAGTCTCGAATTTAATGTTTTCAAAAAAATACTTTTTCAGAGTTACCAAAAGAAGAAGTTTAGTAGAAATTCTTTGTTCATTAGTGGCTAATTTTCATTTTCAATAAACAGAATAGAAGATTTTCGACAAAAAATAAAAGGGCCTTTCGTATCAAAGCAACACTGACAATTTATGTAATGAATTTTGGTGGTTATTTAATATATGTACATATATGTGTATCTTGTTCTTGATGATGTCAAGTAGTTTTTGAATGCTGTATTTTATATTTTATATGCAAAGCAAAACCGATGTGCGAAAAAAATGAAAATAAATATAGTATCATTCTACATACCATACATACATACATATGTACATATGTATATACATATATGTATTATTACTGAAGATTTTTAAAACACAAATTAAAGACTTTCCAATTTTCTAATTACAGATGTCTAAAGCTCCTGCTGTTGGTATTGATTTGGGTACTACCTACTCCTGCGTGGGTGTATTCCAGCATGGCAAAGTTGAGATCATTGCCAACGACCAGGGTAATCGCACCACCCCATCATATGTTGCCTTCACCGAAACAGAGCGTCTGATTGGCGATGCTGCCAAGAATCAGGTTGCCATGAACCCCACTAACACCATTTTCGATGCCAAACGTTTGATCGGTCGCAAATTCGACGATGCCAACGTGCAGTCGGACATGAAGCACTGGCCTTTCGAAGTGATTAGTGCTGATGGCAAGCCAAAGATTAGCGTCAGTTACAGAGACGAGACAAAGAGCTTCTTCCCTGAGGAAATCTCATCGATGGTGTTGACCAAGATGAAGGAGACCGCTGAAGCTTATCTGGGAAAGACGGTTAGCAACGCTGTTATTACCGTGCCCGCGTACTTCAACGATTCTCAACGTCAGGCCACCAAGGATGCCGGTACCATTGCTGGATTGAATGTATTGCGTATTATTAATGAGCCCACTGCCGCTGCAATTGCTTACGGCTTAGACAAGAAGGCTGCTGGTGAGCGCAATGTGTTGATCTTCGATTTGGGTGGTGGTACTTTTGATGTCTCCATTCTGTCCATTGATGACGGTATCTTCGAAGTCAAATCGACCGCCGGTGACACACATTTGGGTGGTGAAGATTTCGACAATCGTCTCGTTACTCACTTCGTTCAGGAATTCAAGCGCAAGCACAAGAAGGATCTAATCACCAACAAACGTGCTTTGCGTCGTCTGCGCACAGCTTGTGAACGCGCGAAGCGAACGCTGTCTTCTTCCACTCAGGCCAGCATTGAAATCGATTCGCTGTTCGAGGGTGTCGATTTCTACACCTCGATCACTCGTGCCCGTTTCGAGGAATTAAACGCCGACCTGTTCCGCAGCACCATGGACCCTGTGGAGAAAGCTCTGCGTGATGCCAAAATGGATAAGTCGACCATTCATGATATTGTGTTGGTCGGTGGTTCGACCCGTATTCCCAAAGTGCAGCGCTTGTTGCAGGATTTGTTCAACGGCAAGGAGCTGAATAAGTCTATCAATCCCGACGAGGCTGTCGCCTACGGTGCTGCCGTACAAGCTGCCATCTTACACGGTGATAAGTCGCAGGAAGTGCAAGATTTATTGTTGCTCGACGTTACTCCCCTGTCTCTGGGTATCGAAACCGCTGGCGGTGTGATGAGTGTGTTGATTAAGCGCAACACCACAATTCCAACCAAGCAGACCCAAACGTTTACCACCTACTCGGACAACCAACCAGGTGTGTTGATTCAGGTATATGAAGGTGAGCGTGCGATGACTAAGGACAACAATTTGCTCGGCAAATTTGAATTGTCGGGCATTCCACCAGCACCTCGCGGTGTTCCACAAATCGAAGTCACCTTCGACATTGACGCTAACGGTATATTAAACGTAACGGCTCTTGAACGTTCCACCAACAAGGAAAATAAGATTACCATCACCAACGATAAGGGCCGTTTGTCGAAGGAGGACATCGAGCGTATGGTTAACGAAGCCGAGAAGTACCGTTCTGAGGATGAGAAGCAAAAGGAAACAATTGCTGCCAAGAACTCATTGGAGTCATACTGCTTCAACATGAAGGCAACTTTGGATGAAGAGAGCATGAAGACTAAAATCTCTGAATCAGACCGCACCACCATTTTGGATAAGTGTAACGACACTATCAAATGGTTGGATGCCAACCAGCTGGCTGAAAAGGAGGAATATGAGCATCGTCAAAAGGAATTGGAATCAGTTTGCAATCCCATCATTACAAAATTGTACCAGGGTGCCGGTGGGGCTCCAGGTGGTATGCCCGGTGGTATGCCCGGTGGTTTCCCAGGAGCTGGTGGCGCTCCTGGTGCTGGTGCAGCTGGCGCAGGTGCTGGCCCAACTATCGAGGAGGTCGACTAAGGAGTTTGTTGCGATTTAAGTATATAAACACACCAAAAACAAAGACTCCTCAATTACCTTTTTCGATAGTTTGCCATGGATTTAAATGAAAATGCAAAATCAATAAACAAAAACATTGCCAACCATATTGCCTGAATTAAAAAAAAACGGAAACACGCTACCAAAAATATTTTATTACACGATTGTATATAAATTGCGTATATATCAGTTCCAATGGAACCAAAAAGTATATACATACATATGTATACAAACGCATGTATGATGTGAACAAACAAATATTTAAGCAACAATTCTAAATAAAGCGAATGTTTCAATACAGCAATAAATAATGTTATTTTTGTCTACAAATCTTTTGCGTAGGGAAGTTTACAATACACAGTTTGCCCAATGTAAAACGAAAGTCTAAAATTCGCCCAAAATTTTAACTTTCTTAAAATGCTAGCGCAATGAAAACTGGCTTTGCTTCGAAAACTGTAAAAAATTAATAGACATTTTTAAAAATAAATGAAAGTTGGCCAAATGGTCGAGGTGTTTAAGTACTTCAAAGTTGTGCATGGCCGAAAGTTCTTTCTGATCGCGCTTTGAAGGTTTTTGAAATTTCCATTTGGTTCTGTTGGTTTTCAAAAATCTAACCAAAAGTTGCCTTATAATTAATTTTTACTTTGCGCGATAATATTGATTTTAAATTAATAAACATTTTATTCCCGTTTTTTATTAAAAATGATATCAGTTTGCTACTGAGTATTGTATTAGCATATATTTATTAGATACATTTCCTCAACGTTCTGACGTAGCGAAGAATTGGAGAATGACGCAACAGTGCAATTAGGCCCGTTCACAGGATCTAAAGTTGTTGTTGTTGTTGTTGTTGATGTTGTTGTTGTTGTTGTAGCGGCTAGCTACACCCCACTGGGTTGGCGGACTCCCTCAATCGTTATCGTCAAGCTCAACTAACGAAAGGTCCAGGAAACGAGCTGTTTCAACAGGGTCGGACCATAGGGAGAGGGGTGTTAGTTGAGTAGGTTTGGCCGGGCATGTGAATAGGTGATTGGTGTCGTGCGGAGACTCTTCACATGCCGGGCACGTGTTGGGGGTGTCGGGGTTGATCCTGGATAAGTAGGAGTTTAACCTGCTACAATATCCAGATCTGAGCTGGGCCAGAGTTACGCGGGTCTCAGGAGCAGCTGGAGCTCCTCAGCTGCAATGGGTGGTGGTTGGACTCCCAGGACTGCACTCACAGGGCGGCTGTCGATGTGTTTGGACACCGACTCCCTGTGGATGCTGTCCAGAGCCTGTCGGTACGTCCTTGGATCCAGCGGTCGGTGTATGTATGTCTGGACCTCGTCCGTCAGTTGTGAGAGATGTCCCCTGATGTGCCTGGGTGCCGGCTCCAGCGCGAGCAGGTCTCTATTGGGGTGCCCCGGACGGTGGCATCCCAGTAGAAACTGCTTTGTGAGCATAGTGTTGTGCTCCTGCACTGGGAGCACGTTAGCCTCATGGTAGAGGTGATCCACAGGCGTCATCAGGAGACATCCCGTCACTGTCCTGAGTGCGGCGTTCTGACAGGTCTCCAGTCTTGACCACTGAGTCCTGCTAGTTCCAGGCGACCAGATTGGCGCGGCATAATTTAGAACCGGCCGGCCAATCGCCTTGTATGTTGCCAACAACGTTTCTTTGTCTTTGCCCCAAGTGCTGCCGGCGAGCGACTTGAGGACTTTGTTGCGGCTCTGTACCTTATTGACGATTGCGGTTGTATGCACTGAGAAGGAGACCAGGCTGTCGAGGGTGACTCCCAGGATCTTCGGGTGGTTAACCGTCGGGATGGGGGTCCCCTCGATATGGATGTCGAGGGTGAGCCCGACCTCCTTCGTCCAAGATGTGAAAAGGGTCGCCGTGGACTTAGCAGGAGACAGCGTCAGATTCCGTCCTGTAAAGTAGTGAGCAAGGTCAGGGAGGTAGCTGTTCACTTTGGAGCACAGGCCATCAATTCCATTGCCGGTAGCCATTATCGTGCAGTCATCGGCGTACGAGACCAGTGTGACTCCCTCTGGCGGGGAAGGGAGTCGCGAGATATAGAAGTTGAAAAATAGGGGGGATAGGACGCCACCCTGTGGTACCCCCTGCTTGATTCTTCTCGCTTTTGACACTGAGTCACGGTAGCACACCGACGCTTGACGACCACACAGGTAGTTCGCGGTCCATCGCTTCAACGCCACTGGGAGAGGTGAGGCCTCCACGTCCTTCAACAAGATGGAGTGGCTGACTGTGTCGAAGGCCTTCGACAAGTCCAAAGCCACGAGGACGGTTCTCTCACAGGGGCGGTTGCCGTTGAGACCACGATTAATCTGGGTGTTTATAGCGTTAAGTGCTGTTGTGGTGCTATGCACTTTCCGGAAGCCGTGTTGATGCTTCGCCGGGCTAAGATGGTGGTTGAAATGCGGGAGCAGCAGGGCCTCAAGTGTCTTGACCACTGGAGAAAGCAGGGAGATCGGCCGATAGGACTCGCCTTGGCCGGCCGGTTTCCCTGGTTTCAGCAGTGGTATCACCCTACTGGTCTTCCAGATATCCGGAATGACCGTGGAGGATAGCGACAGATTGAGGACCCTGGTGAGATATGCTACTCCCGCGGTGCCCAATTTTTTCAGCATCAACATGCTTAACCCGTCTGGGCCAATGGATTTGGAGGCTTTCGCCTTCCCGATGGCTTCCTTCACGTCAGTGGTAGAGAGGACAATTGGTGCGCTTGGTGTTGACTTGCGCAGCCTTTTGGTGACTGACCGTTTGGTTCTGTCGGCCGAAGGATGCAATGTGAATTGCCGACTAAAATAGTTCGCGCATCGCTTCGGGTCCGACGAGGCGTGGTCTCCAAAGGAGATTTCTGTTCGATCATCACGCCTCGTCGGATTGGACAGGGACCTCACGGTCGACCATAGTTTGCCCACTCCTGCACCGAGGTTGCAGGACTTCAGGTGCTCCCTCCACTTGTTCCGCTTGTGAACGTTGACCAGGCGTTGGATCTCCCCGTTTAGTTGCCTAATACGGGGATTACCGGGGTCCGCCTGCCGGAGGTGGTCGCGTTCATCCGCTAGAGACACCGCTTCACCCGGGAAGTCAGGACGGATCATAGGGATCCTCCCTGCCGGAATGAAACGGGCTGCAGCGGACTTCACCACCCTGCGGAACAAGCGCTCACCCACGCGAACGTCGGTTGGAGTTGAGAGAGCACTGAAGGCGTCTTCAGTGAAATCCTCAAACCGCTCCCAGTCAGCTTTTTTGAAGTTGACATAGGTGTGGCGGTCTGAGGCAACATAGTTGGCAGGTCTGTCAATCGAGATGATTATGGGTAGGTGGTCTGATGCAAGCGATAGCATAGGTCGCCACGTTATGCTATTTATCAGACCTGCGCTAGCTATTGTTAGATCTGGCGAGCTGCTGCAACTACCCACAATCCTGGTGGGGGCTTCGTCGTTCATGGTGCAGAATGTCGAATCGTCTATCTGCTCTGCCAAAATATTTCCCCTACGATCATTTGATAGGCTTGAGAACCAAAGATCGTGGTGCGCATTAAAGTCTCCGACTACCAAACGGTTTTCACCACTGAGGAGCGCACCTATGTCAGGGTGATATCCAGCGGGGCAGCAGGAGACAGGGGGTATATATGTGTTGAATATTTCGAGCTCGACATCGCCTGACCGGACAGCAATCCCTTGACATTCTAAGGTGCTGTCCCTTGGGTCGATGTCTGCATCGATAAGACGATACTGCACGGTGTTGTGAAGGATGAAGGCTAGGCCTCCACCATTATCTCGCTCGCGATCTCTACGAAGCACGTTGTAACCGTCGCAGTTCGTTAACGTTGAGCTGCGACGTAGCTTCGTTTCTTGGACCGCAGCTATTAACAGTCCGTGCCGAGCCATGAAGGCAACCACCTCCGAGATCTTGCTCAAGAGTCCGTTGCAGTTGAACTGTAGGAGTCTCGTCTGTCTCGGTAGGGTTGTCGCGTTGAGGGGGGTGAGGGACTGGATCCGAGGGCCGGCCCGGACCGGCTGTGCTTCCCGCAGTGGTGGTAGAGGCCCAGTGGATGTTGTGGGCGGTGTCGTAAGCGACACTGGCGGGGGGTTGTTGCGGCAGCAGGAGGCGGTAAAGCTCACGGACCAGTCCCTTGTGGTGCGTAGGCCAGAGCACGCCCGGAAGTGGCACCAGCCCTGGCAGGCATTACACCTGACTGAGCAGGCATTCCGGTGCACTCTGACCCGGCATACACAGCAGATGGTGGGGGCAACCAGTAGTTGCTGGTTGGCCCCTCGTGTGGTGGAGCGAGGGGGCGGTGGGGAGGTTTGGTGTTGCTGTGAGCTCCGGGGGGCCGTGCTCTGAGGCACCGGCGCGGGAGGCGCAAGGGGGGATGCCGTGGAGGCTTGGGGCGCTTGAGTGCGCGAGCAACACTGGCCCACATAGGATGTGGACCACTCCCTAGTTTTCTTAAGGCCTGAGCAGACCTTAAGATGGCACCATCCGTTGCACGAATTACACCTCACCGACGTGGAATTCGGATGGAGCCTTCTCTGGCAGATGCAGCAGAAGTAGGTTTCTGGACCAGGGTTAGGCTCGACGCCCGCCCTGGCCAGAAGTATGAGTAGCAATCCTGCTGCAAGGTATTGCACCCAGGGGGAGATAAGATTGGGGGTGTCCGGCAGCCTAAGTGGGGTTAGGTCGCCGAAACAACAGTCCTTGGTCGGATGAAATCCGAGTCACTTCGGTAGCGTAGAACCGACTGTTGTGGAAGTGCAGGATCTAAAGTAACTTTGGTTGCTTTTTATTTATATTTTATATATTTTTATGTAGTAAAAAATATAAATGGCTTTTATTTATTTATTTTTGAGTTTGATGACGATCGGTTTTTGTGAAAAATTATTAGGAAAAAACAACAATATTCAAAGCGGTAGAAGTTATAGTACATTTCGGAAATCATCACATCTCCTCATGCATAATACTTAAGTCGGCATCTAAACACACTGCTTAGCTTACGCTGTGTGAGCTGTTGTTAGTTTTTCTAATAATTTTTCCAAAAAACCGATCGGCCTTAAGCTCAAAAATAATTAAATAATATAGTTATATGGCCAAACAATAACAATAAATGGTTTGTTTTTTATAATCTCTGACGTCACTGAACTGTCAAATTCTAAAAATTAAGAGTAACGGTATCTCAGGACATTAACCAACTACACCAGATCTGGCAATATGAAGCGAGTGAAAAAAATAATTTTCAGGCAGCGACTTGGCGCTTTTAGACACCATGCTTGTTTGCTATCAAATGAAGCGGAAATGTAATAAACCAGGAGCAAGCAGTCGTATTCTGCATTTCGACTCGAATCGAAAATTTCTCAGTTTGACAATTTTGATATTCTGCGTTTCGATCAATCTTCTAAATATAAAATTTTATGTGTTCCACCGTTGCAGATCATGATTCAATTATAAAAGGTTGGATACTTATTGACGTTTAAGTTTTCCGACTGCCTTGTAAGGTTGCATTTAGGAAGGTCTGGTAAAGGGGAAAATATTTTATCCCTTTTCGCGCAAAGGTAGTAGAAAAGTAGGTAACTAGTAGACTAGTAGCGAAATGCGGTTTGTACAAAGAATGAAACATATTTGCAGAAATTTGATATTTCAATTTAATATAATAAACCGAATATTCAACCACACATGTATGTATGTATGTATGCACATAGCACCTTAATTTAACGAACTATGTATATAAACAAAAACCGCAAGTGTGATTTCGAAGCAAATATTTTTTACACATTTTGTTAACAAAAACAATGTGATTTCAACTTTTTTGAAGTTTTTACATGCAGAAAATAGAACTATCTTATTTGGAAAAATTTTGATTATAAACTTTTCTTTAATTCAATATCAATTTTAGCAACCAAAATAAGAGGTATCTATTAAAAGCCCAGTAATCAGGATTGTATACATATTTCATTACAATTTCAAACTTTTTTAAAAATATTACTATTTTTGTAGATCATAAAATTGTAAGATTCAAGTCACTGAAAATGTAATATTAGTTGTTCGAAAAAATTTTTGTTTTACGAGTATATGGAAAACATCACACAATACCTAAAAAAATTAACGGCATTTTTATTGATATACATCTGTTAGAAATCAAGTAAAGACGTTAGTCAAAACTGGTCAAAATACTAATAAATGTTCTTCTATTCGATATTTTAACTGTATAATTTTATGGTTGTTAATATTTATGTATATAAATTCTTTTTTTTTTTTTAATTTTATGTTATTTTATATAAAATATATACAGTAAAAAATTTAAAAACATAAAATAAAAATGAAAAAAATATCAAACAAAATGATCTGACCTGGCCGGGAATCGAACCAACGACCTATCAATTTCATACATGCAAAGAAAAAAAATTTCAATTTCTGTTCGCTGCTAGATAAGCAAGGCTATTGAGAAACATACGAGAATCCCGTCAATTCCAATATTTATGCTGAAAAAATTTAAAACTACAAAAAGGCAACAGTGTTGCCTGCCAGGCCATTTCACAAGAAAAGTACTAATTTCCACGTGTTTGATAGCATTTTTTTTCTTAAATTAAAAGAGAGCAACACAGGTGACCTTAAGGCAGAGTGCAAGAGCGAGACAACTGCCTAATTATCCAACCTTGTATGATTGAATCATGGTAATGAACTATCAAGAACTATCAAATCAGTCAAATCAAAACAAAACTTGGCAATTCACAAATTCAATTTCAGAACTTAATGTTTGAGCATTGGGACAGAGTTGGGCATCAAATGTTAGATCAGCCAATTCGGTACATTATAGCAATGTTAACATTAAATTCTTTATTTATAAATTTGAATTTTTTTCCATTTTGGAAACATTCTTTCAGCCTAGATGGTGGAGGTTTAATAAAATAGTGGTCAATTTTACCAGTGTAATACAGTGGATTGTATAACGAAGAATGTAGAATGTATGGAATTCAGTTGATAGAAAACGCTTTAAGTGAACAATTTGTCAAGACTCGTGGTATACCACCATCAAATATGCAAAAAATTAACGGAACGCACCCAACCTTTTGCAGAAAGCGGCATGCCGAAGTTCGGTTCCAATTGGATATAAAAAGCAATATTCGACCTTTTCCCCGTCTTTTAGAACACAATGTCTCCTTTCTGAGTAGATAGATAGATATAAGTAGAGGTATGCACTGCGACCGATAGGTCTATTGTACCCTCAAAGCTCATTACAACACCTCAGCCAGCCCAGAAAACTCAGGATGGTCGTCGGTGTTAGGGTGTGTATGTATTGCTCTTCCGGCCGTGGCCGTCACAGGGTGATTCGCCGTCTGCGCGCGACAGCCACACACTCCATGAGCAGGTGCTGTGGAGTCTCTTCTGCCACAAAAGCGGCAAAGGTCCTTTCTGAGTATGTACATATGTATGTATGTTTTCCAAATCGCGTTAATACATATTTAGGTCGCATTTCCGTAGCCATTCACAAGTTGCTTCAAAAATACAAAACCAGTGGATTCGAATTTAAAATTATATTTGGCATTAAACTGGGTTCATCTTTTGTACAAATAGAATGATCGCGCCTAAATGAAAATGATCTACAAATATGAAACCAGAGTTTATGGGATTTATAGGATAAACTTACTAACTTCAATGAAAAGAAACATCCTGCCTGTTGTTTAGAGTTCAGTTTTGGAAATTTTTTAAATTAAACTGTAATATCTTAAGCATCAATTTTTATCTAAATTTTTAAATTTAACTAAAGTACCTTCAGCATCCAGTTTATTCGAATACAGTAATATAAAAATCCATTTACTGATCCAAAACATGAAAGAAATAATTTTGTCCATCTAGAATGTTAAATCCAGACAAGACTAGTTCGATATGGGCACGACCGTAAACATCATACTTTGATATGGAATGCAAGTAAACAAAATTTATTTATGGACATTGGTGTGATTAAAAAATTTATATAAAATGAATTAAGTTGTAGTTTTAATGCCCTCAGCCTTGTTATATTTTAATTTTGGTTAGGAATTGTATAGGAAAAGGTAAAATAATAGCTTTCAATCCACAATTTTTTTAGAAACCAATAATTAATTGTTTTTGCCACTTAACCCTCAAACCGGCAAAACTTATCCTGCTGAACAAGAAAGCTCATATTTTTTTTAAGGGTAACTATACCTACCTAAGCACGAATTTGATAATAGTTTTGCGATTGGTCACCTGGTTTAGCTCTCAGGTAAAAAAAAAAAAATGAACGCCTCAAGACGGCCATGCCGGTTTAAACGAAAATAATTCAACAGGTAGATTTATTTTTCTGTGTGGTGGTACCCCAAAAAACTATTTTTTTGCGGTACTGCAGCATAAATGCAGTTGTACCTTTTTTACAGGGTGTTTGGTATTTTGGCCAAGGATGGATGCGATTTGTTGTGGAGTGTTGGTTTGAGGCCGACCAAGGGGTTCTTCTCATATTGTAAGTTACTAAGGCAGCAGCGATTTCTTCTGCATTGTTTTGCTCGTTGATTCTTCGATACAATAAGTAAGCGTTGGTTGTTGCCATATCAATGAAATGATAGAAAATTCTCATTATCGGATTTCTTGTTTTAACGCGAATATGGTAGCGACCCATCAAACCGTGCATTAGGTCAACACCACCCATATGCCGGTTATATTCACGTATTATCTGAGGACAATCTATCTCCAGGTACATTTTTTTTTCTATCGTACCTGCAAGCCTTAGCATGAGGTGTTTCGACTTCCTTTTAAATTGGCTCAACACCAACATAAGTGGAAGCCAAGCGCACACTCTTGTTGTCCTTCCATAGAACAATGCTTATTGAAACTGCCCACTCAACTCTAACTTTTCCTCAAACCATATTTAAGTTGCAGGCTATTCTATGTCAAAATTCAAGATGTAACTTCTGATATATACGAAGTAAAGGCAGTAGTTCCACAGGGTAATGTTGTGGGTCCAACTTTTTACACAATTTTCACCGCTGGCATGTCAATATTAGAGGACAGTAATTTAACTGTTGCTACTTACGCGGACGACACTGCTATTCTTTCTTCCTCCTACTCGGCTAACGAAGCTTCTGAAACTGTACAAAAACAGTTAAACGAGTTACAATGATGGCTTTGCAAATGGAACAAATCAGTAAACGCTTCCAAATCAGCACATGTTACCTTCACCTTGAGGAAAGAATAATGTCCCGATGTCAGCCTCAACCAAACCATAATTCCTAAATCCAATAGTGCTAAGTACCTCGGGTTGCACCTAAACGGAAGACTAACTTGGCGTCAACACATCAGAGCCAAGAGGATGCAACTTAAAATCAAAACAAGGAAAATGCTCTGGTTACTTGGTCCTCAATGTAAACTTAGTCTTACAATTAAAATACTTATTTACAAAACGATTCTGAAACCAGTTTGGTCTTATGGTATTCAAATATGGGACACAGCAAGTAAGTCCAGCTTAGATGTAATCCAAAGATACCAGTCAAAGATCTTAAAACACCTATGGTTATGGACAAAATAAAAAGATACAACAGCACAAGATGCATCAACAGACTAAGCTGCCATCCCAACACACACGGTAGCAACTTGTTAGATAACAGCGAAGATGTTCGACGACTACAAAGACTACACCCCTTAGACTTGCCGTTTAGATCCAAAGCCATTTAAAAAACTACGTTAGTTTATACATGTTGTTTCCATATTGGTCAAGGTTAACCTATAAAATACGTGAATTTTAATGTAACTTCAACTACTTATTGTAAACCGACAGATTGTAAATAAAGATGTTGAGAAAAAAAAAATATTAGTGCACTTAAAACTTGCATTTCATTGAACTAAAATTGAATGAGCTTCAAAACTGCTTACTGATAATTAAAAAAAAAAAATATTTTTAAAAGTTCGATATTTTTGTTTGTTCCTGAGATATTTGCGTGGAATAATATACACATTTTCATATTGGTGTTTATATTTTAAAATAAAGATTATAACTGTTTTTAAGAAAAGCTTATAATCATTGAGTAAAGCACACCCGATTATCGGAGGTTACATACTAGTTTTATATATTTAGAGGAAAAATAAATTGTTCAATGTGTCAATATGTGCCTGTGCTGTAATTTGTGAACGAAGGGTACAAAGTACATATGACTAACTTATATAAAGACAAAATATGGTAATGTGCACTGGAAAATGATATAAATAAAATATGTTATTTAAGATTTTTTTTTTACATCTTATTTAAACGAAATTGGATTATACTTTTTGTGTAGACTTGACAAAATAGACATAATTTTTTGACTATACACGTATGTATATTTTTAATAAATTCACCTTGATTTGGAATCATTTAAATTTTAAGGTGGTGTTAAGGAGCCAGCTGAGTTTTTTGCCTTTTTCGCTTTGCAGGACTAAACGTTAAAGGGCTTCATTCTCATTGGCTGGCGATGTAAATCACCTACAGAAATTTGACATTCAGTCCAGCAAAGCATAAACAAAATACATGGAGGCCTTTTACTTACATATATATATACGCTTACCACCACCTTGATAAATTCGCCTTGGTGAAACCACCTCTAAAAATTATTGTATCATTGTTAAGAAATACAAATGTTGGCAATTAATTTTCCGTTTATTTACTTTCAAATACAATCCCTTCTCTAACATAAACCGAAGCTTGGAACTTTATACAATATATTCATCAAAATTTCAAACTTTTTTCTCAGAAGCTTTAGAAAATTTTTTAATGTTCAGTTTAGCAAACCAATAAGTTTTAGCATAATAATGTGTAAGTTTCAAATCATTAAATATTAACGCCGATCCTTACGATTTTTTGTTAAGAATCTTGAGTTTTTTACATAAAATTAAATTTGCTTCACACGTTAAATAAAAGCAAATGCGACGGGCATGGAAATTCTGAAAATCTGGAAATATAATCACTCTTATTATATTCTGACAACAAATCGAATATGTATGTATATGCGGCTGGACTTTGAAAATACAGTTACTTCTAAGCAAATATTCTAAAAAAATTTGTAAGGTATATTTATGTATGTGTGTACGAGTATATTATCGCTACAATAACTCATTAACAAATACAACTTTTATTGTTCTAATGGCTATCTTTGACAAAAATGTGTTTACGCTACGAAAGCTTGATTAAGTTTAAACTTTTTGGGACGATTTGAGATTTGCTTAGAACTCTATCCTCACAAACAACTCGAATAATGTACAACATTTTTGTTTTCTTAATCCACCCAAGCGAAGTTGGTGTCTTTGTCGATTTGCTTCCTTGAAATTACTGGCAATTCATTATTTTTGGGTTTGTAGAATCCATTAGTTATATCTGTATGCACGTTACGATCCACATCCTTACTTATCTGTACAGATTTTAGTTTGCGACTAAAAACATTGCCAATTGTTTGCGCTTTGACATCGGGCGAGCCATGCATCTTCTTGAGTATGTTGTGCTCCTCGGCAGCAAATTGTTCCTGAACATGTTTGGGCAGATGGGGGCCCATTTGTTCAAGATATTGTTGCCATTGCAGCAATTTATTCTCGGCAGCACGTAATTGTTCAATACTCTTCTCATGTCCGGGATTCAGTCCAATTGGTTGAATGCCAGCCACCTCGTTCAGGTCTACCCTTATCGGTGCCAGTGCAGAGATGGCGCGCGATAAACCAATTTGAGAATGGCGTATACGATGTTCCATTAAATCGGCGCCGAGCAGCTCTTCATTTGGATCCATTCGTAGCGGTATGAATTTATTAATGATATAGAGTAATAGAAATGTTGAACAAATGCCCCAGCAGGCAAGGCATAGAGCCGATAAACTCTGTATGCCAACTAGGTACCAACCGCCACCTTTAAATAATCCCGAGCGGCCTTTTGTTGTGTCTAACGGCACTGGATTGTCGGCGAATAAGCCAACAGCAATTACACCCCAAATTCCACAAACACCATGAACAGAGCTCGCACCTACTGGGTCGTCTACACCCAATCGATCGAATAATGGCATTGCGACAACGCAAAGTAATGCCCCCAGCATACCAATAATTAGCGCTTCCCAAGCACGATACAAAAAGCAACCAGCCGTAATGGAGACCAGTGAGCCGAGTACGCCATTAATAAGATCTATGATGTCCATGCGACCATCGTGACGCCAAAGTGAGTAGCTGTAAGCGAAAAGTCCGTTCATTAATAACATGATTCCTTCGATTTATATTTAATAAGACTTACGCGCAACTTATAATACCGCCGCCGAATGAGCCCATCATAGTCATGACAGCGGCGCGTGCAGCATATTGCCACTTGGCACCGCTCACACCGTACGTACTGCCCGAATTGAAGGCGAGCCATCCCCACCAGAGTACAAAGAGACCCATACACGCGTTCACAGGATTACCGAGCGGTAAAGGGTCATAGCCGTCAGAGTAGCGGCCCAAGCGCGGACCCAGCATGGCGGCGGAGGCAAATGCGGCGGCGCCACCTGAATGAAGAACATCAAATGTAAATATTTGAGCGGACACATATAAGGAAATGATTTTAGATTCTCCTTGTCATTAATTAGATAAATAACCAGACTTAGGGAGGGCCAGTGAGGGGAGTTTTCATTGGCAGTGAGATCAGCAAATGTCAGACATACTTAAAAAATATTTTAAGGCCTTTTTTAAAGTTGAGTTCTGGACAATATTTTCGAGCATATTTCGGGACTAGTTGAACAGTTTTTAGAACTATTTTGAGACAAGCGTTCGTGACTAGTTCTGGACTGGCCATGAATAAGTTCCAAAATATTATCGGACTAGACCCGAACTGATTCCGAAAAATTCCTGAACTAGTCTCGATCTTAGGATCTAAACATATTTTGCATACTCATAATTAATATCAAAAGACTTATAATACGAAAAATTCACAAGTCCCCAAACGAAACGCTTTCAAGACTGGAAAGACTTTTATAAATATAAACGTATGTATGTATATGAATTAAAAAAAAAATATTTTAATTAATTGGATTTTCATACAAAAAAGTAAAGATTGATTTTTGAACATGGAAACTTAATAAATTTTAATTTTTTTTATGCTTTTTGCTAATAAAGGCTATGTCTCCGTTTTTTTTCACAAAAAAGTACAAATGGATTTTTGGACATGGAACATATTGTTGTATCACCGGCGATGTACACCTCAAACACCTTAATATATTCACACATAAATAAATACATACCAATCAAATGTACCGGCCCGCTTCCAGCTATGTCCACAGCACCAAGATTATTGAGAAATCCATGCTCGCCCCACACCCAACCGGCGGGTATACAATAGACAGCAGTGTTAAGCAATGAAAATACGCAGTACGCTTTGAAGTTGCATCTGCAATAATGAGGTTAAACTTAAACAAAGAGTGTCGCGCCATAAAACAGGTCAAAGGTGATATAAATGCTAAAAAAAAGCTGAATAAATATTGCATGCAGGTGCAAATACACGTACAAAAGTTCCCCATAGTATGTATGTATGTGTGTGCCACGTAAGGTCATTGCGTTTCTAAACGTAATTATACATATTAAGTAGAAACAGACATATGTACATACATACATAACATACATTCTCATATGCAGCTACAAGCATAAGGTAGTCTTCTCGCGACAATAAGCTTTCGGTTTTATACACCGACATATTAGTTATAGTCGTGGGCCTTACATCACCTTTTTATAACAGAAAAGTATGGATGAAATTTTTGAACATTTTATAATTTATTATTTCTGTTCATAATTTACTCTACACGAGTACAAGGCAAATTCAATAAGGTGATGTTGAGACGGCAGCTATTATTCGTTTTGATGAATTGAATGTCAAATTACAACGGGCTTACATCTGTCTTTTTGACCACTTTATAGAAGATCCAACTCGTGGTAGAATTGAAGCCTAACGACCATCAAGCACGTCGCACGCTCGGTGAATGGGCCCAAAACTAGATGGCCACCGATCCCGATTTTCACAAGTAAATTTTCTTCAGCGATGAAGCTCACTTTTGGTTGAATGGGTACGTTAATAAACAAAAATTGTCGCATTTGGAGTGATAATAATCCACAAGCTATTGTCAAACATCAAGCCTGCCATAATGTTACAGTCAATGGGGAATGCTAAAGAGCCATGATTAATGACTTTTTCGTGCCATAATTGGAGGATGTTGATGTGGATGACCTTTCGATCCAACAAGACGGCGCTACATGCCATACAGCCAACGAAACAATCAATTTATTGAAGGAAACTTTTGGTGAGCCCATTATCTCGCGTCGTTGGCCTCTGGTGTGACCCCCAAGATCGATTTATCACCGCTGGACTTTGTGTGGTTATTTGAAGTTCCTTGTCTACGCAGAAAAGCCCGAGACGATTGGCGCTTTGAAAGAGAATATTCGGCGCATTATTGCTGACATACGGCCCCAATTGCTGTAAAAAGTGGTCAAAAATTGGGCCTCTCGGTTGGAATTTATTCGAGCCAGCCGCGGCGGGCACTTGCCCGAAAGCATTTTTTTAAAAACATAATGGCAAACCCTTATCTTTATAATAAAGCTCAAATCTTGGCCATGGCATTAAATAAAATGCGTTTTATTTCTTCTTAAAACCACATGTCTAAAAAACTCCCAACAAATACACACAAAATGCTGCTGAATGCTATTGTTTTTTCAATATTTTTTTGGAGCATAAATAAAAAGATTTTTCGCTGCAATAATTGCCGAGAAGGCTGCTTACATTTTTGTTAGGTTACTTTAGTTTGAAGTACTGCACCTTGTAACCAAATTGTTCCGGAAGTTGATGTGGCTAAGGATGCGAATCGCCCGTTGGGGTTTTTTTAATCTTATCATGTAGGCTCTCGCTAAGCTGGGAAACTAGTTGTTGTATAAGTACTTAAACATTTATATATTTATGCACATTCATACATGTAAGTATGTACACTTTACTTATGTTCTTATTTTACTTAATTTTATATTCTACTCTTTATACTATGTACCTTTACTTACCCAATCTACCACAATACCTACTATTTACCTACATAAGTACACTTATGTATATATATGTATATCCACCACTTAATATTATTTATTTATTTATTGAGTCTCTTGAACATATAAAAGTTTCCTTACAGACTATTAAAAATATTATGCTTAATACCTAAATAAAGAAAGTTTCAAATCTAAAAAAATTAATCCAAAATATTAAAAAAACATTTTTTGAATAAGAAAAATCTAATAATACCTTGTTCGATATCATATTAAATTCACTAATTGCACGGGCAATTCGTAAACTTCGCTGAGGAATGTTAAAATTAATTTTTTCTAATAGAATGGGGCAATCAATAACGTCATTAATCAAATTAAAAATAAAAGACAAAGAGAGTATGGATCTTCTAGATTCCAACGATTTAAAATTTTTTAAAAGTAAGCGTGAACTATACGAAGGTACTGGTTCCGAAAAATTTAAAGCGCGTAAATCAAACTTAAGGAAGACTTTTCCCCTGAGGAACCCCAGAAGACGCTATAAAAGGCTTAGAAGTCGCGCCATCTTCCGTGACTACACAGCGTCTATTCATCAAATAAGATTTAATCCACCGCAAAATAATAGAATTAAAGCCCATGCAAGATAACTTGCTAACTTAAATCTAATGAGAAACTTTATCAAAAGCCTTGGAGAAATCTGTATAGACACAATCAACTTGAAAACCATCCAGCAAGGCATTAATACAGTACTCACTAAAGACCGCTAAATTAGAAGCAGTCGAACGATTGGAGACGAAGCCATGTTGATTTGGCGAAATTAAGCTCTTAGATATAAAATACATTTTTTCTACAATAATACTCTCAACAACTTTTGATACTGGAGATAACTTTGATATTGGCCTATAATTGCACACGTCACCTTTATTCCTGCTTTTGAAATTCGGAGTAATAGAAGTCAATTTTCAATCGTCGATCAAAACTCCGGAAGCTAATGACATATTAAAAATAATTTGCGATGGGAGCACTAAAGCTGGGCAATTCCTTAAGAAGATGCCTGACAAACCATCAACATCGGACTTCACAGACGGTTTCAGTTTGGAGATACCATTAGCAATGTCATCGAGGAACAAATTTAAGAATCCAAAACAAGAAGACGAATTCACCATGTGATCGCAATCAAGTTGCGAAGCACCAACATCACTGGTGAAGTTCGAACTAAAAAATCTAGCAAACAGATTAGAAACGTCAGCTGGGCAACGTGCAAATTTACCTTGAAAGGAAACTGATGAGGGTATACCGGCACTTGAATTCTTAGACTTAATAAACTACCAAAAGGTCTTCGGATTTGATTTTAATTTAGACTCTACATCAAGAATGAAGTTTCTGTAAAGAAATTTGTCTAAGCAATTAAATTGCTTTTGATAGGCTTCATATTTAAGACGAAAGATCTGGTTCTCAGTTTACTTAAACTTTTTAAAACAAATTACTTCTGAGGTTTTTTTATTTTTTTAACTCCCCATTGTACCAAGGTTGCTTATAAGGTCTTTCTTTAAATTGAAATATTGTTTACATATAAATCGATTAAAAGCGTTTTAAAAATTAAGAAAGATTTAGCAACGTCAGAGCCATCAGAAACTTCTTCCCAAACAATGTCGGATATTAAGTCATTAAATTTAGAGTAATCGCAGGTTGAGTAGTAAAAGCCAACTATTTCAGCGGACTGATTAACTAATTTGTAAGGTCAAATAACTGACTTTAATAAGGAGTTATAACATATTGTCAGGTGGAACCTGGACAGCTGTGTGAAATTAAATAACAAAGTATAGTCATAACAAAAGAAAAAAAAATTATTTATCAATCAAATCAGTAAAAAAAACTATAAAGTATAATCAAAAAAGAGTATATTTAATAAAAATAAAGCCTTGGTGAATAGTACAGTGCCGGTTCAAACAATGTCTGCGGCAAGTGGGATGGAGCCCATGAACATAAAAGCTACTATTTAAGATATGACATGGAAACATTGGAAAATCCAATTCACAATATTTTTTATGGGGATCTGGGCTTTAGCAACAATCAGATGCAAGAAAAGTAGCAATGTGTTTGCACCATTAGGGACCCGAATCGCTGAATATATTCAGCTCGTTCAATGTGGATCTTGATAAAATTATGTATTCCGAGTTATTGAACAAATTTGATAAGTATTTATACAACACTAGTTAACGGTTTATAACGAGCCTTTTCAATTAATATTTTTATAAAGATAATTTTTATTAGATACTATTTCATAATAATATTGGTTAGGCTATAAATAAATATAATGGGTGAATTATTTAAGTGCAAAATTTTCGAGGAAAGCCGTTTGCCAGGGCGTATGAGTAACCGGTTTACATTTACTCTTATGTTCTCGTCACAAGCTCTCCCAAAATCTGGACTTTGGACCCGAAACCCTATTTTGGATAGACTTACATGCTTGCCCATAATTTTATTTGTGTTTATGCGATGAATAATCTTTATTTGCCATTATTTTTAACTGACTAGTTTGTTTACCAAGATGTCCAAAAGAGTAACTAAAAGTTTGTTGTTTTCAATTCTACTTTTAAAAGGTTATACATTTTTATAAAATTTACTCAGTTTTGACTGATTTTCATACCACTTTTATTTGAATACGTTACAAAATTTTTTTCTAGTTATGAATTTGTACAAAGTTAGGAAAATTTAAATATGTCAAACCAAACGGGTTTTTAAAAATGTGTAGCTTTTTAAAAGAAGAATTGAGTTGGCATTACTCAGCAGAACCTTTTTTTTTAAGTAGTAACAATTTGTATTTTGTATGATTTATAATTTTTTTTCTTTAATTTGTGTTAACGAATACTGGTACATATATGTATGTAAATCCTTGATTTGAATGCAACTGATTTAAAAATATTGCTATTTACTTTCAGCTAAAATGTTTTTAAACAATTTTGTATAAGCGTCACAAGATTTGAAATGGTCGAAATATCACAGATATTGCACTTTATGGAAAGTCTTAGATATTTTTTGTTGATCGAGCAGACCATTTTGTAAAACTCAATCGGTGTTTTTATGACCGTAATTTTATGTATGTATGTACATAACTCCTTCTTAAATACTTTTAAAAATACGCTGGTAAATA
The DNA here is from genome assembly GCA_963971545.1 of Philophylla caesio. Lineage (NCBI taxonomy): Eukaryota > Metazoa > Arthropoda > Insecta > Diptera > Tephritidae > Philophylla > Philophylla caesio. The sequence continues at coordinate 37,557,675 of OZ020604.1, forward strand.
TAATAATTGGTCAAGGCGTTATTCAAAATGAAATAGAGTAAAAAAAATTAAATTTTCAATATAATTTGCCGGTATTTTTTAACATAAATTAATTTACTATGACTCAGAATGTGCTGTAAAGTATCGTAAAGTTATAAAGTATCTAAAGTATTTATTAGCTTTAAATTTACGTTTTTTTTTTGCATTGCACAGAAAAAGGATTTGAAATGACAACTTTTAAATTTGAAACTTTACGGTTTTACGACAATACGACACTTCTCGATATCCTGTGAAGACCCAAAATTTTTTGATATATGTTTGTACGTATTTGCTGTCTGATAACGATTTCTTCTTCTTACATTATAAATGGCAATCATGCTCGTAGTCTGTCTTAATAAAATGATGAAATTTATTCCAACAACAAAAATATAAAGTTTAAGCTACAGAAAAATTGTTTGATCCTCTTATTTTTACGACAAATTTTGCCACCTTGTTTTACATACATATGTACATATGGTGTGGATCAGGTTTTTGAGTTATGCTTCTTTTGTAATTTTACATATTTGCCCATTCATTTGAGTGACATTTTTTTTTTAACTTACCTTTCCGCCATAGCGCCACTTACAATTGTTGTTGCCGTCGTAGCAAAGGATAGCTGAAATAGAAAGGCGGCAAAAATTTGTCCCATCAAAGGATCGCCGACTGGTGGATCTAGTAGAAAGTCCCCAACCGCTATGAATGGATTGGATAGTGGTCCACGGCCATAACTCATTCCATAGCCGAAGAGCCAATAGGTGAAGCCACCTAACACAATGTCGATGACGTTCTTCATCATTATATTCACCTCGTTCTTAATTGACACACAACCTGACTCCAGCATGCCAAAGCCTGTGAGAAAGAGATACAAGAAAAAATATATACACATCCTACAAAAATATATCACTAACAACAAATCTAAAACACCACAGTTTTCGTATACCGAATCAGGTTTCTGTGACTTCATTTAAACCATTTAAAAGAGTGCCTTGTCTGTGCGGTAAGAGAAAGATGGAATACACAGGCGCTTCGATGCAATGAAATTTTCCGGTAAATTGATTAAACAAAACCTCGACGCTCGAAACCACAAACATAACCGAAAGCTAGACACTTCAACACTCGACTCGCACTACTCTTTCAGAGAGCAAATAACCAACGGAACGATATTTCCGAGGAATAAGACCATTTCTCGCTCTCATAATCTTCCATCAGCTTGCGGTGATTGGACGCAAGGTGAGTTGAGGAGCATTTTTGTAAGAAGAAGATATTAAAATGCATGAGTGTGAAGAGCTTGAGATAATGGTCGACAGGATAAGCACGGTACAGAAATCGAAGGAAATTTTATTTATTTGATTTTTCGAAATCATGCAAATTTAGCTCGGTTTTAAATTTCAAGATTATCGTAAGATTCTAGGAGTTTCTTGAGGTTAAGACTAATCAAAGTCCCGCTAAGCCAATTCTGATACCGCATTGCTAGCTGAGCTGTTCAGTCTTCTTAGTAACACGTATTTGATTCCAGTGAGAGTATTCTTCCACTGTCAACGACCTGATTGGACCTAATCAATGTGACAGAACAAAACTAAGCTGCCTCTTTGTCGCAATGTCTAAACTTGGTATCTCCGCAAAACTAACGGCTATGTAAAATCGCATCGAATAACATAATCACCTCCGTTGGAATTTGAAAATAACTCTCTGTCATTTCTAAACAAAACGAAGAAGAGAAGCGGCGGTCGAGGGCAAGATGAAGTACATATATTCTGTCATCAAATAGACATTCACCAAATTCATGACTGGGCACCAATATCACAGTTTGAAATTTGAAGAAATAGATAATTGCGTTTACTTTGGAACCAGCATTAACACCAATAACAATTAGAGGTTCTTGGTAATATTGGAGAGAAACAAATTTTGGAAAAATTAATGGATCTTTATTACCTGCGTTGGAGAAGCAAATGGATTAAAGACAGCTACACATGGTGTTTCCAATTGGTGCCAGTTAGCAAGACCTCTGCAAGTCTCTCATACTGTCCGTCCTATTGAAGAGGGTAAAAGTACGGACGACACAACATCAGATGAAATTAACTTCGGATTGTTTCAGAGCAATATTCTTCGAAAGATTTATAACTTTTTATGGCGAATGCCGCAGACGATGGGACGAGCAATTATATGAGGAAATATGGGTTGAAATTTTATATGTTTGCAAACGTAACCTTTTTATGTCTTGAATTGTATAAAAATGGACTAAAATTTTTTTTTTTAGATTCCCATTAGTACTCCAAGCCTTACCAGTTTGCATGGTGAAAATGATGAACGATGAGGTCAACACCCAGTTTGTGTCCTCAACACTAAGATCGTATAAACCTGGTATGACATAACTGCTATTGCGTAAAACACCTTTCAAGGCTGTTGCTTGAGATGCCGAGACATTTGTCACTTTCGATGCCATATCGCGCAAGTTCTTTACACTTTTTTCATTCTTGAGTAAACCAAAAAATAGCGAGTCGAATTTGTGATGCGCTTGTTAAGATAATTTTAAATGCCCGTAGGGGCACTTCCGTTCGTTGAGGGTAACAAAAGTGTTTTCAACTATAAATCGACTATGACTGACAGTTGTTTTCGCAGAGCTCGACTGATTTTGTACACATTTTGCTCATTCGTGTTAGTGGCTCCTTGAAAATACACTTGCATGTATGTATGTATATTATAATTGCAAGAAAATCATTTGCGAAAAGCTCCAACGACAACAACAACACTAGTTGCTGTAGACAACTAAATGGGCAACAACAATTTTTCGTTCACATTTGAATTAGTTTTGAAATTAACTGCACCAAATTAGCGTCGCTCTACGCTTATTTCGATGTTCGAGTGGATATACTTACATATGTATGTACAAATATACATACATATGTACATATGTATGTACGTGCAAAAGTATGTATGTATGCGTGATGTCGGATGCAGGTGTGAAGGATGAGCACGCTACTTGCGGTGTTTGCGATACTTACACAAATCTAAAAAAGTAATAAAACATAGACATTTTGTGTTATACATATACATACATACATATGTATGTGTACCATTAAAATCCCTAAAATAAATCAATTATGAAAATAAAAATATAAGATTATGAGATTAAAAATACTATAAAATAAAATATTGAAAAAATGTGAATGAATAAAATATAAGTATGCAAATGTGACATACATATTTAAAAGAAAATGCAAAATTTTATCAATTTAAGAAAAGAAAAAAAAAATTAATATAAAAATGCAATTTTATTAAAAAAACAGAGTGAAAAAAAGAAAATAGAGAACAGAGTAAAACAAAAAATAATTACTGAAATCAGAGCAAATAAATATACTAAAATTAAATTAAATAGAAACAAACTAAATTAAAATTAATGAAAAAACTTAAATAAAATCAAAATTCAACAAATTTTTAGCAATTTTAATTCCTTTATGTAGGCCCAAGTTTCAAAAATAAGGAATCAAACTTGTGAAAATTAAAATAGAAATAAATAAAAGAAAAATTAAATCAAAATTAAAATGAAGTAAAAACTTTAATTAAAATTAAAATGAAACGAACTCAAATTAACCATTTTACTTTTTTTTTTATAAAATGGAGCTCATTATCTAATAAAACCATATAAACCCAAGTTCCAAAAATAAAGAAATCAAACTAATAACTGAATTGAAATAGAGAAAAACAGAAATTAATAGCATAAAAAGAAAGAAATTATAGAAAATAAATTAAATTAAATTAAAAATAAATCAATTTTAGTATGAAATATTTTATAATTATATACACTGGCGTTCAATTGAATAGAAGCTTTTAATTTTGATAAATTTTGGTAATATAGTTTCTTTATATTTTAAATTATAACGTACCACATACATTTCAACCCTTATACAAATTTACGAGAATAGTTATTTAACAAACTTTAAACTAAATTTCAACAGAAGTTTTAGAAAACTTTCAAGCATGCTAATTTAACGATTTTTTTTATACATAAACTTATGTATGTAGTACATTCGTTATATGGAAGCAAATGCGACAAAAGGGTTCTCAAAAACCAGCAACAATATTTAGTGGCTCGAAAATTGAAAAATGTTATACTAAAATAAAATGGGCTACAAAAAAAAAAAAACAACTGAAATAGATGTAATAAATTTAATTAAACCAAAAAATATATATTTTAAAATGAAACAAAAGATATACTAAATATGTTTGTAACTTCGGATGAGCTCAACGCCGATTTTTTTTTACTTTTTACTACTACCACTTAAATCATGATAAAAAACAAACACAACCTTGTCTTTCAACTATGACTGGGGAAAGTAAAAAATATATACATATATGAAGTTTCAAAATATTATAATATGAATAAATAAAATTATTTAAAGTTTTATAAAGTTATAAATTAATTTAGCGTACTGAAAGATACGAATAGTGTCACCAGTAGTAGTTTTGTGTTGTCAACAAGTTTGCATGCCAACTCATTTATTAACATAAGGTTTATGTTATGAACAGTCGCGGAACAGCAACAGTTTTCAAGGGGGGGTAGAAAAATGGTAAAAATAGAAATCTGTGATTAAACTGATTATTTAAATATCTTTCTCTACCTTTTCAGTGATAAAAAGTGGATGCATGAATGGGAGCTATGTATTGCTTTTAAATAAAATACTGTCCAATGAAGCTGATTTTTGCGCCCAAGGAAAAAAAATAATTTTGATTTTCTTCTGATTTTCCGACAGGGTGGAAATTTTATGTACATACATATATTGCAAAATAATTAAATACAAAGTTTCCTTTTTCACGGGAACACATAAAGTTTATAAACATTAACGTACAAAATAATTAAGAGGTGAAATAATATACATATCTGGGGATGCTGCTTCTACGTGGGTATTTTTTTTTTAAACCAATTGGCCGAAACTTATGGAACCAGAAGCCACATTGCAAATTGTTTTCACTGCAAACTGAAGCAGAACAGCAGTGTAGTATTACAAACATTGTATACAATACAAAGCAACACGCAACTTGAAACTCACCCTATACACTGTAAATGTCAAATGATTTTTTATTTACGCAAAACAAGGTTGCGCCAACGTAATGTTAACCTTAACCACAAATATTCATTAAGACGAAAGAGCAATTTTAATTTGAATGATAACATTTTTGGAAGAAAATAAGTGATGACAAGTATACTAAGCTTATAAATGAAATATATAAATTATATTCAATTTTCGGGTTTACGTAGAATTGAGCGAGTCAACATTTTCTACCATGAAAATATTAACTAAATATCGACATAGAATGACCGATAACCATTTTTCTGATCTCATTCGTATTAAAAACTACGAACATGAAATTCATATACATACATATGTACATATGTATAGTATGTGGATAAGCTCATTCTTTACTTATAAACTATAATAAATTACGTTTGCAAAGTACTGTAGAGCGATTATGAACTTTTACGGGTACCAAACACATGAGAGCTTCACCTTCGGCAAAATACGTACGAACTTCTCTGCAAACTTAACACAAAGTGGTTCTGTTTATTCGAAGAAAAAATTTAACAATGGCTACACTTTCTCTGCCTCCTCAATCTTGGTCGTCTTGCCGTAGTGAAAGTACTTAAAATGTGATAAAAGGCACCTCACAGTGTAAAACGTTTCACATCTGAAAGGACTAAGAAGAAAACATTGTATTGAGCCCACCTAAGATGTTTCCAACTATTCCAATATTGATTGAAATTATAGCGTAGAGGTTTCCAGTGCAAGGATTAACGTACCAATACTACCCAAGTCCATTGTGTGCAAGCAACCGTGCCGAGGGAAGAATGACCAGCGGGTAGTAAAAAATGTCGGCCACGAATGGGTCACCTCCAAAGACTTGTGAGCTGAAATTAGCAGTGTTATACATAGGTACTGGCCAAACGGTCACCGTTCTGCAAATAGTCAAAAATAGCGTCAAAAGTCTTTGCCACACTCACTTGGCACAAAACGGGTCGTTGCTCCCTTCGAAGAAATCATCAATGTTAGAAAAATAATCTCTTCATTGGTTCCATCCTTGGTAGGCTTGACATTGAACGGTATTATCGTATCTCATAATACATACTTCGATTAGGTCTAAAATGTTGCGTTTCTTCCAAATATCGTAATATTCTTTTGAGTCCTTTTCCATTTTCTCCAGCTGACCTTTGTATTCATTTAGTTTGTATATATCTACACGCAAAACTTTAGTTGCTCATTCCCCTTTTGATCAGATCGTAAAATATAAATCTTCACATTAAACTTCAGAGTATCTAAAACTACATATTCCTTTTTCCGAATCAAGTATATCGTAGCGAAATGCATGCATTTTTCTAGAAAGGAAACAAGGTAACTTTAACTATCATACATTTCATGTGGTTTCTTTCCCGTGTTCCACCAAACGCATGACAACATTTTTTTTTACTGTTAATGCAACCATCACACACACCCCATTCCAATAAGATCTTTTTTCGATCAATTTCCTCTCCTCATTAAATTGTGAAAAGTTTCGTTTTCTTCACCGACATAATATTATTCGCCGGACTTCTGTTCTTATTTAACCCTCCTTCAAAACATTCTTGACACTTTCAATTTCAGTTTGTTCGCATTGAAAAGATTCCCGAAAAATTTACTCTCATTTTGGGCAACCAGAGAGAGTTTTTGAGAATGTTCTTTGCATTTTTTTATGGTATAATTCCCGAAAGTTTTGTTCGCTCTTTGTTCTATTTAAGAACGATCCCACGTTCATTTTGAGAACGTTTGCAAACCATTATAAGTTTTGAATAAAGTTGGAAACTTCTGTTTATATAGAGTTTGGTAGAGAATAAATAAAATGAAAAAAAAAAATTTAGGTAAATAGCAGGATAATAAATTTTCAAAATTATATAATTTATAAACTACATACATATATTTAATTAAAGCCAAAAATTAAAGAAACATTCATGTATTAAAATTTATTATTTTTTTCAAAGATCGTTTCGGCCGAAACCCCAATGTCCCCTTTGTACTCGTAGTTCATGCGCTTGCTCCTAGTTGAGTTTGCAGACATACTCGTACCCATATACATAAGTATGTATTAGGGATGTCAATTTTGGCATTTTGTTGATCCCGGGATTTTCGAGATCTGAAAACGAAATTCCGGGACAATATCGGGATCCCGAATTTTACGAAATTTTGATTCGTAATTTTTAATTTGCCAAAAAATGTAACACGTCTGAAATTGTTGTATTATTGTATGTATGTATGTATGTATTTATTGATCTTTTCATGAAAAAAGGAAATAAACGTAAAATTTGACACACATACAAAAAATAATTTATACTTCAACTAAAAAAATATACATATTTGGTACATAAGCAAATGCACCTACATAAAGTAAAGTAATATTGCCATTCAGTAAAAAAAGAAATACAACAAGTAAAAATTAAATTCATCATCCATTCCATTTTGTGCTAGGCAGAATTATTCCTCATTTTGATTAAAATGCAATCTTGACGAAATAAAAGTCTTAAGTGTGTTATTCTCCAATCTAGACTTAAATTTGTTGCATTTAAAATCTGCAATGGAGAAGCACTGCTGGGCCTCAACACTTGTTGGTTGGATTGTCGATAAAGAGTTAAATGCTCTCTGTATGACATAGCCTTTTTATCGTCATTACAAAAACTATCAATTTCTTTTACGAAGCCTTCTGATAAGTTTTATGCCTTTCGATTATTGGACAATTGCGAGCTGCTCGTCGTTAGTATTATTAATATAGCTTTCATGGAAAGGTTCAGTTTTTACATCAAGAAGGATATTCTCATTTATAATGGCAAGGACAAAACAAAACCTTTAAGGAATAAACAAGCTGTGTTATTTGTCGATTGTGAACTTTCTAAAGGCTTTGTTTTGCCCTTGAAAGGCCAAATTTTAAGAATGATACAAAATTTAAAAACTAAATGGCTATTAAACTCATTGCGTTTTACAATTCCGGGATTTGAATAGACTTATCTCGGGATATTCGGGAGTTAAAAAGGGCCGCGATCCCGGGATTGACATGCCTAATATGTATGTATGTATATATATACATATGTATGTATATGCATAAGTATACATACATACATGCATTCATTTTACACATTCGTGTCTATCCGCAAGCCTTTACAAAACAGATAATATAATATTTATCTATTTTAAAGGAACGATTAAATTAAATTACCCAGAAGTTAACTTCGTCCCTTTCTGCCCTTAATCGGTTTGGCTAGGCGTTTGCTTACTCTGGCTACGTGTGACGCTAATTTTTTGTAGCATTCGGACACTCCGAATTTGGCCAATCATTGAAGGTTGTCTCATGTGCAGTTTCTATGCGATTCTATGAATGAATAAATGTATGCTTGACTGAAATTTCCGCATACATAAAACCAAGCATACACCACCATAAATGTTATTCATTCATATGCATGTGCATTCATACATACATATTTACATACCATGTATAGAAAATACTTAAACAAATGCAGCACTTCTGGAAAACACTAAATAAAAACTCTAAAACTGAATAAAAAGTTGCAAAGGAGTCAATGTAATACCCGAATTCTGTAAGTCAGTCTCATCTCAAGTCTTGAAATGAGCTAGAGATTATTGCTTTTCCTCGCTTTTACGTTATTTTCTTTTATTTTAATTTTAGTTTTTGTGACCTGCTCATCACCAGCTCACTATTTAGAGACTTTATTATGCGGTTCGAGGCTTTATTTTGAAACTTATGAATGCCAACTGGTCTAAAATTGTGACTTTTGTCTCTATTAGAGACTGAGACAGCTTACTGAATTCGGGCATTAGTTTAACAAGAACAGCCGGAACATTAACTACCGAATAAGGCGATACGAGTATAATCACGACGAACACGAATGCGAAAGTCACAATTTTAGAGAAGTTTGCATTCATTACATTCAAAATGAAGCCTATAGTCTCTAATCCCCAAATTCAGTCAGCAGTCTCAGTCTTTATTAGAGACAAGAGTCTTAATTTTGGACCAATTGGCATTAATAAGTTTCAAAATAAAGCCTCTATACCCGAACTTAGTAAGCAGTCTCAGTCTCTAATAGAGACAAAAGTCACAATTTTAGACCAGGTGGCATTCATTAGTTTCAAAATAAAGCCTCTAGACTCTAAATTGTGGTCTGGTGATGAGCAGGTCACAAAAACTTTAAATTAAAATAATATAAAATAATGTATAAGCTAGGAAAAGCAATAATCTCTAGTTCATTTTGAGACTTGAAATGAGTCTGAGTTACAGAACTCGGGCATAGTCTCAAAATAAAGTATCTAAATAGTGACCTGGTGATGAGCATGTCACAAACAATTAAAATAAAAACAAAAGAAATAAACGTGAAAGCGCGGAAAAGAAATAATCTCTAGCTAATTTTTGGAAACATGAGATGATACGAAGTTACCGAATTCGTGAATAAGTCACCTGAAGTTTTCTCGCAAGCTCTTGTGCATCTACAGGATCATCAAACGTTTACTGACCGATGAATCAGCCCCTTTATGGTTCACTAAAGACTTGAGAACTTTAAAAAAAAAAATCGCGTTCTTTTAAATTATATAAAAGTACTGGTCGTCATGTGGATTATCTTAATTATTCAGTCTTGCGACATAAATATCTAGAATTAAATAAAAACTGTTATGAAAAATACTTGAATAAAATCAAAATGAACATTATCCACGACCCGAAAGCTTTCTATGGTTTCTTTAATTCTAAGCGCAGAGTAAATGCATTCCCTTCCGCAATGAAATATCAAAGTACTGTGTCATGTGATAACGAGATTATTGCCAATCTATTTGCCCAGTTCTTTAAATCTAACTACACCACTCAATTTAAATATAACTGTATTTCCTATCCATACAAGCTGAGCCCCAATAACTCTATTAATATTCCAGTCATATCATCAGATGATGTTTTTCATTATTTAATATCTTTAAAAGAATCATTCAAGTACGGCCCTGATATGATCCCGACATGTTTCCTAAAAAAATGTGCAAAGCACCTGTACCTGCCATTATCGAACTTGTTTAATTTGTCCCTCCAGCAAGGAGTTTTTCCGTCAATATGGAAACAGTCTTACATAATCCCCCTTCATAAATCTGGAAGCAGGTCTTCTATTGAAAACTATCGTGGTATAGCTAAACTCTCTTCTATCCCGAAGTTGTTTGAAGCTATTGTTACCAATCAAATGACTTATCCGATTTCCTCAATAATAGCAAATTGCCAACATGGCTTCTGTAAGGGCAAATCGACCATTACAAATTTACTTGAATTTACCACCCATGTTTCAAATGGGTTTAGGGAATGCATTGATACTGATGTTATATATACCGATGTTAGTAAAGCATTTGACAAAGTATGTCACTCTTTACTCATCCGTAAACTAGATCTGCTTGGTTTTCAACCTGGTATACTCTGTTGGATGTCTTCTTATCTCTCCGGTAGGACGCAAAAGGTAGTTTTTAAAAATTTTCATTCTGGGATCATCGATGTTTCCTTGGGAGTTCCTCAGGGCAGCCACCTCGGACCGATTCTGTTCCTGCTATTCATAAACGACATTTATACAGTAGTAAAGTATTCTAAAATATTGATGTACGCGGATGATGTTAAACTTTTTAAGACTTATGCCTCGGCTGAAGAAAGATCCTTGCTACAGCAAGATTTGGACAGCATAGTCAATTGGTGCAGCATTAATTATATGCCGCTTAACCTTAACAAATGTAAATTCATGTGCTTTTCTCGACGAACCATTCAGCCGGCCTCCTACAAAATAAATAACTACGTCCTTGAACATGTAAACAGTTTTGTTGACCTGGGTGTTGGTATGGATTGTAAACTCAATTTTAATTTTCATATTAGTTCCACAGTTAATAAAGCAAGGGGTGTACTGGCTTTTGTAAAGCGTTGGTCAAAGGAATTCCGCGACCCGTATATAACTAAAACACTTTTTACTTCATTAGTAAGACCAATACTGGAGTATGGTTCCATAGTTTGGAATCCTCGTTATCAGGTCCACTCAGACCAACTAGAGTCAATACAAAAACAATTCTTACTTTTTGCTTTGAGAAATCTTCGATGGGATTCGCCATACAATCTTCCCCCTTACACTAGTCGTTTAAAACTTATTAATCTTCCTACTCTTTCGAGTCGCAGAGAAATGTTAGGTATAATATTTCTGGTAAAATTAGTCAATGGATGGATCTCAAGTCCATTTCTTCTAGAGCAAATTAATTTTAATGTACCCTCCCGTGCAACGAGGAACTTTAAACCACTTTTCTTGAAACTATGCAGAACTAACTTTGAGTTGAATGAACCGTTTCGGGGTTTATGCCAAGACTTTAACAATCATTCCAGCACCTTTGATGTATCGGACTCACTTTTTATAATTAAAAGAACTATTCTATCCTCTCTTAATAACAGCTAGCGATCCAATTTTCTTACTTTGCATTTCTCTAACTTTGTATTCGGCTGATGAATTCTTATTCTGTAGCTGAGCAGCTTGGGATCTCGACGCTTAACAAACTTTCTTCTGTCACGACTCGGCACCTAAGATTTGTATATTTAAAAAACATCCGTACGTTATGCGGATTGAGCCCCTCGTGCCGGTTGGGCGGGAAAGTGGGTTTCCGTTGGGTTATATATATATATATATATATTGTTGCGTGGCGTTAGCGGGAGACCGCAGGTCCGGGCTGGGATCCACAGCAGCTGACTTAATGAGCTAAGCTTTAGCGGTGCTGGCGAAGATTTATTTTATAGTGCTGTGATGAGATCACTGACGAAGTCGTTTATCGCTTTCGGACGAAGGGCCACTTACTCATTGTCCGATTAAGGGCCGTTTGCACCATCTCAGATAAGTAAGTGCTGAATTGTAGTTAACCGCCGGTAATTTTAACCAGGAGATGGTGCAAAATGGCCCTTAGGGCGCCCAATCGGTATTAAAAGCGCTGGTTAAGACCATCCGTCTGATAAGCAAGCGCTGAATAGTAAGCTGAATTGTAGCTAACCTCTGGTAATTTTAACCAGATATGGTTCAAACGACCTTAAGGGCCGGTTAGACGCTATTCGCGCTGTAAGAGCCGGTTAAGGAAACTCGTCCATTAAATTAGCGCTGAATATAGCTAACCGCCGATAATTTGAACCAATTTTTAAGAAACCGGCAATAAGAGCTTAATCGAAACCAAAAGCTCCGGTTTAGGTCATTCGCCAGACAAGTAAACACTGAATAGAAAGCAGAATAGTGGCTAATCAATAAAATATTTATCAGTACCACAATCGAGTTCTTTTATCACCCGCCATTTGTTGCTAGGCATACAATGTTTTTTGCAAAAGCGGGAATAATGTTTACTCAGTTTATAGATAATAGGTACGTTCGTTTAAAATATCCAGGGGAAATGTGTTCTCTTCTCTTACAAGATTAAAATATCCAAAGTAGTACGCAAACGCAACGATTGAATTCTTGTCCGCATCCAAATATGTATGTATGTAAAATGAAAAACATAGCATTATTCTTTTCTTAGAATATTCTATTAACCAAATTAACCAAACTAACATTTAGTAAGCAAGAAGACCCATATTTTATAATTTTCAAACTGCAATCAGCTGTTTTCTTGTTGGCAAATATTTATTCAAAACAGCTTACCCTCAAAATGAAATGTCACTTTGCTCTCTCAATTTCCCATTTTTGCGAACGATAAAAGTTGATAATTTTCGAAAACTTTCAATAATTATCAGCTACGCGAACGTACCGAATATAATCGCGAATATTCAGGCATGTGCTGGAAATCGCGCGATTTCATCCAGAAACCGAAACTGTAAATCGCACGAATTGGTATGAGGTGTGCTAGAATTCATACGATTTCTGTTATGATCGAAGTTAAGTTCGAAACTGTTGTTTCCAATGCAACATACTTTGCTAGTTAATGGTGAATACAAGATTTTTGTAAGAAATTTGCGATTTTACTATTTGTAGATATCTAATGAGTCAAAATTACTGGAAAAATAATGAAAAACTTGTTAGACGTATTCTGACAGACCGCTCCAATCCATACCTGTTGAGCTAAAGCTAGCAGCGACGTTGAGGTTTCTGGCGGAAGGAGGATTTCAGCGAGCTATTGTATTTATGTATTTAATACAGTTTAACAAAAAAAGCCAAATACTTACATCTTTTGAGTTTTCCGCTAGCTTAACAGTAATTTCACGTACCAACAGCCGACCGATTTGAAAATGGCGAAAAAATGCCGTTTTCGAATTCTGGCACTGCCAGATGGTTACAATTTGATGTTCGAAAACAAAAACGGAACTGAGAAAATCAGCACATGTCAGCACGTTTTCGCTGACAATTTCATGCGAAAACAAATGGCAGCACATGCCCGATTGTGTTTTGATAATATTTGAAGTATTGGGTATCGTTTTTAATACTGACACCAGACACTATTTGAGTAGCAGGTATTTTGTAAATTTTCATCAAAGCTTTAAGTTTGTGAGTGTGATCGACTTTCGTCGGTTACACGTACAGCATACGAATGAGTTGTCGTCTATGCTTCTTGAAAATCAAAAAATTTTGATTTTCTAATATGATGGCTGTTTATTTGATCGTCTCGCATTGTGCTTGACAGAAAGAAGCTCAGTTGCACCGTAATATTAAAAATTCAAAAGTGCACGGATGAAAATACTTATGTATATGTATATTGCGTATAGTTCACGCCTACTTTTAATAAATTTGAAATCGTTGGAATCTAGAATATCCATACTCTCTTTGTCTTTTATTTTTAATTTGGTTAATGGCGCTATTGATTGCCCCACTCTATTAGTAAAAGTTAATTTTAACATTCCTCAGCGAAGTTTGCGAAAATTTTTTGCCGTTTTATGGTGTTAATTACAAAACTGAATATACTCGTAATGCCCCTGTGCCATTAGTGAATTTAATATGATATCGAACAAGGTATTATTCGATTTTTCTTATTCAAAAAATGTTTTTAAAAATCTTTTGGATTCAGCCTTTTAGTTTTTGAAATTTTCTTAGTTATTAAGAATAATATTGTTAATAGTCTGTAAGGAAACTTTTATATGTTCAACATACTCAATAAATAAATAAATATTGAACATGAAGAATTTTATGAGTAAACCATTTACATACGTTGTTGATACCAGCTGTGTATCCACTATTTCTTTTTTTTCAACAAAAGTTTCAGCAGATACCAGTAAAAGTAAAAATTGTTTTTTTATTTTTTTTTTTTCGTAATGCCCCTATTGCCCGTGCCATTAGTGAATTTAATGTGATATCGAACAAGGTATTATTCAATTTTTCTTATTCAAAAAATGTTTTTAAAAATCTTTTGGATTCAATTTCTTAGATTTTGAAATTTTCTTTTCTTATTTATTAAGCATAATATTGTTAATAGTCTGTAAGGAAACTTTTATGTGTTCAATAGACTCTATAAATAAATATTGAACATGAAGATTTTTATGAGTAAACCACTTACGTTGTTGATACCAGCTGTGTATCCACTATTTCTTTTTTTCAACAAAAGTTTCAGCAGATACCAGTAAAAGTAAAAATTGTTTGTGCATTTCTATTTATTTTTGACTCTTGTGTGTGTATTGGGACATACCTTTATATTTCAATTGTCATTTGAAAATGAATTTCCTCTGACAGCCCAAAAGTTCATTCGTTATGTGCTGAATTTGGGCGCGCTGAATTGTTGCATTCAATCAGAATGTTCTCGGTAGCTATGCCAGACTTGTGGTTTTGTAAAAACTTGAGTATTAAAATATTTTTCTTCCTCTTGAACTAAATATAATGGTATTCAGGCTATTGTGTTTGTTGGAATACATTTTATTTAAGTAACCTATTTCTTCTACTTATAATACAATAAAGCTGATTAAAATGAGTAATTTTTTACGATAAATTTTAAATTGGTCTGGCAGCACTAGTTTGGGCTTACTGCTTGTGCTGAGTCCAATTGCTGAACGAAAATATTCGGGGCGAGTGTGCAAAAAAATAGGACAAGTAAAAGTTTTGTGTTCTTTAACTTAAGAATTGTGTGCGCTAGTTAGTTGGGATTTAGAAATAAACTGTTTGTTAATTAAGTCAAGTGTCAAGTGCGCGATTATGGATGTTTTAGCTGTAATTGCGTTTAATTTCATTCAAGGTAAATTTGAAAATTGATATATATTCTAGAAATGCAAATCTTTCGCCATGTTGGTTGGGTGCAGTTAAAATTTTGTGTTATAAATCAAAGTGAGCAAACTGTGAAACGCAGACGTTATTGGTACTTTCTTAAAGTAAAAATAAATTGGTATAAATGGCATTCATTACTTGCAATTGTGTCAATTGCATTTTGTTCGCATAATATTCAGCTGTTCATATTTTCTCAATGCATTCGCAGGCAAATCACACCAACAAACGAACGAATGGTCCATGGCCAACGTCAGCGGAGTCCCAAATTTAAGGGACACCCCTTGTCTGTCGCGTCGCGTCTCTGCGGTGCGTTGGTCTGTTTTCTCAATTTCCTATTTCTTCATCTCCGCTTCGTGTTCAATTTCGTTGCTGTGTGTGTGGTGTTCAGCTTCCTCGTCTTGTTTTGTATTCAAATAACAAAACTGAAGCTTGTCGGGTGTTTTCGTTTGTGCTGATTAATTTATGCACGAAGCGCATCAGGAGCAAATACGAATGGATGGCTAAAACGAAGCTTTCGATTGAAGGAGGCCGTGGAGCAGGCCAAACAACATCACAAATCCATACATACATCTGTATGTCATGTGTGTGACATGGTTGGAGAAGTGCAATAGCGCCCCTTTTAATCATCCACATGCTGTGGTGTATGTTCAGTGTGTTTCAATGGGGCGGTGAAAGTCACTCAGATGTTAATACAGTGGGTGGGAGTGTCGGATGGTAACCACTGAGAACTATAATTTTTGTTGTTGTTTGTTTAGTTCAGGGATTTTGCTTTCAATTCAATATGTGGCACTTAGTAGAAGAAGTAAGAAAATGTGATGAGACATTGCGATTGGAAAAGAGTAAAGTTTTCGGTTATTTACATATATGTATATGTATGTGGGGCTTGACGAACTGTTAGACTCAGGAATAGCATAGATTTTTATAAAACATTGCTTGTATGAGTTTTAAAATGCAGACATTGTTAAGAAGCATGCAATTTGTACACATTTTTCAAATTTACCAATGTTTCAGTAGTTCTCTGATGTATACGTTTGTTTTCCAAACCTCTTAAATCAAGCGAAAATGCTTGCCATATTGTAAGTGTGAAATAAGGGGGTCGTCAAATGAAAATTGTTGCTAACTGCATTAGGAAGATTGAACTTCGTGTAGACGAAGGAGCTATTGACCGACTGCTAGTCGCATTTACTTAAATTGCAAATAAATGCAGTGCCACTAAAAATCCAACTACGAGTTCTCTGCTCAGTCGTATAAAGAAGGCGAACTGGTTAGTGTCGTTAGGTTTGCGCCTAGCTTGAATATATGTAGTTCAGATATACCATACCTAAAAAAAAATTTTTTTAAATGTAAAAATAAATAAGGACAATAGTAATTCCTTCAAAAATTCGTAAGTATAGTGCATTATATGTAAGTATGTATGTGTGTGTTTCATAAAATTATTTTGAAGGCCACACCCTGCAGACAGATAGGTTTTCCGGCTTTTTCAGACGCATGCCGGAAATTAAATGTTTAACAAAATTTCCGTGCAGTTGCAGTGAAAGAATTTAATTGGTTTGCTGGTTTGGTTACAGAATGCTTTGGGAAGGGGGAGAACTTAAGTGTTAAATGTTATGTATATACTATTCATATTTGTAGGTGCATACATAGATGTATGTATGTTCATATGTACTGTAATACCTAGATACCGGCTTAACTTTTTGGTGGGCTTCTCTTAAGAGTTTATGAGAAATAGCTAAAAACGCACACATCGACTTCTATTTCGAAAAAATTGGAGATATTTGGATATTAAATTGGACAATCAATAACACTTTCTATATTTGAGAGCAGAAATAAATCCGTTACTGTTTCCAAGCGTACCGATGTTTCTGTGTATATCTCTTGGCTTTTCAAAATATTTGGAATCAATATACTGTGCTCGTGATCAGGCCAACGTTGAAAATGCAACATACATACATTTTTATTTTTATTTTAATACTTTTGTAGTGTAATATTTTTGCATCACAGTTTAAATTATAAAGTTTAATTTAATTAGAAAAATAATAATAATAGAAAAAATACGCCTTCTCAGAGATAGACTGAACCATGGTAGGAAGAAGCTTTTGTCAAATTTTTTTCGAGTTGAAAATTTGTTTAACATTTGTTAAAATACAAACATACATATGTACATATGTAGGTATGTATGTATGCATGTATATACTATGTACATATGTAATTACATACATATGTATGTATGCACCTAATTCTTTAATATAAAGTTTGAAACTTTGGTTTATACGATTTTTGTAAGGGAAATAGCTCGACTTTAATGACAAAAAAGTTTAAGTAGATAGAAAATAAATTTTAATATTTTTTCAAAATGTAAAACTAATTTTTAATTGAATACACAGGTTTACATGTGTATTTACTATACATATACTATGTATGTACATACATATGTACATACATATATGCATACATGGTATGTATGAGTATGTGTACAATAGCAGCCAGCAAAGAGTCAACAAACGAATCCGAAAACGGATAAAAATCCGATGTGTCTTCGGACATTTTTCTGAAACCTTCTCCTACTAATGTGAATATTCGTGTGTCTGGAAACGGACAAGTTTGCGATGACTTTTTTTTTTTTAAATTTTGTGATCCTAATTTCTTACAATCTGCATCCGTAAACATAGTTTACTGAAATTATATCAATATTATTATTTTTTTTTAAATATCTTCATTGCATGAAGCGGTATTCGAATCTTCGCCATTGTAAATACCAAGGATCCTTTATCGTTTTACCACCGTAGAGGAAGAAGCCAGATTTTTTTGTAAGAAGGTTGAAAACAAATTTCAAATGATATTGTTGATTATTATTTTTTGTTTCTAATTTCTTCAGGTTTGAAAATGGGAAATACATACATACATATGTAGTAGCATGGGACTAAATATGGAAAATATGCAGTTCGTAGCCCAATTTATGGATTTTCGCCATGGTTACAACACACGTGTACACTCGCGCTTATGGTCGAGTGTGAGTATTCGCGGCACCCATCGCTCAAATAACCTTTTCATATCCGAACATTCGTATTAAATGTAATGTACCCGCTCAATTGAGATCCGTACAGCTTCAGTCATTCCCATACCTTTGAAATTGATGGTGTGATGTCCCTATAGTGTTTATCAAGCCTTTGCTGGGTTTAGGTATTGCAGCAATTATGAATTTAAAGTTTCTGCGGGTTTCCGTACTACATTGTATAGATTCCGCACTCGTATTTGATATTGTGAACTGTCAAACCAGTAAACAGCGCAGCAAAACTTTTAAACAATGATGCCTCTTTTGTCAAACGTGCGTCCTAAAATTGGGGCAAATAAGGGTGACACGTCTATAAACACTAAATAAAAGTGGTGTTTAAAGCGAGTTAGGGCCAGTTTTTCAGTGCTGGTTTAAACTCAGTTTAAATTTAAATTTAGTTTCCTTGCGCTCAATAAAATATTTTGCAACCAAAACGAAGTAGTCAGCGCACAGCTGATAAGTTAAACTAAGTTTAACCAAGCACAATCGGCCGTTTAAACTTAGTTTAAACTCCGTTTAAAGTTGACTGAAAAACTGCATACTGAGTTTAAACTTAGTTTAAACGACGAACAGAGTTCAACTTGCACTGAAAAACTGGCCCTTAGACGAAATATATTCATATGGTACACTTCGAGTTTATGAGAAGTGTTTGTCGTTAAACTCCAAAATTTATCATAAACTCGATTTATCGGCGCAGTCAGAACATATTATTAGTGTGATGTGCGTTGTGTTCCACATTTCCGTATTTTAACTAGAGCGGCGAATTTTTTTATCTTTGGTGAGTTGTTAAGGATTTGGACGGGGTGTTTGATGGGCTCAAGCGTGGTGACTCTAGGTATGGTGAGTTTACGTGTGTTGATTTTGCGTGTAGTGAGTTAACAGAGGGCTTATGAGATTAGATGGTTAGTTTATGAATGTGTGCGGAGTAATGGTACGCTGAATTTAGGAATGGTGGGTTTTAGTGTGAGGGTAGTTGCGGGGATTCCAATATCTGATAGTTGCCGTCAAAACATTTCCATATAAGCCATTTTCCGATCCTTCGCTTTGTTAATTTTTTTTACTACAGTCGCAAGAAAATTAAAATATTTATTAAAAAAATAATTTGTTTTCTAAAATTCTGTGTAAGAAAAATGTAATTGAATTGGTAAGCTCCCTACTACAGAAGTCCGTTTAAGAGTATATTTTGAGACATACAATTTCAAATGTTGCCAACTGTAGAGAGAAAGCAGTGGCTGGGTTGACCAAGCAAATCGTGCCACCCGCGTTGTCACGGCTTAAAAGTTACTATATCAAACATAGTATCGACAATTTATCTCCATTCTACCGAATAAGAGTGTACCATATACATACATACGTACATAATCACTAGTAGGTATGTATTTATGTACATACATACCTTCATACTCCATACTACATATATGCACATACATTCATACATACATAATCAAATGGTTCAGTTCTATTTGCTTTTTCTTCAATTATTGCATTTCGTAATTAAAATAAACAAGGGAAGTCGTTATTGATGCAATTACTTAAGTTTCCAACAGTAAATTTTTTCGTTGATCGCTGTTCGAAGTGTACATATGTATGTATGTATGAATATGAGTATATTTTACAATGTATTTACATATGGATATGTACATACATACAATGTATGTGACTTGTCCACGCTTATTTGCGTTGTTTTTAAGTCTTTCGGTGCATTAATTAAGATACTTATTGATGTAAATGAGTTTCCTTTGCAATAATTAAACACTACGTAATGTTTCATTAAACAATTACAGGTTATAGTTAGAAAATAAAACTGAAAAAAAATTGGCTGGGGTCAGCCGAACGGGTGCAAGTATTTGTGTAAAATACGCTTTGACGCAACCACATTTGAAATCGATTGAGATCTTTATGTGCATTTGTGGGTAAAAGTAATGCAGTTATTCTGCTTTAATTTTGTACCATCCACAAAGTTGTATATACATACATACATACCATAGATAAGCATTTCAATTTGTTGTGCCGATGTTAAAATGTGAAATTATAACGAAATCTTCTTTGAAGAAGCACACTGCTGACCAAATCTGAATTCAAAAACAAGAACTTACCACAACTTAACTCACCATGCCCAAACTCACCATACCGAACTCAACACATCTAAACTCTACTATTAAAAAAAATCCCTAGCGACTTAAATTTCTTTTTATTAACACTGAAATGGTTTGAGATACAAAATTAAAAAAATCTTACATTTCTGAAAAAAAATATTTTAAATTGCTGACACAGTTGCAATATTTCTATAATTTTTGCCCAAATTTAGTTATTTGGACTTGTATGGTTTTTGTTAAGTAAGAATATTGTAAATCTGTAATTAACAATAGAAATTATATGGAATTGTTAAAATGTTAAATTGTCGCGACTCTATTTGTTTGTCTGTCACTATATACATATGTATGTATATTTATGTATGTATGTATGTAGCCATATAAAACAAAAACACTTGAAAATTAATTTTTTAAAGGCATTTTATGTTTTGCCTTCACAGGTGCCATCTCAGCCAGTTCGAGTCTCATACCCGGCGGTCATTGTCGCGACTACAATGGAAAACTTTACGAAACGGGTATGCATTATATGCCCGGGCCGGATTCATGCCGCCTCTGCATATGCGACAGTGGCCTACCGAAGGCCTGCAAAATGGTTCTCTGTGAGGCGTTTAGCAAATGTAAATCCTTTCAAGTGGGTAGCGGCAACAACTGCTGCGAGGTGATCTGCCTCGACGACCAGTTCACCGATGGCAGCACTGATTTCGGTATTTGACTGGTCGCCAGTGGCATTACCGCCACACTCTCATTGTCATTACTCTTCTTTCTGGTGAATCGTCTGAGGCAGCGTAAGATACGCGCGCGTGAGAGTCGACAGAATGCCGAAGACCAGCGCAGCATTGTCGGCAGTATTGGGTGAGTGAACGAGCGAACGAACGGTCATAAAAGCTGGTAGCAATACAATGCCAATATCTAATTCCTTTGTTCTTTACAGCTACATAGCCGGCAACATGGGCTATATGGAGGGCAATATGAGTGGCATGGATTATTCCTATGCTAGTGGTGCTTCACACTATCCGCTCTGGAAACCTGCTAGCGGTTATTTTCCGCGAGGCGAAGCGCCGCCGCCATATGAGGAGGCTGTTGCTATTTCACAAGCTGAAGCTTTAAGTGCACAATGTACCGTCAGTGTAGGTACGACAGCGCATCGGGCCATGGGTCTTAATGCCACGGTTACGCCCGTTGAGTTGACTGCCGAAATGCGACGTAATATGCAGCAGCAGCAGCAACAACAGCAACAACATCATCAGCAACAGCAACAACAGCAAACGTTAATGCAACAACATGCGATACACTTACATCAACCAGCGTCACATCATAATGTCGGCAATATAAATGGCGGTAACGCCGCTGTTTCGGGCATTTCCAACAACACTGCACAGGCATTACAGAATCATGTCGGCTCATTGACATCATCGGCACAGCCACAACATCATCAACAATCGCACAATCAAATAACTCAAAGCACAACCAATCTGATTAATATTAATATTAATAGCGGCGGCAATGTTACTACAATTGCCACAGGAGAAAATCATCAACCGCCATATAGGTAGGCGCTTGACTTTAAATGATACTTAAACTGTACCACTAAAAGGCAAAAATGATTCATCGTGAATGATATTGTCGATAAGCTCTCATTGCCAAACGCATAATATCTATTAAAAATAAATCATTTATTCCGCAGGTGGTCAGTTCAAATTATTTCTTTAGGCCAAGCGCCGCTGTGTAAAAGTGTTTTCATATTCTTATTTATTCCGTCCTAAAGTTTATATATAATTCTCAATTTTTTTTTTTTTTTTTTAATAATTTAAGTTTACAACATGAGAACAGCGGAACTATTTTGCAGGAATCGCATAATCACCAACAACTAACGCAGCCATTGCAGCAACAACAACAATTAATAAATACCACACATATAGCGAATAGCAGCGGTGGTCGCCTCCACTTGACTACCGCTACTCCAAGCAATTCAATTTGTGTACAAACGCTCACGGGGGGCGGTGGTGTCGGCAATTCAAGCAACCAATCGCAGTCTGCACAAATACTTGGAAATAGCAAACCACTTCACCATCAACATCAACAGCAGCACCAACAGCAGCAACTCGCTGCAAGTGTCGCCTGTCAGGCATTACAGCAGGCAATGGCTTCTACATCGACCAATGAGTGCAGCTATAAGAATTGTCATCTCAATATAAGCGCCAGCACCTCATCAGCGTCAGCATTGGCGTCGTCGGCTGTGGCTGGAACACAGCAGCGCCGGTCACAACATCGTACCACACTTCCCATTCAAGCAACACACCTGGCACACGATATGCTGCAACAGTTTGTGACTGTAGCCGATGTGGAAATCAGTGGTGCCACCGTTGGCTATCACTCACTTCCGAGCGGTAGCGCCGGCGCAATCGGCGGCGGTAGTGGCAGTGAAATGGAATTGCTTACTGCTACGACGGCGCCCACATCATCGCCATATACTGGAGCACATATATCGGGCGCCATTTCCACACCCAGCATTGATGTTTTGCCATTAATGAGCGGAGAAATCGCCACTATATCCAACAGCACAAGCGACTCGATTACACAAACTAATCTAAGCGCTGTTGGTGGAGCACATATGCTACCCACAAATGCACACACACAAACGCTCAAGAGTGGCAGCAGTAACGCCAACAGCCCCAACAG
This sequence comes from Philophylla caesio, assembly GCA_963971545.1. NCBI lineage: Eukaryota > Metazoa > Arthropoda > Insecta > Diptera > Tephritidae > Philophylla > Philophylla caesio. The sequence goes on from OZ020604.1 coordinate 37,580,761, forward strand.
TCAAAGTAGCAAAACCCCCTCCTCCTCCCGCCGTTATCATCGCACCATACCGCGTTACTTCGCACTCACCGATCCGTTAAGTGCCAAAGAGGCATATGGCATTGGTAAAAGTAAATCGAATAATAGTGCACGCAATGGCGTAAGCAATGCTACGTCAACTGCAACCTCCACTACCAAAAAGCCCACCTGCCAGTGTCCGGTGCAGCATGTGCCGATGTCATATATGGCGGCTACGCAGCTAAGCAACGCCGCGCAGTGTGCCAGCAACAGCGTTCTGCTATCGGCATTGAGTAGCAAATTGAATGCTGCGAGCCAATCGTCTGCAGCATCGCAAACATCTTCAGCGTCATCAACATTAGTTACATCGCATGGCAGCAGTAACAGTTCGGGACGTTCGAACACCAACACTGCGTTAGGCTACTCGCAACGTGCCAAATCCTCCAATAGTCTACAACAGTCGTCGGCAAGCGATATGAATAATATCGGCGGCACTTTGAAGCGAACCATGCACAGCACCAGCACTAATACAGGCACTGTTAGCAACAAAAACAATAATAATAACAGCAACGCTGGTTCAATATGCAATTATGATACGAAGATTGCGACTATATCGAAGCAAGTTGGTGATAGTACTGCAGCCGACCTGAGTGGCGGTCCAGTCGTTGGTCATCATCATAATGCAGCACATCACGTGCATCATGCGCATCATTCGCACAGCGTAGTTGTTTTGCCGACACAGGCGCAGGACGAGAGTATGCCCATTGTGTTGGGGCGCGTACAAAAGCGCTCAAGTGGTGAACGAGAAAGGGAGCGGGAGCGTGAACGTGCGCGTAGCGCTAGTAGTGGGCGCGGTAGCAGCAGCAATCAATTGGATAGTGGCGCGGCTGCGATTTATTTGAACGGAAAGGTGAGTGGTAGATGAGGTAAGGTACCATTAGTCAATATATAAACTCATACATGCAATAGGTGGAAAAATGCGTTGTCATTGAAAGTAAATGAAATTATATTAAATTTAGAGACATAACTACTATAAGAGAAAATATAGACGAAGTAGTAAGATACAAATGTTTCGAGATAATAATAATAATAATTTAGCGCTCAGTGTTCGGCCGAACTTCTCCTATCATTTGAGGTGTGCGTCTTTATGTTCTACTACAAATGGAAGGACCTACAGTTTTGCATCTACTCCGAACTACAGATGTATTTTATAAGAAGCGTTTTCATGGCAGAAATACCCTCGGAGGTTTGCTACTGCCTGCGAAGGGGTGACCGCTAATTGAAAAAAATCTCTTCTATAAATAAGATTTGACTTGCAGTGGCTGAGATTCGAACTTTGAACTCAGCGGCATATCGAGTTATAGCACGCACCGCTACCCACTCGACCACATCGAGTTATGAAGAGCAGATATTGAAGTACCTGAACAAGCAACATGGATGTATAATGTTTACGATAGAAATTTAAAAGAAGTGAACAATAAATTATCCGGATCTGATGACTGATGTCCCCATTATACATCAACATACTGAAAAGTGCAGACAACATAGCCGATTTTTCATTTTTCGACAAGTACATTTTGAAGAAAAAGTGAAAAAATATACAAATCGTTTTAAAAGGTAAACATTTACATACTTTCAGTAGCCAATAGCTAGGAATGGGTTGCCTTGCATAATTAAACTTCAAGTATAGTTGCTTAGCTGCTACTAGTCTCCTGCTAGTCTCCATAGGTCTATAATCGCCTTAAAACTTGACTACGGAATTTACAGAAAGCCGACAGCTACACACATCATAATACATAACACATCAAATCATCCCCAAGAACACAAATTCGCCGCTATAAAAATTAAAGCTTAGCGAGCACCAAGTCCGGTCGTGTTTTCTTTCGCTCTGCCTCAAGTTGTAGTTATTCTTTGCAAAAATGTCTCTGTGCGCTAATTGTTTGGGCCAGTGTTAGGTCAAAGATAAAATCTTAAATGCGACTTCTTTTTGCTCACTATTATCAACTGATGCCGCTGCTGGTACGTATGCTCATACAAACTCTGCACAGTGGTCCATTGTATCTAAAAAGCGTACACATAATAAAAATCGTCGACTTTGTGTAGTTAGTACTAATGAGAGTTCTGATCTTGTAGTTGTAGTACGTCATAAATAAATGGCTTTATATCGTTTTTGCCCTCTGTAACTTCTGACAACATAAGTGTTGTATGTTGCAAAACATGCTGCTATTGATAGAACTGCATATACATATGAGTTAATCACAACCCAGTCATTAACTCTAAACCTGTTAAGCATCCGTGCATTACCAAAGAACTCAAACGTATAAGAAACTTGAAGAATAAGTTCTACAAACAGCAAAAGCATTCTCATGACGGTAATTTTCGTGAGCGCTCAGAAATCATTATATCGTGGCTATATTTCTAGGGTAGAAAGCAATATTAAATGGAGTTATATAAAATCAAAGAAGAGCTGCTCAAATATTCCCACATCGGTTCAACTTAATGTAGTGTCAGCCAACTCCATCTCTGAAGCGGTTAATCTTTTACCTGAATTCTTTTCTTCTAAATTTGTTTCTGACAAATTAATATTGACACATGAAGATATAGCTAACGGTATCAATCATCTTAAGCTATCCACTAACACTGATAAAGATGGCTTCTCGGTAATTTTATTCAAACATTGTCCCGCACGGATTGCGCCATTGAGGCATATTTTTAACAGCTCACTTTCTGTTGGTCTTTTTCTTGATGACTGGAAATTTACTTTTATTAAACCTATCCATAAAAGTGGAAACAAAAATTATATTCAGCACTGTATAATCAGCACGAATGAAGAAGGCCCATTGAACAAACAGGACGTAAAGTAAGAACATGGTTTCGTGAACACATAAGGGACTACAACAAAAAGCTACGAAACCCACGGCAATACCTGAATCTAATTTTGCAAACCACTTGGTAAACGCAAAATGTTCACTCGCAAACATAAAGAAGCCCGTTAGGGTACTGCATATACAACAAAAAGGACGTCGTCGAAATGCTCTTGAAAACATGGAAATATGTATATAAACAAAAAACATTTCAGGTAAAATGACAGATAAAACATACAAAACAGACCTGCAAAACTCCACGCGCTAAAACTATAAACTATCTACCTGTTCTTACCGCAGAGGCAGTTTCGGGATAAAATATAGCCTTTTGGACTCTAACCGTGCAAGACTTCAGGTACCTATGTATACTCAGGACACCTAACATTTGTTAACAATGACGATTATGCTTCACTAAAAAACGAAATAAAATACGGAACAACAGACCTAAACTGAAAAGAACGAAAATTGACACTGAAGATGGCGCAACGCCGAAACCGGTTTGTATCCAAACCAAACTTGACAAGGGATGACGGAAAATCGTTCAAACAACATTTTTTAGGACTTGAAGGACGGGATTTTGGACCCTTTCGGGGTCAATACGGAATTAGAACGACACTAGTCCAGAAGTTATTACGAACTGATCCCGAAATGGCTCACAATTGGGTTTGAACTAGTCCTAAACGAGTTCCCAGCGATGCCGGAACGAACTAGACCCGAACTAGTTCTGAATAAGCCTCGTAGTTTTAAACTTAATAAATTTGTCTCCCTCATTATTGTTATGAGAAGACTTTTTTAATATAAGTCTAAAAATAAAAATATTTATCTCGATAGTCTGATCAAAATTATTTGATTTTAGGTTTAAACAAAGCAAATATTAAAAAGATATTTAAAAATAACTCGTTCTGCTAGTGCAGATTTCTATAAAACATGCCAAGATTTTTATATTGAACCCGCTTATACCGGCAACTCCGTCTTCGTAGCTTACTACACCTCAATTTACTTGCAACACATTTTAAAGCTAAAAATCTTACTCTTAAGGTTAAGTCTACTCTAATATAAAGGATTTTCCAATAAGAGTGATATGATTTCTTTAAAAAAAAAGCACACTTATTGTTAAGGAAATTCAAATGTTTTTTATTTAATGTGAAGTACAATTTATACAATTAAGTTCTAAATATAACACCATTCAAATGGTCTCCACGACTTCCTTTGCAGAACCGAATTCGATGAACCCAATTTTCGAGTACTTTTTCCAGTAAATCAAGTCGTATGTCATAAATAGCACGTTCAATATTAACTTCTAAAGCTTGAAGAGAGTCTGGTTTATTGCTTAAGACCAATGGGTTCAAATTACCCCACAAGAAGTAGTCTAATGGTGTTAAATCACAACTTCTTGGAGGCCATTCAATGTCACAATTTCTTGAAATCATCGAATCTCCAAACTTTTCTCGCAATAATTCGGTTGTTGCACGTGCTGTGTGGCACGTAGCCCCGTCTTGTTGGAACCAGATGTTGTCAAGATCAACATCTTCTAATTGGTTATCGTCGATCTATACCGCTCTCAATTGACAGTAACCGTGTCACCAGCTTCATTTCGAAAGAAGTACGACAATTTTGTTTATTTACCGCTCCACTCAGATGAAAGTAAGCATCATCGGAGAAGATGGTTTTCTTAAAAAAGTTGCAATTGGAGAACGATTATTTTGATAATAAAATTGAATAATTTGTAAACGTTCTTGGGTATATCTTTCCATGATGTTATGGTAAACATTACTGAATGCAATAAAAAAATATTAAAAATTAACGGAACGACACTTAGAAATCATAGCACCCTATTGGAAAACCCTATATAATAATAACTGTTTTTTGCATAATTTTTAAGGTGATATCTGCCAAAAATAATTTTGAAACTTACTTTTTTCAGCGCCATTTAATTCCTTTCTTTTCGTAAAAGTATTTTGCACCTTCATCAAGGTTTTCTATATAATGAAAATCGGATTGTCTGAATGAAGTGCGCCATCTAGCGGATTAATAATTTCATTCAAGTATTTGTTGTCACACTCCCAGTGCACGTTTCTAATATTAGCACAATCGGACTATGAATAACTCAACAGCGCCAGCTAGCAGATTCAAATTTATTTGAAATTTATTTATAATAATTGACAATTTTATTGAGCTCGAGGCCAGTTTATAGAAGATTTTATTTGAAAATCCTTGGTCTGATGAGGAAATGTGGTGATTTCCGAAATAGTACTATAACTTCTACCATTTTTAAAACTGTTGTTTTTTTTCCAATAAAATCTTCTATAAACTGGCCTCGAGCTCAATAAAATTGTCAATTATTAAAAATCAATAAGGCCGAAAAACAACTAAAATTTATTTATAATCTTAACAAGGACGACGTTACTCGCTTTCTCTTTTCTCAATTCCACAATTTATCTTTTGATTAAATTCAAAGCACTTGACACTAACGGAAAGCGTAAGGCGAACGACTCGGGTCGTAGGAACTTAGTACTACGAAGGGGATGTGTCCACCAATGGAAGTACTACCATCCCTGCTGTGTAGCATAGTTTGAAAAGTAGCCTTTGTGAACAGAAATGTTGTAGCGAGGTGTCATCATTTTTGTCACTAGACAAAGATTATTAGGCACTCGCTTGCTAAACTATAGCGTCTAGTATACGTTTCCAATAAATGAGAAGGACCTCATAAATATCAGTCAAGCGCTGGTGTGTAACAATGCCTGCAAAATTATTTGACAACTGCTTTTTTCCACCTACTGTATAAAGTTACACATATGTATGTATTTTTAGCATTCATTTATTACCTCAAATATTATTATATTGAGTGGATTGACAAAAGTTGGCTAGTTAATTAAGAAGTGATACTCGTATTTTTTGGCACGCTTAATTTATAATCCACACGCAAAAGTGATATCTGTCTGAGGCAAAACCAATAAAAAGATTGCAATGCCGAAGAGCCAAATTCATTTTGTTTTCGCCTCAATGCCAAAACTAATAACACAAACACAAATTACAAGAAAATTTGAACAATCCAAATCGTAAATCAAAAACTAAAAATATATGTACGTACATTATTAAATTCGCCCTGTATCTATCTTTAAATTATTTGTGAAATTCACATGACATCGAAACGCACGCAATAAATATAAATTATAAAATTTCAAAAATTCAAAGTTGTAAATTTTACTGGGCAATGCAATAACAAAAACCAATTTTTAAATTCTTGAACAATTTTATAACTTTATGAATCCAACATTGTAAGTAAAGACAGCGCCCCTGAGCCGCACAATAAAAGTGAAACCTATTTTAATTAATTTCTTAATTGTTTCATCATTTTGAAACGTATGTACATAATTTCAAGTGTCGATCTAACAAAGTCAGCATTAGAAAATATAACAAAATATAACGCTGGGCTATGTAAATTTAATTTAATCAACCCAGAATTTAGGAAATCAATTCTATTTATGATTTGAGGAAGTTAAGTTGGGGTGAGTTTAGGTGTGAACAGTTGAAGTGTGGTGAGTTTAGGTATGGTGGGGTCAGGGTTAGTGTGTTCTGGTGCGGTGCGCCAATTTTGGATTTGAAATTCTCTAGAATCAAATGTGCACGTTTTAGCCGAGGAGTAAAAAAAAGTAAAAAAAATGATTCTTTCATTTGTCATAATTTTGTCGAGCACTTACAATATACGACACGTTTTTATTTCAGCTAAGTACAAACCAAATGCAAGTGTGTTTGTGGTCTTGAAAATTGGTCAAATTGTCACTTTGTTATCACAATGGCAAAAACAAAACATCATACACTTAACCACATAATATCCAGTCGACCACATTTTCGATAAGAAAACGAAAAAATTTATCACCCCAAAAGGACTTGAGTTTCGTCAACAGGGCTAGCAAAATTTTGTTTTTAACTTTTGAATAACTGATAAAAGTTGCGCTGAAAAATAGTAAATCGTAGTATATTAAGGAGTTTTACTACTTCATAAAACACCTACTATATGCGAAAGGTCACACAATGCGCCACGATACAAAAACTATCTCCCTCTTTACATGACATCCGGGGTCATAAAATTTTTGATTTCTCATTCGTCCAAGTACATTCATAAGTGCATAAGTTATTGAAACACAAAAAAAAATAATTTATTTAGTGAAATTAGTATGTAAATAAAGTAGTTTACAATGGAAACGATGAAATGACGATGCTTTGGCGGTATTCCAGATCTGCGATTTTATACAAAAAAACAAAGAAACATGTGTTTGTACACTATGCACATAATTTATTAATTGTAATTTAACACTTCCTTACCCGTTTGAACCTTTCGAAATGATGCCGGAGAATGATTAAATCTTTTTTGTTTTCCATGCTTAATCTTTATTTTATATTTTTCAAGCCACAAATGAAATCAGCTGTTCGTATAACTAGCAAGTTTTTACTGGTTTTTCGTTCTTGTACTTTTTGGGATATTTTTCGCTCTGAAAGCGAATGTTCTCAAATTTTAAGACATTTCTTTACTAGATAATTCTTACTGGGAAAGTACGAGTACATACCTATAATCTCAAGTTTTAAAATTAGAAACTATGAATGAGTTGCAGAGTATTGCCTCTTCTTGCTTTTACGTTTTTGTTTTTTATGTTTTGTCTTAATTTTTGTTATCTGCTTGTCATATGGTCATAAATGAGAGACTTTATTATGAGACTAGAGCCTTTATTTGAATACCAAATAATGTCAACTGGTTTAAAATTTTGTCTATTAAAGTCTGATAATGCTTACTTAAGGCTGCGTTTTTGTTAGCTGCGATAAGAGCGAAGATAGCAGTGAGAGAGCACCGATTAGAGCATAGCGTAGAAGAGCGCTTCGATGCGGTGTTTATGTTGAAGCTGCGATAAAAGAGTTGATATCAGTGCGGTTTTAGTTTGAATGTGAATTAAACCAAAAAAATTCCGATTCCGATTAAGAAATGTTGTTATTGTCTTCAACTTCTTTTTATAGTTTATTTAAAACAGGAAGACCGCAAATTTTCTGCAAACCCAATTATTGAGGAATGACAATTTTTTTTACGTGTTTCATAATTTGTCAAGTTTTCGGAGTACATGCGAATGTATACTGAAACCTTTGATTTGTTTTTTTCTTTTGGTTCCATATAGCAGGCCTTGCCAAAATTTCACTTATTAGCTTCTATGTGTTCCTATTGATCAAAGCGACTAGAGCGAAGAAAATGTGATCAACGATTTCCTATGCTCGTATCGTTAGTCTTTGTTCTCAGCTATGCTCCAACATGAACACATATTTTTTACTATTTTCTCTGCTATTATCGCAGCTCCTACATAAACACATATAGATGATAGTGATGTGTAACGCAACGCAGCGCTGCGTTATTGAGTTGATACTCAAAGTGAGTTATGTGCGCTGATACACCAACTTGTGAACTCAGTAGAGCAATAATGCGTTGACAACACATTAATGTATTGAGAGCGAAAATTGCGTTGACAGCGATAAATTGTGGTGATAGCGCAATACCAAGAATGATAGGAATGACGGATACTTCAACAACAGCAAAATATAAAATGATAGGATAGATACGTTATTTCGCTGCAATTTGGCACAATACTGCGTTGAGAGCTCAACAATGACTTTTAGTGTCCCAGTACAATGAAGGAGCGTTTTGCGATTCTTTCCCTTTCTAGTAATTAAACAAATCCATTTTTTTAGATTTTCTTAAAAATATGTATTTCCGGTGGAAAAGTACTAAACACGATTATGTGAAATAACCTTTGATTACGAATATAGATAGATAAGAAACATTCACAGGAAATAAAGATAAAATTGCTCCAATTTGAAAAAAAAACACCCCTAATACGAAATGCCCATTTACAATTTTCTCTGCTACTATCACAACTCTCATCGCAGCTCCAACATAAACACACAAACGAGGTATCCACTTACAATTTTCTCTGCTATTATCGCAGCTCTTATCGAAGCTCCAACATAAACGCACCCTAACTCGGACATTAAACTACCTTTAATATTCCAAAGATTTCATTCATAGAAATAATAGCATTAGGTTACTTGTATGCACATTGATGTAGCTTTTTTTTACTTGGAACAAGAGTCGGCTTACCCTGTTTTTTCTGGCCTTAAAAATTAAGAACCGGTTTTTTTCAAATTGTTATTTTTCGAATAATTCGAAAAGCGGTTTTACAAAAAAGTCGAATAATCGAACACCCTAGTGTGTACACACATATGTACATACATTCTGTCTCAAAATTATAAATGCGCCATGTACCCTGCCAACATTTTCTATCGCAAAAGTCACTTATAAGTGACTTCAAGAAGTTACAATCAAACGTCTGCGATACATTTTTTTCATCGTAGAAGTCACTTCCTTATTGAGAAGTTGTTCCCCGCGGACGTTACTTTCAGAAGTTACGTATTAGTGCCTTGTGGAAGTTACGTATTAGTGACTTGTAGAAGTTAAAATTTTCGTTTTTAAATTTTTTATATTTATTTCAATTCTTTTTTCTATTCTGTTGTTCTCAAATAATTTTAACAATTCCAAAAACAATATCGCACTTTAGCACTGACCACAAACTGCAGAAGACACAAAAACAATGAACCAGATGTCAACAACTTCTTTTTCTATTCTGTTGTTTTCATCTAATTTCATTTTCCAGTCGCTGCGACTTCAACATCGGTGATCGCGTTCATTGTTTATCTTTTGCATAACGGGACAACAATCTTTAATTTAACGTCTGGAAGTGACTTAAAAGTGACGCATTTGGCGTTTGACACGTGAACGCGACAACTATCTTTATTTTAACGTACGGAAGTGACTAAAGCGTGACGTATTTGGCGTTGGCGATAAAAGACACTTCCAAATGTTGGCAGGGTATTAACTGAATTTGACTTTTTTTTCTCTTATTAAATTTTCATTATTTTTCAATTAGAAGACCGTTCAATCTGTTAAAAAAATCGTTTGAACCCAATATTCCAACTTAATACAACATTTATATGTATATAAGATTACTACAAACTTTTTTTTTTTTTGTGGGCAACCGTGGTAACTTTCTAAGCACAAAATTGGCGATAAATTGAAATGATTGATTGCTTTTCGGGAGGTTTCATAAACTAAAAGCAGCGTTTTCACATTATTTTTTAGGGATATCTGACAAAAAAAGGTTTTTCTTGAGTAGACTTTATTTTGACTATCGATATATAAATCTTTACACCTTGATATTACTAGTTAAGTAGTAGAAAATTTATGAAAATATTGTCTTTTCAATTGTATGTAATTAGCAAGCTTTTGGTCACGTCTTGTCTTAAATTTCTATAAAATTAAATTATAGCCTCTACTGTTTAATCCACCCAAATGCTGATATCGCAAAGTTTTGCAAATTTTATGAAATCTTAATTTGGTTTTAAACGGCTTTTGCTGTTTTTACTTACAGTTTCTGAAATGTATTTAAATCTCGCGTCTTTAGCTTCAGCTACGGTACGAATACTCAAGACATCTATCAAAAGTCGTGTGCAGGTGGTCTTCAGACAATACGTTTCAAATTCGATGACTCTTTAACAAATCGGTGTAATTGGTTAGAAGAAAGAAAGAGTATTTAGACTGTGGAAATAATTAAAGTACGACAAAAGCTAAACATTTTTGTTAATAATAAATAGAAAAACATGCAATCTTTTGGTTGGTTTACCCTGTACGCCAACATATTGTTGTAAATCAAGCAATATTTTGTATACCAGTTCAGTAAAACTTCTTTTTAATTTAATTTTTATTGCATTCCCTCAACTAGGTCGACACGTACTTGAACTTTCCGCAATCACAACACTTAAACACCATCCATTCTCAACAACAGCACCATCTCCATCATCAACAACAAACCAACGATACAAATCCAATATTACCACCGAAACTACACAAATCTTTAACGAATTTAAAATCTACAACCAACAACAATCATAGTATTACGAACCCAACAACAGCGACTGCTTGTGCTGCTGTTGCTGCTGCTGTTCCTACTACTCCTACCACACCCGCCAACGCTGCCGCCACTGCCACTGTGTCGTCGAGTTGCACAGCCGTGCAGACGATTTACACTCTCAGTAAACCAACTACGTCCACCGCGGCACATACGGCGCGCAAGGACCATTACAATAACCACGAGCCAATTGTAAGCAGCGTTGCCTCCAGTAGTAATTGCAAAAATTTGCCGCCAACACTCACTTTGCCACTATCGCCGGCGATAACAAAAAGCGTTGGCACTGCGATCAACAACGTAAATAGTATTGCCGGCAATGCTGTTGGTTCGGCATCGCATTCTTCAGAAAAATCTAGCAAAATAAATTCAAGCACCTTTTATCCGTTGCAAAATAGCCATGTGACCTATACACTGCCAAAGCATATAAGTGGAAAAGTTTCGCTGAATAGCACTATTGCTAGTGTGGTGAGCAAGGTGCCTTCGGTGATCAGTATACCAGTGGGTGGCGGCGAAGTCGATCTCTATGAGAACAATAATGGCTGTGGCAGCGCCGGCACGAGCAGTAAACATGAGTCATTGAAGAATGGCGGCGCCGCAAATGGGCGCAGCACAACGTTGCCAAAAATATTGCGTGCCAAAAAACAGCCAGACTTTAGCAATAGCAGCAATTACAACAGTAGCAACAGCAATAGCAATAATATAAAGAACTCGATATCACACTCCAACAGCACAACATCTGCAGCGACAGTGCTGGCAGCATCCATGTCGTCGGTGTCGCAATGTAATATGCCCGCCTATCCACAACAGTATACTACTAGTCATTATGCCAAAGCAAGCACAACAACAACAGCGAATGCAACAACACAATTCAATTCAAATGTTGTGGATGGGAATAATTTATCATTATTGGCCAAACATTTACCCGTCTGCACCACCTCTAAGAATTGTCTCAATCCGAAGGAGCATTTTCTACCGAACGACACCAGTTTGGACGATGATTATTTGAGTGAGTGTGAGAATTGTAAAATAGCACAGAGTGCCAAATATTACTTGAATGTCGAGGAAGTGGAGACAATACCGCAAGAGACAATGACACTGCAACGCAAATCGATGGATGACAATAAGGAGGAACAGGAGCAGGCATATTATCGAATATCACACACACTACCAACGAACCCCAAAAAGAATGCGTGAGTATTATCTACATAGTACATACATATGTATGTACATATGTATTAAACGTACATATATAATCTTTGGGTTTTTAATGTTGTTACTTGGATACATATACTATTATGTATTTATGTGTTCGTTATGTTAACTTAGCCTCAAACGATATCAACATTTATTTATAACGCAGGTGACTAAATGCTGATTTGATTACTTAAAATTAAAAGAAAAATATTATTCGGTGCGGTTTGTTTAAAAACTTAAGTAAATTTTCGCAGCGAGAGCGTAAAAGAAACATAGTGAGTAAAAATGTGAGAAAGCGAAAATTGTAAGAAAAAGTTATTGAACGCAAAACTCGAAAATAAACAGCTGACATTAATAAATTAGGCCAACCAATTTTTTTGAACACATCATCAATGCATTTTTCCTACAAAAATCTGTGCCGCATAAAGTTGCGTATACGCCACGTCCGTCGTTATATGCACGTATCCTAATTTTTAGTCTAATAGAGAGTTCTGCAGAAGTTTTCTTATTGGTACATCCCCACTAATTTATTTTTTAAGAAATTCATATATTTCCCACATTCATCATTAATTTTTGATAAGTCTTACTAAAATTCAAATATTTTCTTAAAGACATCAAAGCTGTAACTCTTCAATTGTTTGTGCTTGCCGCACAAAACAATCAATTTAAAAGAAGACATTTACCTGTATGCTCGTAAAAAATTTGGGGTACCGTTAGTTTACTCATGATATAAAGAATTGGAACTCCACCAAATTAATATCAGACCACTCTTAAGAAGGTGGTTCTTTCGGGTTAAAAATTACTAGTGTACATAAAAAAGAAAAATAAACATTCCTCTTTTTTTTGAAGTTTGATAAAATGTTGGCGTTGTAGTCGAGTAATTAATAAAAATTGATCAATAGTTGGATTTGGGTAATATCTTTATGTAACATAAAACAAAGAAATCGGTTCAAAACTATTCGGTTACTTATCTACTATCGTACATAAAAAAAACAGAAAAAAAATATACCTCTTTTTTTAGTCGGTTAAAATGAGCCGTATATCATATTAAACACAAAGCCGAATTTGTTACACCTTTTATATCTCAAGAACAGCTGGGCCGTTACGTTACGTTTATTACATAAAATCGTACTGTAAGAATTGCATCATATTCAAAATATGTATTGACAAAAATTAAAATTTAGTTACAAAAAGGCAGCAAAAGTTGGCGTTCGAATTAATTTATCACAAAACAATTTCTTTATGATCCGAATTGCTTTTATTGAATTATGAGCTTTGAGTAATTCCTGTTATATAAAACATAAATACTAAAATTTGTTTTAATTATTTTATTTGTTAATGTCGATATTTCACCCAAAAAGCTTAAAATTCCACAGAAATATCCCTACAAAAACATGCTGACAGAATTACCAATGCACGCTCATTCATAAAATCAGCACTGACTGTCAGCTTAAAGGAAAATGACTGCCATGGTGCTTGCCAAAAAGAGACACTCGCGACGCGCTAAGCTTACAATGGTTGCATATACGCGAGAATGAGACAACGAAGTTTTCGTGTTTTCCTTTACTGACCGTCTGATGTTCGGTAAAATGGTTTTAATTTATAGTTGCACAAAAGAGATAATCACCATTTAGGTTAATTTCGCGAGAGATAAATACACAATAAATTCATAGGAGTTTTACAAATAGCACACACTATTCGGAAAACTCTGAAGTGTAAAGTTGAGGGAACATTTCAATCGTCGTGTTTTATAAAAGATAAGTTTTAAATTTAAAAATAGCTTTTCTAAACGCTAATTATAAATAAAAGTGCATTTCTGAGTTCAATGTAAATCATGAAAGGAGCCCTACGCAAAAATACTGATGGAGTAGCTAGACGGCCGAAGGATACTTACGCAGTGAGCAGTTCTGCACATGAACTAGTTTATTAAAAATATATTTAATTTTTTACCATGATTAAGGTTATTAGCTTGTAGTAAAACAATACATTTTAATTGAAAAAATAAAAAAAACTTGTTTATCAAATCAAACAAAAAAAGAAATCTCATTTGATGTACATAAGTAGGTATAACTGAATATTTTCAGTACTGATGGTTTTATAGGGAGCCCTGACTCTGTAAAAAGAACGAGAGTGAGCAGTAGAGCTATATGCTTGTCTATTCGGTAATATTAATGTGTTAGAATGAAATACAATATCACACGTACACAATTGTTGACATCAGTTTTTACATAGAGGTCTTAAGAAAATTATAGAAACTTTGTTCTAAGTGCTGACACAATTTTTCAGCCACTGACCATCAGATGTACGGTAAATTGACCGGCACTGTTCTTATAGAGATATTTATTAATTAGAGGGCTGCGCAAAACGTCTTGGTCTCTTGCTGTACAATACTTTCAACAACTGAATTTCAGTGCAGCTTTGCTACGAAAACAAAAGCATTTCGTATGAAGAAGTCGAAAAAACAAACGCTTCACGCACCGAAGCGGCTTGTATAAATGCAAAACAATGAAATGAACCAAAGACAAAGGCAAATCAAAGCATGAACAGTAAGTGCAGTCAAATATTTTTTAATTTTAGAAACGATATTCAGCATGTTCCTAATGGGCCTAGCGTACATGTTTCGGTGGAGCACAGAGTAGCGCTGCTTCGTTTTGATTCAATTCAGTTCGTATTTACTTCGGTTGGTATTTGCTTTTGTTGTTCGTGTACATACTCGTACAAAACATTTGCATAATCCATGCTCTGCTTTGCAAAGCCAATGAAAGTGAACGACAGTATTTAAAATGAGTGCGATGTTTTGTATTGACACTTTTATAGTGCTTGTGCAGCCCTCTAGTATAAATAAACTTACTAAGAATATTTTTAAAATATTTATTTTAAGTTTTTTATAATAAGATAACATAATCAAAATAATATAAATAAAAATAATTTAAAAAACCAATTCTGACAGACTCCGCCATTAAATCAAGTGGTATGTTTGTTTTTAAAAAAATGAGAAGCAGTTCTAGATAAATAACCGTTTAATAGATGGGAAGAGTATAAAAGAGGATTTATCAAATTTTCCTTTATGTTATCGCGTGAAGTTTTACATATGTACGAGTATGTATATGATTTAGTCAGAAATTACGGAAATGTTTATTTCGCGCGAAGAAGGCTTACAAAAGCACGAATATTCTCTTACGAAATTCTAGGCGGTTTAGGAGCCTCAAAGCGTACTTTTTTTTTTACTTTTATTCATTTTAAAAATGCATAAGAATCAAATAAACAAATGAACTTGCTCACATAATTCGCAATAATGTTGCATGCCGGAGTTATTCAAGACCAACGTTGCCGCATGTCAGTGCCTTTATACTTTTTATTTACTTATAAATATGCAAAATATGCGTTCTATAAACTTGTTATCTAGATAAATTCAATAAATGTGCGTGATATTCTTTATGTCTATCTGGATGCATTTGAAACATTACTTAAATAAAAGAGCAACAAAATATGGCGTTAAAGTTGATAATTTTCAAGTTCTGCCAGACAAAATATTTGGTGAGGTTATAATTGATATTACAACAAAAAAAAAAAAAAATTTAATGATGAAAATGGGTTGTTATGTATGTATGTATGTATATGGTGTCATCATTTGAGACACTACTTGTTATAATGTTGGCAATTTTATGCATGTACTCCTATGTACATATATACATACATATATGCATTTGACATACACAGCAATACTGATATCAATCACTGCAATACGCACAACAGTTGCGTCGGTATTTTGACAAATTCGATTTGGGTGCAATGATACATTCTTATTAGGCAAATATCACTGACGTCAATATTTGCCCTAACTAACCTAACGTCTATAGAGCAGTGGTGGCAACCCGTTTTCATTCAACTGACACAATTTGGCGGCATTTGACGTCAAATTTGATCTTATGAAAGCTAAACATTACAAAAGAACCGTTATCGTGTTCATTAGGTCAAAATCACTGACATCAAATACTACCGTAACTAACGTCGACATTGCCGTGACCGATATCGATATTACAGTTTAATCCATCGTTAGTAGTATAAATAAATGGTATCAAATATTGATACCACAATGATAACCCTTAACTCAAGAAATCAATTTTAAAGTATAAAGAAGTTTTTGGTGGTGAATGAAAGATAAAATTCTAAATCACTCTGTAAACAAATAACTGCCCAAAAAACTACCAATTTCTTGCAATATTCTCTGAATCGGAATTAATATTTCATATTTTCAAGCTATTTCTAAGTTTTATTTAAAGATAAATTAAAAACTTTTATGCAACCTTTTTTTCATTATTCAAAGCTAATTAAATTAAATGTGTAACTTATTTTGTATCCAATTTCAGTCCAATAAAAAATAACAATCGTGAACCATGGTTTTCTACAATCCCTGCTAGCTCATCATCCGAGGAGGATGTCAACGAATGAGATTTAACGCATTTTCTTTAAATAAGAAGCAACAAAAACCGACACGCACCGAAGTAGCAAATAATTTCATCTACGCACAAACACGAACACAAGAACACTCATCAGCATGCCAGTAACGAATTAGCGTTTGAGATGTGGCAACCAACCAAAATATCTAAGTATATGAGAAAAATAAGAGTATTAAATGTAGTAGCCGCACAGTAAGGTAAGTTATAATATAAATTAAATTAAAAAAATGAAACAAGAACAATGATGAAAACTTGGAAAAAATATATCACAAAAATGCATTGCGAAAAAATTAGGCGATTTACCAATGAGCCATACAAAATCAAGGATATTAGTTGTAGAATAAATGAAAAAAAAAAAATAAAAAATTGTAAAGTAAGGCAAACCACCAGGAGGCTTGTCAAATGTGAAAAAAGCATTCTCACCCAAAACACTACAAAGCGTTTGAAAAGAGCAAAACCAAATACTAATAGCTGGATGTATTGTTGATTCTTCTTTTTAACTATTTGCACTCTCCATCAGTCATTTGCGCTTTGCGTGTATACCAAAACAAAAAAAAAAAACAACAATTATTAGTTTCAATTGCAATAAGCAAAAAATATATTACAAAAAACAAGCTCCAAAATTTAAAAAAAAGGGGGAAAGCCAGCTTTTAAAATTTAGATTAATTTATATATTTACCTAAAAAGTATTAAAACAAACAAAACAAATTGTACAATTAAGCTGTACCAAAAATTTAAAGCAAAATTTTATTGTAAGTATATGTATTGATAAATGTTCATTGATTGTGCGCTTCAAATTAATTAGTATTTAATAAGAAAAAAATAATTTAAAAGTTTAAGTTAAACAGTATTTTTACATAAGCTAAGCAAAAGTTATATTTCGATCATTACGAGCGTTTAGGTAGACATAAAGTAAACCAAGAATGACATTCACGTTGCTTGCTGTGCATATTTTAGAGAAAATGAGTAAAAGAAAATTAATAAGCAAAAGTTAATATTTATCTACATACTTATTTATAGATAGTGAAATTTTATCGTGCAAAATTGCAAATGTTAATAAAATTTTACTGCACATAGATAATTAATAAAAAAAAAAATATATGAATAAATCCATAGAAATGCTGCACAACAACCAACGTGAATATTATGTCTAAAGTTATTGCCATCACTGAAAGGGTAACATACATACATATGTATATGTGAATGCCAAACTAAACTTGAGTAGAGGATATATAAATTGAATGTCTTGCGTGAAAATAACGATAAACTGTTATTCAATTCACACAGTTAAAAAAAAAGAAATTTGCCCGAACCTTGACTTTGGTCTTTGTCTCCGTAACCCTGGTACCTCGCGAAACCAGAAACTCCAAAACCTCGAAACCTAGCTAAAACTGATTTCATTGCGGAAAATCGCAGTAATCGCAGTAATATTAAAATATTTTTATTAGATTTTATTTGTTATTTCACGTTATTTTTCTTTGTAGTAATAAAAAGTGGACGCATGAGCGTAAAAAATGTAAAGACAATGCACAGGGGCATTCATAAA
The DNA here is from genome assembly GCA_963971545.1 of Philophylla caesio. Classification (NCBI taxonomy): domain Eukaryota; kingdom Metazoa; phylum Arthropoda; class Insecta; order Diptera; family Tephritidae; genus Philophylla; species Philophylla caesio. Next base: position 37,598,825 of record OZ020604.1, read on the forward strand.
CATCATAAATGCATGGTATGGCATGGGCATCTGATTTAAAAATGCTTCGCATATTGCGTTTACGAAAACAGCCTTAGTCTTCTTTATGTAAAAAAGTTAGTCGGAAATATCAAAAGAACCGGAGTGAAAGTTAAAATCCTGTCATAAACTACGGAGTGGCTCGTTTAATTCAAAATTATTTTTGCAAGGTTTAGGAAAAAGAGGCAGGAAATGCCTGGAAAATCGGGAGGGAACGTTTCACTTCACTTCGGCCGGAAGAGCTGGGCCAAAAGTCAAGCCTATCAGTAACTTGACCAAAAATATTATAACTAACATTTCTCTGCGACAAGCAAGCGTGGGAAGGTTATTACGAAAGCATTCTTCTTTTCCAGTTTTAACCGTAGACAATTTCTTGCGACGCTTAGATTTCGTTAGGGTTGAGTTTAATACGACTTTGTGGTTATAATATGACCCAATATTTTTTTCTCGCTAAATTTCTTAAAGCTTTTTGTAGCAAAAGCTCAATACAATAAAAATTTTTAAATAGATTATGAACTTTTTTTCCTATTAGATCTGCTAAGATATAAGACGCTGCGGAACATTTGAGTGCTCTCGCAATACTTATCAACTTATACATGTCCGAAATTAGTCCAGAGAGGCGAAAATGTAGAAAGCATCCTAATTTTTCCAACATTTTGTCAATTTAAGTTATGGAATATTTATTGTCATTTCGCTTTTGATAGTCCGAAACATCGTTTTGGTATTTGAATTATAGAATCATGTGCTGTTTAAAATTTTCAAGAGTAAATTTTTCTACGCTTTTCAGTAAGGATCAAAGACTATGCTGAGTAGATATTGTATTAGAATGATGTATGGAATGTTCTTTAACCAAATAGAGTGAACACTAGTTATCGATTTTATGGTCTTTCTGCCAATGAATCTTTCCTTTATGCTTTCATCTCTCACAATTGTTTTACATGATTGGTTATGTGTGTTTATATATGTATGTATGTATATTATATTTCCAATGAACTGTAATTTAATTTAAAAATATTAAAAATTAAATAAATAATTAAATTTTGTCAAATGTGGGTGTCTGTAGTTATGATAACCACTATATTTATTATATTTTCAGTTTTTTTTTTGGAAAAAACGTCTGAGATGGCATTCTCTGCATTTCTCTGCATATGAAATTTTCATCGAGTTCCCAACATAACTATCCACAATACAATGAGCTATAGTGTGATTTGACTGTTTGCGTTCAGATATCCATAGTTTTCGTTGTACGTTAACACCATCTGTCCCTTTACTGTGCTTTTTAAAACGTTAATAAGTCTATTTTTGTTTATTAAAGTGACTGGAGGCAACTGAGCAGAGGGTGTAGATTCTTTGGACACACTTAAATTTGATAAGATTTTCTCCAACCAATCTATAACTCGACTGTTATCCGATAATGTCTCCCTTTCACTGATAAGTGGCATATTCTATACAAAAATGTAAACAGTAAAAAACGTAAAACTATCGTAAAATAGTATGTAATGGCGACGTACTGCATTCCAGATAAATATTCGCATATAAGCAACGATTGGCCCTATTAAGCATGCAGTCAGTATGCTTTTTTTGTTTCAATCAAGCATGTTCTGAAATTCGATCGATTTCAAATCGAGGTCGAATTTACAAATCGATCGAAATTTTTTTGGTGTTCCACAAATCGAGTGATTTTACATCGTTTCGAAATCATGTTCGAAACAGCTGACAAAAAGTTTATTTTTGCAAAGAACGTTTAAAATTAGTGTTTTTCTGCTTTCTTTATATTTAATAAATCAACGTGATACCTATCATCAGGTAAAAATTAAACGCAGAATGCTCAGAGATAATTCCGACCCTTTAGATATTCCAGATGCAATGTATGTTCATAAATCTTTGTAAAAGTGTAACATGTCCATATCGAATTTTTATATTTATGCAGGTTCCTTAGCTATTACAGGATAAATAAATAGTGTTTTCACTAAGTATGCCAAGAAATCAGACCATTGGCAAAAATAACATCGATTTCTATAGAGCTAAAGCTTGCTGCTACTGTTACATTTCTTGCAGAAGGAGCATTCCAACGATCAGTCGGCAAGGACGCAGACATTGCTTTGGGCAGGAGTACCGTATTCAAGACATTAACAGAAATGCTAAATATTTTGGGTAGAGCGATTTATCCAAAGTGGATAAGTCTGAATATGGAGCAAAACGAATATCGAAGTTCTAAATTATATTTTTTTTAGGAATTATCTAACGCCGGGGATTAATTGGCTGCATTGACGGCATGCACGTCAGCATCGTCAAGCCGCAACACAATGAGAACTTATATTTCAATCGGAAGGGAAAATAAGAATAAAACTTAGCAGAACTACGCTTAGTGGAACAACTTTTTACTGATCTGCGATTACAACATGGTTATAAGAGCGTTTGTATGCCACGATGTATTTATTTTCAGTTTAATCGACGCAAGACAATATTTTGTGGCAAATTATGAACACGGTGATCGAACATCTTGGCTTTTAGGCGACTCTGGTTACAGTTTAGAGCCGTTTTTACTAAGACCATTTCGAGAACCAAGTCTTAATACTCCGCAACATAGTAGAAAGAGTTATTGCAGTGCTTAAAAACCGTTCCAGATGTCTTCAAACAAAATTACCATACACTCCACAAAAAGTTATTAAGATCATAAACGTTTGCTGTGCATTGCATAACATATGTCGTGCACACAACTTGGGAAGACTTCATAGTTTCAGATAATGCAATAATGTCAGATGAACTTTCTGATGATAGTAGTAGTCTACAAGGTGCTGGCCAAATGATAAGGGATGAAATGGCGAATAACTTAATGCTGACACTTTAAAGCAGGGATAGATTAGCTGTATCTTTAAATATAAAATACTTATTTCTTACCAGATAAGCTTATTACCTGTGTTTAAGTTTTTTTTAATTTTTATTAAAGGTACAAATGTTACACTTATTGTTATAAAAAAAAACTAACTTATTAAAACCTAACAAAACTGATCTGATATATAAAATCCACCAAAATTTTTAAAGTACATCTTGTGAATCCCTTAATTATATTTCATGTAGGAACTTAAAACCCGTCAAGAGCTCATTTCTCATTGATATTTCAATAACGGAACTTAAAACTAGGCAAAATATCATTTCTTGTTGATATTTCAATAACGGAACTTAAAACTAGGCAAGATATCAATTTATCTTAGGTCGTCACGAAGTTCTTAAAGAAAATAACAATATCATTGGGTGGCCCAAATGAGACCTAGTGATGTTAAATACGTGTAACTCTTGTAATAACGTTTTTTTTTTAAATGATTTATTTTTATATGTTTAATACATTTTATGGAAATTTAACGTGACTATGTGTGAAATATGACATCAGACAAATGACCACCATTTTGCTCGATACAGGCATTGGCTCTTTTTAGCGTATTTTGCATTACACGGCGTAATGTTTCTGGTTGCAGGCGCCGTATTTCGTCTCGAATATTCTGCTTGAGCTGTCCAAGTGTCTGTGGTTTGTTAACATACACTTTGTCTTTTAAATATCCCCATAAAAAAATATCGGGCGCAGTTAAATCTGGTGAACGAGGAGGCCAAGGGAAATCTAAATTTCTTGACATTATTGCATGTCCACAAATTAGTTCTTGTTGCTCCACCATTGGCCGCAAAAAGTTGTCGATCATTGTTCTGTAAAAAGCCCCGGAGACCGTTTCTGGCGTTTCATCCTCATTCTCAAAGAAATATGGGCCGATGATTTTTGTGGCCATAACACCGCACCAAACAGTGCATCTGATTGGGTGTGACTGATGCTGATGTATTGCCCTTGGATTTTCGGAGTCCCACTTAACTTGTAATCATGGAAGATGTGGGCGCTGATCTTACGTTAAAAAAACGGCGATAATTTCGCTGCGTTAGAACAATTGATCGTTGAGAAGAATAATAAAAACTGATAATTTTTATGCGTTGTTGTGGACTGTACGTATTCATTTTAAATTTCCAAGAATTCAGTTATAATCTGCAAAAAGAAAAAATAAATTATGTTAAAAAATAAAAAAGTTATTTGTGTTTAACATCAGCTGGTCTTATTTGGGCCACCCCATGTATTATGATTTTCAATGCATTTCCAATTTCCTCCAATGCTAGGTAAAGTCTTTTTCGATCTTGATTTTGCTCAGCAACGAGCGTATTTTGTTCCGAAGTCAACTCAAGCAATTTCATCATTGTATCCGCTATTGAATCCACTGCACCAGCTTCAGTAGCCATATGTTTTGTTATTCGTTCTTGCATTGATTCTTTGCGTACTCTCTTTTTGGTTGTTAGTTTGCTCTTCTGGCTTGTATCTGGAACGTCATCATCGGAAGAAAGTATCTCTGTTTCGTTGCTACGGTCACTTGCTACGCCAAAAGAGCTGGTATTTGGCATCCCTTCATCTGCGAAGTTAATTGCACAAATTCTAGAAATGGTATCTTCTAAAGGAGTTAAAACCAACTTGTTGTGCACTCCTCCTCCAGTTGCTCGTGTTTCACATGCATTATAAGCTTTTTTTTTCTTCACAATCGCTTTCCAGTCTGTCCCCACTTAAAATAATTATTGAAGGATTTAATGTGTGCGGCGTATCTTCGCTTCGCTTGCCATTTACTAGTGTGGAAGGACAGTGGAAGTCTGCATTCAGAATTTTACGATTACCTTCTTCCAGCCGTTGACATTTTTTCGTGTTGGCCAGCGCTGTTTAATTGCTTTGTAAGGTCGGTCCACAAAACCTCCGCGAAATTCGATCTACTTTATAAAAATGTCTCGCCAAATCGTGGTGCTCTTCCATGAACTCCAAGAGTAGCTTTTCCTGGGTGGGATTTTTGTGCTTTCCCCTGTACGAAGAGAACGAAAAATAATTCTGATACTCAAAATGAATTATTTATAAATATACACTTACATATTTTTTTATGATTTTAAAGAAATATATAAATAAATACCCGAATTTCACCTGGTGTTCGCTTAGAGATTTTAAAACGAGAAAAAAAGGAAAATGTCGATTTGTAGAACATGTAAAATCGATGACATGTCATATTCGAAAACTATAAGATGTGCTCAGAACATGCTATTTTAATTTTGAATCGATTTAAGAACATGCCTGAATATAATACATATTATGAGAAATAACTTGAGTTTAAACATTTTACCAAGAAAATTAGTATCAAATTTATTGAAAAGCGTTAATTTATCTTCAATTTGAATTTTTTTAGAATTAGGAATGTAGTAATTCCATGCATTTTCAGAAGAGTACTCCCATCGTTACTTAAGTCCTACATTTTAAATATAACATAGACCACGAACATACGCCTTTTCCATATTTGTTGTCTGGTCCATTATTTAGTTGTTTCAAATTATCATCAAAAAAAAATTCTCCTAGCAAACTAAAGAGATTTTCATATGATTTTTTTTTGGTTTTTAACGTCTGACCTACCTTTCAGCCTTAAAACTGTGTACCAGGGGTATAACTAATTAATGTTGTTAAATTTCTTAAAAACAACTTTTAATTTAAGAGTTAAAAGAAGAATCGTTTATTAAAAGTATGCTCCCTCGCTTTTTACACATTTTTCCCATATTTGTTCCATCTTTCCTGTAGAACTGAGCCTTACACTTGTGAAACGCCTTTTTGATCTTTGCCTCAAAATCAGGGTATGAGTAATCATCTTTTAAGGCCTCTAAAAATTAAACTTGTTAAAAAAATAGATGACATGAATTGAAATTATGTATTACCGTAAAGAAATTTATTGAAAAGTGCATAATTGTTCAATGCAACTTTTTTTTTGGCTCCATCCCAAATCACTTTTAAGAGCAGGGACTCCGCAATCACTTCATCCAAAATTTTTGATAGGGGTCTCTTTGAAAATTTTTGCTTCAGATACGCCACCTATAATAAACTCAAACTGTTTAGTAACATCTTATCAAATGTAGTTATCATACTCACAATTTCTGCCTCAGGCTTATTCAAAATCAAGGACTCTGTAGATGCTAAATCATTCATGTTTTTAAGAGGAAATATCATTAATTCAATCTTCTGCGGTTGCAATATGTCAATAATCCGCTCCAGGAGTATAGTGTTCTGCGCCGATATTTCCTCTAGCTTTCGTATTCGTTGGTCCATGTTTTTCTGCCAGGAGGAGGTGTTTCGGGAAGTATTGGTGGACACATTGATATTTTCTCCACTTAAAATAGAAGAACTTCCGCATTCTAGGAAAAAAATGTGCTAAAGAGTTATGAAAAAATATTTGCAAGAGATAAACTTACCGAGAGAATTAAATAAAAAGTTATTTTGTGACGCCATTTTATTTATCTATAATTATGTGTATAATATTATATTATTTTATAAGTATTGTATTATGTTTTTATTATATATTAATTTAGTAACTGTTTAGGCTTCCGGCCTAAATCTCATCGCCACCCTCCTTCGACCGACAAATCGTACGCGCACCCCTAGTAAGCGGTTTGCGTGTACACACTCACACACACACACACACACTTTCACCCACATGCACACACACGCTCATGCACACACACTTTCACCCACATGCACACACACACACGCACACACAGTCCTTTACACTTTTCGTAGGGGGTTAAGTGGGGCTGGCTGCTCTCCTTTGTTAGCATGGTCCAGGAGCTGGTGTTTGCGTGTTCTATATAGCCACCGCCTCCTGCAGACATGGGCGTTTCGAGCCAGTCTTTCCAGTATGGCTGTCTGCCGAATCGTTGGCTCAGATCTGTGATGGTGTGTTTTGTGACCCAAGCCTGTATCTTTCCCGGGTTTGTTGCATGTGGCAGAAGTCTAGATAGTAGCGTGTGCCAGGCTGTTGCGCACTCTTCCTCCATAGCAAATTGGTAGTTGGGTATCCAAGGGACTGCGTGCGTTATAGTCTTCAAATCGAGAGCGGGAAACGCCCATGACCCCCCTTTGGACCTGACTTTCCTGAGGAATTCACCCTGGGGTCCGCTAACTGTGTTACTCAGGTTAGCTTTCAAGCCGAAGTCGTTGTAGAGATCGACGAGGTGACTAGAGGTCACGGTTTTTGTGTTCGAGTACAGGACTATGTCATCACCCATCACTCCGACGTTGACTATTCCGGCTGTGTTTGTTTTTTCCTGGATGTATTCTGCAGCGGCCATGGATATAATTGACCCCAGTATTGATGTTATTCTCCACCCTGACAGTAACCCGCCGTCAAAGTTCCACGTTTTGTTCGCCCATTCTATGGTCAGGTTTTTCAGATGCGCGATTTCTTCGTCCGCTACTTTCCTTGCTTCGTCGGATGTATTACCCAGCCGGTCGATGAACATGAGAACCGCTTCTTTAGGAATGCTGTGGTCAAACCTTTCGCCGTCTATACATCCATACCATTCCGCCGCTTCTCTCTCGAACGTTGGGAGCCAGTGTGGTGATGATACTGGTGACGGTATCGGTGGTTTTTTTAGCAGGTATAGCAGGTATGTCTGTCTGAGGTAGCTTGCGATGGGGGTGGTGATGATTTCCCTCGTTTTCTGGGCCTCTTCTTTAAGTGCTATTTTGGCTGTCAGTGACTGGTCGTTTGCCATTGGGGCCAGACGGGCTTCGTAGTTGTAGGTTCCATCTTCAGATATAAGCTTAGACAAGCCCCAGGCCCACTTGGACCTGACCTCTTTTTTGTACATATTGACGGGAGGGGCGCCGCCGGTCGTCCCCCATCTGAATGGGTCATTAGCGAACTCTTCGTAGCTCAGGTTTTTTCCGCTGTGTTTTTCCCATAGGGTAAAGACTCGGTCGAGTGTTCGCTGGTAGTACTCGTACCTCAGTTGTTTTTCTCTCCCGTCCATTTTCGACGATAACCAGTCGTTTATGTCCGACTCGATTTGTTTCGGCGTGTGCGGTGCTTTTGCGTTTAGTGCGTTCAGATGGCAAAGCAGCATGTACGCTGGGCCTCTGGAGAAAACCAGAGGGTAGCAGTGTGCACTGACTAGCTTGAGGAGTGCCTGTAGAAATCGTCGTCGTACATTTCATCGCTTGTTTCAGGATGACTGATTCTGGACGCCTTGCGGAGAGTTTGGATTTTTGTCAGGATATAGTACAGCTCTTGAGATATCTGTACTTGCCCTGCTGCTTTTACTGCTAAGTAGTGTAGGTAGAGTGGCCATGCGCAATCTCTTGTTTCTGGACAGGGCCACCATTTTGGTGGGGTTCCCCAATACCGTCTTAGTACTTCCACGTCTTTCGGCCTGCGCCTCAGTTCCCTCGGAGGTGTTAGTTCGGAGTAAAAACTGTCAGACAGATGGACGTGGTAAGCCCTTGAGTTGATGGGGCCTGGTAGATTTCGCCTAGCCACTGGCAATTGGTACATTTTTGCGGTCGTCCTGGGGTTGCCATTCCCCGGGGTCCACGTTCCTGCGTATTCTGTTAGTGGGTATCGTCCGATTCTGGCACAACGGGGACATGTCGGTTGCTCGCTGTGTGCCTCTTGACCTCCTCGATTATGTCCTCCTTCAACTTCCGTTCCTCGGCTGTTTTCATTAGGTCCGTGACGACTTGGGTCGCTAGGCTCCCCACTCCCGTGACCGCTGCTCCAACCGGGCCGCCCGTCAAGAATCCGCCCAGTGCGCTCAGGGCCGGTACCAACATGTAGTTTTTTGCCACATTAACAACATCCAGGAATGAGGGTGGGTCAGGCCACTGAATCGATGTAATTTTAGGGGCTCGAGCGTCCCAATTCCCTCCTGTTATGTCGGATCCAATGACATAGAGACATCTGTTCGCTACAGCCTCTGAGAAGATAACCCTCAGTGACTCCGTGTTGGTCATCGTCTCGGTGTAGGCTGGATTTGGATATGCGCACTTCGACACGGACAGGGATTGGTACGACACCTGGTCGATCCACGTGCCGTACGTAGGCTTGGCTCCATCTTCACTCGCTGATTTGTCGACCAGCATAGGGCAGTACTGGCCTGTTGAGCAAGAGTCCAGTAGGTATGGTAGGCCTCTTTTGTTCTCCGTGGTTAGCTTGTAGGAGTATCTCTTACACTTCATGACACTTATCAGCTCATGGGACTTGGTCGATGGTGGGGGGTGCAGCAAGCCTAGTTTTTCACCCCATTGTATTGTCAGGTGTGTGGGGACGGGACTCTGCTGGAGCCATGCTCGCGAGCTAAAAGGGTCGAGGCCAACATATGATTCTCCGAACCAAGTGTCGTCGTACCCGGGCCAGGACGTCATCACGTCTTCCAAGTCAACATGTATCGCCAAGTTGTTTGTCAACTCCCTTTTTATTGTGCTAAGCTCGTCGAAGCGCGAATAGTCACTCCAGGTGTTGCAGTATCCCGACCAATCTCGGGTGGGTATGTCATTTAGGAGGAGGAAGTTTGACGTGTCTGCTAATATGGCGACCATCAGCATATGGACCCAGGATGCGTACCCATCTGGTGTTGAGAAACTGTATTCGCCGGAACATTTTTCTAGCAGGCCTACAAACACTGATAGTCTCTTTAGACTACTGCTCATCGGCGCTGAGTATGTTGCAGTCGCGTACTCGAGTGACGGTCGTGCGTCTCGCGGGACGACGGATGTGTCTCCGACGCCTTCTGTCGGGGTGATGCATGATGGTGGGAGGTGGAGAGCCGATAGTGCGGATAGGTTGATGCCCATCATCTTCCTTTTTATTGATGCTTCCGCACCAGGCGCTGCCAGGGATATGGACTCGATGAAGTATGGGGATCCCTCCGCCAGTCTCTCGACTTCATCAGTGCCCTCCGTTTTTATGCTGAATGCACCAGCAAGCGGGCGTTGGAGGTCGTAGCTGGGAGATGTCCCGCTGGGGTACACATACATACCGGGCGTTAAGGCAGCACATAGCTCTGCACTGATGGCGAGGGCCCGGCCACACGTATTCCCGGTCGCTAGGTTCTTGCATATGGTGCTCCATGTCAGATGGAGATTTTTCCTGACCGATGACAGGTTTTGGAGAGTCATGTACTCGTCCCATCGTGTGGAAAAATTGGCTGGCTCGATTTCTTCTGCTGCCGGGGGCATTCGGCCGGTCCTAGGGACTGGTCGGTATTGCGTTGTGCCCTTGAAGATAGGGACTTGAAGCCCGTTCAGGCGTATGTTCCGTAGGGGTGTTGCTGCTGTTTGGTCTGTGAGGACGACAATCATGTTCGTCGGACCTCCGACGAAGGCGAGGTTGGACGCGGGTTGTGTGATTATGTTCCCTTTCATCCCCAGGCTTTGGTTGTCGTACTTCCAAGCGTAGGATATTCGCCCGAATGTGAGCTCTGAAGAAATGAACGCCGCAAGGTACTCGAGTGAGAACTGTGCTGAGGCAATCTCATCACTCACTGGAACTGCCAGCCAGCTGCGGTCTATCTCAGATGGTAGGAAAGGGAAGGGGGGAGAGGGCTGTCGAAGCTGTTCTCGGTCATGAAGGAGATGAAAACGTCTATTGGCATTGCTATTGTTAAAAAGCAGTCTTCGGGCCTGCTTGTGGGTCCCCTTATGTTTATGTGCGACATCTCAGGGGCCAGGTTTCTGAATAGTCTGAAAGGGGCCACGTCATATGATCCCGTGTCTGGAGAGAGGCTTCTGGCCAACAGTGTGTTTCTAATCAGGGGTGCTACGTCTCGGCAAGAGCCGGATTCACTTGTGAGACTGCGTGCCAACACTGTCCAAGTGGTGGAGTCACGGATGGCCGCGTTCTTGATCGTTGCGCGGATTGCTGTCCCCTGTTCATTTGCGAAAGATTCCGCAAGGACACTGTACATATGGGAATACGGCGTTTGGGCTAATTCAGCCGGCTCAGCCAGGTGTGACACTTTCACGAATCGGTAGGGGACGTGGTCGATGGTAAAATCCCCTGACGTGGCCTGGAACCCTCCTGTCTGCTGCTCGCTATGCTGCGAGTTTTCGCGCCCTGTGCTGGTAGATGGCCCAGACGGAGTCTGAGATGTGGCGGGGGCGTTCGAGGTTTCTGGAGTTCGCTTCGGGACTGCCCCTGTTGATATGTGGACCGTGTTGTCCACTTGGATGGTCGGGTTCTTCACGTTCTTGACTCTCTGAACTTTCCTTGTTAGGGCTGTTCGGGTCATAAATCCGTGTGCTGCCGCGTAGACCAGCTCGCCGGCGGCGTATGCGTTTTGTTTTCCTGGATTGAGGCTCTGTATCATTTCCAGGGTGGGAATCGCGATTCCCAGGGCTGAGTCCGAGGTGTCTGTTTGTGTTGTTGTTGTTGTTTGCGGTTGTGGTGGTTCTTCCGCTGAATAGATGAAGCGCGAGACATACGAGGCTGGCAAAGAGCAGAAGGACGTATATGCCTGTGAAAACCACTCACACAGCGTTGCCATACCTTATCTGTATTTCCGATACAAGATAACTAAATGAATGTTGACAAACCAATTTCACGCGTAGTACCTCAAGAATGGGCACCCTCAGCACACCCAATAGCACAAATTTTTACGCCTTCCATAGCTCGCCGGTAATTGGCAGCATACCAGAAATCTGGCATGAACCTTTGTTAGACCCTCTGGTAACTCCCTTAAAGGGGGCAATAAGCAAAATGCAACTCTGAACATACTCACCTCAGACTCGAATAAAACCTTATAAGTAGCCTACACTGACGAGTTTTTCCGCATTATAGTACTTAGCTCTCTATCAGTTTTTTTTTTTTTTTAGCATTCCATTGCAACTTCTTAACCAATTGCAAGGGGATAGTTAGGAGCGTATTAGCCACTACTCGCCACCCAATAACGACAAGAAAGTGGGAGATAGATAACAACAATGTACCTTTTCTAGAAATATGGGCCGTTTCACAGTAACGCGAACCAAGCAGGAGGACCGTGGCCAGCGATTCGAGATCGCATGTCGACTCTGCGACAAGAACCACGGATTACGGTTCTGCCCGATATATCGGAAGAAATCAGCGGAAGAGAGACTCCGAGTGGTCATCCTTCACCGGTACTGCACCAACTGCCTATCCCCGTTTCATCACCGGGAAATATGCGGCAGCCAGGGGCGGTGCTTCAGGTGCCACGACAAGCATCACACCACTCTGCATCTCGACGAGGAAGATGCTCGTCGATCGCCAAGCTCCGCAACGCTGCCGGAAATGGACGAGGTATTGTCACTCGACCTCACTGGGCAGACGTTGTCCTGGGCGCAGCAAGTTGAGGAGGCGGAGAGGCTGGAAACGGAGGAACTCGAAGAATCTGCGCAGCCGACAACCACGGAGATATACAGAATAAGGAGATTGCGTCCGAAACTGCAACACGAAAAGCACGCAGACGGCTCGGAAACCCGTCCTTTCCGACCGTCAAAGCAGCGCGGCTCTGGATCACGTCCATTCAGACCGCCTGCTCAGCGGCGTGTTCGCCACACTGAGGACAGCTCGGAAACTCGTCCTTTCCGACTGTCAACACGCGAAAACCACCAACGTATGGGTGGCTCGGGAACACGTCCTTTCCGACCACTCCCTCGCACAACGCGCCGCGATGCAATCGTCCCTCGTGGGGCTATGCTGAGGCGACTGGGCCAACCGGCCAGCTTCCGAACCGGGCGACACAACAGTTCTAACATTCCCCCCCTAACGAGGGTCTTTGAAGCCGTAGCACCAACTGTGGTGGCCAAAATAGAAGCAGGGGGGCGCCTCCATCTGGTCCGCGCGCTGGTCGACCCCTGTGCGTCGGCCACGATAATAGACGATGAGCTGGCGCGAACCCTCCGACTCGAGCGCGCCACAACAGAGCGCGGAGCGACGTGCGCACTGATTCTCAGGGGAACACATTGCGTAGCGGAAAGAATCACGACGCAGGCGACCGTTGCCGAATATTATAGCCGCATCGTTCCGCGAGAAACCCTGGACCCAAAGGTGGCGATCCCATTCAGGCTAATGCGGCTTGCGGACCCGCAGTTCTACCAGTCCACACCCGTGAGACTAACCCTGGGGTGCGATGTGGTCCCCCAGATTATGCTGAGCGACCCCCCTCCTACGACAGTCGGCGGTCTTCTCACACAGGCCACAATCTTTGGCCTGATGGTCTCCGGTGCTCACCAACGTTAATCATTTTCGTACCAAAAGCGTTGTAGAGACCTATACAACTTCAATTTTTCAGCAAACGAACGATATGCGTAAATTAAAAATTTAAACAAATTATTATTAACATATTATACACTTCATGTATATTAACTTATTTGTAAACTATTTAAAAGCACTGAAATTCATCCATAACCACGTCCTTATCGTAGTATTTAAGCTTATTTTTTTCATAGAATTATATTCCCGCACGTGAGCGTGGTGGCGCGCATTTCGCTGTAATTTTGCTGACAGCAAGGGGGCCGGTATGTTTAGGCTTCCGGCCTAAATCTCATCGCCACCCTCCTTCGACCGACAAATCGTACGCGCACCCCTAGTAAGCGGTTTGCGTGTACACACTCACACACACACACACACTTTCACCCACATGCACACACCTATGTATTACAATCAAAATTAAATTTATCCAAGGAAGAAGCGATGTGATGCTTGCAAAAACAGAGAAGCCTGGTATGGAAGATATGTTTTCAAAGAAACCACTTTCACTCCCAATCGAAGGATTGACGAAACTTTCACGTATTGCAGCCTCACGTTCAATTTCAGTTTCAAATACATCTTCCTCTTTTCCTCTGAAGTCCAAATCATCAGGTGTAAGTTCACTTATATTAGACATTTGTATCAAATCCACCTCTTTTGATTTTCTTCCCACATAGCAATTTGAATCACCCTCATGAACCTTAGTATTTAAAATGCAATCATCCTCAAGATTATCACAGGGACACGCTGACATATGCCTTCCTCTTTTTTGAACATATATGTGTTGCCCAGTTATATCTTTTACTATGAAAGGATTAAATCTTGATGAACTCAAAATAATTTTGTTTATTACATTTTTTAATCTACATATATATTTCGTTTTGCATTTTTATGTTGTTCAAGTTTTGCAAAACCACAATTTTTGATAACTCGAATTCGAGACTTTTTCCATCAATTGTCATACTATTTTCTTCTATGGATCTTTTTGTTTTTTTGTTGTTTCTACAAATGTAATAATTTTTAATGTTTACACATTTCTCACCATCTTTAAATTCAACACTTAATTGTGAATCAATCTTTGCGTAATCATGAATTTCGGCCATTTCTTTAATATATTTAAAATCTTTGAACCTGTTATTGTAATCTGCAATCAGATTTTCAATAATTTTGGAATATTCAATAATTTTTCCATTATTATTTTCAGAAAAAATTTCTTTTGTATTTTCCAAATTTGAAAAGTCATGGTTTTTTACTTGTTCCAGTAACATTTTTAATTTTCTCGGGAAATGTTCTACAACCGAGACTAATTCAAAAATTTTTTTATTTCTTCCCTGAAGTTGCAGATTTAAATCGTTAAACAATGATGTCATGTCACTCAAAAATGCTAAATCTAATAAAAAAAATATTATCTTTCAATGCAGATATTAGATTTTCCACACTTTTGATTGAATTTATATTAAAAAAATCAATTATTCCATTCCTCAATTTGAAAACTCTGCAGACTTTTACCGCGGCTTAACCACCGCACCTCTGTGTACAACGCCAAGTCACCATAATCTGTTTCGTAGTCTTCCAAAAAAGTTTTGAGTTTTCGATGGTTGAGTGAGTTATGCGATGTTCATCACATTAACCATATTAGCTTCTTTCGCGTACAGAGCTTGTTGATGTATCAAGCAGTGAAATGTGGGGACTCTTATTCCATTATTTCTAAGAAGTCCAACTAGGCCTGTCCGTTCTCCGGTCATTACCCTCGCTCCATCTGTACAAACAGAAGCTACCTTATTTTTGTCGAAAACTGAAAATACATGGGTGTTTAAGGCTTCGAAAATATTTTCTGCATTCGCGTGCCCATGGAGCGAGACTAAGCTCAGGACTTCTTCAAAAACTTCGAAATTCTTATTAACTGTTTTAATACATAACAGAAGCTGGCATATATTATTTATATCGGTTGTTTCATCCAAGCATATTGAAAAATATTCACAATTCAGCACTCTTTCTTTGGTTAAGGAATAAATATATTCAGAAATTTGTTCAATACGTCTTGCAACGGTTTGTCCGGATAAAGGAATTTTAGCAATAACGTCAGACATTGTTTTACCGTGTGAACCAAAGCAGTTTAATACATTTTGCATGATTTCTTCAACAAAAACTCCATCCTCGAAAGGACGATTTTGCTTTGCTAAAGCTAAGGCAACAACATAGGAGGCTTTTCTTATGCCTTCGCTTTCATTTGGAATTCCCTCACCTGAGCTGACCTGATCTAATTTAATAAGCATTTTAGAATCGAACTTTTCTTTAAGAGATAAAATTAAGTTATTTCTTTCCTCATCTATAACGCCAAAATAATTTTTATGGCACGATTTATAATGCCGTTCAATGGTATTTTTGTGTATGCGACTGTATACATGTTGGCAAACCATACATTCAGCTTCGCCATAAATATTTTCTGCGCATAAAAAATCGCTGTGCCATTTTTTATTAAACATTTTTTTGTGTGTAGCTGCTACAGCGAATGAAATTTTTCTACCTGCTATCTGCCAACAGATTTGCCTTTTAAAAAAACGAGCGCTTGCTCGTTTTTGTCTCATCGCACGTACGTGTGACAAAATTCTGCCACGACCGTGTACATGTGAATTTCAACCACATATGCGTTCGCACCCGGTGCATAGGCGTGGAGAACATTGACTTCAAAGCTAGAATATCTTAACTTTAAATTTAAATAACATAAAAAATCAGACTTCAATTTTAAAATAACATTTATGAAGTATCGCATTTTGAAATTCATTTTCATATTTACAGTAATGTTTTATATACAGCCTTGGCCAAAAGTATTAGGCACCCCACTAATTACTGAATTTTTTGTTTTAACAAGTGAAATCATGAAGTTTTATTAGTAAAACAGTGAAAATACAATGAATTAGTGATAATAACATTAATATTTAGTAGGTCCACCCTTCGATTTAATAACGGCAGCAATTCTCTTAGGCATGCTGCGTACAAGCTTTGCACATTCGTCCGCACTTATAGCGTACCACTCGTTAATTAAGGCATTCTTTAAGGTAGTTTTTGATGTTACACTGTGTTCCTTAATCTTGCGTTTTAAAATAGTCCACATGTGCTCAATGGGATTAAGATCTGGAGACTGTGCAGGCCAATCTAACAAAACAATGTTGTTATCTTCAAACCAACGCATCGTAGTCGCTGATTTGTGACAAGGAGCATTGTCTTGCTGAAATTGAACCCCGTCTAAATTAGTATCGCCGAAAATGCGCGTTAACGAAGGCAGTAAAACAGCTTCTAATACATTTATGTACTTTTGACTGTCCATGCGACCCTCGCAAACGAACATTTCGCCGACACCATCAGCAGCCATGCAGCCCCAGATCATAATACTGCCTCCTCCATGCTTAACAGTGGGTACCACGCAATCTGGATGATATTCTTCCCCAACCCGTCGCCTCACGAACGTCGCACCAGGTGTTCCAAATATCTATAGAAAAGAAAAAATAATGTTTTCATAAGATTTGTATTATGTCTTCAAAATTGCTCTAGGGTAAGAAGCTATGGCTGTTAATTCTTTAAGACGATCTAAACTAAGCTTACCTCGAAGTTTGATTCATCAGACCACAGAACATTCGACCAATCTTCTTCCGTGAAATGTTGGTATCGGCGAGCCCATTCCAAACGATTCTTTTCTGAGAGCCACGGCTTCTTTCGGGCTTTACATCCTTTTAAACCTGCTTCCAGAAGTCTTCTTCTAGCTGTTCGAGCACTAACTGGTTTACTAAATTCATCCGAAAGGACAGCTGCAATGGCAGAAGAAGATTTGTTGCGATCCTTGAGAGACTCGCGTATAAGTATTCGGTCTTCTCGTTTACTGGTTAGACGCTTTCTTCCACTTTTTGTTTTATTATTGTGGGATTTCGTCTCCACAAATCGTCTGATAGCACATTGGACCGCGCACCGCGAACATCCCACCAAATTGGCAATCTCAACCTGAGACTTACCTTCTTCACTTAGAACTTGAATTCTAACTCTATCATCGTAACTAATTTCACTTTTTTTAGGCATTTCGGTAAATATGAACTGTTTTTCTAAGATTGGTAATTTTTCACTAAATGTAATTTACACTTTCACTTTCAAATTTTAAATGCGAAAATATTTTATGAATTTCTTAAAAATGACAATTTTTAGTTTTAGCTTACCCAGAGTGCTATGACTTTTAATATTACACAATTTATTCGTTTAATCAACAGTTAAACACCCATGTAAGACATTTACAAAAAGAAGTGGTAACTTTGATAGCCACATTTGAGAATACTTGTATTTTAATGGGGTGCCTAATACTTTTGGCCAAGGCTGTACATATACATGCTTAAAATCTAAAATATCTTAACCTTAAATTTAAATAACATAAAAAATCAGACTTTAGTTTTAAAATAACATTTATAAAGATATGGCATTTTTAAATTCATTTTCATATTTATAGTTATTTTTTATATCTGTACATATACTTAAAGCTAAGATATTTTAATTTATTGGTTTTTTTTTGTCTGTATATTTTTTTGAAATGTTTGGCCTTTTCGAAATGCAGCGATTTTCTTGGAGCCTCTTCCGGCGTCAATCCCTTCAGAGGCATTTTCGCTATAGCTCCTGAAAGTTTAATTAAAATTTAACTACGGGAATTCATAAATTAATAAATAAGAGTCTTAAGTACCTGCCAGTACGTGGTAGAAATTTTTGAAAGATTTAAGGCCAACCTTTCCATGTGATCCATCCAAATTCACCGCATTTATCACATCAGTGTTCATCACCTGCGTTATATTTTTAATACTAAATTGTAGGTATGAAGAAACCGCATTCTCCTGAAAAAAAAATTGTAGAAATAGGATTAGAAATGACTGGCATTATTAATAATAAAAATGATATCGTACATAGACACCTCGATTAGCTGGCGTGATCTTCTCCTCTAATTGCTGCATTTCAGATATGCTGCTTGTGGGGAAATACCTCGTAACTGGCTCCTTTTGCACTTCTTGACGAACCAGTTGCTCAGTAGCTATCTTTTGTCCAGCTATTGCATCCATAATCGCAGCATTTTGGGTTTTGATTACGCTTTGCAGCTGTTCCACCTTGGAATATAATGCTTGAAATTGTTTTTCAAACATATCACAGTGGCTGCAACACACAACTTGATAAGCTTCTTGATTCGATTCTATAAATAGTAATTTTAAATACAATAAATAAGTAATCCTGATAATAAACATATAATAGTTTTTGATTAAAATCAGAAACCGACTCCTTGCGCCTTGCAACTGATGAACATTTATATCAAAACAAAAAATTAGAATATTTGAAAGCATGTAAAATCTATTTTTGTATTTTAATACAGATGAGATTATATAAATTAGGTTTGAAAGACCGAATAAAATTTTAAATTTATGTAGGTTAGGAGTCGGTGTTTTCATTATGATTCAAAGATTTA
Organism: Philophylla caesio; assembly: GCA_963971545.1. Taxonomy (NCBI): domain Eukaryota; kingdom Metazoa; phylum Arthropoda; class Insecta; order Diptera; family Tephritidae; genus Philophylla; species Philophylla caesio. The sequence continues at coordinate 37,617,419 of OZ020604.1, forward strand.
CCAATTTCCTTTCCAATGGCCAATGTTGACACACTTATTCTACGTGATTCTGAAAAATTGTACAAAACGTATGTATATTTATGTACGCAAATTTAAAAAAGTTAATTACCTATGGTGTATTCACTGGAGACGCTGACTCGTCTTGTACCACATAGCTCGCTGTTTTTATCCGGAATCGTATCTACTTGTAGAACAATTTTCGATTTTAAACGATATATGTAAGTATGTACTAGTAGACTATCATCGGTGGAGTTTTAGCTTACATTTTGCCTTTTTCGTCGGGATTGACGTGCTGATATTTCGCGCTCCGTATTTTTTTTTAAAAGAAACTCGAAAAAGAAAAAAATGGTTAACTTTGGTTTTCATGGATATATACAAGTAATATTTTTACACATTTATTTTTATTTAGTAACCAATTTATTAATGTCTTATAATTTCGGCTATTGACTAACGACTGACTTGAGCTTCGCTCAGGACAGCGAGTCGAAATCTTAGCTCTAAGCAGAGAAGGTACATAAACAGTATGTATAAATAATTAGTACATACTTGCATATGTCACTTACATATACATATATATCGAGCCTTTACCGCCGAATTGGTGTAAGGGACAAATAACAAATTATACAGGGGGAGGTTTTTTTTAATTATATCTGTTAATAAGCAAAGAATTTGAACTAAATTTTGTACACGGTCCTAGTTGTGGTCTAAGTACATAACGCAACTAATTTCAGTAGCTAAAATAAGTCGTAGTTGTGTTTTTTGTTACTTACATCAATTTCGCTGGCACACTCACCACCTGCTGCTGAAATATTATGTTACTTACATCATAATAATCATAAAGTTTTTTCACAAATAAACTTTTATTTCATTAAAAGAACGTTACAGTATTTTTTATAAAATTAACAATAGTTCATTAAACGTAATTTAAGCATATCAGGGACCGTAAATAACAGTTGCTAACCAAAACTGAACCAAAAAACCGAAATTAAAAAATTAACTTTTTTATGTATATTCATGTAACTTGGTGTTATTTAAAACCTAAAATGTATCTTCCTCGTCAGTTTCAGGTAACTCATCTGTAATTGTTGCGCTTTGTTGCATATTTAAATACTCATTATGAAACTGTTTTGGTATAGCGCCTTTTTCGCAAAGTTTTTTTAAATCGTTCAACTTTTTTAAAGAAATTTTCAAGGGCTTATCATACAGAGAAAGGGGTCCTTCGTTACTAATGGAAATATTGCGTTTGCGTTTGGATTGGCCCATTGAAACTAGATTGTATTCTTTTATCTGTGAGTTATTGCAGTATCCATGCTTTAAAGTCATAAGAGAGGAATCCTTTTGGAACATAGCAGATCGAAGAGAGTTAAATTCTATTTTGGTTGAGGTAGGAAACATAGTACGCGCAAAGTTTTTCCAGTCTTTGAAATCGGAATATTCCATTATTGTACACTCGTAATTTTTTGGGTTAGTTCTCGCATTGGAAATAACGGTATACCATTCGCTGGGAGCCCAAATATTTCTTTGGCGCGTAAATGACTCTATTGTACCATGAATAGAGTCGACTGGCATCATGGTATGGCCGGGTAACAGAAAGGTTATTTTTAGGCTTTTTATATTTGTACAGGATTTAAAAAAATAAACGAACATATCAAGCATGGCTCTGTTTCGATTTTGTCCTGCACAACTGTCACAGTAAAGGCTAATAAAGGTATACGTTCCTTTTTTATCAAGGAGTTTTAAGTACTTAAAAATTACTGTGCAGGTCTCATTACATCCCCGTTTTCCGTTCTTTTCGCCCCACAAAAAGCAATAACCATTTCTTGTAACACTTTCATAAATGCTTTCATTGTAATAGGCGTATCTTCTCGAGTAAAACAAATTTACACTTTTTGAATGGGGCGTATTAAGAACCTTTTGTAAATCAAAGCTCGCACATAAGAATGAAGAATCTGTTCGACCTTGCTTTTGGTCATTTAAAAATATTTGTTTTGACGTATCTTTATCCTTAAGATGCTTTTGAAATTCTTCAGTTTGCCTTAAAAGAATCTTAGTTTCACTGTCCGAGTTCTTAAATTTTTCACATAAAGCACATTTATCTTTTTTGGGCATATGGAAGCCAATGTGAAAGTCGGTATTAAAAATTTTTCTAAACACTCTTAAAGATAACTTAGATGATTCCTTATTAATCTGACTTAAATGACTTAAATAATACTTATACAGAGTTGATATGTTTCTGAACTCTGATGGTAAATAAAGTTTACTGCTTTTATTACGACAGTAATGTGAAGGTACAGCAGGCAACTGGGTAATAAAAGATTTCAAAAGTGCTACTTTATTTTCATCAGACTTATTGTATGGTTTTAGGTTTTTGTTAGCTTCTTTGGTTGTTTGTATACACTGTGCGTTTTTTCTAGTATAGATTATCATGTTTTGAGATACATTGAGAGTGTGAAGCAAAAATTTTTGGCATACTTTTGCTTTTATATTATTAAAACTTATTGTGTACTCAAAACTCCACTTCCTTTTATTACTTTCGGATTTTCTTTTTTTAATACACTTACGTGTCGTACATGAAAGTATATAGTCCCGCTGCCTTATTTTATTCCCCATACCCCAGAAGTGCTCGTTTATTGCCACACGATCTGATTCCGTAAATTTGTCTGCACATGAGTTTCCACAATTTTTATTCAAACAGGGGTTCGGTTTGACGCCATTGGATTTCCGACTCTTGTTTTGCGGTTTTTTTTTTCGGATTTTTGACTTTTTAAAGCCCCTATTACCAACACACGTTTCATCATCAATGCAAATATTGGATTCATTTTCACTATAGGGGACGAGAGCGTGTATCTTTGCAAACTAAAGAAAACAACGATAAACTCATTTATTACTAAGCCATAAATAGAAAGGTATAATTTTTCCTATTGCTTGCAGCCAAAATAATTACCTCTGGCTCAAAAGCTTCCATTATTCGCACAAAAAACTATTTATTATGTTATTTTATATATAACTTATCTCCGTGAAGCGCATTTAGTTTATTACAATTAAATATTTTTAGCTACAAGCAAAAAAGCACACTAGATATTTTTGGTGCAAGTAACAATGTGCGGTCATGGAAAAATATAAACAAAGTGTATTGCGCATTTACACCAAAATTGTTTCTGCTATAACTTTATAACGGTAAAACATAGAACTATAAAATTTTCGGAGATGACACTATCGATTTCGATAATAAAAAAAAATCGATTTTTTGTCCCTTACACCAATTCGGCGGTAAAGGCTCGATATATTTTTGTTATAAAAAGGAATGGTGAAGTTTAATTACATACAAGAATGTAAAATCGGAATGAGAAGAAATTTCTCTGCTAATGGGATGCACATTAATTTGTACTCCACATTATCCAGTGAAAATTCTTCTTCATCGCACGATGGTGTGCGGTCTGCAGAACATATCCCCAAAGTGTAGGAATTGGCGGCAATTTTATTTAACTGTGCTTTAATGCCAATATTACAAAAATATCCCGGGCTTATAGTTTTCACGGAAATTGTGCATTTATTTTTCAAAAGTGATTTTGTGCTTTTGGGTACACTCATATTTTCACCAGCTAAAAGTGTTAAAAGCTCGGAAACACTTTTGTGAGTGATGTTATTGCGAATAGCCCAGGTTTTCAATTTTTCGCAAAAAGGCACTTCCACTGAGCAATTCCCTGTGTCATGGAACTCTTCTCCACTTTCAACAATTTTAGCAATTGGAGCAGACGCACTAGTATCCACACTTGTAAATAACCTTAGATTTTCACGGTTCTTTGCCCTTTCCTTGCTAACTAATCGTCAAAGATGTCGTTTACTTACCTTGCTAATACTGCTGAGATATTTGTTATCACGTTTATTTTTAATTTTTATTTTTAAAAACTGCTGCTTCATTTTCTTTTTGCACTTAAATAATTTCGCCAAACTTTGAGATCATCAATTCTCGACTGCACCGCTGTTAGTATCGATTGATATTGATATTTTTCCGACGATACATGCGGAAGTAGCGTAATAAAAAATGTTAAAACCCGCTGATACTCGTATGTAGGTAGGCGAGTAAACAACTTCAGCAAAACAAGAAATAAAAGGGCAGTCAGCATAAACATGCATACACAAATATACATATGCATATACTTGAACTGCTAAAAAACCTGGGCAAAATTGTTTACAAGTCTCATTATGGTCCATCTGCTCGGAGGATTGCCGCCAAACGTGCGCCTATACTCTCTTTGAACCGAAACTACGGACTCCAGTGCGTGATAGCGGCGGACAATCCAAATTCTTGTTTCAGTGTCCCAGTTATCCATTTGTGTTAAATGTAAAAGTCAATCTGCAAAATAAAAAAAAAATTAACCAGATTCATTAAATAGAAAAAAAGTTATTTAATTTTTTTTTGGTAGCGGCTTTCATCAGCCACCCTGTATATTGTATATGTATGGGCATGTGCATATAAGCAAATATATGAATATTTTAGTATATTTTGCTCTTTTTGTTTTGTCTGCCCGCATTTAAACATATGTATGTATATACATAAATACTCTACTTTTTTCCACAATACCGATCGATATAATAATTGTATAACAACTGTGACCAACTATCGATACTTACAATAGTACTGCCGATAGACTGCGATTTCTTGTTTTGCAACTATGAAAACAGTGTTGTTACCATTGGACCACATTTACCCCCTTAGTTGAAAGAACTTGCAAATTTCAAACTAAATTGGTTTGAGCAGCTCTAAATACGTATTAATAGTTATTAAAATAAATAATATGCTTATAAATTACAAGTTTCGTACATATCGATATTTTACAAAATATTTGCAGAACGAAAAGTTGTTGCTTAGAGAATTATTGAATGTATGCATAATTACCCCCTTTTTAATTAAAATCATTTTGATAATACAGTCGACGTCCAATAATACGAATTATATAATGTCAGCCCTATTCGTAATATCGAAAAATTCGTATAATCGCAACGAATATTTTTCTTTCATATTGAGGCAAGAAATCAACTAAATATATGTACGTAAAAATTCAAAGTAGTTTTTATTTTCTTAAAATAACAAAAACAAAATCAAAACATAAACTTGTACATATTTTTCCATTCGTACATATGTATATCAAAAAGGTTAAAATACAAATGATGTAAAATAAAAGTATATATGTATGTACTAAATTAGCGTAGAACATTAGTCTGCTAGAAACTCCGTCATTAAACTCTGACGTTTATTGATCTGCAAACTCCTTTCCATGGCCTCTTCTTGTAGGCTTCTCAGTAAAATAGTTTTGGAACTGTCAATCTGATTTTCAACGGCCCACTGAATACATGTTCGAAAACAGTTTATTGCATCCACATGATTTACCTTGGGCGTTTCGGCTGGAGGCACAATTGCTTCTTCTTCGTCATGGTCATTAAATGTCAGTATATCGTCGATGAAATTGTCATTATTCCACTCGGTCACATCGTTGGCATCGAATTCTGCATTTGGAAACACGCGCTCTAATAAACGTAAAGAATTGCTGGTCGCAAGGTTTTCCTCCCTTTGCTGAAGTATGGAAAAAGGGACATCGTCCTCTTCGTCGAATCCGTCGTCATTAAAAATTCTGTTCCAGCATTTTTTTAATGATTCTTGGGATACTTTCTTCCACGCCAATGCAAGTAAAGAAACAGCTTGGAATAAGTTGGTTTGCTTGAGGCACGTCTCAAGACTTTCCGCTGAGGTCACAACCATTGACAACAAGCTGGTGCGATAATGCAGTTTTAACAATCTAATCGCATTCTGATCCATGGGTTGGATTAATGGAGTGACATTTGGTGGAAAATACATTACCCAAATTTTTCCGTCGTCGGTCTCTTTTACCAACTGATCGGCAGGTGGGTGACTTGGGGCGTTATCCAACAACAAAAGCGCGTTCTTGGGAAGCATTTTGTCTTCTAGGAAACGTTCCACCTGAAAATTAGTTTAGATGATTTATAATGCAAATTGTAGATTCATAGTTCCAAAACTTAATAACATACCTCTGGAGCAAAAATTCCAAAAAACCACTTCTTAAATATTGTAGCATTCATCCAAGCAGATTTCGAGCTATCATATTTAACCGGCAAAGTCTTGTTGCGAAATGATCTTGGGTTTTGCGCTTTCCCAATGACGAAAGGTTCTATCCTTTTTGTCCCTTCTGCATTCGCACAAACTAGAAATGTTATTCTTTCCTTTGACACTTTTCGACCCGGTGCACATTTCTCTTCCGAGTGGACATATGTCTTGTCTGGTAGCATTTTCCAATAAAGGCCAGATTCGTCCGCATTAAACACTGCTTCATGTGAGAGACTATGTTTTTCAATAACACTCGCAAGCTTATTAATGAATGGGGCTACAAGTTCTTTGCTCGAGGATAATTTTTCACCAGATTCCTTCAGCAGTCTGATTCCGTAGCGCTTTTTAAATTTTGTAAGCCAACCATCACTAGCGAAAAATGTGTTATTGTACAATTTTTTATGCAACTCGCGCGCTTTACATTTCAGTTGCATAGCACCTACTGGAATATGACATTTTCGTTGCGTTAAAAACCATTGATGAAGTGCATCTTCCATTTTAACGAATTCTCCAGTCTTCATTCTGAAGCGACGTTTCGAAGAACTCGTAGTGCTGGATAAAATCTGGTCTTTTTGTTTTTTTATTGTGCAAATTGTTGATTTAGAGAAGCCAAATTTGTTGGAAATGTGCAACAAAGACTTTCCTTTATCGAACTCCTCTAGAATATTCATTTTATCGTGCAACGAAATTCGTTGTTTTGTTTTCATTTTGCTCCTCACTTTAAGTTAACTTTTCACAATATATCCGCGGAAAAATGATGTTAACGCCAGAACTTGAAAAAAACGACTGCCAAAAAAATAGAAAAAGCAAAGCCTACTGCTACGCCAGAAATATGATTTACAACTTCAAAAAAAAAAAAAAAAAAACGATTGAAAAGGAAAAAAATCAAAAAGCAAAGCCTGCTAAGGGAAAATAAGTTCTTTCGTATTACCGAACGGTTAAATTTTGCTTAATTCGTATTATAGAACTATTAGTGTAAAAAATACTGCATTCGTATTATTGGACATTCGTATAAAGGAGCTTTCGTATTACTGGACGTCGACTGTACATACTTACGAAGAAATTCATTAAAAAGTAATCGACTACCATTTCTATGAACGATAAGTGATGAAGATAGTACAACGATGAATTTGTCGTACATATATTTCAAAAATATTTCCCCTTCATTCGTAAACAGTCGTACAGAAGGGAAGTTTGGAGTAGGTAACATCACTGCACAGAAATGTAAACAACCTTTCAAAACTACGAAAGAGATTTAAATTCTATAATTCTTGCGGAGGATCCAAGGACTAAAAAACAAATAAACCAAATTATACGTATGGTTTTCTTTTTGTGCGTAACACATTATGAATATATTATTGCAATTTTTGCAGGTCCTTAATTTCTTAAAATGTACTCATTTTCATTTCCCTTAATCTGTTCATATATTGTTTGCCATAGGTTATGTGACTTTGCGAAAAAGTAACTAGACTTGAAACTTATTTCCGTTTTGTATTTTTTATGAATTAAAAAAAAAAAAAAATGTTTTTCTTCATGCGCTTATTTTTAACTTGGAAACTGTTGCTTGTATAGGAAAACAATATATGAACAGATTAAGGGAATTGTAATTCTAAATTTTTAAAATTTATGTCAACTAAATCGGGCTAGTGGCTGTCGAGCTATGTCAAACAACAGGGCCTAAAACGTGATAAATTCCCCTATACGATAGTACTAACTTCAAATAGATATTAAAAATATTTTGACAGGTAAGAATTATGCAGAAATTATTCTTTTTGGGTCTAATTTCACATATAGTCCTCAGAATTGAATTGGCAATCAATGAACTGAAAAATGTTGTACTGTGTAAGAGAGAATTCCTTTGTACATTGTGTCCGCATTGTCACAAAATTCTCTAAGCCTCTCCGTTCTTACAGTGAATATAGAAAATTATTTATTTATATATTTTAAATACCACAGATTCCACATCGATTGACATCGCATCCACTGCGCTTGAAACTGTGTTGTAAAGTATAAATTAGTATCGCGAGTTGCGCGGAAAGCAAAACAACAATTTTTTAGGGAGATGTTCCGTGCGTTTATTTTGGATTCTAAAATGCAACTGAAAAATCTATTCTAATTATTACTTGACTAAAGCTTATTTCTAAAGCTGCGCTGCAGCTGTGGTTCGCCGGAACTGTCAACATTCCATTCCCACGGGAGCGTAGACGCGCCGTCAGCACTTTTGGCTTGCGCGTGAGTTAATATCGTTCGCACGATATGAGTTAAAAAAATATCTTTTATCGCTACGCCGAAATGCGTGCTCTTTATTGATCTTCTAAAAACTGTCTTACATTTTGAATTCTTAGTTCTATTTATACTATTGAGATGTGGTGGTAGTTATCGTAGTGGATTATTCCATTGTCAGTTGTTTGTTGTTTACGAGTGTAGATATCTATTGTTTGTAGTGATAGTGCATTTCTATTGTTCCAATGATTGTCCGTTGCTTATGTGCAGGTCAGTTGTTTGTTGTTTACATGCATTTCTCGGTAATGCATGTTTATCTGTTGTTTACGTGTTGATAATGCATTTCTTGATAATGCATGTTTTGGTTGTGGAAACGTTGTGCCTTGTGATGACGTCATTAACTCCCCTCCTTCTTAAAATGAAGCGTCCTCGCTACACTGCTGCTAGGTGTTGTTGTTGAAGACGGTTGAGTTCGATTTCGTAAAGTTCGTCCATTCGCCTTTGTCTGCCAAGTGTTCTTTTATTTTCGCAGTATCGGCAGAGGTGTACTAGACCATAAGTGGTGACTGCTAAGGTAAGGAATGCAATTATGATGAAAAGTGTAAACTGTACAGGGTTCTCCTCGACAGGTATTAAAAACGTTGAGAGTTCTTGAATGTTGTTGAATTTGTATTTTGAGTCTGAGGAAAGGATACGGAGTACCTCAAGTTTTTCGCTATGTTGGTTGTGTATAACTTCTCTGAGTTGTTGTTGATGGTTATAATAAGTGATGCCATCGATGTTTGTAGATTCTTTAAAATGTATTAGTTTTGGGCCTGATATATGCATGTTGTTCCAAGTATGCTCATAATCCGTCAAGATGTGACCAGTCTCTAGGATTCGGAGTGGGGCGTTATTCTCATGGATTGTTTCGCATTGCGCAGGATTGTCTTTTAATATTTTTAAAGTGCAATTATCAGAGGGTTCTGATTTACAAATAAACTAATATAATTTTTACATTTTGATACTCTTTGATAATCGTTACATTTTGCAATCTTAGGATCTAAATTAATTTTACCATGCTTATGTGCTAAAGGATATACGTTAAATAGGTTACATTTAGTTTCAAGAATAGGGTATTTGTATATTGTTATAATTGCATGTTGTAGGTAACAGATATGAATGTCCGCATATTCTAATATATTGATTATTGGAAGATCCAACTGTTCATGGTTTATTAACTCATACACATCTTTCAAATTTAATGTGCCAGAATAAAAATTATTATTTTTCGCAAAATTAATAGTGTTCGCTATTGATTGAAGTTCATTATAGACTTCTGATATAACAATATTTTCGCTAATTGTTTTGGGATCAAGAGTTTCGAGTATTCTTTCGAACTGTGAGTTAATTGTTTTTTGCTTATTGTTATTTTCTATTAGCATATTAAGTGACGTTTTAATTTCTATAAGGTCATTGTGGTCTGGTGTGCCAGTGATGAATTTAAGGATGGAACCAAGGAAGTTAAGTGATCTCTTTGGTCTGTAGATATTTGGTATGAGTTGATTTTTTAAAGTTTCAATTCTGTTCACTAAAATTTGAGTCTCAGGGTAGTTTTCTAAATTATATGTAGATTTCATTACACTTTCGTAAGGCGCGAGTATTTTTGAAAGATTAGATATGTGATACAGGAAAGCTGTATTCTGATAAATGTAAACAGGATCTGTTTCCACTAGTACATATTTTCTATTGGTTAAGTCTATTATATTATCGCTAAATGCGATAGGGAAAAGTAAGATAAATACTACTCCGTACATGCCTTCACTCTGATGTTGTCCTTATGTATAATGAGTCCTTTATTTGTTGTTATCGTTTTTCCGTTGTCTTCTTTAACTATATGTTTCGCGTATGTTTTTACGTTTTTGTTCCGTCTATGCGTCTTGGAGTATATAACATCACCTTGTTTGTAATTCAGCTGTTTGCGATTGTGGTTGTGGTATCGTAAGACTCTGTCTTGGTTTTGTTGAAGGCGCTCTTTGATGCCAGGATACCCCTTTTGGTTGAAGAACACGTCCTCGGGTTTCTCGTTGGTCACTGAATGGATTGTCTTATTGTATTGTCGGACTGCTTCGTATATCTGTTCGTCAGGTGCTGAACTGTGTTGGTGTGCCAAGACTTTCGCGAGTTCGATTATCGTGCTATGCGTACGTTCGACTTGCCCGTTTGTTGTAGAATGAAAGGCAGGAGTTTTGGTGTGTGTTATTTGTAGTCGTTTGTAAATTTGTTGTGCACATATGCTAGTGAGTGTTGACTCGTTATCAGTCATTACAAACTTTGCGTTTGGGTATATTTGTGAGAGAATCTCGTCAACGTATTTGTATGTATCTTTCTTTGAGGGTATTTGTCTCAAATGGCAAAATTTTGAATATTTGTCGGTTGAGCTAATGTATATGTTATTGCTCATATAAAATAAGTCTAACAGCCCTATTCTGTGTACTTGACAAATTAACAAAATATTGCTAATTTATCGAGATTTTTATCAAGCAAGAAGCTCTTTGTTATTCTGTGGCAACCTTGATAAAACGTAAAGCTTCAGACTGCAGAGCTTTTCCCCACATGTGTGGTGAACAATATAATAAAGCAGAAACAGCTGATTTCTGTTCACTTTATGTTATTCACGAAATGGATTCTTCTACATCGTAAGTATTTCACATATTATAAATTTATTATTAATATGTAACTTATTATTAAATTAAATTTATAGGAAGTCAAAACACGACCGAGCTACCCACGAGCAACTTGAGGTGTACGTTGCATTTTGCCAGGCACACCCAGAAATTGGCACTGGTAAAAATTCGCCAAAGTCGCCTCAGCAAATGCAAGATTTGTGGAAGCAGGTGGCAGGGGAGTTGAATTCTTGCAGAGGACCAACACGTACTGCAGCTAAATGGAAAGAGGTAACTTGCTTCATATTTGTTACATTTTTATATTTGATGCAACGTTTTTTTGTGCAGACGTTGGGTGTGTGGAAAAGTCAACTGCGCACGCGAGCAAGGCGGTTGAAAATGAGCCAGAGGCTGACTGGAGGAGGACCAAGCTGCAAGCCGATGAGCGAGTTTGATGAAAAGGCTTTAGCCACGTTTGGAGCGGCAGCTGTTGATGGGGTGAAGGGCATTCAGAGCCTTGGGTTGACGCACTCGCATGAGCCCTTGTCAGTTGAGTGCCCAATATCACCAACTGAAAGCGCTTCTTCTTTCAGTAGTCCTCAGCCCTCAGAAAGTCTAATACCGCAAAACCCCGTTGAACCGCTTAGCCCAGATATGTCACCAAATCCTGCATCATCTCCATCTTCATCGCTGAGCTTGGCAAATGAGGTGCGTTTTCTATTGTTACACAACATATAGTCAATGAAAATAGTTTGAGTTTGGCAATTTTTTTTGTTGACGGTGTTGGTCATTTTCTCCATACAATGTTTTTTTTTTAAATTCGTGGTTATATGGGAAATACAATTTTATTCTTTTGGGTTGTTGTGGTTTCCGACAGGGTAATTATACGCTGTATTTTGGAACGAATTTCCGTCATCCCTTGTCAAGTTTGGTTTGGAGACAACGCACAACGCCGAAACCGGTTTGTCTCCAAACCAAACTTGACAAGGGATGACGGAAATTCGTTCCAAAATACAATTTTAGTACAATAATATGAAAGTTTCAAGTAGTTAGGAATTACTGTTGATTTATTAGAATTTTTTTTGTCAATGGTGTTGCGACTTTCTTTCTTCCATATAAAATAATATTTTGCGTTTTTGTTATATGGAACCAAATGCGACCAAACAAATTCTAATACATACATACATCAACGGTAATTCTTAGCCACTTGAAACTTTCATATTGTCATACTCAAATTGAATTGTTATAAAACTGCATACTCAAAAAAATTCTAACACGTCTGAGAAAAAAGTACATACTATATACAAATTTGTTTCTTATTTTTATTTTTCTACAAAGTTTTAAAATTGGATTTATATGGTTTATGTTAGAGAATGAACTGAATTTTAATTAAAAATTTTAAAAAATAAATAAATGAATTTAAGTGGCAAACTATGTAATTTTCAATTTGGTTGCTAATGATACGCATAATACTGTAAATTTTTTGTGCATTTTGTAATAACTTTTTATTCCTTTTTCAGGATGCTCGCGCATCGCGCCTATCACGCGGTGATCGGTCCAAATTAATCAACACGTTGATTGCAAATATTGCAAAGAGGAATTATGCTGAGGAGGAAAGGCAACGCATAGAGAATGAAAGGCGTCAAGAGCACCGGGAAGTGATGCAGGCCATCCAAGGTCTAACAAATACAGTAGCAGAACTTGTGAATGTTCTGAGCCAAAAAAGATCACAATAAAAATATGAAAACAAAATTTTTGTAACTTTTTTATTTCCATATTACAAGGGGGTCCAGATATTTACTTAAATCGTTTGTATTAGAAATTGAAAATTTGAGAAGGTTCACTTTTCTGGCTTTACTTCTGACTTACTTTAATAATTAAAGAGTTGATATATATCTCGACCTTGTTCTTTCTCCTTCACGTATATACTGTGAAGATTCAACAGCATTAATTTGAGAATCAAAGTGTTCTGCAACATCGTCATCTACCTCGTTCAGCATAATGTCCGCTTTCGTCATTATATTATGCAATATAACGCATGTGGTTACAAACAGAGCTGAAGTTTCGTGCGAATAATGTAGAACTCGGTGCTTTAGCAAACATCTGAAGCGCGATTTCAAAACACCAAACGCTCTTTCTATACAGTTTCTAGCAGAACCATGTAATTTATTATAATTTTTCTCTTTAGAGGTATTAGGTGATCCAACTGGTGTTAGAAGCCAGGGCTCTAGAGGATAACCTTGATCGCCAATAAGCCAAGATTCTCTCCGGTGTTGTACAGACATATCAGTGTGCTGACGAATAAGATGCTCCCGTAGGTCAGAAGTAGCCCAAATCCCAGAGTCATGTGTTGCACCTGGAAATTTTGTATTCAAAAATGTGAAACATAAACGGTGATCACACACCTGAGAAACATAATAATTATTAATTGAATTGGTCACATGCATACAACAAAACTTACTGCTTCGACATTAATACTGTAGAACCCTTTCCTATTTAAATATAAATTAAGAGGACGGTAGACATTATTTGATGGTGGAGCAACCACAGCAATATGCGTGCAGTCAATTGCTCCTATTGTGCTTTTTATGCCGAATTTTGTAAAAAATCTGGAATGTAAGTCAGATAATTTCCTTGAATCGTTTTTTTTTAATTTGCATTAATACATACCCCGTTTTTACAAAAGTTTCTTCCTCAGCCGAACTGGGAAATTTTATTTCTGCTCCCTTCACCTTTACAATAAGCTTTGCCACAGCCCGCAAACTTCTGGAAAGAGACGACTGACTCATGGGCAAGTTGAAGTTGTTTCCTACACATTTTTGGTATGAGCCGTGTCCAAAGAAGTTAAAAGCTGCCAGAACTCTTATAGTTAAAGGCAGTGAGGTTTTTTGGTTATCATGTGGGGCCAGTTCATCAATGAGACGACGACAAAGTTCACGTGTCAAACGAAAATTTTGCATAAACGTGTTATCACTCAACGAAAATGGATCACTAGCATCTCGTAAACTTCTTAAGTAACGCGCGCGATCTCTATTTTCGCAATTTTCCTCTTCGTCTAACAATAACAATATAAGTAAACTATCTTCTTCCATTCTAATAAATTATTATCACGACTATGCACAAAGAGTAAAACAGATGTTTTATTTGTCAAGAGCATTTGACATCTTGACAGTTTATAAAGAAAAGAGCTTTTTATTTTTGACACAGAATAGAAAAATCTTGATAAATGGTCAATCTTTATAAATAAGCAATATGTTGAATTTGTCAAGTACACAGAATAGGGCTGTAAGTGTATGCATTCGCCTACCTTGTTTGGTATTGGTGCTGAACCTATTGGTTGTTTATTTGGTCGGCGTTCATACTTGTTGGTAAGACATATTTCGCAGTCTTGTACTTCTTTTTTACAAGCGTCACGGATGTTCGGCCAGTAATATCTGAGTGAAATTTCCTGCGCGTTATTTTTATAATTTCTGTGAGCACGTCTGTGTGTGTCTTGTATGATTTGTTTTTGTTGTTCGGTTTCGGTGATGTCGTCTACCATTTTTTGGGCTAATACGATTGATACGGTCGGAAATGTGTCAATAATGTCGTTTTCGACGTAAAATAATATTTGCTCGTCTATTTGAAGAGCGTTAGTTACCTTTGGTCTAATTATATTTTTTAGTCTGTCCAGTAATTCAGCTTTGGTGTTAAAGAAAAGTGTATGTCGACTGTTAGAAAAAATATTTTGTGATGATATTTCGATTAGGTTCGCATCTGATTGTTTTATAACAATTTGATTTTTAAAGCAGTTTAATGGTTGCTTTACTCGTTTGAGTTTTTGTGTTGGTGAGCTTTGTGCCGAATGTTGGGAGTCATCCGAATTTGATGTGTTGTTTATTTGCTGGCGAGAAAGTGCATCAGCGACAACGTTCTGGTGTCCAGGTTTGTAAACAAGTTTTGCGCCGTATTCTTCGATGAAATTCTTCCATCTTTTTAATTTTGTATTGGGGTTTTTTTCCGATATGGAGAAGATTAAAGATTGATGGTCAGTGTAAATAGTCAAATCCGCTATACCATATAAGTAGTTGCGGAGTTTCTGTAATGCCCACACAATTGCGAGTAACTCTTTCTCATTTGTAGAGTAGTTCTGTTCTGTTTGGCTGAGTGTTCGTGAAATAAATGATATGGGTTTTTTATTTTGGGATAATACAGCTCCTATAGCGTAATTGCCAGCGTCCGTGGTTAATTCAAAAGGTTTATCAAAATTTGGTTGGAAGAGTTCAACCTGGGTTTGCAGTTCTTCTTTTATTTTGTTTAGTGCTTCTAGTGCAGGTTCGTCTAAGGAGATTTTTATTTTTGCACTTTGATTTTTTGATATGCCACCGTTGTCTCCTCTGAGGAACGTAGTGAGTGGCTTGACGATGGCTGCAAAATTTTGTATAAATTTTCGATAATAACTGGCGAGACCTAGAAAGGATCTGAGTTCCCTCAGCGATTTGGGAATAGGAAAATCTTTAATAGTTTGTATTTTTATAGGGTCAACAGTTATCCGGTTATATTTTATTATGTGTCCTAAGTATTCTACAGAGTCATGAAAGAAGTGTGATTTCTCATTCGAAATCTTCATGTTGGCTTGGTGAAGTGCGTTTATAATTATGCGGATATGTTCGATATGTTCTTCGGGAGAGGAAGAATAAATGAGAACATCGTCTATATAAACGTAAGCGAACTTCCCGATATATGGTCTAAGAATATCGTCCACGCATCTTTGAAAAATGGATGGGGCATTTTTCAGGCCGAACGGCATACGAAGGAATTCGTACTTAGCTCCATTTACACTAAAGGCCGTTTTTTCTCTGTCAGATTCATTAATAAGGATCTGATGGAAGCCAGACTCTAAATCTAAAGTAGTAAATACCTTTGCATTACCTAAATTCTGTATGGTCATAGCCACATCAGGTATGGGGTATCTATCTGTGATAGTTTGAGCGTTTAGCTTCTGAAAGTCTACGACCATTCTGCGCTTAGGTTTCCCTTGTTCATCGGTACCTTTTTTAGCGACAGTCCAAATGGGTGAGTTGTAAGGACTTTTGCTGTGTTGAATTATTTCGTTTTCTAGAAGTTTATTGATTTCTTTGTTAATAAACTCATTATCCGACATAGGGTACGGATATTGCTTTGTCCAAATAGAATCTTCGGAATTCGTCCTAATGGTGGCTTGTATCGTGGTAGTAAATGGTAGTATGGCGTTAGTACTTTCATTTCTTTGTATTATTTCGGCGATTTCCGCCCTGAATTTTTCATTATTAATTGTATAATTTATTCTCTGTACAGAGTCACTTTCTTTCTTGGCCCTATATTTATAACTGAGCTTGTACTCGAAAAGGTTGACCTCTGCTTTGATTGCTCTGAGCCCCTGTTCGCCCAGAAGCATATCAAATTCTTCTAATGCATCTGTTTCAAAAAATGTGAGATTATGTTCTAATAATGTTATTATTTTTTTTGATTTGGTTATTGAGTGACCATGAAGAGTTTTTACTTTTACAGGTTTAATTTGAATAGGCTTACCGATATTGCATTTTGTACTTATATAGTTATTTGTTGCTCCAGTGTCGATGAGGATGTTTATAGTTTTGCCTGTATCCCTGCAGTGGCGTTGCAGACACGGAAAATCGTTCATACGCCTAAAAAAGCACTGCCGGTCTCGTATTCATCATCATCGTTATGTTCTGGTGCAAGCGATTGCAGTTCTTCGTCGCGTGTTTGGTTTACCCGCTGTACCTTCTGTTGTGTGTTGAAGTTGCTGGTATACTTGCTGTTTAATCCGAGAATAAATGTCCTGACGGCTTCCTGATTCGCATATTGTTGCATATCAGAAGGGGATGTTGAGTTCTCCATCTCGATTTTCGTGAGTGCGAGGTTTAATGCCTTGTTGACTTCTCAATGGAATTCTGCTAATGTCCTTTTACCTTGCGTTATTTTCTTCATTTCTTCCAGTAAGACATATAGAGGTCTCTGGTCCGCATAAGTGTAATCGAGGCGGTTAATTATTGAATAAAAATTGAACTTTGTATCGTGGTTGATTAGAATATCTGCTGCCTCTCCTTGAATTTTTGAGTGTACAATCGAGAGTGCCGTGTAGTATGTGGGTGTTGTAGTGTATTCCCTTATATTCTCCATGTGTATCCAAGCACGTTTCCTCCATGATCTATATTGATTCCTATCGCCTGTGAAGTTGGGTAACGTTTTGAATATTTCCAAGTTTATTTGCGATTGATCCGTGATGTTTGGTGTACATTCTACATGTTGATCTGTCGTAGTGAAAGTCTGGGTTTGTTGTGCTTCCAGGGTATTTACTTTTAATTGTGTATTGTTTAGAGCCTGTGTGAGGAGTTCTACCTGTGCTCGTAGAGTTGCGATGTCCTGAGCCATTGTATCGTCTTGTGGTATTGGGCGCAGAGAGTTGAAAATTTGTTGGCGTTTATCGCGTGAGTCCAGGGTGAAGGATTCTCTTTAAAATCAGGAATCTTTTATTTCACTTTTCACTTTTTTTTTCGGTTTAGGCTGCCTGCTATTTCAAGGTTTGCCTTTTTACGCGACTGGATAAACTTATTATATCTCACTTTTTTCAGAGACTGGTTTTGTGCTTTTCTTCAAAGCCGTGGAATTTTTTTATTTTATTATCCTGTAGTTTCGAGGATATTTGGCTGTAGTCAAGAGTTTAGACCGGTTGAGCCCCCAGTTAATATCGTTCGCACGATATGAGTTAAAAAAATATCTTTTATCGCTACGCCGAAATGCGTGCTCTTTATTGATCTTCTAAAAACTGTCTTACATTTTGAATTCTTAGTTCTATTTATACTATTGAGATGTGGTGGTAGTTATCGTAGTGGATTATTCCATTGTCAGTTGTTTGTTGTTTACGAGTGTAGATATCTATTGTTTGTAGTGATAGTGCATTTTTATTGTTCCAATGATTGTCCGTTGCTTATGTGCAGGTCAGTTGTTTGTTGTTTACATGCATTTCTCGGTAATGCATGTTTATCTGTTGTTTACGTGTTGATAATGCATTTCTCGGTAATGCATGTTTATCTGTTGTTTACGTGTTGATAATGCATTTCTTGATAATGCATGTTTTGGTTGTGGAAACGTTGTGCCTTGTGATGACGTCATTAACTCGTGCAGTATGGCCTTCAGGTAAGGTGTCGGTTCGCCTGCATTCCTCTGCTATGGAGTGGTTGTTGTTGTTGTTGGCAGTGGCAGTGGCTAGCGTATTATGTGCTAACTCCTCCGCCCTTAAGTTCGAATGTCCTCGTTCGATGGCCTAATAAAAAATCTTGTTAAATTTTGGATACCGATTTCAGCTTTTTCGGCTCCTGGTCCATTCTCATTATTTGATTTTATAATTTTTCTTACAATTACAATTATTAGAATTACAATTATAATAAATGACAATAAATTTATTGAAAAAAAAATATTGCTTTGTTTTTCTAGTAAATTTAGGTGAATGGTTTCATTAGTTTGGAATTTTTTTATTGATTCTAGAGATAGAATATCTTCTAATATGCTACTATTTGAAAATGGTTGTAATATTGCTGGTAATGGTTTTTTTCCGTAATTTCTTTTGTATTAAAAATTTGGCCATTGATTTCTATACTAGCATTATGGTATTTTATTAAATATGTTCCATTAACTCTAAAAGTTTTGTTATTAATTGTTATATCATTGTCAAATTGATTCAAAAATATCAAGTCGCTTGAAATTTCTTTGTACAATTTTCAATCTTACTTTCTAATAAGTGTGCAATGCACGTATCATTTGAAATGTCCTTTATTATATTTTGTGGACAAATTGATAACATGTTATAAGTTTTACAATTGGTAGATATACCGAATATTTTATTTGAACACAATAATATTAATTTAATATTTATTTTATTTATCAATTCCTTTTTCTTTACTGGTCGTATTTCTACTGACCTACAATCTTCTTTCCCAGTTGTGGGTAAACTTATTACATAAATTAGGCTGTTTTCATTTGCAGCTATTTTGACTTCAGCGAATTCTAAAGCTTCGTCGATGTTTATAAATGGTATATTTTCATTTTCTACGAAATGTTTTGTTATTTCTAGTTCTTTATTTGATAAAATAAATGAATTTACAATATTTGTTTTGGCCCAATGAATTGCGTAGGCTGTATTAATAAGTTCTTCCTTAATAACTTCTAATTAAAATTTTATTTGCAAAACTATGTCGTTTTCGACTTGTTCGTCTTTTTGAATATTTTTAGTTATTTTATTTGTTTTATCAATTATTTCGTTTATTAATTTATTTATAATTACTTGTCTATTATTATTTTCAAGTACGTTTTTCATTTTTTCTGTTAGTATGTTAAAATCGCTGTGGTCAGGATTTCCTGCGATCCATTTCCACGCTGATCCTATAAAATCTAGTGATCTTTTTTTTATTTTTTTACTTACTTTTACAGCCCGATTCTGTGCACTTGATAAATTCACCATCTTGCTTATTTAACAATATTGAGTATTTATCAAGTGTTTGGTATTCTGTGTCAAAAGTCAAAAGCTCTTTTCTTGATAAATTTTCAAGATGTCAAATGCTCTTGACAAATTAAACAACTGTTTGTGAAAATATTGTAAACACATGTTATTTGTAATTTTGATTGAAGTTAAATAAAATAAAATGGAAGAAGACATGTTATTATTATTGTTGCTGTTAGAAGAGGAGGAAAATTTAGAAAATAGAGACCGCGCGCGTTATTTGAGAAGTTTGAGGGATTCTAGTGATCCATTTGCCCTCAGTGAAAGTGAGTTTATGAAAAATTTCCGGCTGCCGCGTGATATTTGCCGGAGCCTAATAGATGACTTACGGCCTCATGATCAACAAAAAACTTCATTGCCTTTGACTATTAGAGTCCTGGCAACTTTAAATTTCTTTGGTCACGGTTCCTACCAAAAATGTGTCGGTAATAACTGCAACTTGCCAATGAGTCAGTCGTCACTCTCGAGAAGTATATCGGCCGTGGCCAAACTTATAGTAAAAGTTGCAGGAGGAGAAATAAAATTTCCTAGTTCCACTGAGGAAGAAAATATAGTCAAAACCGGGTATGTACATACATACATGTGTATTAAAACAATTGGATTCCTCTAAATTCATTCAGTTCAATTTCAGATTTTTCACCAAATTCGGAATAAAGAGTACTATAGGAGCAATCGACTGTACACATGTTGCAATTATTGCTCCTGCGTCAAATAATGCTGAACGTCCCCTTAGCTTATATTTAAATAGGAAGGGCTTCTACAGCATTAATGTCGAAGCGGTATGTTTTGTTGTGTATAAACTTAATAGCTGATATACATAAGTTAACTTTCTCAGGTATGTGATCACCGTTTATGCTTCACGTTTCTAAATACTAAATTTCCGGGTGCGACACATGACTCTGGAATTTGGGCAACTTCTAACCTACGAGAGCATCTCATTCGTCAACACACCAATGACTCTGTAGGGCACCGAAGGGAGTCGTGGCTGATTGGTGACCAAGGTTACCCTTTGGAACCTTGGCTCTTAACACCGGTCGGAAATCCTAATACATCTCAAGAGCGAAAGTATAATAAGCTCCATTGTACTGCCAGAAATTGTGTAGAAAGAGCGTTCGGAGTTTTAAAATCGCGCTTCAGATGTTTGCTGAAGCACCGGGTGCTACATTATTCCCATGAAACGTCAGCGTTAATAATAAGCAGTTGTGTTATACTGCATAATATAATTACGAAATCTGGTATTACCATGGACGCGGTGGACAACGAGGTTTAAGTAGACTCTGACCATTTAGTTAATTTCGGTGACTCTTCGCAGTATACACGAGAAGGTGCAAGGATAAGGGCGAGATATATATCTACGCTTTAACACATTATCACACTATACACTACTACTATTACACCACATACACTACTACTAACAATATACGTATATACAAGTCACAACAAAATTATTAATAAAAGTAAACTTAAATATTATAAAGCTTTAAAAAGTTTTAAACTTCGATTTAATAAAAATTTGCTAAATAATAACTTATAAAATAATACAAAAGAAATTGGATTTAAAAACACAAAAATAAAGTAATTTTTTTAAGTGCTATCATTTTGTTGTCACTTGTATACATACTACACAAAATATTATAATACTTACATATGTACTTTTTAAATGTCTTTCCTTTTTATGAATCAAAATATGTGTCCTTGTTTTTTGTATTTTTAATAATTTTCATTTCAAATTTCATTTTTTCATTTGTATATAAATAAATGACTTCATATTAAATAATTCATTTGTTTAAAAAAATATTTGTACATTTAACAACAGTAAGAAAGAAAGCAAAAACAAAAAGAAATACAATGTTATACAAACTTAAACGTTAATTGAATAATTTAAAACTCCGGGGTTTTTAGAAATGCTTGCTAAATATGACTACGGATATTTTATAAATTTTTGATATACCCACGTGGACGAAATAAATAGTATGTTTCTGCGGTCAAGTTTGACAATTTTTCTTTAGGTTTGTTGAATTCAAACAAAATTGTATAAAACTAAGAAAAAACTCTACAACCCAAACCATATCGATAGCAGTTTTTAACTTTTGCAAAACTTATAACGATTAAACAAATTCTAAAAACTTTCTATTTAGCTCGAATTTTTTAGAATTTGTTTAATCGTTATAAGTTTTGCAAAAGTTAAAAACTGCTATCGATATGGTTTGGGTTGTAGAGTTTTTTCTTAGTTTTATACAATTTTGTTTGAATTCAACAAACCTAAAGAAAAATTGTCAAACTTGACCGCAGAAACATACTATTTATTTCGTCCACGTGGGTATATCAAAAATTTATAAAATATCCGTAGTCATATTTAGCAGGCATTTCTAAAAATCAAGGAGTTTTATTTCCTTTTTCGGTTTATTCCGGCAAATTATTATTATTGTGTTGGAGAACTTTAAGAACTTCTCCCATAGTGGTTGTGAAGCCTTGTATGGCTTGAATCACTTCCCGGTGCTCCTGACGTCGGACATCTTCATTATTCCGCATTCCTGCTCAGCAGCATTCCTTCTCTCCATATTCGCTATTAGCATATCAATCATCCTATTTCGTTCGCCTCTTGCTTGCCGAGGTACGCGAACATCCTTAAATAAACCATTAATTAAACAATTCAAAAACTTATACATACACTAGTCGGCATAAGTGTTTGACGAAAAAAAAATCTTGCATTTTTGAGTTTAATTTATTTTGTTTATGTTAAATAATTTTTGTTATTTTTTTTTATAAAAATATGGTTTATGGTACAACAGAAACCATTAAAATCTACATTCTAAACTTTGTGCGAAAACTGGGAAAATTCGATAAAATTAGCAAATATTCCATTAATTTTCATGAAAATCGTCAAATTTTTAAATAGATTTTTTAGACAATTTTTGAGTATGCAGTTTTGTAGCTCATTCAATTTTAGTGACGTCATTCAAGTCGCTAAAGAGTACCGTTTATTTTTGTAAATTTTTTTTGTCGAAGGTGCCAAGCATTTTATTCCATATAACATATGGACAAACCCGAATTTTGTATGGAGCGACCATAAACCATATTTTTATAAAAAAAAAATAACAAAAATTATTTAACATAAACAAAATAAATTAAACTCAAAAATGCAAGATTTTTTTTTCGTCAAAAACTTATGCCGACTAGTGTGGGTACATATGTATAATGTAGTACGTATATATACATTAGTAAGGTAAAAAACTGTCTATGTCCCCAGGCAGACCCAGTCTAATGTAGAAACACATGTCATACACTTCAGTATACGTATGCACATAGAAATTTTAATACATTAATATCTACCTGATTTTGGGAAAGGCTGGATGTTGGTGTATAATCCGGTGGTTGAGCTGGACTTAGTGGTTGAGCTGGGCTAGGTGGTTGAGCTGGGCTGGGTGGTTGAGCTGGGCTAGGTGGTTCAGACAAAAGAGTGCTGCATGATGGTTCACATGGTGCTAGACCCAAACTCTGTACGCCGTTCACTCCATCCACAGCTAACAAACCAAAAGTATCTAATGCCTTTTCCTCGAAATCGCTCATTGGTTTGACACCTGGCCCTCCGCCTGTCAGTCTCTGGCTCATTTTTAAACGCCTGGCCCGCGTTCTCAGTTGGCTCTTCCACACTCCCAAGGTCTAAATACAAAATATAATAATTAATCGGTTATGGACATATAAATGCATCTTCGCCAACATACAAACGCACAAACATATGTCCATAAGTGCATACACGCGTTGAATATTTAATAAAATACATACATATGAATGTACATATGTTAATATGCAAAGTGTTACTAACCTCTTTCCATTTAGCTGCAGTGCGTGTTGGCCCTCGACACGCATTTAGCTGATTTGCCAGCTGCTTCCATAAATCCTGCATTTGCTGGGGCGCCTTTGGCGAATTTTTCCCGGTGCCAATTTCCGGATGGCCCCGGCAAAATGCCACATAGTGCTCCAGCTGCTCGTGAGTAGCACGATCGTGTTTTGTTTTCCTGCAAACAAAACTCATTATTAAATAAGATATTTTAAAATAAATAATAATTTGTAAAATACTTACGTTGCAGAAGAATTCATTTTTCACTAAACAGCTGATTTCTGTTTACATTATTTAGTTCACCACAGATGTGGTGAAAGCACTGCGCACTGACGTTTACACTTTTATCAAGATATGCACAGAATAGCAAAAAGCTTTTGGCTTGATAAAAATCTTCATAAATAAACAATATTTTAATAATTTGTCAAGTGCACAGAATCGGGCTGTTACTCTATCTAAATTGATTTTGGTTTGATTTATTAGGGACGATAGAATGGGGTAAAGTGGATGAGTGGCTAGTTTTCCGTTAAATATGGTTTCTATCTTCGTTATTGCGCCATCGTAATAGTTCAGCTCGATTATATGTATGATTTTAAATGTTCCTGTCTGTAGTTTAGCTGGTCCACTATCAATTGTAACCAATTGGGATGAACTGTAGTCAAGGATCTGTACGCTGGCGGTTGTAGCCGCGGCAAAAAATAGTAGTATGGTTGTTGTCATCCTTCGGCGGCTGTTCCTCTTGAAGAACTCCTTTTTCGATGTAGTCGTACTCAGGGGCCTCTTTTCCTCAGGGTGTTGGTTTTTTTCTTTCTTCTGGCTGGTGGTGTTTGGTCACGTTCGGGAAGATCCTTTCCGGGCCCTGTCCCTTTCACCTTCTGCAGTGAAGGCGCTTTATATTTTTCGGCGGCACTTTAAAATTGTTAACTTTTATGTGTGGCGCTTTTTATTTTTCGGCGGCACTTTAAAATTGTTAACTTTTATGTGTGGCGCTTTTTATTTTTCGGTGGCACTTTAAAATTGTTAGCTTTTATGTGTGGCGCTTTTTTATTTTTCGGCGGCACTTTAAAATTGTTAACTTTTATGTGTGGCGCTTTTTATTTTTCGGCGGCACTTTAAAATTGTTAGCTTTTATGTGTGGCGCTTTTTTTTTTATTTTTAGCGGCACTTTATAAAGTCACTTTGGCCTTCACTTCACCAGCCGAGATTTTAGCTCGGGCGCCAATTAGTATCGCGAGTTGCGCGGAAAGCAAAACAACAATTTTTTACGGAGATGTCCCGTGCGTTTATTTTGGATTCTAAAATGCAACTGAAAAATCTATTCTAATTATTACTTGACTAAAGCTTATTTCTAAAGCTGCGCTGCAGCTGTGGTTCGTCAGCACTTTTGGCTTGCGCGTGCAGTATGGCCTTCAGGTAAGGTGTCGGTTCGCCTGCATTCCTCTGCTATGGAGTGGTTGTTGTTGTTGTTGGCAGTGGCAGTGGCTAGCGTATTATGTGCTAACTTATATGAGCGGGGCAACCTATTCCTTCAATGCTTTTTCGGGAAATTTCTTTTAATTTGTAAAAAATGTTATTTAGTCCCCGCCTTTCCCTTCCACCAAAGTTGGTATTAGTATTATCAGCACCAAAAGAGATTTTGTAAGGGTATTTTGTGATGGCTTAGTGCGTCAATACAAAATGAAGTTACAGTATCTGCAGTTTCATTGGGTAATTTGGTGAGTTTTAATAACTTAATTTGTAAGCCTTTTTTTTAAGTGAAAAAGTGAATTAGCAAGGGAAACATTTTTTGGTATTGTGGTTGCTACCGTCAGTAGAAATTCCGTAAAAAGGCACATTTTTGTTTAATTTATCTACAAAATTTGATACTGAATGCGGATTCTTGATTAAAGCTGTTGCTTTTGTTCTAGCATTTGATTGCTTTGCGGATATTTCCGAGTCGGGATACATGAGTGCATTTAGTTTAGTAGTACAATCTACGGAGCTGAGGATTGATGGTGATTTATAATTTTAAAAGCAGTCGTTAACTCAGCGGCGGAGATCAGATGACATTGTACTGTCTTTTGTTTTACAAAAAACGAAGAAATATCTTTTGACGTTGACGCCTCGCAAAGGTTCGATTTATGTTTGGCACTTGCGATATGGTCAATAATATTTGACCGTCCACCGTGGCTGATGGATATATATGAATTGCAAAATGCACACAAAGATTTGTGCTCACTTCTTCCTCGTTTGATGAACGCCCACTCTTCTGTGTAAGCGGGAAGGAATTTGCACTTCCTCTTTAGCATTTGCTAAGGGTAATAATAAACACTTCAAACACATATGTATATACTGTATAAACTTTGTGGCTAAAATTTACATTGGAAGTAAAAGCATGCACAAGAAACAAACTCAAAACAAAGAAGTTAAACAAATCGAAAACAGCTGCTAGTGATTAGTATGGGCACTTTATATCGATTATCGATACATATTTATTATGCAAAGTTCAACTATTGCCAATATTGGGAGATGTAACTATTTCACAAATGAAACCGGTAGTGAATTTTGAACTTTTCTTCATATTTGTGCAATTAAATCTGAAACTGGGACACTAAGACGAAAACCGGGACGTGTCCGGGAAAACCGGCACCAGCCAAGTTCGTCACAGTGGCTTGCAACGAATCCATAGTTATCTGTGTTATCTGTATAGAAGGAATAAAAAAGAATACCGAAAATACGTCTGACTTACTATAACAGTTTAAACATTTAACACGTCCTTTGTATTGTGTTGCAGAGCAAGTACTTCACTTGTTTTTTTTATTTTAAAGTTATTTCTCTTTCTTTATTATAAGCTACTACGCTTTTATGCTTTTAGCTTTCACACAAACAATTTTTTCTTTCACTGCTTTCACTACTGGTCCCTGCTGGGGCGCCAGTTAAAGGATCTTTGATCCTTACACTTAAAAAAATAGAAGGGCCAACTCGCCCTAAATCAAACTCAAGGATTTCACAACGTTACAAGTTACACTTTATTAAACTATGATGCAAACACTAATTACTTATTATTAAAATAAAACGTCTTAGCACTACTAGCACCCCTATGAAACTGCCCACTCAACTGCAACCGCGTCGATCACCAGCCCTCGGTGTAGCAGCAGCGACACAGCCCTTGCGTAAC
Source organism: Philophylla caesio (assembly GCA_963971545.1). NCBI lineage: Eukaryota > Metazoa > Arthropoda > Insecta > Diptera > Tephritidae > Philophylla > Philophylla caesio. The sequence continues at coordinate 37,643,948 of OZ020604.1, forward strand.
GATGTTCATTGGTGCTGGCTGTGGCCTTGGTTTCCCACGGACGTTTCACTGTGTTATGAAATGCTTGCGTAAGCATATCCGGCGGTAACGACCGTGGCCTTGGTTTCCCACTAATCTTTTTTTCGTTAAGCTTCCTAAAATCAATAACCAGACGCATCTTCTTCTCCCGTTTCTGTACGTCCCTTTTTTGAAACAACCCATATCGAATTATTATATGGTGACCGTGAAGGTCTAATTATGCCATTACGGAGAAGATCAGAGATTTCTCCGTTTACGAAGTTAGCTGAAGCCATTGGATATGGGCACGTCTTGGTATAGACTGGTTCATCATTAATTGTTCTTATAGTCCCCACAATATTTGTGTTAAAAAGCAGTGATTCATTTGGTGTAGCAAATACTCCTGAATGTTCTTCAATAAGTGTAGAGATTCGGGTTTCGCGATCACTAGTGGGCAGAATGGCATTCACGTCGCAACAAGGGAAATGCCTGAAGTTTTCCTTTTTGCCATTATAGTGAATTATCCCATTTTTCATGTCTATTTCCGCACATATTTCTCTAAGGAAGTCAAATCCTATGATGCCGTCCAATGTCTGCAGAGATCTCAAAATATAAAATGCGGCATTTTTGTCAAAGAAATGAATTTTGCATTTATGTTTGATTTTATCTGTTCCATGAATTGAGTTGACAAGGAAAGGCTTTTCGATTTTTTTTATGCCCTTAAGGAACTCAAAATCTTTTAACATAATTTTTCCCTGCCTGCGAACGATCTGCTGACGTATGGCAGGAGGGACTTTGTTCTAAAAAATTGATTTCATCAGTAGGTTGGTCCAAGTATTCGTCTTCGTATTGTGAGTAGCCGTTATTATTGATATCCTGGTCGTCGTTGAAGTCTTCATCATACCCTTGCTTTTCGTCGGCATATCTTTGCACTCCTAGATGGTTTATGCGCCGCAACTTCGACACTGTATGTCTATCGCTTTCTACTCGTCTGTTTTGAGCACCCTCCCTGTCATTTTCCGTCCCCTGGGATCGATAGGTATTGAAAGGATTCCTCTGAGGAAGGAGAATTACGGAGGGTTTTGGTTGAATTGCCTGTCTCTGACTATTCTGCTGACGCGGTGGTGGTCTGTTATGTCGATAGTAGGAAATAGATGGATCTACTTCCATCGGTACTACATCCTGGCGTCCAGTCTTAATCCTGCGATATTGGGGAAGACTCTGGGGTGTAAGCTGGGTCTTCTTCTGAATAGCTCCTAACGGTCGTTAATTCTTGTTGACGAAAGACTGAGCTAACGAAAACCTGGCCTGGTTAGCTTCCAGCTCCTGTGCAAGGGCTAGAGGTGTAGGCATGTCGGCAGGCCTCGATGAGAACAAAACATCACACATAGGTCTGTTAAGGTCTGAAATAAACACTCGCAGTGCGTCCTGACGATATTTTCGGTTAAGCGTGCTATTAATTCAGCATTGCCATTATATGTCATCACTGTCTTGTTCACAAGTAGTGTCAATTTCCGCTCTACCTCATCGTAGAACTGTAGAATGCTCTTGCCACCTTGGCACAATGCCGACATCTCTTGTTCAATCATATGGACAGGTCGTTTATCTGAATATGTAACATCTAACCTGGCGATAATCGCCTTAAAATTCAAAACTGTGTTAAAGGAGGGATTCCTCACGCTGAAACGTTTCCTGTGACTGTCACAGGCGCGAATTCTATAACTGTAGTAGGGGTTTCTAGGGTTGCAAGTCTGTTTGTCAATCTGTCAATAATACCTTGGAAGCCCCTCTTGGTTTGTTCTGTGGCAGTCCTTATGGCTACTGCCATTAAATTTTGCAACGTTTGTGCATAGTTAAGTAATAATTATTCGCACACAAGTTAACACTATTAAGAAAGAAAAAATATAAAATTTGGCGCAACTATAAAAATTTGATAAAATGTTGGTTATGCTCCTGACAAGGACTTCACAGGAAGTTATGTCGTCGCCTCTTTATTGAGACAATGTCAAATGGTCACAATTTTATTCACCAACACTTAATTAAATTATTTAATTAATCCGAAGTAAAATTAAAAAATGGAACAATATGATTCACTGTCACTTTTTATTTATGTATATAAAGGCGTGAAAATTTAAAAATATTACAAGTAACTAGTAGATATTTGCCAACCACTTAACTTACATGCTGGAAACCTGCATCTTATATGGTATACATAACTATAATTAAATTCCGGTCCCTCGCTGGCTACACCTCGGCGTAACGTGCAAAGTTTTATAGATTTAAATTGTAGATTTATTTGAGTTGACCACTTTGGCTGGACTTGCGCTGCCGTAATATTTCACTACCCGTTTTTATTCGTGGGGATCGAACCCTCGTCACTCACGTATCTTCTTATGAAGGCTATTCTGCGTAACTCGTTATCCTTTTATATGGACCTTTTTTGCGTTAACTCGTTATTCTTTTATAAGGAATTTTTATCGCGTGGCCCCACGTTGGGCGCCAGTTAAACAATTTGGTTTGTTCTCAAATTATTATATTTTATTCCTCCTACTATGTAAGAGTACCCGGTGTGATCAACAGTTTAAGTCGCTTGTCCGCCAAAGAGTGATATTTTGTGGTTGTGAAATAATGAATCTAACCAAAATTTTTTAAAACTATTACATGTTTTTTCTTATTGCTATTGTAGGGCGACACATCTTACTACTACCCTATTCTCTTAAGTAGCCCGTAGACCTGTGGTGCACAACGGATGGTGTGATATATATGGTAGTATTAGTGAAGCAGAGACAACGGCAGCGAAATACACTGAGCAGACTTGAGCTAAAAAAAAAAATTAATTATAATTTTGTTTTATTTAATTATTTATTTCAAAAATCTTATTTAAATCAATTTCATAATTATATTGTTTTATACATATCAAATCTGATATATGGCGATCCGACAATGTATTCCTATACTTATTCTGAATTAGTTTCAAAGAGGAAAATGCCAATTCGCATGAGTATGTTGTTCCAAACATTGAATACAATTTCAGCATTTCGTTTCTTGCCAAAGAATATTTTTTGGGGTCAATTTCTTTCCAGAAATCTACTCCTTTTTTTCCCAAGGGCAAACTAAGGTCCACTCGCAGTTTTGTAAATTCTAGTTTGAGTAATGGCTCAAATTGTGCATAATCACAGGTGAAAGGGTTGTCGAACATGTGCAATAGGTGACGAATTTTACCAAAATCTTGAAATCTATTATTAAATTCACTTATTAAACGTTTTAAAATTTCACAGAGATTTTCTAGTGGAAGTGGCAAATCAATTTCTTCCTCAATAACTTTTAAATTTACCATATTGTCCAATATTTTGTTTTCTAATTGATTTTCTAACCTTACTAAGCGGTTTTTAAACTCGTCAACAGCAGATACCAATTCAGAAATTATTTTAACATTGCCTTGTAAGCATAAATTTAACTGATTTAGCATTTTTGTGATATTACACAAAAACGCTAAATATATTAGAAAAGTGTCACTTTTCAATTCGGCAAGTAAAGATGTGCCTGTTTGAGAAGTATCGTCCTCCAGAAATACGGAAACTTCTTTCCTCAAGTCAAACAATCTTTGCAAACTTTTTCATCGGCTTAGCCAACGGACTTCTGTGTACAATAATAAATCTTTATGTTCTGCTTCTATTTCTTCTAGAAAAGTTTTAAATTTTCTATGAGAAAGAGAGTTATGGCCGCCTTTTATTTTATTAATTATTTTAGTAGAAGTTTCCATTACTTTTAAACAATTTAATTCTTTGCAAAGAAGCGCCTGTTGATGTATAATGCAGTGATAATTTGGAACTAGGATGTCATTTTTTTTAAGTTGGCCTACAAGTCCAATGTTGTGACCAATCATCACTTTTGCACCATCAGTACAAATAGCGCTTAATTTGCTTTTATCAATAGAAGCAAAAACATTATTTTGTAATGCTTCATAAATGGTCTCACCTTTGACGTTACTGTGCAAAGTAACTGTGGCAACCACTTCTTCAAATGCCTCAAAATTGTGGTTTACGCTCCTAGCACATATTAAAAGTTGACATAAATTGTTTGAGTCCGTAGACTCGTCTAAGCAAAGTGAGAAATACTCGCAATTCCTTAGTCTTTGAAAAGTGTTACTTTTAATATATTCAGCTATTGCCTCAGTTCTTCGCATAATTGTATGTCTGGACAAGGGAGTTTTTTTTTAAATGTTCTAACATTGCATTGCCCTCTTCAAAGCAATTCAAAAATTCTGCAGTCATTTCTTTGAAAAATGTACCCTCTGTAAATGGCCTGCCTTTTTTTGCTAAAGCAAGAGCCACTACATATGATGCTTTTTCGTATTTGCATATAGCAGTTTGGGGTTTTTTTAAATTTTTTTTTTTTAATTTTTGAAGATAAATTTCTCGTTCATCTTCAAATATTGAAATTAATTGTGGATGAAGGGAACGATAATGCCTTTCTAAGTGAAAACGAGTGCAACGGCTTAAAATGCGATTGCATATTAGGCATTGAGCATTTTTATCTGCATTTTCAATGAAGAAATATTCTAATTCCCAATCAACATTAAACATTTCGTACAGTGTTTTGCTTGCTACGTCTTGCTTGCTTGCTTGTCTGTTAGCGAATAAAAGCAGAGAAACAGCGTGTACATACACTTGCCGACAGTCTGGCGCCTTGCACGCGAAATACATTGCGTGCATTAGCCGTGAGCACCACTGCCGTATACGATCAAGGTGCATCAATACGCTTCAATATTGCTTCAATACGAGCTCTGTCAATACGATGTTTTAGTGTGAGACTGTTCGTTGCATGGGTAGCTTGCCTTTTTTCGCGCAAGTTTTTAAATTTTACAAGAGTTTGAAAATACTTTGTGATTGTTTCTCCTAATCAAAACAATGGTATCTAATAGAGATTTAGCTTTTCTCACCATTACTTTGGCTGTGTGTGAAATGAAAACTCTGAAAAAAAACCGACGAAAGCGCTGGTCAAAGGAGTGGTACATGCTGAGAAATCGTTTTACACATGAACATTTACTGCGCCATCTTCGTGACACAGAACCTGAAGATTTTAAGAATTTCCTCCGAATGGATGATTCAGCTTTTAATCACTTATTGGAGCTGATGAGACCTAAAATTCAAAAACAAGATACTGTAATGCGCAAGGCCATTGCTCCTTGTACGTTGTCGAACATTATTCTGGAAACATGCGAATCTATCATTTAAGACTTAAAGGGAAATATACAGGTAAGAAGTTTAAAAGATAAAAAAATGTTTTTAACAATTCAGTTCAACCATTTATTTCATAAATATTCATAGTAATTCAATACAATAAATTCAATAATTCAGTGCAATCAATTTAATAATTCAGTAATTAAAAAATAATAATTTAAAAAAATTGCTTAAAATGATGAAAAGTGTTGCAAATATTCGCCTACTGTAGCTGCTTCTGTTTGAAGTTCAGTATTGGGGACGTCTTCTTCTGGTGGGATGATGCGCTCAATTTGGTAAGGCACTGCCGACATGTTTACTTGTGTGGCATGGCCATGTGTTGGACTCGGTGATGTGCTGTTTGAAGATAACGGCGTTGGTTGCAACACAGCATATGAATAATGCGCCTGACGATTTTCTTGAACAAATGAATTATTGGAAGTAAGAAAATGCACTCCATGTTTAGTCAAACTTTTATTCTCAGCTTCAAACAGAGTGTCATTTATAATTTTTTCTGCCAATCTCTTCTGATCTGCCGCTAATCTGTTCAATTTCATAGCCCATCCTTTGGCAATTATGTCTGCTTCACCCACCAGCTCTTCAGTTCTATTCTTCAAACTTTTTTTTTGACCTTTTACGTTGCGGCGTTAAAGAGCAAGTCGGGAATTCTTCTGATTCCAATACTCTTCTTCACTTTCAGTCTGGAAAAAAACCAAATTTATTATTTTAAGGAAAATCAGTTTAAATTGAAAAATGTGTTTCATTTGCATGTACCCAAAACTGCAGACGGTTGGAAAGAAATTGCTAATAATTTTGAAGAACAGTGAAATTACCCCAACTGCATTGGCAGTGCAGACTGAAAGCATATACTGATAGAAAAATCAGCCAACTCTGGATCATACTATTACAATTGCAAAGGCACTTTCAGTATTGTACTCATGGCCATTGTCAATGCAAATTATCAATTTATTATGATTGACGTTGGTGCCAATGAACGAGTATCAGATGGTGGAGTTATGAAGAACACTGTATTCTGGAGAAAGCTTTCAGAGAATCAACTAAACTTTCCACATCCGAGAAGATTAGCGTCCACTGAAAAAAAGTACCCATATGTGTTGAATGGAGATGAAGCTTTTCAGCTACATCCAAATTTCATGAAGCCATATAATCGTGCTCAATTAACCAACGAGAAGCGCATTTTTAACTATAAATTATTTCGAGCTCGACAAATTGTCGAAAATGCCTTTGGAATATTAACGAAAAGATTTAAAATATTCCAAAAACCAATTATATTTCAGCCTGAGAAGTGTCGTAAAACAGTAATGTGTTGTTGTCATTTACACTATTACTTTGCAAGAAGCGAAGAATATCAGAGATGATTTCACAAAATATTTCAACTCGCCCGCTGGTTCAGTTTCATGCAAAATAATTGTCTACAGTAATAATTTAAAATACCACTCATATACAGGGTGGGCCAAAAGAAACCAAGGGGTGTAAAAGTTTAATAACTTTTTCGTTTATTAATTTTTTAATTTGATTTCATTTCTGGCCAACTCTTGAAATTTAACTGCAAAATTTAGACGTTGCCGATGATCTGCGGGTTTTAATTCTTGCACAATTTGCACCTTATATGGGTATAACTGTAAATCTTTTTTTAAAATGCGCCGTAGTGACGTACGAGACATTCCTAGCTGAGCAGAACGCCTTCTGGCAGATGTTTCTGGTGCTTCGTTAACGCTTTGCTGTACTCGTTCAATATTTTCCGCAGTGCGACTTAAACATGGTCTACCGGTTCGAAGCAAATCTGTTACGCTGCCATGTTGGTGATGACGATCAACTAAGCAACGAATCATTGCTTCAGAGGGCGAAATTCTGCCGTTAAAATGTCGACGATATGCTCTTTGCGTTAAAATAATTGATCTCTGGTTTAAATAATAAAATTCTATTGTTCTGGTTCTCTGTTCAGTTGTGAACCTCTCCATTATAAATTCTCCAAGTGTTGTCTATATAATCTGAAAGAAAAAATTAAAAAAAATTAATAAACGAAAAAGTTATTAAACTTTTACACCCCTTGGTTTCTTTTGGTCCACCCTGTATGTATGTTACATTCAAAATGAAATAAAAGTATTTAAAAAAAAAATATCAGTACTGTACTTACCTCTGTACTATAAGTTGGCGCTATGGCCATTTGATCTTTGATGAACATCATCTCTTCAAAGTACCATGCTTTTGGAGTTGGAATAGCATCTGTTCATGCCCCCGATCGCTTCGCACTTTCAATTGCTTTGTAGTCTTTATTAAAATTTGTGGGCAAGCCGTTTATTTTCTTTTTAATTTGTTCTATAATGAAGTCAGGTTTGTATAGAACAAGTGCTGCATGCATTTTTTTAAATGCTAATTGTTTTTTTGTTTGATTGAAATAATCTTTAAATTTCACTTTCCACACCTCGGGCAAATCACGATAAAGATTTATTAACATAGAAATAAATTCACGTTCACTATCACTTGTTTTTGCCATTGCGCACTTCGCATAAATGAGTTCATATTGATAAATAAACGTCGTAGACGTAAATATGTGTAAGCTATGTACACTGACTCTCACCATTGTAAATGCTGTAAGGCGTTGCCAGTAGCAAATTTAAATTTCGAGATCGTAAAATTTACGAATGCTTAGTGTTCTAGGATTAAATAAGCCCTTTGTGTTTACAAAAGCGTTTTGAGTGAGCTACCCACCCGACTTTGAGGACGCGCCTGCTGTATCTGCGAAACTTTAATTCGGATCGACTTGAAAGTTTAGTATAATATTCTTGAGATGTTGTAGAAATTAGTAAGACAATAAAAAAAATAGATTTTTTGAAGCTGTGAAACCCATGTAACCCTTGTAACCCTATAAATAACGCAGGTTTCGGGCGGTATTTTTTTCTCTAGCTCCCTGAGACTATCGTCGGGTTTTTAAGGCGCTCCCACTGACTCCTGACGGATAAATTTTTGTGTAACGACTTTTTGCTCCGCCAGAGCTGCCGTTATGGCCTTACTGTGGGTAAATTAAATTTCTGAAATAAATAACTGTTTTTTTACAAAATATTGCTATTGTATGCAGCTAGGGCGTACACTAATATGTGCTCTAGTATCTCATTGTTCTCCTTCAACTCTGTCTGCTTTTTCATGTTCAACACCATATATTCTGCGCAGGCATAATTCAGGGTTGCCATTATCATAGATGTGAATGAAGGGAAGTTGGTCTTTGGGGGTTATGCGGGAAATATATGTGCGTAAAAAACGCATGCGTTGACGCAGGCTTTACGCGCGTAAAACGCAAGGTGAAACACGTGAGCGTTTTTTTCTGTTTTGACAGATGGTTGCGGCAACTTTATGTTGTTTATAAATACAAAAACCATCGATGTATCAAGACGTGAAAAGTTAAAGAAAATTATAGTTCTTGCAAGTGTTGCAGTAAAATTTGCAAAAGTGGCAATTTTAATTAATGAACAGCGTCGGAAACAACGCAGGCGGTTGTGACCAATTTCCATCAAAATCCGTCACTTCGTCACTCAGTACTTGTATTATGGAGCCGGACAAAATAGTGTCTTCCTCCTGCATAGTGGAATCAAAATTACTTGTTGTGCTATAAATAAGTTGAAAAAATATAATTTATGTTTTTGTGCAATAATTTAAAGTAGATTTACCTATGATTGACGTTATCAACGTCGTCCAGAAACGACATTGCCTCTTTGTACTTCCAGGGCTTGGTATATGCCGCAGCACTCCCGGACGGTTGCAACAACTTCTTCTTTTCTCGCACGTATTTGTCGCGCAAGGACCGCCACTTTTCTTTAATTTTAGTTGCTATATTCAAGAGAACGCAAATAGTTACATTATTCATATTGTAATTACTTAAATCATCAACTTACATGTCTCGCCCAAAATTGCAGCCAGTTCTTCAAATTTTTTATTTCGAAGGTATATGTTTTTATATGATTGGTGGCTTTTGTCATACAAAAACTGGTTTCCTTTGATAAATTCTATGATTTGCTCCTCCATTGTTTATAAAATGTATGCAGCTGTCTAATTTCAGCACAGCTGTTTCACAAAGTACTGCCAATTTCACCATTTTAAACTTGGCAGCACTGGTGACGCACGTAAAATTTTAATTTGGAGATAACTTGCGTTGCGTTAAACGCGTGCGTCAATTCATGTGTTCGATCTCAAAGAAACCAGTGTGTTTAAATTTTGACGCAAGCGTTTTTACGCACATGTGTTTCCCCTTTAGGTTGAAGAAAAATGTTCCACACATCTCCATCAAGTAGTATGTGAACCCTAGATTTCTTATGTCTGATGGCATGACTGGTCTTAATACACACTTATTAGTTTTCATGTGGTAAAACACCATTTCTGAGAAACTGTTCACAATTTTAGGCAGGGTGTCACATCTATTGTCATTTAGTGAAAACTAGAGGCTAGCATTGCGAACTAAAAACCTGATTCTGTACCTGGTTACTGTAATACCAAACTTTTTGAAACCTCTTCTTGCTTGTTCAATGTTCATGATTTATTTTACATTAAAGTATGGATCGTCAATGTGGACAAGAAAAGAGCATATCTTACGTTCCATCTGCTCCAACTTGATTGATATAACGGACAGCAAAAATTGCGAAGTCCTCTGAATATATCTTAAATTTAATTGTTTACTAAATTTTTTGAATTAACGGGTTTTGATTGTTTTTTGGGCATATGGCTCACGGATATCGAACATATTTAGTCTTGAAATTTTTACATGAAAATGATATTCCTGAGCAAATTCCAAGTGCTCCTCTAAATATTGAACGAGCATATATTTTGGTCCTTTGTCACCCTTTTACTGTCGCAGTTTTCCATTTTGTCCTATTAATTACAAATGTTTCTTTAATATTAAACATTTTATTCAAACAATAATACAAATATTATCTCTTATTTATTGTCTCGGATATATTTTTAGCATCAAATTTTTCTCGTAGCTAATTAAACACTTCTTTAAGCGAATAATGGAGATTTTTAGCGTTGAAAAATAAGCTGGAAACGGCATTTTGGCTGTACGGGCTGTTAAAAAAAAGTTCACTCATTTTATTCCCTTTTTTTTTGTTCATCGTTAAATTCTGCAAAAAAGGTGTTAAACTTTGAGAATTTTGGAGAATTTTGGGGATGCTTTTTTATGCCAGAACCGCGAAAATAGCTAAAATTCATTTAGCGGTTTTCCGCAATGGAGTTATAGCGAAAGCGAAAGCTGGAATTCGGGTGCACTATTGGCATAAACACTCTTGCTTTCCATTACAGTCGTGGGAAATATATGGAATACCGTCGGCTCGAAAAATTTGGATGCAAAAGTGTTTATTTTATTTGTTTTTAATAAATATGAACTAACTGTAGTAATAAAGCAGTTGCCGGCGGTTGGTCGGTTCGGACCAGTTTATAAAGTCGGAAGGTCTGATTTGCAGTGGTTACTCCCGGCGTTTTATTAAAATTGTTATATGAATTGAGTTTATTAATTTATATATGCACTCAAGGTAATATGTATATTATTTTAACTTGGCTTTTTCATATGTTTTACGATTTTAATCTAACGTCATTACCGCGCTTACAGTTTTTGTTTTCTTCTATTTTCCTTAACTTAAAAGTCAGACATTTGGGCGTTTATTCACTTGCCAATTTATTTTATATACAAACAAATACCCGACTACAAATCGAACATATTAAAGAAATATTGTTGATTTGTAAATTACAAATCTCCTCTTACTATTACTATACAGTTTTAAAAATATAAACATTTAATACTTACACAATTTAAACAATAGAACCCGTGTCATTACTTTCATGCCCATTAAAACCTTTGAACAAAAACTTTTATTGATCCACTGGCGTGCAAATTTCCAGTTGATCCAAAGAAGTGAATACACCATATTTTTGAATAAACTTTTTTCAATTTCCGAAACGAAATTTGCGATTTTTAATGAACTGAAAAATTCAGCTTCCGACTTGTGCCGATTATGTAAAAGGCTCACCTGACATTCTGTGGTAAAAATTGTTTTGCTGTTACAAATGTTGCTTAAAACAATTAATGGACCAACTGTCCAAAGGAAAACACTGGCAGGTTAAGGTTTTCAACTGTGGGTGGCGACCCCATGGTGGGTTTGATTTTTTTTTTTTACTTTTTAAGAACAATTCAAAGAGAAAAGCGTGGTTGCATTTGTGACACGCAAACAATCAAATCGTTTTGTAACTCTAGTTTATTTCTTTTTTTTGGTTTTGATGTTGACCATTTGTGAAAACGTCATTTCACACAGATAGGACGTTGAAAATTGAGTTAGTATTCGCAGTGCTTTTTTAGCTAACTCAGGGTACTATAGCTTTCGCTTTATCCAAAATGTAGGACTATTTTCCGATAGATATTCCATTTTGAGCATACTGTCTGCGAGCAGTTCACAAAATTGTTCTTTCAATATATTGTCAAGATCGGCGAGCTCAATACAGTTACTTATGAAGGGATTTAATACCCAACAATCGCCCTTATCTTCTAGCATCTCTTTTGGAAAATAGCGGTATAGTTCTTTTTTTTAATTTTGCAGCGCTTCAATCATTGTAGGAATAAAATCTGCTGCAATGATGTTGACCACATTTCACTTTTTAAAATAAATGCCTTGATTTTATCTTTGGTTGATATAACGTTTTCGTCGCTCCCATGCATACTCGTATTTAAGATGTTCAAATGACGAAAAATGTCTGGGATAAATGCTAATTTCAAAAGCCACTTTGGATTACTAAACAGATTTACATATTCTCCGTCTTCAATTTCAATTCAATTACTCTTGTCAACATATTTCCTTTGGAAAACCACCTCACCTCTGTGTGATAAAGTAGATTTAGATGGAGGGCGCCCATGTCTTCACATACCGTGCGAAACAACCTTGACTGTAAAGATTTTTTTTAATGAAATTAACAACTTTGATAACAGTATTTAGTACATCGCCTAAATTTGACGGTAAGAACTTGGAGAAAACAGTGCGTCCACTTCGCATTAGGCATCATTGTTTTTAGTCTAGTGACGAATCCACTTTTATGCACCGTCGGTGCAAATACCAATACAAAGTTCCCAGTTAAAGTTCAAATCTTTGGTGCTTTCCAAAAACATTTCATACAAACACTCGCCAGTTGTATTTCTCGGTAAAGATTTGCAAAACAAAATTTCTTCGGAAATAGTATCATGGGTTTCAAACCGGACAAAACACACAAACTGAGCACAACCAGATATATCTGTTGATTCATCGAATTGTACTCGCGAATGTCATTAGCTAAATCGCTTAATCTGCGTTCAATTGTGTTATCAGACAGAGGAATGGCTTTCAATTTGTTGGCTTCTTTTTTGCCTATCATTATCTCAACCATGTCTATAGCTGCCGGTAAAATTAGATTTTCAGCGATTGTGTGAGGTTTTCCATTTTTACCCACGCGATATGCCACTTTGAAACTAGCTAAAAGCGCTTGTTCATTAATTTTAGTTGTCTTTTTTTTAAAGTAAACAAAACTAAATAATTTCATAATATAATATTTATCGTACCTGAGTTAAACTGTTTTTTTGACGTCCAAGCATGTTAAGTTTTCTTTGGAAATAATCCAGTGTCTTATCTTTGTCGTTTCCATGTTTTGTTGTAAGATGTCGTAGTAGTTTTGAAGGTTTCATGCTTTCACGTGCTAATACATACTTCGCCACAAATCACACACTGTGGCTTGTTATCAATAGCAGTGAAACCGTATTTTAAATATATATCGTCATAATTTCTTTGCTTTTTTGTTTTTAAATCACTTGCACCTGAGGTAGACGGTTCCACAGGTCTTTTGAGATAATTATCCATTTTATTTGAAATACGGCTTGTCTCGCTCTCTGTTCACAACTGACTCTAAACACACGACAACTTATTGCAAATAATCGCCTTTACACAAACAAACATTAAACTTAGGGAAATCCCCTGATTTGAGAACATGGGAAAACTAAAACACTGCTTAATACAGTGTTGCCAGCGCAAAAATATCATGTTTTATTCATAGCTCCACTTATGGGTTCGTTTTAACTGAAAAATAAACAAATTTTGCATGCGACAAAAATTTCATGGTTTATTAAATATAAAGCGCGTACTTTTGAAATTGGTTCGATTTAGGCGAAAGATCGTTTTAAACGAAAAATACTGTATTTTTAATATTTATATATTTAGATCAAAAATAAGAGTTATTTTTGTTCTTTTAGATGAAAAATAAAAGTTATTTTTGATTTTTATATTTTTATATCAATAATAAAAATCAATTCAAAATTCTTATTTATTTATATATGCCGTATGTATTACAATATGCTGCATCATTCCAATTTGTATATATGTATGTATGAATATATGCGACTTATCCATTATCAAAGATTCAATAAACTACGGAGATATATTCACGGTGGCAATGCTTGAATTAAAACAGTATTCAGAAGAAGCAAATTTAGGCGTAGTGATAAAAAAGAAACTGACAATTAAAATATAGACAATTATGAAAATAATATGGATAATGTATCAGTTATAAAACATAAATAGAGCAAAATAGAAAAAATTCCAAAATTCTTAGCTTACGTAAAACTTAAAAAGTAATGGTTACTACTGCGAGGGGCTTATAAGTTTTGGCTGCCATTCAAGTCAGTGTTAAGAGGTACATATTTTCAGGTGTTAAATTTTACCATCATAATTGATTCTAAATGTTCCTCAGATAAATTATATCTCAAATCTCCCAATATCAATCTGAGTGCCGAAAATGAGCTTTCTACACTGACTTGAGTGGCAGGTACAGAATAAACAATTAAAGCTATTTTTTGAAGCCATGGAAACGCAAATTTTTTACTCTCCCAATATTCCAATAAATTAGCAAAAAGTATCTAAACGTTTTTCTTTATAATTTTCTATTTCAAAATACGCTTTGCGGACGCTGTCATTTATTGACGTAGGAATATCATCGTCGTCCGAAGACGAATAATTAATCTCTATTGACTTTAAACCGTCTGCTAATAAAGATCGCGAGCTTGCAACGGAGCTTTCATATATTAGAAATAAGTCTTTTGCAACAGGTGGCGTACCGCAGCAAAATCGCTGAGTTTCAGTGTTTTGCTTAAATACAAATAAAAAAAACATTAAAAATATATTATAAATTATTTTAAATTTATTGTCTTAGCTCACCACGTTTACTAGCTGGAGCTCCATTTTTTTTAAATGATTTTTTGCCGAATTTATTTTCTCATTTGACAACACACGCTTAAATCTGGGGTCTAAAAACAAGGCTGCATACATAGTGTCACATTCAAGCAACTCACAGAAGTTGTCTGGTCATCTCAGTATTGAAGTCTTTTAGAGTAAAAATAAGCTCTAGCCAATTTTTATAAAAATCTCCGAACAATAAATTAGATTTTTGTAGTTTCAGCTTCAGAGTATTTACTGGTTGTAGAGCCTGTATAATTTTTTCTAGTTCCGCCCACTCATGTGTTTGGAGTTGCTCGGATAATGGCAAATGTTCACAGCAAAGTTCTTTTAAGTCTAGAAGTCGCTTCAACATATTATAAGTGGAGCTCCAACGTCTTGGTACGTCCATTATTGGTTTGAGGTTTTGGCTACGTTTTATAATATGTCTGGAATAGAATGAAATATTTAACAAAACCACATTTTGTACATGCAAAGTTTGAGGAAATAACTAACCGATATGCAGGTGTTCTCAAATATTTTACACATTTCCGTGACTTATTCACTACATTTGTATTTAAGTTATATAAAAAGTCTTGAACAGCTAACTGCAATGTGTGGGCAGCACATTTAATAGAAATAATATTTTCGAATCTTACATTGCATACAATACTTTCGTAATTGTCTTTACTTTCACTTTCTTCGTCATCACTATGCAATGATAACAGCTCCACCGCTTTCACCATATTTCTGCCTTTATCAGTGGTTACTGCATAAACTTGCGCCTTATCTGCATATATTGAAACTTTTCAAAACATTTTCAATTTTAGTGTTTAAATATTGCGCAGTATGTTTCTGCTTCAATTCAAGCATGGCTAGTGTGAATATTTCAATGTGATGTGATTATTTGCACATTTATGTCCAAAATAGCCCGACCATGGCGAATAGCTGTATCTATTTTTATGCAAAGTATTATATTTTTTGTTAAATTTCTTACGTTATTTTTTAAGTTATCACACTGTACAATATGTAGACCATTTTGTTGTTATTATAACCGTACACCTTAGTTTTACTTTAATGCGTAACAGAGATTAAGTAACATATTATGTCACGAATTTTGAATTGATTTTTATTATTGATATAAAAGTATAAAAATCAAAAATAACTCTTATTTTTTGATATAAAAATATAAAAACGATAAAAATGAGAAATAACTCTTATTTTGGATTTAAAAAAATAAAAATTAAAAATAACTTTTATTTTTGATCTAAATATGTATATAAAAATCAAAAAATAACTCTTATTTTTGAACTAAATATATAAAAATCAAAAATTTTAAAATCATACAATATTTTGCATATAGTTCACCTAAAAATCATGATGGTGTAATCAAAACTTTTCTACGAAGTTAATTTATTCAAAAATTGAAGAATAACTCTGCATAACTGCAATAAAGGCTTCGACTTTCCTCTGGACTTTTTGCATAACGTAAACATTCTGCGATAGAATCAGCAATTGGCAACATTTTCATCGATTCCTTAAAAGCTTTCATTAGTTTATCATGTTTTTTTTTTCTGCAGACAATGCAATAGCTATGGTAAGTTGACCCAACGTTCTTAACATTCCTGCTCTCCGTTCTGGCTTATAAGTTAGACCCGTCAATGGACCGGTTCTGCTGTTATTACCCTTTCGGGACGGAGTTTTATTTGGAAACCGTAAATAGTCTCAATTAAAATTTCTGCTCATAAAGAAAGATTGGGCTAAAAACCTGCAAGCAACGCCATGACTGCAGTCCCTGCGCGAAATCGAGCATTCGCACAGTGACATAAAGAGTACTTATTCGCTCTTGTTTTGATAAAATATCCACAGACATAACAAAATGCATCTGCAGGATACTTGCAGCCTCGTGAAGCCATGTTTGAACGAATTTATCTGTAATAAAATAAGAAACAACTCTCAATAAATCACAAAAATGTTGCAAAATTTATTGCGACGACTTTGTTGTTTTAACACACACAAATGTAGAGAAAACAAGTTGTATGCACTCGTGTATCAGTTTTCAACAAACAAGCATAAAAATAAACGCAGATAAGCGCTGCCATGGTCACAAAAGCAAATAGCTGTTTTCTATACTTTTAGGACCTAACTGACTAGGAAATAACAATTACAACCCAGGGACAAAAACCTTGTTACATAGTGTTATCATCTTTATTAGGAGTATCTGTCAATGCCAATGCTTCTGCGTTAGTTAATGGTTCATCACCTGTTTCCAAGATATCAATAAGGTCGGATTCATCAACATCTGTGAAGCCAACAGTGTGCGCTAAGTTAATTAGTTTTATATTTAAATCGTTGGAATTTTCTTCTGATCCACATCGAGATGTAGTATATTCCGGCCATATGTTTTTCCATGCATGGCTCATCGTTGTCGCGGATACTTCTTCTCAGCTTTGTTTAATATTTTCCACTGCTTGCATGACATTATATTTGACCCAAAAATTGCGAACTACATCAGCAGATGCGCAGTGAGATTCTTTATCAATTGCATCAATCAAGTTGTTAAATGTCCTTCGTAAGTAGTATTTTTTAAATGCCGCGATAACGCCTTGATCCATCGGTTGGATAAGCGCCGTTGTATTCGGCGGTAAGAAGATTACTTTAATATTGTCATTCATATCATCAAGCGGGATAATGTGGCTAGGGGCATTATCAATTAACAGCAATGCCTTGCACGCGAATCCATTTACTTCGCAATATTTGATAACTGTTGGGCAAAAATGCAACTTAAACCAATCATAAAAAAGTTTAGCAGTCATCCAAGCTTTTTTATTGGATTTCCAAACAACAGGGAGATTTTCTTTTTTAATATTTTTCATAGCTCTTGGCGTCTCAGACTTATATATCAACAAGGGCTTAAGCTTCATATCACCTGCAGCATTTCCTCCAAGAAGAAGTGTAAGTCTGTCTTTGGAAACTTTTGGCCCGGCGGCCGCTCTTTCCTCTTTTGATATAAATGTCCTTTTTGGCATTTGTTTCCAAAAAAGTCCCGTCTCGTCCACATTAAAAATTTGCTGAGGTGAGTATCCTCCTTCATCAATGATTTGCTTTAGCTTTTTCACAAAATTTTTAGCTGCTTCGTTGTCTGCGCTTGCAGATTCTCCATGGAATTTTATATTATGAAGTTGGGATCTTTTTTTAAAGTTTTGCAGCCACCCATCGCTCGCGTTGAAACAAAAATCTTCACAATCTGTAGTTGTTAACTTTACATCATTGAATAAACTAATTTCCTTCCTTTTAATAACTAAAGTAGTTGCCGGAATATTTTTTTTCCCCAAATCACTTATCCAAAGAGTCAGTGCCTTCTCCATCTTTTCCATCAAAACGGGTCTTATTTTAGTAGTGGATTCCAAACAACGATCTGCAGCAGTGGATGCACTTGTGATAATCTTTTGTTTACTTTTTATGATTGTTCTTACGGTTGTTGAAGGCAAACCCATAACGCTAGCTATATTAAAAGCCTTTTGCCCTTATCATGGCGGTGAATGACTTCCATTTTCTTTTTAATAGAAATAACATTTCGTTTCTTTTTTAATTGAACTGCACGAACACTTTTACATTCACGTTTTGAACTCATTTTCACTCTTTTATGCGTGTTATCAGCAACACTTATAAAAATCAACTGAACGAGTTCATGAAATATATTGACAAAATTCAAAATACATAAATGTAAGCAAGGGATTCCCCAAATTCATATTTCATACAGGCGACGTAAATCAAATTGACAACGTAAATCGCGTGCAGAGGTCACTAATATTTTCACAACGTAAATCAAGACAACGTTAACGAAGCGGACGTAAATCAAGGTATTACTGTAGATGAATGTACATACAATATGTATATTTAGGTGGATTATCGCCGATGTGGCGTGGTGGCAACAGCAGGGCACCAAAAGCTGAAAAGTCGTCTGGGTAGGCGAAATCTAATCTATTTATTATGACATCAAAATTAAACACTGTGCCTTGGCTTGTCAATGTGTCGTTTGCGTTACCTGTAATTTTATTTCGTAATATTGTTAAAGCACACAGGTATTTTCTACTGCCTCGTTTGTTCAAACTCATGGTAACATTTACTGCTTCACGCCAGCTGACGTATTGAGCAATACCGCCAGAAAATTCCGGTAGACTTAACCATTTCTAACGAATCATTACACTATATTTACTGCTAATCTTTGTGTTTGTGTTTCAGATATTTTGTTACATATGTGATCCCTTCTAAGAAGGGAAGCTCACCTAATTTATCGGCTCATCGATATTGAATGGATGGAAAAACTTCACGACAAATTACAAGAAGATTGATAACATTCGGATACCCCGATGGGTGAAGTATTTACCAAATGAAAATATAGAGGTTCACGGATTTTGTGATGCGTCAAAGAAGGCTTATGCAGCCGCTGTGTATCTACGGGTAGTAAGGGGTGAAAATACTTATCTTAATCTGCTACTTGCAAAAACAAGAGTAGCTCCAGTGAAGACAATTTCTCTTCCACGTTTAGAACTTTGCGGGGCGCTATTGCTGGCAGAAATAATCGAATCGGTCATTAACAACCTCGAGTTATGAAATTTGAAAACCCGAATGGACCGATTCTACAATTGTGTTGGCTTGGATACGCAAACCCCCTTGTTCGTGGTCAACCTTTGTTGCCCATCGAATTACAAAAATAATCGACAAGGTAGAAAATAGGAATTGGTCACACGTGGATTCAGCAACTAATCCCGCGGATTTAGCGAGTAGAGGTGTAGAAGCGCAGGAACTACTGAACAATTCTTTGTACTGGCAGGGACCTTCTTGGTTACAAGAAGATGAAGGTAAATGGCCAGCGCAACCCACTGACTTAAACACGGACATTAAGGAAAAACGAGTGAACGTTCATGCAATGACATTGACAAACGACATAGACACTATTCTCGATAGATTTTCTAGCTTACCAAGAGCTTTGAGAGTAGTCTCATATATTTTGAGATTCTTTCAGGGAACTCACCCAGGGTCGTCAGGGTGCATCCCTCGATCTGGCCTACAATGAACGTCACCCGGTTATGCTTCCCTACAACTGTAGACTATCACGTCTAACTGTTCAATTCGTTCATGCGATTTCTCTTCATGGTGAAAACGAACTCATGTTGCGCCTCATCCGAGCTCAGTACTGGAATAATAGAGTAAAAACGATGATAAGGTCTACAATACATAATTGCAAGATTTGCACTATACATAAGGAACGATCGCAGAACCAACTTATGGGCATATTACCCCAGGAGCGAACAACATTTTCTCGTGCCTTTACCAACACGGTAGTAGATTTTGCCGGACCGTTTGACATTAAGATTTAACTACGTCATCCTTTCTAGCAGCACTAACACGATTTGTGTCTAGAAGAGGATGTCCGACAACGGAACAAATTTTGTAGGAGCGTCACGAGCACCCAAAACTGAGTTTAAGGCTTTTATAGCTGATGTTCGTTGCAAATCACTATCAAAGTATGCCCATCAAGCCATGAATTGGCATTTCATACCCGCTGGATCACCACATATGGGTGGCTTGTGGGAAGCGAGCGTGAAAAGCTTGAGGAGTTTTATACATTACTGTGTCGGGTTGAGTCATGCCTTAACTCGCGACCTTTAAGTCCAGCCTCAAATGAACTGTCTGACCATGAGCCTTTGACTCCTGGTCATTTTCTAATCGGTGGCCATTTGCTTTACCCACCGGAAATCGACGTGAATGAAACTCCTGCCTCGATCGTTAATCGGTGGCAGAAGTTGAAGGTCTTGCATCAAAACAGGACTCGCCCTCTACAGCTTAAACACAAAAAAAAAATATTCTAGGGTTTTAAGGAAAATGGCATGAGCCGGCTTAATTTGACTTCTGTCTTCTAAAAGTTGATGCCACTTCGAATTCGGAGCTAAGAAAACAATACAAAATACACTTGTATCAAGTTAAAAACAAAAATATCTTTTATAAGTAAATAAATAACTTACATCCGTTTATAAGCCCGTGATCCGGTAATGCATCCGTCCGTCTTTTCGTATACAATTGGTGGTGAGAATGGTTACTCCATTAGTTTTTGATTATAATAAGCCGGCGAAAATGGTACATACTCGTAGTCGTGGTTTGACAAACAATTATGCACTTCTTCATTTAGCGATCAACAAATGGAGTATTTTTCACACACAAATACTTTGTTTTCAGTCTATTAACTAACACTAAAATTATTAATGCTTATCGAAAATTTAATTCATCAATTTTATTCACAATCTATTAGTGATATATGTATATGTTTCGTACACGAAACACCAAAATCACCTTTTAGAACCTAGTAAGCTTGGAATATTTGTAATTTTTGTCGCAAATCTTTGATTACTGCAATCATATATTCCCATTAGTTTATGCTCCAGATGAATGGTAACTTTAAGCATATATTAAAACTCACTCGAAAATATATTGCGAAGATAAGCCAGAATATTGGTCATTGCCGGAGAGACGATGCGGTCCATCATTCTTATTAAAAATGTGTAAATTTCAGCGTGCAGTTATTTAATGCGTGAATCGTAGTGTATGCGTTGAAATAACGAATGGCCCTCGTGGTCATTGACGGAATTGCTAAATATCGATAATTTATCAAACCCATGCGATACTTCGCTTTAGATTATTGTGCTATCACCTTTGGCCGGGTGCGCACTAAGCCTAACCCACTTGCTCGAAACTTGTGCGTGTGTTCGATCAGAGTATTGACACTGTAAATTTCGCAATGTGTGTCGTGTCCACTGTATTTTTAGGAGGCAAACAATCAAATACACAAATTTTCACTGTAATAAAATCTCATAATTACTTAATTTTCAAGGTTCACTAAAATTTCAGTGAAATTTGGTTTCTTTATGAACATGAAACCTATGTGTGTGTCCGACAAAAATACTGACACTCTAAATTAGTAAATTTGTTACTTTGTGACGCTTCCACATATTTATTGTATTTTTTAGAATGCAAACTAGTAAAAATATCAAGTTTCGCTGAAATTAAATTTTACAATTATAACATATTGAAACTTCACCAAAATTTCACACAAATTTATTTTCTCACTCTTGTTAGTGTGCTGGCGAATCATTACTGGCAAGATTGGGTAACTATTACTAGCAACCTTGTGGTCAGTCTAGATGACCCTTATACAAGATATGGATTTTCACATTAAAAGATTAAGACGTGTATTTGGTATGGCGGAGAGCCAACCGTTTATTGTCAAATTAAAATTAGAACTAAACATCAATTGGTTCTTACACCTAATTTAAGCTACGAAGTCACGTTGCGTCGACAGGTGCATCGAATGGTTGTTGTTGTTGATTGTTGACTGTTGAAGTTGCAGCACTCACGTTCTCACACAGCGTAGACGCAGTGTCAGCGTTTATAGCGGATACGCGTGTTGCTTGCCCGTGGGATAGCTACCGCTGTCCGAGTCGCATGCTTACGCAAGCGTTTGCGATTGTGGGAAACTATGTAAACCAATTTCGGCGTATGTGGTGTTAACTTACACAATTCAAGTAGCAACGAGCAACCCTGCCGATAAATGCCAATAATTCCTTTTCGGTATCACGCACGTCCTCCTAGTTCCATCAAACATTAAGGGATACCCTTACTAGTACAGCTGTAAAAAGGATTTCCAAATTTTTGTAAATTTCCTGATCGAGATGTGACTGGGATAACCTTTAAGCTCATGTACGAAAAATAAATATATTAATTGTTCGCCACCCAACAATTTCCGTTCCCTATAAAGATTTTCATTAGTTTGGGGAAACCCCATTTCAGAAAATGGCCCGTTTTACACTCATGCGCAAACAAGCCGAAGCTGGCTACTATGTTTTAAAATGTAGGTTGTGTGACCTAAAACACCCACTTCGGCCGTGCCCCGTTTTCCGATCGAAAACACCGGAAAAACGTTTACGGGAGGTGCTCATTCACCGTTACTGCTCCAATTGTTTATCCGAATCCCAGCGCCGAGCGCAATGTACTCACGAAGGGAGATGCCAACGATGCCACAAGCATCATCACACATTACTGCATATAACTACGGCAGAAGAAGAATCGCGCCATCGTCGCCGCCCAGCACGAAACCCACTTACTGAAGACGAAGAGAGTGATGTCATGTTCATAGAGGCTTCCGAGGCTGAAGCGGGATCCATAGCATTCCGCCCAGAGCTAGAGAAAATGGAAGTATCGACATCGGAAACCCACGCTTTCCGTACGGGAATGTCATCTGGAATGGAAACAGATGCTTTCCATCCAGATTTGCCGCAAAGACCGGCACGACGAGTGTTCCGACCACTGAAAGTTTTGATCGACAGTTTTTACACAAATTATTAGTTGACAAATACTATTTAGATCAGTACTCTCATCCAAACTGAGAGAAAAATATTTGCAATTTAGCAATATATTTTTAGACTCAGAGTGGATGAATTTGCTTATATCTTCAGTCCTACGTGTGACGGTACGACGAGATAAAGGTACTTTTTCTATGATTTTCAAAACTTCTTGCCCTTTTTTACCAAAACATTTCAAAACTTTTGAAGACAAATTAAAAAAAAAATGGCCATCTTCTAATGGGCGACATTGCTTTGCCAAAGCCAACGCAACAGTAAAAGATGCCTTTGATAAAGACAAATCAATATCATTATTATTATTATTACCATTATCATTTTCAGTATCATGATCATTTGCAATGAATTTAAAAAAAAAAAATCCGGTTGCAATTGCAAAAGCTTTAGCTTCCGCTCACCTCCAGTAAAAAATTTAAAATTTTTATGGCAAGAGAAATAATGTCGGCTTAAACAAAATTTAGCATTGCGACCAACAACGTCGTTACAAATAAGACATTGTGCTCTTCCATCTAAATTTTCTATAAAGAAAAAATCTTCTTCCCATTCGCTCATAAACATTTTTAGCTCTCACTGTGTATTTGAAATAGCGCAGCGTGGTGTTGCTTGAACAAGTGTTTGCATGCGACTGTTTTGCTTTCCCATAGCAACTGGTATGATTGCATTGAGTCTTCATTGTGCCGAGGGCTACCGATCGTTCGTATTCTATAAATAGCGTAATATTTTGTGCTGCTCGTCGCAGCAGAGGCCCTATGCACGCGTGCATACGAAAATCAACTTGTGCCCACCTCTGCTTTAGTGGCATATTTGTAGGTGGATGGTATGTACATATATGTAACTCACGTGACCATCGGGAAGAGTGTACTCTAAGTATGGTACGCTAGATGGCCGGAGGAAAGAAAATCCTCTTCTTTTTCGTCATCCAGTCATTCCTGAACATCGTCCTGCACTTCACCTTCTTCAGGAACAGTATCATAGAGTCGTTGCTGCTTGCGAGGTACATTTTCCGACCGTGCACAGCGTTTGAACGGGTTTGGTCTGTTCATATAATTTACCTTTCGCGTCTGCACGGAAGGATCTACTTCCATTTTTTCCACTGGAGCATGTGAAGAACTGGCTTGTTTATCCTCCCGCGGCACCGTACGATCATTCTTTGGGCATTACGAATGGTATTCTTGAGATCGCCAATTGGGTTCGGGGGTAATTGAGGAGGTTTGTTCCTCCAAGGCAGATATGAAACGTTTGCTATATTATTGATTGGTATCTCCATGCGATTGCTAGAAGCAGTCGAGTTCAGCGAATAGTTCCGAAAGTCATCGTTCTTGATTTCTAAGCAAGTTTTTGGATGCTGAATGAGAAGCATTCTAGACATTTCCGTACTAAGGCCGTGAATAAATACGTCGAGGGCACGGTTGCGATAAGTTTCCACCAGAACTTTCACCGTTTCGTCCGTGTAGGACTCAGTTTTAATTTTGTTAATTATAAGTGAGAACTGATGGTTAACCTTCGCATAAAATTCGTCGATCCTTGAACCCTTCTGTTGTAATTGGTGCAGCTGGTGCTCAAGTGTGCGGATATCGCGTTTATCCGCATAATGCAATGAGAGGCACTCCTTTATTTTGGCCCAGCTGCCATTAAAAATATTATAAGAAATTAAGGCGGAATCAGCGTTGTCCCTCACCTTCTGCCTTATATGTTGCAGGATTGCACGGTAGAGAGGTATTCTTTTTATGACTTCGAACTCAGAAAGAATCACCTCCACCGAATGAACCCAGGAAACGTAATGTACTGCAGCTCCTTGACACAGTCAGGAAGCCTGCTTATATCCTTGATATCTGCTTCGGCTGTGAGAGCATGAGCCTCCACTTCCTCTACAGGTTCAATTTGACCACCCAAATTCTAAAAAAAAAACGAACTTGCTTCTGATTCTAATATAAATTTTCAATTCTTAACTTAAAAACGAATCGTGAAATGAAAACTTGTCATTGAATCTGGTAGTGAATTGATAAAATGCCAGTGCGTGGGAAAAGGAGTATTGTTTAGCGGATTTTTCTTTAACTCTGTAACTCAGTATTAATAAAAATGGAATAGAGTTACTAATTACATTAAAGTTGCCATATGCGTTAAGGACAATGGCAAACGTATTGTGGTCTGTTGTTAAAAAAGTTTTTTTTTTAACAATGGCAGCCGTATGAGGTCTGTCGTACCTAATATACTCGTACATTAACGATTATTGAAATGCAATATTGTATAAAATTGCAGTTATAGTACGAAAAATATCGTATTATTCACTACGTCTATATTTATGCATGTACGAGTATATGAAGCATCGTATTGAAAACGTCGATATTTGTGATGCATCGGTAACCAAGGGAGTATCCCTAATTTTTTGTTTACTTTCACATTTAACAATCGAACCTGTTTAATTTAAATTAATATCTGTCAGATTAAATAAGTATGATGACACTGTCTGGTTCTTTCTTGAATAGGCCACCTTCCTTATTTCCCCATTGTTCTTTATCTTGCGACGGGTGTAATCACTGATAATCACTAGAGTCGATAGAAATATGCATGAAAAATTACAAAATACGCGCATGAAATAATCCCTTAAAAACAAGAAATATGCATGAAAATATGCTTAATATTAAGAAAACCCGAGTTTAATATATGGTTGCATATCTGATGCTCAGCTATATATTGTTTTTATTTATTAATTATTTTAACATAAAAAGCAGTCTTCTTCAAACTTATTTAAATTAATTTTTAATTTTAATATTTAATCAATAGAAATTATTTCGGTATTTCCATTCGCATACAAAATTAAATGTTGTTTTAAATTTTCTAATGTGAAATTTCGACGCCTTTCGGTTAAAATTGTTTTGTACGCAGAAAATGACCGTTCAACATCACAGGATGTTACTGGATAAAATTTATACAGTACCAATTCAGCAGAACTTAATTGTTTAACGAATGAATTGGCACTTGCTTTTCCTTTATACAATGCATTGTGTAAGTCCAAAAGTGTATTTTAGTTCTTGTTTCTACGCAAAATCTTTTAAAATTTTAAAATATATTGAGTATCGTTCAAAGAGTTTAAGGCAGTACGCACTGACTCAACAATGGCAACAGAGTCTTTCAATTCCAAACCTTGAGTTTCTAGTTTTTTTATGCTTCCACTCAACATAATAAAGTGACACTTGATAAAAGCCAAATCAGCTTTAATTTGTTATTTTTGGAACAGGGCCTTCGATGTAATAATAGCTGCAGCATCGTCGTCTTTGAAATTTTCCAAAATACTTTTCACGCTATCAAAATGGTCACAATAGTATATAACTGCTTGCAGCCACGTTCCCCATCTGGTGATACAAGGACTTGGTGGCAGTGGAATGTCCGGAAACTCATTATGAAATTTGTGACATCGTGAAGGAGCCTTAAAGAGTTTAATATCATCTTATCAAATATTCAACACTTGTTAATAAAAATTACTTTTACGAATACGGATTTAGTGCTTGATATTAAATTATTCACATCTGAGAAGTAATTGCGCACGAATTCCGCAATTCGATGCAGTCCGTGGGCACAGCATGTTAGGTGTAACATTTTTGGAAAAGTAACTTTTAAAGTGTCCATTGCTGAAATCATATACGCAGCTGCATCAGACACAGCTAATAAAACCTTATTGTATTGAATGCCTGCAATAAAAAAAATGTATACACACAACTTTACAATATTTTGAAAACATCAAACCTGACGGCCACAATAAATTTAAAGAATCAATGATGAATCGGGAGATGTTCGTGGCGTTAGCGGCATCCACAGTTCCAATATGAAACAAGTACAATTTTTTGTTATCCGAATCAGCTGCTTTCATAATCCCAAATATGAAATTCACGACCAGCCGGTTTTCGACGTCAGTGGTTTCATCTGTTGCAATCCATATGTATTGGTCTTTAGCAAGTTTAACCATTTTCTCTGTGCAAATTATAATAAAAAGAACTTCACTTGTTTTTGCAACTTTATTATTCGGGTGGGAAGCACGTCCAGCCCGAAGAGTACCAAAATTTATACTGACTATTCTAACAAAATTTACTTAACAGCTACCCTCAAGCTATCTGTTGCTGCCGCTGCTACCGCGCTGTTGTTGTGTAGCAGAGGTGGTATTGCGAACCGGCCGGCGTGAGAACGAATATGTGCTGACTCAGGCCACGCGCAACTTTTTGGATGTAACTTTAAACTTGTTGTTTCCGTTCATAGACTTTGTATGTTACCCGTTGCATGGAATTTGCTGACTCGGGCCACGCCCAACGTTTTTAGGTAATTCAAAACACAATGTTGCTTCCCGTGATAACTTGCACTCCTTCAATAAATATGGCACCACATTTAGCCGAATTGTCGATTGTGACGGTTGTTGTTTATTGGTGTATTTTTCTAGAAAACTCTTCACTGCAGTGTGGTTTAATTTATTTATAGGTATATTTGCTTCTAAAAAGCATTTACAAATATCTATAGCGTATTCGTTTCTAGAAGTTTTGCTATACGATGTAACTAGAGAAATCACTGCACAGTTACAAATAACACAGTACAACATTTTTCAGTTCATAAATATTTTTAATATCGATTTGAAGTTAGTACTATCGTATAGGGGAATTCATCACGTTTTAGGCCCTGTTGTTTGACATAGTTCGACAGCCACTAGTGCGATTTAGTTGAAATAAATTTTAAAAAATTTAGAATTACAATTCCCTTAATCTGTTCATATATTGATTTCCTATACAAGCAACAGTTTCCAAGTTAAAAATAAGCGCATGAAGAAAACATTTTTTTTTTTTTTAATTCATAAAAAATACAAAACGGAAATAAGTTTCAAGTCTTGTTACTTTTTCCTTGCAGAAGTTGACGCTTGTGGTTCTGATGATCTTGTTTTCTTCGTAGGTTGTTTGCTTTGCCTAAAACGTGATACAAATATTTTGGCAGGTAAGAAGACAAAACGAATGATGCAGAAATTATTCTTTTTGGGTCTACTTTCATATACAGTTCTCAGAATTGAGTTGGCAAATCATGTGTTGTACTCTGTAATACAAAATGCCACAGAATTGTCCACTCTAAACACACCAGGGTATTCTTTGACAATTCTTAATAAAAATTCACGATGGCTTTCTTTGAATTTCGGCATTTTGTTAAGCGATACAAACCAGAATAACTTTTTTCTGCACAGCTGATAAACACAAGAATTGCCATTGCAATTATATCCAGAGTTGAAGTGAAATAATAGAAAACATTTTTTTTTTGCAAATTTCCGTAAAAATGTAACAATTTGCAGATAATTTAAACAAATATGCAAGTGTATGCGCATGTGCTGCACATATGCTGTAATGTTCGTTCTTAACTTGTGCGCGCCCACACGTTGGCTTTTGCTGCCACACGTTAGGCGCCACTTTGGGTAATGGTTTTAGGTGTAGCACGCAGGCTACCATATTAGTGTTCACACACACCAAATCTTACGAGTATGTCATAATGTTGTTACACTACTGCAAGAAGAAAAGGAACCGGATGCAACCGAGAAGTAATACGCCGGATTTACGGCTTCAGAGTCTTTTACACTTTGACCGTTGGGAGCGAGGTCTATCGGGGCCCGTCTTGGCGGCTAACAAGCAGTGGTTGGGGAGTTCGCGACCTCTTCCCTAAGATCTATGTCATTACAATGCTATTACAGAGCCCCTATTTTGTTTTAGAAATCACAAAAACATATAACCATGGTTGTGGTAAAGAAAAAAATTTTGTAAGAAAATGTACCTGGAATGGTTGATTAAAACGGAAACTAAATGAAAAGAAAAATACAGAAACTAAACATGTTTGCACGCTGGGAGCAGCGAAGTTTTACCCGCGCTCGCGCTTCTGCACCCACCCTACCATGGCCTTTCTTGCGCTTAAAAAAAATGTTTGTTAGGCCCCTTAAGCACGCTTACCACTTCACTTCATTACCCGGAAAACAATTGGAACAAGATTATAAAGACATTTTTAAGATTTCAAAGTGCTATTCGAATTTGCTTTTAATCTCAAGTAATATTCATTTTTTCCACAAAACTTATTGAAATAACGCATAATGTATTCTTATATACTATTTCCCTTAACAATAAGCATAATCATTTATTCCTGTTCAACATACCATCAATAAAAATTAGGAAAAGCAAAAGTAACAATGATATACTAAAACAATTTTAATAGATCATACCGCTCTCTCAAACCTAATTAATATGTTTTTAACATTTAAATTCTGCAATTTTGAGTTTATGCATTTGAGAGAGTAAAGAAAATGAAACAGCAAAGAAACAATGTTAAGGAGATCAGTTCATGACCATGTGCATGGATCAGCTGATTTGCCATGCGTACCTAATGTACGTATGTAATGTATGTATGTATCTCTGTACGTATGCAACTCTTTCTTGTTTCTTAATATATGTATGTTTAATGTAGGTATGTCTTACACCTAATACAAAGTGATGCCTAAGTATAAAAACTAATTTCTTACACTAACTTTTTATGTTCACTAACTAGATTATTAACTCATTTTTAGTAATTTATAAAATCATTTTTTTTTGGTGATTTAGGTTATGAATTAACACTATTAAGAGGTAAGTATTTATATATAAAAAAAAGGTTAAATGTTATGAAGAAAAGCTTGTAAGAATGTGATTATCGAATCGCCAATCTTAGAATTTCGTTTCTTTAAATAATCCTTTGGGTTCAAACATCTTGCAAGAATTGTAAGGAAATTTAA
This sequence comes from Philophylla caesio, assembly GCA_963971545.1. Lineage (NCBI taxonomy): Eukaryota > Metazoa > Arthropoda > Insecta > Diptera > Tephritidae > Philophylla > Philophylla caesio. Next base: position 37,673,589 of record OZ020604.1, read on the forward strand.
GGCTCTTTAATGATTTATACTGTGTTAGCATTCGAGCTCTAGTTTCCATGTTGAGAAGGGATTTTAACGCAAAGTAACTGAACGGTGTACATATGTATATATGTATGTGCAGGTGGTGGTTAGACTTTGTTCCGACAATCAAGGTAAGCCATAAATCCCGCGTTTTCCCAATGATACGGGGGCACGTGTGTCTTTCCGAGGTATGTATATATCGCTATAAATTACGAAATGCCAGAGAAATTGAATGTCTGTGGATGATAATTAGTTTTTAGAAACCCTTGAAACCTTTTGCATTTTACGACAAAAAAGAAAAATAAAAAAAAGGTAATCTTACCAAGTGTAAACTTGTACTGCGGCACGTTAATCCGCTAAGGTAGCCAAGGACTCCTTAATTTTAGTTCGCTAATTTATATGTATAAATTTATTTGAACGTTCATAACTAAACTTTGACAAGGACACTTGTATTTTATTTTTCACCGCACAATTCAATTTAACACTTGCTCTGCTCGCTGGTCTGTCGGAAAAGAAGGAAAATGGTACAGAGGATGCTGTACAAAGATTTGACAGATCACTGTGCAAGTCGTTTAAGTGTTATATCCGCCATATGACAATGACGTAAATATATGTATATAACAGTCAATAATTTCTGTAATAGATTTTATTGAACTGATATGTACATTTTATTGAATTGACCTAAAAAAATTGACTTGAAATTTAATGATAAAAGAAATATTTGGGGAATAAGTAAACAAATTAAAAACTTAGAAACGCCCATTACAAACTGGATAATGCGATATTTTTTAAAGAGGAGCATTAGCCTGAAAAGGGCAGTTAGCTTCGTATATCTTTAGCATGGAATGTTCCTATTTGCCTGCCTTGAAGGTCTTCTAACACATAATAGGAATTTCCTATTTTCGCCTTAATTCTTGCTTTTAGAAAAGAGTGGCTGAGCTTAGCATTGACGTTTTTCTCGAAATTGCTCTGGGCAAAGTTTCGACGGAAAACTTCTTGCCCTACTCTAAACGATACGGGTTTAGATCGTAGATTGTATTGTCTACTGTTTTGCTCGTAAGCTTTAGTCAAATTGTCTTTTAATTTGGTTCTCATTAAAATAAGTTCGTCATCGCGTGACAGTCTAATGGCTGGTTCATCTAATTGCTGGAGGTTTCTCAAAAGTTCATATGATGACCCGTGATTTATCATATCGAAACCGAACAAAGCGTGATATGGTGAACAGTTCAATGCTTGATGAAGGGAATTCCTGAGCGCACAACTAATAGCATTTATATTTATATCCCACTCACGATGATCGCTTTTCAGGTATGCCCTGATAGCAGCTATCAATGAGCGATTTACGCGCTCAGAAGCGTTTGATTGTGGTGAATATAAGGCAGTTAAAACATGCTTTACGCCATGTTTTGTTAGAAATGCCTCAAAATCATTAGCTTTAAACTGAGAGCCATTATCGGTGACAATAATTTCCGGTATACCATAAACAAGGAAAATCTGATTTTTTAGAAAATGGACTATTAAGTTGGTGGTAAATTTTTTTAATGGACAAAGCCAATGGAATTTTGATAAATGGTCCATTACAATAAGCAAGCCAATATTACCAGACTTACTCCTTGGGTACGGTCCCAAGATATCGACATATAGTCGTTGAAAAGGTCTGTCTGAAATCGCTTGATTACCCATCGGCGGACGTAAAGTCACGTTCGGTGCTTTTGTCATTTTGCATGTTTCGCATTTTCGTACATACGCTTTGACATCCCTTACCATTCCTGGCCAATATAAATTTCTGCGAAGCAAATCTAATGTTTTAGACATTCCACCATGAGCTGCAATCAAGTCATCATGTGCGTGTGACAGTACTTCATTACGAAGCTCAAGAGGAACCCAAAGTTTCCAAGCATTTTGCTCCGATTCAGAGGTGCCGTTGGAGTGTTGTGTTCGAATATAAACATATTTTTCAATAATTTTTATATCCGGATACTTTTCTGAATTTTTCAAAATTTTCTCTTTCAGATCCTCATAATCTTTTGCATAAAAATATGAAGAGGCTAGATCGATTGGTGGCCCTATTTCTAAAGCGTTAACTTCTCCGTGCATCCTAGAAAGGGCATCTGGTACAATATTTTCTTTTCCTTTTCTGTGACTGATAGTAAATTTGAAACTTTGCAACTTTAAAACCCACCTGGCTAAACGACCATTTAACTTTGGTTGCCGCATGAGCCATAAAAGACTCGAGTGGTCAGTTATTACCTCGAATTCTTGCAATTCCAAATAACAGCGAAAGCGTTCTATTGCCTGCATGGCAGCTAGACATTCGCGCTCGGTTACACTGTAGTTGCGTTGCGCAGAGTTTAATTTTTTTGACATAAATGCCACAGGACATTCATCGCCGTCGTCGTTGAGTTGAACTAGAACAGCGCCGATGCCATAGTCACTCGCGTCGCAGTGCACGTAAAATTTTTTTTCAAAATTCGGGTTTTGCAAAACGGGGGCTGTGGTTAGCAGTCGCTTCACTTTTTCAAATGCAACTTGCGCAGCATCTGTCCACAAAAATTCTTTTTTGGTCGAAAGGACTTCAGTAATAGGGAAAGTTACTTCCGCGAAATTTTCTATGAATCGTCTATACCATCCTGCAATTCCAAGAAAACCGCGTATTTGTTTAAACGTTTTTGGAATTGGCCAGTTCAAAATGGATTCAACCTTTTCCGGATCCGTTGCTATACCGCCATGACCGATAACATAGCCAAGGTATTTAATTTTGGTAACACAAAATTGACTTTTCTTAATGTTTATCGTTAAATTCGCTTTTCGGAATTGTTCAGCGATTCGTACTAAAACTGAAAGGTGAGATTCGAATGTATCCGACACGATGCATAAGTCATCCAAGTATCCGAAGACGCAATTCCTAAGGTCAGGTGGAATGATCTCATCCATTAATCTACACATTGTTTGCGCTGCGTTGCACAAACCGAATGGCATTACCATGAATTGATATAAGGGCCGACCAGGTACTGTAAATGCTGTCAGTGCTTTTGACCGTTCTGTAAGCGCAATCTGCCAGTATGCATCTTTTAAATCGATTTTAGTTATAATATGTGCCTTTGGCAATCGCGACAATATACCTTCTATCATTGGAAGTGGATACGCATCCTTTTGTGTCACTTCGTTAATTTTTCTCGCATCAAGACATAAGCGGATTTTATTTGGCTTAATGACCATGCGCATTGGTGAGCTCCAGGCACTATTGGATTTTTCAATGACACCTAAACTCAACATTCTATCAATTTCTTTGTATATTAGTTGTTCTACCCCTGGGGAAACAGGATAAAAGCGTTGTTTAACAGGCTTTGCGTCGCCAACGTCAATATCATGCGTAAGCAAACTAGTTCTGCCTAAACCTATCTTTTCGAAATCGGGAAATAAGGCTTTAACTGCTACAAGCTGTCGACATTAATCCTCCGTCAACAGACATGAATCCGAGTTTGAAGAGTTGGTGACAAGATCTTTCGCAGAGTTGTCTAAAGATACATTAGAAATAATGTTTGGTGCTAGGCCGAAAGTTTTCCAGAAATCAATGCCTAGAATCAAGTTTTGTTCTAACGACGGAATAACGAATAGAGTAAGTTTTCTTGTCTGGTTTTTGTAATCGATATTAACTGTCAGACTGCCTAAAACCTGATGTGGTTTACCATCAGCTGTTTTGACATTAGAGTGTATTTTTCTAAATTGAGGCAATTCAGTAATATTTCCTTTTGCGAGCGTCGAACCCACGCAGCTTATGTTTGCTCCAGTGTCCAGCAAACCGAATACTGTTTTATTAAGAACTTTGACTTCAGCGTAATAAAGTGAATCCTTTTCATTTAAAACTGCTGAAACAAGATATTTTTTTGTTGTACGCAACGCTTTCCAAAAGCGTCTTAATCGTAAAGTTGATCTTCGTGGCTTTTTATGATGATTTGAAATTTTTGGGTATTCTTTGAAAATTCGAGCTTTTGCTTCAATATAATTCCGCATGCGCTCGTGGAATGGTCTGATTGGATAAAGAATTTTGTCCAATCCATTAGGCTTCTCCTCGCTCTTTAACGTTTCATAAGGCAACGTGTCGTCGACTGATTGCGATGACGCTGAGCTAGCCGGTCTTGAATTATGAAAGGTATTTTGTAATTTTACTTGGGTGACATCCCTTTCTTCCCGAATGTCCCCTTGTGCGAGTTTTTTGCTTTCGCAAGACAAATTTCGCACTGAGGTTTGTAAACATTTTTGGCCCCACACCCGTAACAAAAGATTTTTCGTTCTTGCAGACACATATCCCACATATGTCCTTCAATGTCACAATTCCAACAAACAAGTGTACGTGGCGTTTTCGCTATCGTTGCGACTCTAGATATGGGATCAGTATCTACATTACAATTTTCTTCCTCAACATCTTCTTCACGTAATGCTGCTATATTACGTCTGGGAACAGCTGTTCGAGCTGGTTGGGATCGTCTATATGATTCCTCATTTAAAAGGTATTCGCGCCTTTGGACGAGTTTCCGGAGATGCGCTGTCGACTGAATCGGAATGTATAAAAGTTCGTGTCGTATGTCAGACCTTAAATTTCTTGTTACTATTTCGATTAATTCTGATTCGTCTAAAGGAATGGGTAAACGATCAACCATTGTAACGATGGCGTCGTGGAATTGCTCGTAAGTTTCACCGGGACGTTGCTTCCGACTTCGAATTTCTTCACAAATGTCGTAATTAGAGCGGTAATCTTTAAACTCATACTTAAGTGCCGCACAAAACGGTTGCCATTCTACTCTGGGCACTTGTTTGTGGTATCTCCAGTACCATGACTTAGCCTTACCAGATAATAAGATATGCAGATTTTTGCAAACTGCAGAAAAATCATTACTTAAAGTTTGAGCAGTCAGTGAACGAATTCGATAAATAAATTCTTCACAGCTCAGGCCTGTTGATGAACCATCAAAAGTAATGCGCCAGTTTTGTATAGTGGTGGTTACCCTATCTGGTCGCAAAATGTCTAAATTGTTATGAAAAGTAGTTGGGTTTGGATACTGACCATTTGCCACGTTGGCATTTACAGAAGTGTCGTTTTGGGTCTCCGGTTGAGTGGTTTGCAAATTCAAGCTCGCGAACAAACGTTGAACTGTCGTTTCAACCATTTGGCCAATCTGCCTATAGTCAACTAAATTTGGGTTTTGACCCTGCATAACATTTTGGTTATGCCGACTTCGACGGTGGTGGTGAGAACGAACACCACTAGGTGCCGAATGATGCGTGTTGCTGTCATCCCCGATGGATGGAAGATTATGTTCGTCAAGTACAGGAAGAGAAAGATTTCCGTCATCTGCGAATAGATTCGGTACATCCTTTACCGCTTCCTCATAAAGTCTACGGTGGGCTTGCCTTGTATTATATCGAGGCACGGCTCCTTGAGCACTTCCTCGACCACGAGAAGATTTGTTGGCATCCGCCACATGAAGTTGCGCTTGCGGACTTTGCCTCAAAATAATCTTTTTAAGATCCTGTTGCCTACAAGTTCTCCTACAACAAGGGCATTCCTGTGAATCACTTAGCCAATTAGTAATGCACTTATTGTGATAAACATGATTACACAAAGTTATAAGACAATCTTGGGCCGGTTGTATATCCTGAAGACATATTGTACATGCACAAACGTCCTTGTCAAGAATAGCTGACAAGTTCTCGTTGCTGTGGACAACTGCCATTTTAGCAAATATTCACAAAAAAAAAATCCAAAAAAATATCATGCAAAAAAATAAATGTAAATAAAGTAAAAGTTATAATGTTTTCCGTAGGGTGTAATTGGTGAAGTGTAAGGAAATATATACCAATGTGCAAACACAGTAATAAAATTATAGTTGATTTGGCTATGGATTTTGAGAACATAGTTTGTGTAAATTTAACCGTTTAGACTTAAGGTACTGTTGGACCAAATACTGCTACCTGGAGCTAAAATTTGGTAAATCCGAACCCAATACTTTGTCTTTTATTTAGATTTTTGTTTTTAAACTATGAAAACTCACTGGTGGTTGCCAAGTTTTTACATTTCATTTGTGCGATTCCAAAAGATGTCAAAAAGGAGTTACAGAGAGCCAAGCGGTCGAAATCTGTCTGGTATTTAACACTCCAAGCAGTCGAAGGTCCAGCATGGATCTGCAATTTATTCTAAAACCTAAGGCTCGTATCACAATCATATAAAAACTGTTATACTATTAGAATTTGTAAATTAATTTATGAAGAAAAAAACCTAACCACGGATTGGAACAGCAAATACTGGCCTATTAACCGAAGTCAGTTTGTAACCGTAAGGTTAAGAATTGAAGTTTTATTGCCTTTTGCTGCCCCACGTTGGGCGCCATTTTTTGTAATGTTCGTTCTTAACTTGTGCGCGCCCACACGTTGGCTTTTGCTGCCACACGTTAGGCGCCACTTTGGGTAATGGTTTTAGGTGTAGCACGCAGGCTACCATATTAGTGTTCACACACACCAAATCTTACGAGTATGTCATAATGTTGTTACACTACTGCAAGAAGAAAAGGAACCGGATGCAACCGAGAAGTAATACGCCGGATTTACGGCTTCAGAGTCTTTTACACTTTGACCGTTGGGAGCGAGGTCTATCGGGGCCCGTCTTGGCGGCTAACAAGCAGTGGTTGGGGAGTTCGCGACCTCTTCCCTAAGATCTATGTCATTACAATGCTATTACAGAGCCCCTATTTTGTTTTAGAAATCACAAAAACATATAACCATGGTTGTGGTAAAGAAAAAAATTTTGTAAGAAAATGTACCTGGAATGGTTGATTAAAACGGAAACTAAATGAAAAGAAAAATACAGAAACTAAACATGTTTGCACGCTGGGAGCAGCGAAGTTTTACCCGCGCTCGCGCTTCTGCACCCACCCTACCATGGCCTTTCTTGCGCTTAAAAAAAATGTTTGTTAGGCCCCTTAAGCACGCTTACCACTTCACTTCATTACCCGGAAAACAATTGGAACAAGATTATAAAGACATTTTTAAGATTTCAAAGTGCTATTCGAATTTGCTTTTAATCTCAAGTAATATTCATTTTTTCCACAAAACTTATTGAAATAACGCATAATGTATTCTTATATACTATTTCCCTTAACAATAAGCATAATCATTTATTCCTGTTCAACATACCATCAATAAAAATTAGGATATTCGGAACATTTGCATGTATTCCTCCCGGAAATGTTTTATAAGAACAACCAAGCTAATTTCGAAATTATTCTTCTAATTCTCAAAAAGAAACAAATTTAATTCATAATTACGTTTTTACAATTTCCAGAATTAGGAGTTATTTAAGTTTTGCAAAAACTCATTTTAATCACTACTAACATTAATTTTAAGGGGTAGTCTCAGCTGAGCCATGATGTTGAACATTATTTTTATGTGGTCATTGACCTGCATTTAATTATTTTACACATGCATAAGTACAAACAAAAATATATATACATATGTATGTATGTAAGATAATGAGAGAAAATGAAAAAACTAGATCATATGTATGTATGCACATACATGTCTGTATGCGTGATCTCTCAAAAGATCGACAAATTACTGTAACTCAATATGCTCATATTCGCATGCAGTATACAAACATATATATATATTCACATATGTATACATAACAAATGGCAAAATTTTATAAAAGTTAAATAAAATATGTATGTAGAAACAAAATGAATCACTTACATTTGACATCGATGAAGCGTAGAAGGCCTTCCATGCTCGTCGTTGTTGCTATATTTATGAGCAAAATTGTTGTTATTAATTTACAATAATTTTTGAAATAAACCTTAATGAGCCTTGCATTTCTTAAACCAATTTTCTACGTTTCCTCTTTAAACTTACATAGTCATAAAAAAATATTGGTACCAAGCTGAGAATTATTAGTCTATCATGGTGATCATAAATTTTCGTTTGTATGCGGTTTTATCCCGCCTGCCAGAAAACTTATATATGTATGTACATAGGTATGTGCTTACACCTAATACAAAGTGATGCCTAAGTATAAAAACTAATTTCTTACACTAACTTTTTATGTTCACTAACTAGATTATTAACTCATTTTTAGTAATTTATAAAATCATTTTTTTTTGGTGATTTAGGTTATGAATTAACACTATTAAGAGGTAAGTATTTATATATAAAAAAAAGGTTAAATGTTATGAAGAAAAGCTTGTAAGAATGTGATTATCGAATCGCCAATCTTAGAATTTCGTTTCTTTAAATAATCCTTTGGGTTCAAACATCTTGCAAGAATTGTAAGGAAATTTAAGGCTCTTTAATGATTTATACTGTGTTAGCATCCGAGCTCTAGTTTCCCTGTTGAGAAGGGATTTTAACGCAAAGTAACTGAACGGTGTACATATGTATATATGTATGTGCAGGTGGTGGTTAGACTTTGTTCCGACAATCAAGGTAAGCCATAAATCCCGCGTTTTCCCAATGATACGGGGGCACGTGTGTCTTTCCGAGGTATGTATATATCGCTATAAATTACGAAATGCCAGAGAAATTGAATGTCTGTGGATGATAATTAGTTTTTAGAAACCCTTGAAACCTTTTGCATTTTACGACAAAAAAGAAAAATAAAAAAAAGGTAATCTTACCAAGTGTAAACTTGTACTGCGGCACGTTAATCCGCTAAGGTAGCCAAGGACTCCTTAATTTTAGTTCGCTAATTTATATGTATAAATTTATTTGAACGTTCATAACTAAACTTTGACAAGGACACTTGTATTTTATTTTTCACCGCACAATTCAATTTAACACTTGCTCTGCTCGCTGGTCTGTCGGAAAAGAAGGAAAATGGTACAGAGGATGCTGTACAAAGATTTGACAGATCACTGTGCAAGTCGTTTAAGTGTTATATCCGCCATATGACAATGACGTAAATATATGTATATAACAGTCAATAATTTCTGTAATAGATTTTATTGAACTGATATGTACATTTTATTGAATTGACCTAAAAAAATTGACTTGAAATTTAATGATAAAAGAAATATTTGTGGAATAAGTAAACAAATTAAAAACTTAGAAACGCCCATTACAATGCTTGAAAAGCCGAAATATGCAATTGCATATGCTTATATGATTTTGCATATTTTATCGACTCTTATAATCACATTAACATATTATTAATCATTTAACATTTATTTCTACCATTTTACCCCATTTACGGAATTTGGATGGGGTCTCACTATTTCACCCGCAGTGGTACTTAGACGTACGTGAACCTGTTGAATGTTTTAAGAAGGAACCGGTGACGATATTCTAATATCGTTTTATTTTATTAAAAAAAAAAAAATATTGTAACTCTTGCCTTGCGTTGCTATGTATGTAACCGAAACCAGAGCAGGCGTTGCATCCCTTTTCTAAGAAAGAAACTGAGCAAATGCTATCATGTCAAGAATCGTATATAAAACTTGTTTGAAATGAAAACATCATTTGCATTTGGTCGACAGCGATCCCACTAGCACACCTACATACATATGTATGTATGTATGTAGGTCTCTCTCTCAAAGTAAAATTACGTAAATTATTTAATAACTTTTCTTTCGCAGAGTGGGGGCATTCGCACAAAAAACAGTTGAACGCGCATTTGGTGTTCTTAAATCACGCTTCCGTTGTTTATTCAAAGAGCTGTTTTTTAAGAAATTCTTTTGATCTTTTGTTCACTTAGTTAAAAAGAAATCAAATCTCAAGCGTCCGTTAAGAAATGTCCAAATTATTTATTTACAAACGTCTTAATGGTTACATCCCGTCCTCGAACTCGACTGTTTACAACCCGTTGTCTAAAACCGGCCATGGCAATGGGTCCCGTTACGTTATATGGTGAAATTAAAATGAGTTGACGCAGAAGCAGGTGTAACGGGCAACCGTGGGAGCGACCCAACAGTTGCGCGTTAACTTACATGTACCATATTTCATTATATTTTGCAAAATAGAAGCATTCCCTTTGAGGAGAAAATCGTATTGGAAGAAGACTTCTTTGCTGATGAATCATATCCAAACATACCAAAAAAATCAAAAGAGTATTTCTCTCAAGGCATAATAGCACGTCAAAATTGCCTAAGCGCAATAAACAATATTTCAAAACAACATACGTATACATACATACATACACTCAGAAAAGAAACACTTTAAAGTCACTTTAAATCCAGTACAAGGAACTTTAAAATTAAAAATTTTTATGTATGAAACCAGCCGTATTGAAAAATATTTAATCTTAATGTTAACACTTTAAAATGCAAATTATTAATGTTAGCACTTTGAATATTAAAGTGAAAACTTTACATTTTAATATGCGCATTCTCGAATACAATATAAACACTTTTGATTTTAAAGTTCACACTTTTAACCCAATTTAAAAATGTTTGTATTTAAATCAAAAGTTAACACATTCAACCTCAAATTAAAAGCTTTAGCTTTTATTTTGAGAGTGAACACTTTCAAATGCAATTTAAAAGCTTTCACTATAAACTTTAAAGAAAACACACTATTTTAATTGTTTTTAATTCACATTTTTTTTATTCAAACATATTTAAATTTAAATTTATTTTATATCTATGAAATAACTTATTTATAACTCATTTATAATTCATTAAATAAAATAATTTAATTTAAAATTAAAAAATAAACCATTATATTATTATATCTTTTTTAATCTTGCATATGTCTTTGCATTGTTAATTTGATGTAAATTCATAGGCAGGCTTGTGAAATGTGATATGTTAATCAGTTTAAGGCAATTTTGTTTTATACCAGTCTCGTAAGATTGAAAATGTGCATCAAATTTAATAATTTCAATAGGATAACATAGAACGTAAATAATTTCATTTTCGTAAATAAAAAGTTTGATTTTATAGAAACAACAATTTATTTCATTCAGTAATGCTAAAAAATTATTTTGTTTATACTCGATTCCTTTATAATGTATTATAGTCGAAACATAAACAGATTGATAGTTAATATTTTCAAAGTTCAATATTTTAGGAAAATATTCTTCTTTTGTTAAGTCCTTTGTAATAAATGTTTCAGTGTTAAAAGCAGAAACCCATCTTTATACTTATGTAAAAAATTTGAAAAACAAAAAGAACTTTTCATAGCCGCTGTATAAGCAGGATTTACTCGAGATGTTATATTGTTAAAATATATTTTTGCATCTTTATGTTTTGCCTCGAAACGCATTGCCCAGACAAACTTGAGAGGACCACATTTCTCAATTGCGTGTGGGTAGTGCACCAAAAAATTATGCTTAGGTTTCAAATTACCGTAAAGTAGAATATATAATTGATGATATGCTTTAATTAAATTTTTTAACTTATCTAGATCGAAATTAGAAAAACTAGAATCAAATAATAAATCTACTATTTCTATTAGCAACACCAACAGTTTCCAATGCTTCACGTCTGGTGAAATTAAATCTCCTATCATGAGTGGAAGAAAATTTGTAAAGCATAAAACCTCACTAGCTGTCATTTTTAAGTTGTACGATTGAAGTCGGTCCATAAGGAGAGGCTGCGAAATATTTCCTATTTCAATATTTCCAAACTGAAAAAAAATTTTTCTGCTGTTAATAATGTCTAATGAAATAATTTTGTCATTTACCAAACCCAAGATTATGTTGCAAATATCATATACGCAAATCCCTTCTAAAACGTCATGCATAATGTCAAAGCAAATGTTATTTGTTACGTGAAACATTTTTAACTCATTAAAAATACAAACTGTTTTGACACCGGTGTCTTGAAATTTATTGTTAAATAAGTCATCTTCGTATTGAATCCAAGTTCTTAGCAGTTGTTCGTTTTCTGAAACATCAATTTTAATTTGATCTTTAGTAGTTGTACATGCTCGACAGTAACGCTTGGCATTAAAAGATTGCACAAAACCCAAAATACTATTTACACCTAAATTATCTCCAACTATAAGGCCTAAAACGAAATGTACTTTGAAAGTCTGATCAAGTGATTGAATTAATATCCCTTCCTCCAATGATTTAAGCTCTTCAAGTAAATGGAAGAAGGACGTTCTGTTTCCACAACATTTCAAATCTTTTGTAGATATAAAAGCAGCATTAAAAATAAAATCAAGTTTTGAGAGTATATATTGTGGCATAGTAGAGAAATTGTAATAACAACCGCAAATTGAGAATGTGTGACTACCAAGAGCGTTATTTATTTGAAAGTCATCAAAATATAAAACATAGGGTATTACCAGTTGAGAATCAACTTTTAATTTAATTGAATGAAAAATTTGTCCATTACAAAAATTTGAAAAATTAGTATCTGCTAAAAACTTTTCTGTATTTTCTAAAGTCATTTGTAAAACATTAGGTAACTCAAAAAGTGCTTTAAATTGAAATTTTAATGGCATTATTTGAATGCTAAGCTTTTTACTATCGAGTGTAGGGTTTCCCTGAACAACTGTGTCAGCTATTTCATTAAGAATTACAAAAGACTTTGGGCTTTCATATAAATTCATTGCCTTCAAAACTGTAATTATTCGATGTTCAGATTTTATTTCCATAAATGGATCATCACAAAAGTTAAGAATACAGTCAATATCGTTTTGTAGTTCGGGTAATAAGTTACTGTTTGAATTTGAAATAACATTTCTGATTGTAGCAGAAACTGTTCCTAGTAAATCTGACACCATGCTTTGTGTATTTAAAACATCTTTTCTTGGCATGGTACTTTTTGAATATAGTTGCAGACATAAAGCTAAAGACTTATTTTTTAAATCCGTTATGGTTTGTTCTCTATTTATATGAAATTGTGAACTTGTGTCTGGCATTGTTACTATGATAGGTTCATCTGATAAAATGGGTTCATCTAACCTAATTCCGGAGGATGTGGCGGGTAACTCTGTTGGTGTTTGTAAAGTGTAAATTATATTCTTATGTGTTAACAAATGTCGCTTTAGAGAACTAAAGTTAGAAAAAATTTGCTTACATTTATTTTGTTCGCATTGAAGTTTATCTCTATTTGACAATAAATGCATGTGTTTTAAATGTCTTATTAGCACATCAACACTTTTGAATAACTGAAAACATCTGAAACATTTATACATTATTACAATCGAAAAATTTACAAAATTTAATTTTTTTCATTCATGTGTGTTAACAATGAAGTAAGATTTGAACTTTTTAAATCAAATTTTGAATCTAATTCATAAAAATACTTTTGGATAAACATCCATGGCATTTCGCAGATCTTAGGATATTTAAGATTAAACACGTGAAAGATTTTAAAGCATATATCCAAACTTTCAATAAAAGAATTTAGTTTGTACAAAGTTTTGTCAAAGTAAATGTAAAAGATTTTAAGAGCGTCCTCAGAGTCTCCTACCACAATTATAAACGGCTGTACAGTCAATTTATTATAAAAATATTTGCCGATAATTTCTTTTATTCGTATTGAGTAATCGCTAATTGTTGTTAACTGCAATACGAAGCTTTCATTAGCATCTTTAATGGTGGCTTTCTTTTTTGTATTTCCATCTACACTAAATCTTGCTGAAGGCAGCAGAACTGAATTGAGAAGAATTGTAAAAATGTAGTCTTGAAAATCTAAAAAAAAAAATTATTTAGTGTTATTTTATTAATTTAACAACAACTTACCAATTTTTTTCGTCGTTTTTGCTTGGTTCAGAAGATCTATTGATTGCTGATTCCGTATGTTGGCATAGTAGTAGTTCACTATCTTGGTTTTAAAATTATACCACTTTGTTTTTAAAAGATTATCTTTTGGTGGATAAATCAAATTGAAATCGAGATTAATCTAAAAAAATATGAAAATTTTTATATCCTTGAATTTTGTGTTAAAGTTCTTTTTAAATACCAGAAATGGTGCTCTGGAGTCTTTTAAAATTGGCCACTCCTGCAAAAAATCAGAATTCGAAAGCTTTGCCAAATCCTTCTTCCGAAAGGTAAATGTTTTTTGCCATTTGTCAATAACCTCATCGCAATTATTGACATCTTTTTGAAGCGAAGTTTTTAAACATAACGACAGCGTTTCGTCAACTTCAACATTTTCGTCTACTAATGGATCACGTACTTCACTCGAAAGAGATCTTTCCGCAGATGGACTACTCTTTCTAATCTTTGTCTTTAAATTAAAATATTTGGAATAGAGCTTGCCTGATGGGTTTTTTTTTCTTTGACGAGGAATGTAGTAATAATCCTGAAAGAAATCAGTTTACAATATGTTCTTTTAAATATATCGTTTTTAATAATACCTGGGACTCTTTTTCATTGGGAAATAAACCAATTATTTCTTCCACAATACTAGCAAAGTGTTCTGGTCTAAGCTTTGTCTTTGTGAACATGACATCTTCTAAAATTATTTTAATGAGGGCATCGCGTTGCTTATTCGTAAAACATGCCCATTCCTCATAATATTGAATAAGTTGTTTTCCGGCTGAGTTATCGTTTACAAATGTTGAAAGGGGCTGCAATGAAATTTATCATACAATTTAATACAAAACCTTTTACTGTATATTCTTACCTGTGATTCAAATGCGTTTCTTATTGAATTATTTGAAGAACAAGGTGAATCTTTGTGACGGTTTTTTTCTAGCCAACCAACAACATTTGAAATCTGGCTCAACGTTTCGTCTTCTATTCCAAACTGAAAAAATAAGTTTGCTAAATTATAAACGTAGTAATATTGAAATGGTAATTGTATCTACATATGTACGTGCTTAACGTCGCAAATAAGCTTCAAAATTAATATTATATTTACCTTTGACTTGCGCCAGAAAAACAACTTTTCTCTAAACTCTGCTCGAAGACCAATATTTTTTACTGCTTCCGCAATGTCTTCTTTCGACAAATATTTTAAGCTTCGAAAAGTTATTCCAGCATCTAAGGAACATTAATAATAATGCATAAGTGTTAATATTGCCGAAGAATTTTTACTTACTTTTTAGGCCAAGAAAAAGTGTTTCCAGATCAAACTCCTTTAGCAGATTAAGGAGATCCGTATCTTCCTCAACACACGTGTAAGTAAAAGGATTCCTCCCTTCGGTTCCTCCTGCTATGCAGGAGCGGTCACACAAAAAAACACTTGGCTACAGTTTACGTATTTATTTCTCCTGCTTATGCAGGAGCAGCCAATTGTAGTAGATTACAGAGCCGGACTTAGACTAACTATTTTCCTACACAAAAGCTAGCTCCTAACTTACCGCTACCCTAAGCGTCGCTGCCGCTGCCGTTGTGGTTCACCGTTGTTGTCGCTATTGTTGTCACACGCTACTCCGTAGACATAGCATCAGCACATTCCGTACCGTGTGAATGCAGAAGCGTCGTCCGTTCGGCTAGTATTGCTGCTGGTGTTATTGTCGCATAATTATGCTGTTGTTGTTGTCATGCGCGGAAGGTGAGTTGCATCGTAAGCACTTCGATGCACTACAGGTGAAATGAATAGCGGATCCCCGTTTGGCTACGAGCTACTGTTGTTATTGCTGTTGTTGTCATGTGCCAAAAGTTAGTTGCCAGCTCGGCATTTATTATGGGAACGGAAACGTACCTTAACTTCTCCCCCCCTTAAGAACGTTCGTCCTCGGGCGTCGTATGGATATGAATTGTAGGCTCAATGCCTGCATTTCTGATGATGCTAGTGATGACCCGACTCTTTTGCTTCTTTTTCCATCTGGTAAACAATATGATGATGATAGCAACCATGATCACCGCGCAAAGCATGCTGATTATTACAACTGATTTCAGGTTAATGTCTTGACGGATAGATGCAATGTGTCTAAGGTTGTCTATATTGACCTCGTTTAGGTACGGTAAGGATAAAACTGCTATGTGTCCTGTGAAGTTTAAGACCTGCGCGAGGGGTATCACCGGGGTTAGGTGACTCTTCCTTCTTTGGTTAACGTATCGCGTTCCGTTTATCACGACTTCGTCTCTGAACGTTATTAAGTAGGTGCCATTCACAAAAATCGGTAGCTTGTTGTCCTGTTGAACTTCCGCAGGGCAATCATTGACAACAATCATGCCTTCATCTATAGATTCTACTTTGCCTCTATCGTGCGCTGACATAGTTTGACAATTGGCGGTGTAATTGTTTAGTAACGGATGTAAACACGAGCCGACCGAGTTCCTGAACCTTTCGCAAAACGTTGAAGCTGTTGCCTTTTTACAATTTCCTACCAGTTCATACTGTTTATTACATTCTGCTACTATTCCTGTTTCTAGTGCTATTATTCTTTTATTATGCATTACTGGATATACATATAATAGTTTTGTTACAAACTGACTGAATTTTTGGATATTTAATTATAAAATAAATAACATCTTGATTTTGCAAAATTTTTAGTTTTGAGTTCATTACAATATCACTTACACTAATTTCAAATGAATTTTCGGATTTGACAATTGTCTCGATTTCGTTACTGTCGAGTAAAACGGGATTTATTACATTGATTTTACCAAGCGATATTGAGAGGCCAATATTATCTAGATTGGTGATTACCGCTTTGTTTCTGCTACTTATTAGTTCGAATAGATGTCCTGTGTCGACTTCCGTTCGCTTAGTACTTGAAATAAGTTTATTAAAGGTATACGTTATCTTATTTATTTGGTCCTGAAATTCCGTATTTATTTGTATTTGTCGTTCGTTGGATTCTATTAGTAGTTCTGAAGTCCTATTCAGGGTTAGTAGGTCATCGAAGTCGGGGGTACCCGCTATGTATTTCAGAGTGGTACCAATAAAATTGAGGCTGCGAGCATGACGATGGTGAATCCTTAGTGTTCTCAGCAGTTGTGCAATGTGTTCTACGTCAAGCTGTACTAGTTTCCTCATATGGGACATTGGTAGTAATTCCGCGAAATTTTTCGTCTCTTCCATAACTAGTTCGAAATCTGTCAGGTTCGCTGTATGAGTTAGGTAGTTGTAGTCGGAGTAAATAGCCACCAGGCCATCAGTTATTGGTATGTAATGAGATTGTGAGTAGTCCAACAATTCCCCATGGGTCTTGGCTAGCAGCCATGTTAAAAGGATTGCTGCCGTCAATAGCATGATGATGATGCGTTAATCCCACGATGGCGACGCCCAGGCGTGGCGTGCAATTCTTCTATTTTGCAATTAAAGTTCTATAATCTGTCTTCAATTAGACTTGTTTCTAATTAGATTGTTCACGTTGATTCTTTTATTGTCTTTTATAAAGATCGGTGTGCCTTACACTCACTCTTTATTAATTACACTTGTTTATATTTTAATAGTTTATGATGATTCTTTTAATGTTTCCTTTATTAATTACACTCGTTTATATTTTAATTGTTCGTGCTGATTCTCTTAATGTTTTCTTTATTAATTACACTTGTTTATTTGTTCATGCTGATTCTCTTATTTTCACTAAGGGTGTGTTCGATCACCGCGGCCACTCCGATTGTCCTTATTTATAAGAATTTTTTAAAGTGGCCCCACGTTGGGCGCCAGTAAAAGGATTCCTCCCTTTGGTTCGGAGCGGTCACACAAAAAAACACTAGGTTACAGTTTACGTATTTATTTCTCCTGCGTATGCAGGAGCAGCCAATTGTAGTCGATTACAGAGCCGGACTTAGACTAACTATTTTCCTACACAAAAGCTAGCTCCTAACTTACCGCTACCCTAAGCGTCGCTGCCGCTGCCGTTGTGGTTCACCGTTGTTGTCGCTATTGTTGTCACACGCTACTCCGTAGACATAGCATCAGCACATTCCGTACCGTGTGAATGCAGAAGCGTCGTCCGTTCGGCTAGTATTGCTGCTGGTGTTATTGTCGCATAATTATGCTGTTGTTGTTGTCATGCGCGGAAGGTGAGTTGCATCGTAAGCACTTCGATGCACTACAGGTGAAATGAATAGCGGATGCCCGTTTGGCTACGAGCTACTGTTGTTATTGCTGTTGTTGTCATGTGCCAAAAGTTAGTTGCCAGCTCGGCATTTATTATGGGAACGGAAACGTACCTTAACTTGTACGTTAAATCACCCAGCTCATTAATTTGGATATCGTTGCCAAAAATTCGCAGCAAGCCGTTTTCCGGTATAATTTTACCCTGACTGGTCATTCTTGTATCTTGTTTACACTTCTAAATTCTTAAATGTCAAAGTGAACACTTTTAATTAGAAAGTGCCACTTTGATTTAAAAAGTGAACACTTTAGATTTCAAAGTGAACACTTTTAATTAGAAAGTGCCACTTTGATTTATAAAATGAACACTTTAAATGTAAACGTTAACACTTTTCTGCAAATTGATCACTTTACATTTTAAGTTTAACACTTTCAAAATAAACGTTATAATTTTATTTTTAAACTTTAAAAAATTTTAAATTAAATGGATTCACTTTTAATACAATTTTAAAAGTGATTACATTATAAATAATATATTTTACTTTAAAATATAAAGTTTGTCATTATAAAATAAAGTTAACATTTTTAAATTTAAGAATTTTACATTAAAAACAAAAATTTTAACTTTTAAATTAAAAGTAAACAATTAAAAAACTTAAAATTAGCACTTTTACAAAATATTTTTTTTTGTGTTCCCCATAAAGAACCTATAGACTGAGACACTTTAAATAAAATTTAAAAGTGTTCACATTTAATTTTAAAGCACACTTTTTTTCTCAGTGTATGTGTAAAGTGGGCTAACTTTAAAATAAATTACATTTACATATGCAAAGCTTAAAAATTTTGTTATTTAAAAATTCATTTCAATGCTGAAAAGCTTACAGTCTTCGAATTCAATTATAGAAAAAAAGGTACATACATATTTATGTATGTATGTATTGAGTCTAAAATAGCCTATGGATTCATTTATGTACATATAAGTTAACTCTCGCTGATCGAGATTTGGTAAAATGTTTATGTTGCGGCGAACCCAACAGTTCGCCGACTTCTCATTTGAAACAACATTTTAAAACGTTATACATTTATTAACCGTGCGACTTAGATAAATGTTTTCTTTGGAAAACAAAAAAATCGAACCGTCCTACAAAACTTTAGTTTTGCGGATATAATTTTGATACTTTACTGTACACTTAAGTATATTTTTTCTTTGGAACATAAATAAAGTCAAAAAGTTCAACAAAACTTTAGTTTTGAAAATATAATTTTTTATTTATTTTAGAACTTTACTACATGACCGTTCACATACGAACTTATTATTGAACTAAAAACTAGAAATGTAATTTCGGTTTGCAACTGCCCGACAGTCGTTACTCCTCCTCTATTTTCGTTTTGTTCACACAGTAGATTTTAAAATAAAATACAAAATAACAATAATTCCGACTACTCAAATATCACCTTTTGTCTCACGATAAATGGTGACTTGACAAAAGTCGATTTCGGCGAATTTAGCATTTTACATGAATAAATCTGAAAAAGAATGCAGACGTTCTTTCTACCAGCTATTCTGTAGGCAAACACCTGCAAATTGTTTACAGTTATGTCACGTTCATCCAAATAATTTTGAATGTTCAAATATTACCCTTTTCCCATGGCAAAAAGCATTTTGCATAAGTTTTGCTGATTTTAAGTTAAATATCAAATTGTCTTAAGGAAGGAAAAATAAAAATAGCAAGTGTAACGAAAGCCAGAGCAAGAGTTGCGCAACCATATTTACTCTGAGCTATCTCTTGCCGCAACGCTGCCGGAGGACGGCATTAATAGCGCCGTTCATCTACGTTAGAGAATTATTTCTTCTCGTCTGAGTTCATTCTGAAAAGATACAAGAAAAGAACCAAAAATATGCGTTTATTTTTCAGGCTATCCCTTCCATCCTTTTTTGGCTAACCAGTTTGCTCAATAGTTTTCCCTAAACTTTTATATTTTGTTTGTATATTTTTCTTTAATTAAATAATCAATTAAACAAAACTTTTTTCTTAATTGTCACAATTTATGGTGTTTTATTAACATTTCCTTTAAATGGAAATATTTCTTTAATAACTTTTTATTTTGTTTGTATATTTTTCGTTTGTTAAAGAATCGTTAAAACAAAGCCTAATGGTTTTTTCACATAATTGCCCCAATGCATGGGGATTTAATAACTTTTTCTTTAAATTTAAGTTTTTAGTTTAACTTTTTTTTTTATAAAAATATATCTTATAATGCGCTGCAGCCTGCCAAGACTTCAAAGAGATATCATCCCTGGAATTCTTGATTTTGGTAGGTTCGGCTTAACAGCTGCACATTAAATATCAACGACAAGTAATCCTATGACAGAGATTATACAATATGAGCATTCAAATGATGCTATACTTCAATATGTATTTTAAATATTTTTTTTAATCTGAGTTCATGTTGACTCTCTTTTGCTACCGGTCTCTATGAAAATAAGGGCGATTGAATTACTAAAATAGCAGAAAGTCAGTCTTGTTAACAAAAGTATAAGAAATAGTTATCGGATGAACGGTACTTAATTGCATAACTGTGAAAATAGAGGACACTAAAGACCTTTTCCTAGTTACATAGTCGGATGTCTTTGCATCATATTGCGCCCACTTTGCCTAGTAGTATTCCGCGACCACTACTAAGTATTGAGGTGATCCCTTAGCCACTAATTAGTGTTAGTGTATGATTGAACACCCCATATTGGACTGTCTATCGCACAGTAAATATCCAGCAAAAGTGTATACATAAATATACATAAAATGCCCAACTGTTCCCACTCACAACTGATTACAATATAAACATGTTCAAACTTTTTTCCATATCATGCAAAAATAATAGATACATAACTCAAAAATAGTATACTCGTATAACAAATAATTATAGTTCAATTCGTTTCAATACGAAATAGTAGTTAAATAAAATAGCAAAGTAATATAGTACACACATGTGCGGCGACGCTTAATAACGGCCAATGATTTAACAGATTAAAAAGAAATCATAATGTTTTAAATGTCAAAAATAAAATATATATTTATTCTATTAATAACAAATGTTTTAATTGATATATTATGTGCAAATACTTTTTTTTTTCTCAAAGTGATACAAAAAATAAACGCAAAGTTTTATTAAACTACCCGCTCAAACATTTTTTTTACTTTATATTTCTTTTAGTACACGGTTGCAACAGTACCATATAAAACGCACCTTGGGTTTGCGATACCAAAAGTATTTTAATCCACAATTTTATCGCATCGACGATAACACTTAAGCTTCGGTCCTTTTAGGGTGTTAAGTTGCCCTACCAGCTCTACCTACAGCTCTTGTATCCTTTTTGGATAAAGAAATTAACAAAATAAGAAATTCAATTAAGTTATTTGATAATCTCCAACTGAAACATGCTATCAGCTGATTGGCTCGGTATGTTTTCACAACACCTTTTGGTGAAATTTTTTGGGACTGTAGCTTACTGAATCCCCAAATCGTCTCAAGTCACAAAAAATGTCGAATAGAGAGCCTCAAATTTAGTGACTTGAGATGAGACTGAGTTACTGAATACTTACACAAATAACACTGTCTAACACCTCGAACAAAATAAATTCGTTTTTACTGTAAAGCGTAGGTACGTCATGTAACAAATCAGCACGACTTCTCTCTTAATCAAAAAAATCATAACAGGTTCTCGTGATGTACACCCTACCGAGTCAAGCACGCTGCTCGGTAGTAAGCGGTTTCCAGGAAGCGTCCCCCATCTCGATGTTAATAAAAACACAAACAATAAGTTAACTTGAACTTTATTTTAAAGGCTTCTTCGATATGTATATCATAAAGGATACCATGGTTAGTGCTATACAAACTTATAAATATAACATATACGCTTAATATACATGTATTCTTTCCGAGGAAATATACGTGGCTCCTACTGCTATTATCCGTTGAGCTTCTCTTAAATTATAGTTCGGAGTAAATCAACAAAAGATAAGTTTGTCCCGCTTAGAGGGATATGCTGTGGAAGTAAATTGCAAGGGGCGCACCGCTTTGCGGTAAGACCGCAATTTCATTGGTCTCGTGGTCAGTCGATATTTCAATCAGAAATAACTCGAATTAGTTTGTGTTGTCAAATTGGGTAACTTGCCGAACTCTAAATCGTGTCCACCCACTATCACGTCGTTGACGTACATATATTGTTAGTTGCAAAAGTGTCCTTATTGCGAGATTAGGATTTTATATATATAAAATATAAAGAAATTAAATCGACGTGCCGAAAATAAACTTGGTCTCGTCGGTCGTCGATTATCCAAATAAGAAAAGTACAAAGATTTCGTGTTAGATGAAAGTTGTCGATATTTATTGTAATATGTAGGCAATTATCCGCAGTATATTTAGACTTACACTTGTTAAATGGTGGCCGCTGTGTTGGCTGGCTGCTGGTGATCGATTGTAAGAAAATACTCTGGTCTTGCTTGTATGGCTTCACTGCTGGTCCAAAAAAGAGTGGCCGCGAAAATTTTCAATTTTGTCTTAGGAAACCAGTCGGTTCGGCGAACAAAATGATATCCCGTTAAATCGGGTGACAAAATATAGCCAATGACTAACAATTCTGAGAACCAGTATTTTTGAGTGCAGGTTGCTACCCTGGGAAAAAGTTAAAAACTACCAGGCGGTAAACTCGTTCTGGCTTCTCGCTTGAACGTGCAGGGCCCCTTGCCATGGGCAACATAAAAAAAAACACCAACCCGAAGATGATCGCCTGGACTAGCAGTCCGTTTACTGACGTTGTAGGTGTCGTGGTCACGATCAGCTTCGAAAAAACGTCGACGCCCAGCGTTATTCGAATGGAAGACGATACGTAAAACTTCGGATCTGCCAGCCGCATGAACTGGAACGGCGTGACGATCTTGGGGTCAACGTTGGTGCGGGGACTTATGCGGACGTGCCTCTCGACGACAATCGCTTGAGTCGTCACCTTCTCCGACACGCCATGCTTACCTCTTAGAATTATGGAGCAGGATCGGTAGCCCCCAACAGTGGTAGGCTTCAACTGTAGCTCTCGAGCTAGGTCGGCGTCGATCATGCTGTTGGTCGCACATTGGTCGATGAGAGCGCGCCCATTTGCTCCTTCAGTATCCTAGTAAATTCCTCTCGTAAAGATGTGAGAAGCTATCATTCGCGAACACCCTAGGGAAACCTCTGTCGGAAAATTCCGACGAAATGGCAACGAAACTATATATTTCCCCGATTCCTCGCGCTGGGTAGCTGCTTTGAAAACTTATTCGCAGTAGTCTCCTTCCGCGGAATGAGCTCTGCTACGGGCAGGTCTTTCAGTTCCCAAAATGCTGCAAGCTGTCTATCCAGCGTTATCTGATTGTAAAATGAGTCGCATGATGTCGTCGGTTTGGGTGAAGTCGTCCTTCCCGTCAGGATCCATCCGAAGACTGTCTCCTGAGCCAGCAGTGAGCCAATAACATCCTTCCGGAGGCGGCCGAGCATTATTTGCGGATAAACGTCGCCTCCTAAAACAAGATCGACTTGTTTCTTCGCGAAGAACCGTTTATCCGCCAAAGTCAGTCCCGGGATTGAATGTGGTTTAGCAGGATCGATCTCGCAGGTAGGCAGATTTTCCGTCAGTTGAGGTATCACCAGCACCGTTGTCTGAATCGTCACCAAAGGATCGACCGGGGATACCAAGGTTATGGAACATGCCTGGCTGGTTTGCGGCGAAACCGTGTTGTTTATTCCAGGCACTTTCCTAATATGCTCTTTTGCAAATGAAATCCGCTTGGCCTTGTTAACTTTGCTTATTAAAGACTTCTTTCTGCAAACACGGGCATGGTAACCTGAAGTATTTAGCACCCTACGCACAGTACGGGGGTGTACAGAGGTCGCTCATGTCTCCTTTATCACTGCTGCGATTTCTGATAATGTGGTTTTTGGTTCTTTTTTTTATAACTTTTACTACTTCTCGTTTTTCTCGTGCAGCTTCTTGAGCGATTCTTAAAGTCCTCATCATTTTTGTGGCGAATAATAATGCTGTTTATAGTTGTACGTGGTCTCCGCACTAATTAACTTTTATTGCCTTTGAAGGCATACATATATATTTATTTCTCGGTTCTCAACTGTGGTTTCTTTTCCTTTTCGACTCATTTTTAAAAATTTTCACCATCCACGCGCTAATCTTGCAATTTTTTTTAACGGAAAGAGCGAAATTCAGTTACTGTAAGTGTTGCCCACCGTTTGTGAAATACCATATAATCATAGTTTGTACCAAAAATCTAAACTATCATGAATGGTCATAGTGACGAATACTTTTGTCCATTCGAATTCAATTCTTTTTTCTTAAAATACAAATTTTTACGCAATAAAATATGAATGAAATGGTTTGTTTGCGCTAAAATAAAATAAATACACTGTAGCATCTATGAAAAATTCAAAATTTATTGTCACGAATATTTTGTGAGCGTGCCATATATTCAAAGCAAAATGACGAATACTTTTGTCCATGTGTTTATGTAGTTTCATATCGGTTCGTTATCGCACACACATTTCCGCTACATAGTTTGGAAACCTTCCAACTTTTTCTAGATGATTTAAAAGCAATGAAATCAAAAGTTAATAATAAAAATGTGTAAAAGTTTTTTTTGATGATATATCCATTGAAATATTCATAATGATATTTTAACTACGATCAATCATAGATGCTTTGCAGTTTTAAGAATAAACATTTGTTCCTTGATACCCGAAGTGTGATTGTATTTTGCGAAGAGCTGTCGGTACCAGATCATCTGGAGGTGTTACAATTCGAAAATCCTGTCTTCTGGATTGGCAAACCGTAAATTGGTGTATTCCGTGAAGTGTTTGAACGTTAATTCGAATATTCTTCTTTAGCGTAGTGTAAAGTATCAGGTTCTCGGTTTGATTGCAATTGATTTTATTTTCATATTTTCACGCTTATTTATACTTACAATATTCTTATTTACTAATGCTTACATATGTACGGCCAATTGTATACATAACAATATTGGCTCGTATGATAGGGTAGGTTTTCTGGTTTACCGTCAAACTCGGGTAGAATTGACGATGCCGTCTTAATGAATTCTACCGTTGTTTGTGCCATTTTGAATTTTGTTTTTTTGAAATTTAGTTTTTGTAATTCTTTCTCTGTCTGTTTTTCTTCGTCTTCCTCTAAATCGGTGGTTGTATCTAATAATAAGGGTTCAAAGTCAATTAGTATGTCGTGTTCGAATATAGTTGGTACCGTCACTTCTATGTTGTACCTGGCAAGTGAGGATACTAGTTTATCTCTGACACTTGAAAATATTTGATATGCTTCTATTTGGTGACTTTTAGTGAGCTGGCTATTTATTTCTCGTATTTCCTTACCTAATCTATTGAGAGATGTTAATATTATTGTTAAATGTTTGACTACTGTCTCTGTCCTTATTTTTATGTTTTTATTTATACATTTGTAGGATTTCTCTGCTATTCCTTTTTCTTCTAAAAATATTTTACAAACTTCTTCCCATCGGCCCATTGAAAATTTGATTAAGTATTAACTAAACATCTATTATACTTTATCTAAACCGTCTGCGCGGCTTAAATATTTTTTCTTTAATATCCTATTATGTGTAGAGTATATTTTTAAAAATAGTTCAATGCAACTGAATATTGTTATTAGTAGTAACATTAGTTTTATGGAGTCTAATGCCTCTGTGTGATCAACAACTTCTATTTGGTTAACGACATTGGCGTCGGCATTTTTTATTTTGGAGTTTTCTCCACCCATTTTTGTTTTAAATATTTGCTAATAATTAAGCATTGCTTACTAGTAATATATATTTATTCTATTTTACGGCAAGAATTTTTCAATTCTTGCCAATTAATAGGCAGCCGTTAAGTTGCCAAAATATATTTATTTAAAATTTTTACAATACTCGTATATGATATTATAATTTCCTTATCTCCTTAATTGCATTTTTTAGCTTTTTCTTTTTGATTGATGACGTCTGTAGGTTGATTTCTTTGTATAGTTCTGCTACCTTCCTGCGTTGACGATACTTTTTTCCTCCTCGTTTCCTTTTAAGGGGCTTAGTAATTGGTATTTTTGGGGTGTTGTCTTTTTTGTTTGTGTTGCGCCTCCTATACTCTTCAATACTAATCGGCTTTGGTCCGATTTGATGCTCCGTTGTGGTCGGTTTTTCAGCGTTTCGTGTAAAGAAATTTGTCCATTTCTTTAAAATTTCTTCGAAATTTTCTGCGCTCATTTTTCTTACAAGGGCAGCTTGCCAATATTAAAGGCAAGGCGCGTGTGGTCCAGGATTAAGGCAGCTTGCCAATATGTAAGGCAAGTTGCCGCTGGAACTGGCAGTGATTATTACAAGGCAGCTTGCCGATATAGAAGGCAAGTTGCCGATAGAACTGGCAGTGATTATTACAAGGCAGCTTGCCGATATAGAAGGCAAGTTGCCGATAGAACTGGCAGGATCGCCATGTAAAGTATCAGGTTCTCGGTTTGATTGCAATTGATTTTATTTTCATATTTTCACGCTTATTTATACTTACAATATTCTTATTTACTAATGCTTACATATGTACGGCCAATTGTATACATAACAATATTGGCTCGTACGCGAAGAATGCTGAGTGCAGCAAGAAACTTGTATGTATGTTTGTATGCGCTTGTACTCAAGTTAAAGTCGCTATTGTTTATGTAATGTAATGCGCGACTCGAGCAATGACCTATGTTTTGGGCTGGCGCGTGTTGTACATATTTTGATATGCATATTTATGTTTATGTATGTCTGTGCATTTGTATGTTTTATTTAGTGTTGAAATGTGTGTTTGTATATATGTGGTTTCTTGATACACTACAGTAGAAGTATTTTTGTGACGAAAAATTTTCTTCTGTCATATGAAAATGCCACGTGAAAGTGAAAAGCAACAACTTATACATTTTTTAGTGGAAAACGCGAATGGCAAATGATAGGTTAAAAAATCTTTACATTAAATTAACTCTTACTTTATATTCCAATGATTTTCAGGCCACAGAACTTTAATAAAATAAATGAAACACTTCGATGAACATATTTTATTTGTAATGTCCTTTTCACGGGGCTGCTTTCAGATTGTTCCGAAGCCTTTGGAGTGGAGACATTCTGTCCTTAACGTTTTCGGCAAATGCTGCGCGTGAATCAAGAGCAATTTGGACAACTTTTATCACTCATTTGTGATGATGTGGAATTCAATAAACCTCATGCCCCACAACAATTTTCTGAGGATATTCAATTAGCTATAGTGCTATACCGTCTTGGCTCGTCGGGTGAAAGCGCAGCCATTAAGCAATATTTATGCGTAAAAAAACCATCACCTAAACCAAGAAAAGGCTTGATAAATACTATGGAGACATTGCACCATCATTTTCAATGGTTAAAAAGTGATTTACAGAGTTCTGTTATGGTCGTATGATAAATCCATGTTGGTATCTCAACTGAGGAGGTACATTAAATTTAACACGAATATTTGGATTTGAAAAAACTATCCGCACGGTGGGTGCCGCGATTTGACACACTCGACCATAAGCGTAACTGTGAAACCACTTCAAAACCATGGCAAAAATCCATGAATTGTGTTACGAACTGCTACCTTATCCAACATATTCTGCAGATTTAGTGTTGAAAGGAGATTATGTTGAGAAATAGAACACTTTTTTGCCGAACAAAATATTTTGTATTCAGAACTTACTTTTCAAGCCGCCCTTGTAAAATATTTGTAAACAAAGGACATCAAATTATAGAAATTAAATCTTCGGATGTTGGTCAAACGCAGACGGAGTGGCCTCTGTATGTGGCAGTGCACCGTCCTTCTCTATTGACCCTTAAGCTTCGATGCTACCGCCGTTGTCAGCATAATTCATTCAGATTGCTGTCACACCAGCTACCAGCTATCAAATGTTGATCGTATGTTTGTGAAATATCACTTCTTGCACGATAAATTCCCATGCTTTTTGTGGAATTATTATTCAATTTTATACACATACTTTTAAAACATTCTGCAAATACATTTATTGCAGAAAAATTTGTAAATATAAACAGAACATTTGGAAGTAAATAAACAAATGTCAAATAAACTCAGAGTTTCTTAAACACTTAAATGAGAATGCTGAACATAGTTTTATGTTTATTTTTCTTGTAACATATTTCCTAATGAGATGAATTCATTCCATATTCGTATTAGAGTTTTTATAAAAATTATTAACAAATCCTGTTTCTAGAATCGATCCCCATATGTTTGCCATTATCACAATCACCCTTTCGATATACGCGTTGTTTACTAGTGTAGAGAGAATTTTGCCAACCGCAGTCGCAGTAAAAATTATTAACTATTTCATATCTAATGGGATATCAAAAGTTTGAAGATGGATACAATTTTAAAAGCAAATAAAAAAATCACATATAAAAGGCTAAATGCTTTAATTAATTAACCCTCTCCTTCCCAAATTAAGAAGCAGCTGTTGGAAAAAATCAAGTACGGGTATTTTTAATAGAAACGGTTTTAAAAATGACCCAGTGCAAAAAATTTTTTGGTATATGTGTCTCAGTGGGTGGTATGGGTTGGTAGCCACATGGCTACATTGGGATATAAAGAATAAAAATTGAAACATATTTTGTAGTATGAAGTATTTTATTTATTTATTATGGAACATGTCAAAACAATTTTTTTTTGTTGTTAAACATAAAGCAACATTACATTTCTTGCACTTTATTCTAGAAAATGAAACCCTGTTATTGCAATATTTGCATCTTTCCTTCTTTTCGATCGGTAATGGCATATGGCCAACACCATCATACTGTACGTCTGGAATGGGTCTTTTACAAGCTATCCTCTTGCGTTTTGGAGCTGGGCTGTCGCTGATTTGATCGGATGGCCTTCCCCTTTTCCTTTCGTTGGTAATAAAACCAGCATTTATCATCCCATCGGCAATTTCCGCTTTGAATTCTAGCAAAGATTTTTTTGCCGGCACTTTCTCCTGTGTACAGTGCCTCTTGTAAAGTAACCAGGCATTGACGACGCAAACGTCTAAGAGGTGATAAAATATGCGTAAGTAGTATTTTTTTGTTCCAATTTTTGATCTATATAGTGCAACCAACATATCGCTTAGGTCCACTCCACCCATATAGCGCACATATTGAGTTACAATATTTGGGCGCGAAACGTCCACGTGCTTTTTGTCTTTAGAAGACCATCTCAAAACATTTTGCACTGGATCGATTCCATAAATTGATGATGCAAAATAAATTGGTTTGTTGTCTAGCCATTTAACTGCGCATATATTTTCACGTCTTTCGGTTCTAAAGTCATATGATCCTCTACCTTGGCACTTTAAAGATTTATCTGAAACAAACTCGCATTTTGGAAGTCTGTTGTGTCTTACAGTTCCCGTCAGAAACATGCCGTTTTCCTTCAGCGCACTTATCAGTTTGTATGAAGTAAACCAATTATCTGTGAAAATTTTGAAGTTTTCGTTTTTAGGCAGACTTTCGCATAATTTCAAAACAACATCCCCGCTTATGCCTAACTCTGTCTTATTTGTAATTGTGCTCTTACCAGTATAGACCTCAAAATCATACATAATTCCACTGGCGCCATTTTGTGCAAACATTTTTATACCCCATTTGTGTGGTTTACTACTAATATATTGTTTTAGACTGTTTTTGCACTTTGTTGGAATAAGAACCTCGTCAATGGAGTTCATCTCTTCAGGTTCAACTTTTAAAAAGTTTTCCCTTACGGCGGTTAAGTATGGACGTATCTTGAACAGACGATCATACTGCGGATCAGATCTTTCTTTCATTTCGTTGTTATCATTTAAATGGAAATTCTTTTTTAAGATTTCAAATCTATTTCTTGGCATCACATCAGCAATAGGTGGGAATCTTGTGGATTGAGCCCAATACATTCGGTACTGTGGCATGTGTACTACACTGGCTAGTAAATTTATTCCAATAAATTTGGACATTTCAGCAAAATCTGTTTTCACTGGATTATTCGGTGTATTTTGTATGGAATAAAGGTTAGTTTGGTAAACGATATCAGAAAGAATTGTATCAGAAAAAAATTGCTTGAAATACTCCAATGGAGTTTTTTCGGTATTATTTTCAGAAAAAGTTGACTCGAAATGCCTTTCAATATGTTCGATATCAACCTTACGCCATTTCAGTTTCCGGTCAGTTGACTGATTAGTCGTTTGTACATCTTCCTGAAGCTCCGATGAAATTTCGAGGTTATTTTGCTCTAAATTAACAAATGTCAATCAGTATTTTTTGGATTAATTTAAAACTTACCAAAAGCCGTTATTATAGCTGACTCTTCTGAGAGAACTTCCTTAGTGTTGCTCGATGCTTCTAACAAAACATTTGCTAAAATTTCGTATTCGTCAACATTTTCGTCGTCGTATTCCTCTTCTGATTCATCTCCCTCCAATATTTTCAAAATCTCTCTTTGATTATCCCGCAAATTCCTTCTAGAGTGCGACATTAGCTATGATAAAATGTAAAAACAATTAGCCACCAAGGCACTTGTAAAGCTAAAAGGGCGCTACAAAATTGTCAAAATGTGTATACATTTTATCCCAATGTAGCCATATGGCTACCAACCAATTTTTTAACACATTTACACTATGGTATGCACTTTTCACCTTTTTTTTGCTGAAATGCATTAACTTACACGAAATTATTTTTTTATACCAATAAATAAATGTATTTTGTTAATTAGATGACTTTGAAGTTTGTCAACTAGCGGACTGCGAAAAACACGTGGATCGCCAACTATTTATAACAACATTTCAATGTTGCCAATGAAAATTAGAAACATAGGGGAATAAATCAGTTTAGGAGTGTTGCCTCTTACCATTTGTTATCCCTTAAATGAAGAAATTCGGTAACTTGGCGTTTTTATAGAACTTTTAAATTTGGTAGCCATATGGCTACCATGGGAAGGAAAGGGTTAAAGAATTCTGACGCCTTGCTATGTAATTAATTTATTGTATATGATGTGTATTATTTATTTCGTAATTTTTTTTAAAACGTTATAACTAACCTGGGTCTAATAGACCCATAATATTTATTACACTATTGCTAACTATGGGTCTAATCGACCCAGGCTATTTTTTAAAACAATTTTTTATGCATAATATTTTACATGTTTCTTATTCTTATTGTTTATAAAGGTTTAAATATGTACAAATTTAGATTACACATATATCTTGCGTTAAAAAATATTCTTTATATTTTGTTAATTTAAAAAGTTTGCGTGTCTGGGTCGATTCGACCCTAAGGTTAGTAATGGAGGGTTAAAGAACTAGTTAGTAAATATAGTCCATTTTACTTGGCAATTCAAGTGCGTCCGCGATTTCACCCCAAGCTATTTGCTTAAGCTTATTATTTTTGTACTCTTTTTGGCTGAGATCATACAAGAAGGTGTACTTTTCCTTTTGCACTTCTGAAAAAAGCTTTTTGAGCAACGCAAAATCTAAAAAGGGATTGACTTTAATTAAGTGCTTAATAAATTGTTATAAATTTTAATTATTTTGTCCAGCCGGCGAAGACATTGCGAACTTTTGATGAGAGATGACAACAGCTGACAATGGTTTACATGGTTGCCTACATGTAAATTTGTAGTTTTTATTCCAAATCGTACATTCAATTTGGCTGAAAATTACAAAAACATGAGTAATGGCAGTCCTGATCATCAAGTTGTCCGGACAGAAAATCAAAATCAAATTGATTCGAACAAAGAGAGTTCAGCACATTTTGGTTACGCTCTCACTGAGACAAAGTGGGAAAAGAACATGTAAAATTTCCAACAAAAGTTGTCCGGACAAGAACGATGAATCCGGCTTTAGACTTGTTCTTCCCCGTTTTTCAAGGTTCTTGTCTGTAGGTTGGTCTATTCTGGGAAAATAATGGACATCTTTTTTTTGAGTTGCAGCATTTTTTAGTTGTTTGTGTTCTTCCCGATATCCAAACATAATACGATTTAGCTCTTAGTTGATTTGTAATGCCCTTTTTGTGTTGGGTTCGTACAGAAGAATTTGTTCTCTCAATGTATTGCACATCTGAAGTATTTTTGCGATCGATTTTGATGTAAGAGCTGTTGGAATTTCACCCTCATTGTCACTTTCTGGCCATTCTGTGTTTTCTGAAGCTATATTGATAACTTCTTCGTCAGTTAAAGCAACATCCGCAAGTAGCTCATTGATATGTTCGGATGTTCTAAATGTATTTTTGCAATATTTGATAAGTTCTCGGTCATTTGGAAAGAATCGCTGATAAAATCTATGGGTGAGTTGGAGCATTTCGGTTGTGACATGTGCGTCAAATGTGGCGTGATCACATTCGTGGTAGTATTTGTATTTTTGAGATAATTTGTTAATCTTATAAGCCACTTGATCATATGTTCCTTTACCAAATTGGATATTTTTTTTACACAAGTTTTCAATAGGTTTGATATATAATCCATATTTGACGTTGAAGGTTGGGTGTCGTGCCTGTATAAGTCTTGGAGCTTTATATTTGGAAGTAGATAATTTTTCAATTTTAATAAACGGGGAGATAAATGATTTGACAGAATCCCCTGATTCCAGTCCTGCAATAATTTTCTTATAAAAAGTCCGTTTTGTGGTTGATTCAATACTATTGGTGTATTGTTCGTATGTGTACTTGCTACATTTGCCCAAGAATTTATATAATGGGTGTTTATAATCGATCTTGGAACTAAATAATTTTGGGTCGTACTCGGCTGTTCTAACAGGCAGGTGACGGTTGAGTAAGCCTGCTTCAAATGAGATGTGGTTTTGTGGATAATAGTAATAATCGTTGGGCTTATGTATTGACGGAAAGTATAATAAGTTGTTGCAGCGGCTATTCCGGTTAATAGTGTATACCCTGCGAACTTCATCAATGATTTGGTCTGCACTACTATATTGGTGGCCCCATGATCGTTTCCCGGTTTAATGGTTTTTGTGAACAGTGGAAATTCAATAGTATATCCAAATATAGTTATTGTTTTTTTTTTATGTAAATTCACAGTTATTATTGTACATATTTATTAAATTTGTATCAAACGATATATTGTTCTTTACTATTTCATTAAAATTTTTGTTTATAGCCCCAACCATTATACTGTTTGCTGTTTCGAATGGTATTGCTTTACGTTTGCTAAAGTATTCTCTAGCATAATTTGCATAAATCATTTGTGTATTTTGATCTATTTTAAGCAGCACATTCACTGATTAATAACTAATAAAACTTTAAATGCGAGACATTTTTTCTACAAAGCATTTGTTAAACCATTCGGTAAATATTGCCGTTGTTTGCCATCCAATTTACCGGGAGACATTGAAGTTCCTTACCTTTTAGAGCTCGTGGTTTTAAGTATTTATTTACTAAAAGAGGCTTTAACATTTTATCTCCTGATGCAATGCTACAAAGCAGAAAAGTGACTCTATCCATGCTGGCTTTAAATTCACTAGCTCTTTTTTCCGATTTTGCTATGTATGTATGTGCGAGTAGGCATTTTTTTCCAGAATAACCCAGTCTCGTCTGCATTAAATACTTGGTTTGCGGAATACCCTCCATCCTCTATAATCTTCTTCAGCTTTTCAGAATATTCTTTGGCTGCATTCCCATCGGCTGATGCTGTTTCACCTTTAATTTGAAGGTTATGAATTTCATTTATTTTCAAAAATCCAGTTAGCCATCTTTGCTAGCCGAAAATGTTTTGCTGATGTCTGATGTAGAAGACGATGGTCCCAACTGTTTTAAATTTTCATAAAACTTAAGAGCCTTTTCGACAATAAGATAACTGCTAACAGGAATACTTTTTGTTGTTAGATCCTCAATCCAAATCATTAGAGCTTGTTCCATTTTTTCCAGGACTGGATCACGCGAATAAGACGAATATTTTGAAGTGACGTTTGTGCCAATGACAGATTTTCTAATTTGCTCCTCATTTTTCTTTATACCTCTAATTGAGGACTCGCCAAGTTTGAAGTCTTTTCCTATGTATGTCTACGTATCTATGCCCTTTTTCAATTCGGTCTAAAATTTCCATTTTTGTTTCAAGAGAAATGGTTTGTCTTATCTTCTTATTTGGGTTCATTGTGTAAATTAAAACCGTTAAATGATTAAATAATTGATTATGATTATGAGGAAAATACTTTAAAAATTATCTTTTAATGGTTACTTTTAGCAGTGGTATTAAAACACTCACAATGTAGGATCTATATGTTAGTGCCTGTTTTACAAGCACTTGTTAATATCACTTAAAAGAACAATACTAATTCATTTACTTAGGCAATCTACCGGGTTGCGCGCATCAATCCAATCATGTATGCTCTTCGCGATGTTATCCTCGTTCCAACCTCTAGGCCCTCCAAGAGTTGCCAATCCATGAAGATTTGTAAAAATCATTGATAGTTCGGAGCTTGATTGACAGAGGAGGAAACTTTGCTTGTCTAGCAAGGACAGAAATTGTCTGATCACATCGTCTACATAGTTGAATTTGTATCCGGAACACAAAGATGATAAATGGGACATTGATGTTGATATAAGCCGCAGTAGACAGCAAGTGGGGTGTTCTGGGTCACCAAGCACACGTTCAGTCATATAGATGTAAAATGACATTGGGTTGTCAAATGTGCTTAGGCGCTGTTTGCTGTAAGAATTTCTGCAACGCATGTAACTCAACATTTGTCTTGCGTCGAAATTTGGAAATATGCTCACGTCGTCTATTGTCACATCCTTCAGATTTATCCGGGAGCGTTTCCATTGGATGTACCGGTTGATATTGGGCGTAGTCACATCCCATCCTCCAAGGGGGTTCTGTGTTGTGTGGTTACCCCCTTTGCTGTATACAACTGTCCTTACGTAAGGAAGATCGCTGAATTGGAGGTGGTTCCGGGATATGGCTAGTGCGTCCATTGATTTCAGGATATTCTCGAATTTTGTTGTTAATGACGCGACCAGATGTGTGAACTTCAATATAGAATGTCGTGTTTTGGGATTCATAGTTAGTCGACCATATAAGTGACTCAGGTAGGTGTGCTTGTTGAGTGAATTCTGCATGTTTAAACACGATAAAAACAAACTACGGTCTACTAACTTGGTGCTCGAGTAATTACTCACGAAATGTATGATTCTTAGCCTCGTGTGAGGCTGCCCACTCCGAAAGTGCATCTACCACTACAGCCAGTCCGCTGCCCAGGGCACCAATCCAGTTGCCAGTCACTACGTGGGGAAGGACTGCCATGCCACCCTTCAATAGCCAATAAAGCCACGGGTCTGGCCACTTCAGACCTCCAGATATAGATGGGAAAGTACTTTCGTCCCGGCCGTCCACTCGGTTGTCGATACTAACGAATGCTCTTGGGCACGTGCGCATCTTCTGCATCCTAGCACTTGGGAAGACGATGACGTTAAGCTCCACAACCCCTGCTGTGTCGGGTGGGTTGGATCTGGCCTTGTATCTAAAATCAGTTTTTTTGGAATCCAAAACACTGTTCAAGTCGCAGGACACAAAATTGTAAGCCTCGTCTTTACCCGCTGATGTTGGGGTAAGGACGATGAAGTTAGCAAACTGAGATCGTACTGGTTACTTTCGCTTGGGGATATTAGCCATCCCAGCATGTTATTGCTTTCTGCATGGTCCTGGTCAGCTATTAACTCTCCGTTTGGGCTGGTTCTCACTGTGAATTTATGCCCAAATTTTTCTGCTATGGCGGATACGTACCACCAGGGGCAGTTCCAGCTGTAGTGGGTGTCCATCCATGATTTTGCCATAACCATATGTACTTTTCGATGTCCTCTGATCTATCCACAAATTCGGATGTACGGACCACGAAGTCTGAGGTCAGTATGGGCCAAAGCTCTAGATATTGGTCGTGTAGGCATCTCCACCTGCGGGACATGCGGTTGTGTTCAAATATGGTGACACCCAATTCCATGAATGCCGAATTCGTTAGTCCCAACATCAGTGAACCGTAACCAATGGTTGTATTGAAAACGTCAACAGGTTTTTGCAAGATGTGTCTGTCAGTGTCGGGATCCTGGACGAATATGCCGCATGCTCGTAAAATTCGCATGTTGGCAGATGTCTCCGAGACTGGAGACAGCCTGCCTTGTAATGTAGAGGCAGGGCTTATGCGCTTCGTCCTTCTTTGTGTTCACAAGGCCATAAGCAAAGTATCCCAAGGGGTCACACTTCCAGGTCTGGAGTGCCATCAATCTATTCTTCCTATCGTCATTCATCATATCGATGAGGTCGGGGAGTTTTAGTTCTCCTATTTTCATGGCTTCCTTGACGTTGAAAGTGGCTGGCCCGAACAGGTTGTCACGGTCTAATTCCCCTGTTCCGGGCGCTTTGCTGGGCTTATCGGGGTTGGGATAACACCTGAAACCGTTGTATCGTGACGTAGAGAGGGTGGCGCATTTGACATGTAGTTGCCGAAACTCAGTTCTAGTGCACATGTGTTCGATCATGTGATTCAAGGCTTGTGTTATGTCTGTTAGAGCCATACCTCTGATGGTAGTATCTGTACGTCTTCCTAGGTATACGTAGGCCTGCCTTGCGAATTCAAAGTTACCGGCGCGAGATGCGGAGATACCGCGACAGACGGAGTAATTCTGGTTGTCTGGGAATGATTGGCGTGTTGAGTCAATCACGACCAGACATATGTTTGTGTTACTTCCAGGAATGTACACAGTGGACGCACGCGGTAGAAATCTGGCTTTCATCGTGTTGCCGGATGTTTTCTCTGTGACTGTATTAGTATATTTCACGTCAACCGTAAGGGCGTGATTCCACCATGTAGTTGTTGTAAATGCTAGGACATATGGTACCAGCCACGCTTGATGTCGATGCGACTTTTGCTCTTGTTCCTTATATATATGTCATCGGTTGCATTGCCGGAGATGAGGGCTGCGTATTCGTCGATGGTACGGAAGAAAAGATTGCTGGTGGACGTGGCAATCCCGATTTGTAGCTTGTCTGAGCGTTTCACACTCATGTTGATAGCGAACTCGTTAACAACTGAAGAGGTGTAGACTTGTTGGTATGCGTCCATTGTTGTGCTCTGGAGTAGAAGTAAACGCATGATGGCAGCTTGATCAAGTTGTGGTCCGCTTTCGATGTCGCACATGTGCATTATCGTGGCGTTCGACCTCTGGTCCTTTAAACCGGCAACAGGCATCAGTGCCCGGATGGCTCCCGTCTGTGATATTTCTGCGTCCACTATTGTTTTGATTTGGACGCCTAGAGCTGACAGGCCTAACGTAGGCATGGAGTTGAAACCGTTGTTAACATCAACCCCCACAGCTGTCACATCATCCGTGGCGGAATCACCGTCTGCCGCCGCTAACTCGTAGGGTATTAGAGGGTCGGCCCACATGACAGGGCTATATCGCGTATAGTCTTCCTCCAATTTATTTCGCAGCACCTCCGTTCCTGAGGGCATATATTCCATCCCCTGAGGTGTTGGGGTGGGGATGGGATCTGTGAACATCTTTGCAATTATTGAAAGCACTTCGGAAGGTGTGGTTACCGCAGATGTGTTCCCTCTTGGAGTGGCGGTTGATCCGTGACTGGGACCGCCGCGACCGGCAGGTGGTTGTTGAGCGTTGCCAGATCCCTCAGGGCCTGGTCCACTTGGGCCTGGATCGTCTGCACCTGTATTTCCAGAGCCACCACTCGATGTTGTAGGCCGATCGTCTGGGTCTCCTCCTCTGCCTCCATTGCCCCTCTGTCTCTGCTGAGAACCACCATCTCCATCTCCTCCACCATCCCTTCTCGTGGTCGAACTGGTAGATACACCATGCGTAGAAGTCGCACGATTTTGTTTGGTAGGCGTGTGTGCCAAAGGCGACTCCCTTCTGAAGGAGGTGGCATTGAGAGTGTCGTAGGCTGGTACACTGGCTCGTTCAAGTTCGTGTGTTGTAAATCCATTTATAGTGGCTGTTGTAACAGTATCACTCTTCACGACCGGTCGTTGCACCGTCGTGGCATCAGAGGTGAAGACTATATTGTCTACCACACTCCGGTTGGTGCCATAGGCCACACAGGTATCACTCGCTAACATGAATCTTTGTTTATCTTAAAATGCTCAAGTGGTTTTTCGCTTAGAATTGCTTGGTTTGGCTCAATTTTTTCGTTTGCATCGCTTTTATCGTTATTCTCTGCTGCTGTGTGGCCAAGGCCGCTGTGGTCGAGTTGGTAGCGGTGCGTGCAATAACTTGCAAACAATAACTGGGCAAGCAAAATCTTAATAATAGAAAAAGTTTTTTCTAATATATTATAATTCATTTACTAGTCGCAAATTCGTGAATCACTCACAACTCCAACAGTTGTTTTAATGAAATTAGAAAACCTAACGCTTTGTTTATGTAAATTGCAAATAGTACATACATACATTGCTAACGCGGGGAATCACCAAATAGAAAATGCTTATAACAGAAACAGTGTCTTCTCATTTCTTTTGCTCTCTCTCTCTTGAACCAAAACTGAGACACAGTACCAGTGATGACAACATTCTCAACAGAAAACGTTAACACAATTGCAAAAAATCGAGAAATTCAAAACCGTATAAATTCAAATCCGCACTAAAAAAATCCGCATAAAAAGAGACCTGGGTGTATTCAAGCCATGCTTTGGTTTGTACTGTATTTTTTCCAAATTGAAAAGCAATGCTTTATCAACACACGAAATTCACTTTTTTCCATTTTTTGAAAATAACGTTCATAACGTGCGATAACTTGTAAACCAATGTTCCGATTGCTTTCAAAGGGCACTGTCACACGGTCAATACGGATCGCGATCCAAATATATGGATTGATGGATCGCGCACGTATGCTACACGTTCAATATTTATCTCATCAGTATTTACATAGTTTTTGTGCTGTATGGTTCAAAATATATAAATGAAATGGAACAAGAAAATACAAAACGTGCGTGTTTAGCTATATTATTAGCATTTTCATTAAAAAAACAAGTAAAGAGAAGGTACTGGAGTAAAACATGGTATCAGGAGCGGCAAAAGTACACGAGTTTTAATTTGTTAAATGCGATTCGTCTTTATAAAGAATTAGACGATTACGAAAATTATTTTCGAATGTCTACCGAATGTTTCGACAATCTTTTGCAATTAGTCAGCCCATTTATAACTAAGAACGATACAATGATGAGAACTGCAATTTCTGCAAAAGAAAAACTGGCACTGACTTTACATTATTTAACGACTGGAAGGTATGTACCCAAATCTCATAATTATTTACTCTACTTTACTTTATTATGACTATTTTGTCAGGTATTTTATGGATGTGCGTTTTACAGCGATTATGTCGCGGCAGACAATAAGCGAAGCAGTTATGGACACCTGTGCAGCTCTGGTATATGTATGTGCTTAGAAACTATATTAAAGTAAGTAAAATAAAAGACTATGCGTATGTGTTATTTTATTATAATTTATTCAAAAACACTTCTGTAAATAAATATGTATGTTTTATACATACATCGGTTTTAGTTATCATCGAATGATGAAAAAAAAGACCTTATTGAGTATTCTTCAGTGCCTTCTATTTCTTTAGTGGCACCTATTTCAGGTTGGTGTATAAACATTGGTTGTCCACTAGCAGGCAGTTGCGGCGATAAATTACATGGTGAAATGAGAGCGGGAGATGGTGTAAATGTACATATTGGCGACATATAGTCACTTGGCTGAGTAGTTGAAAAATTGGAGTCTGGTGAAGGTGTTGGAGGTGGTACAAAAATTCGTGGTGGCTTTTGAATTGTAATGACTTTATTGCGATCCGGTTTTTGTGCTGCTGCATACAAACTGGTGGCCGTTGGTAATTGCTGATAAATAGTCGGTTCCTGTAGCGGAGTTAATGACAGTTTTGTGTTGTTAGCGTTTGAAGAAACATTAATTTGAACAGAGTCACGGCTCAAGTTTCCTAGTTCAGCTTCAAACAATATGTCATTTATTGCTTTTTCTGCTATCATATGCTGAGTAGGATGCAGTTTTTCCAATTTCTCAGTCCAATATAATGCGGTTGAATTTATTTTCCTGTTTGCTGAATCTGGCTTTGTAGATAATAAAGAACATGCCTTTTCAATAAGTTCGTTTTGTTTAGTCATTAACCCCCCACTTTTTTTGGGTTTTCGGGGAGGAGGAGGCTCGCTTATCGATGAAAAGGAAGTGTTTGACAGGTCTTCTCTTTGCTCATCAACTTCCGACACATCTTCCACACTTTGATATTGCAACAGATTCTGAAAATATAAAATAAAATATTAATTATTAAAATTAATTTTAATTTTCTTTTTTTCAGATGCCGAGCACAGCAGACGAATGGAGAAGTGTTGCTGATGATTTCCGAAAATTACACAATTTTTATAACTGCGTCGGTGCAGTTGACGGGAAACATATCAAAATAAAGCGTCCGAGCGGTTCAGGATCGCTGTACTACAACTACAAGGGAACATACAGCATTGTGCTTATGGCCATAGCAAATGCCAAAAAAGAGTTCATAATGGTTGATATTGGGTGCAATGGTCGTGTATCTGATGGTGGTGTCTTGTTTTACACGAAATTATGGGAGTATTTACAGCAAAACCGGTTAAATTTACCAGAGCCAACACCACTACCCAACACTTCGGAATCATACCCTTATGTATTTATAGGAGATGAAGCTTTCGCGTTGGGTCCAAACTTCATGAAGCCATATCCACAAAAAAGATATACACAACAAGAACAAATATTTAATCAACGACTATCGAAGGCGAGATGTGTCGTTGAGTGTGCTTTTCGTATCCTTGCCAATAAATTTGGAGTATTTCAGAAAGCTATCAGTCTGAGCCCAGAGAAAGCTTCAAAGGTAACAGCAGCAT
This sequence comes from Philophylla caesio, assembly GCA_963971545.1. Classification (NCBI taxonomy): domain Eukaryota; kingdom Metazoa; phylum Arthropoda; class Insecta; order Diptera; family Tephritidae; genus Philophylla; species Philophylla caesio. The sequence goes on from OZ020604.1 coordinate 37,714,475, forward strand.
GTTGCTATCTACACAACTATTTGATGTCAAAAGAAATATCACCTTATCAGCAACAAAATGGTAATAATTTTGATTTAACGACCATCCATACCAATTCGGCTCCAAATTCAACAGAATGTGCTAAAACTATAAGAGACAAGTTTCGTAATTATTACAATAGTGGAATGTAAATAAGAACCTTGTTGATAAATTCCAATTAAACAATAAAAAATGCACGCGGCACAACACAACCAGTAGTTTCTTTTATCCTTCTTTCTTTTTAGGAATTTACTTACCAGGCGAACAGGCTGCTCATTCTTTCTTAAAAATTGAAGGGCATAAAACGTCCATGACTTCGGGGTACCAGCTCCGGAGCGCTTGGATTCAATCACTTTTTTCAATTCCTTGCGGTAGTTTGACCTCAAAGAATTTATTTTTTTGCGGACATCATTTACCGTAGAATTTTCATTAATTTTTTTCAAAATTACCAGCAATTTTTCATATCCAGCCGCCCTTTTTATTTTATTTATGTAATTTTTGGATGAAGCATCCCACAATTCGGGCATGCTTTTCAATATCAGGATAAACTCTTTTAAATATTTTTGATCACTTGTTAATGTCAACAACGCCGGCTGTGAATGTTCGCTTTCAACGTCGGACATGATTGATAACAATAATATTTATATTTGCAACAATCAACACTACGAAATGAACAAAAATTGGTAATTCTCTAGTTTAGGGGACAACGGCCAATTCGATAGAGGTTTTATTAATACGGGGACCGAGACGCGTCGATTGGTACCTCTATCGAAAAATTTCGACCTTTTTTGGCCGTTGTCCCCTAAACTAGAGAATTACCCAAAAATTAACACAACGCATCCAAAATTATACCTCCACTCTTTTGAAAATACAACGCGTACCGACGTATCGCAAAAGAAACGCTACACGTTCAATATGTATTGATGGATCGCGATCCATATTGATGGATTTCAAAATTTTTTGCGATCCAGATCGCGATCCATCAATATTGCATGCTACACGGTCAATATGAATCACGATACATGGATCTCGTCAATAAATATTGACCGTGTGACAGTGCCCAAATTGATACGTATCATTTAAAGGATGGCTGATTCGCGATACATACGAGGTTTTTTTTGATAGTGGCGACATATATGTATGTGTCATCCTACGGACTTATTGAATGACCTTTTATGTACATATATACTTTCATATATGAATGTGTATGCATGCATGTATGTATATGTAAATGTGTAAGGGGCATACTCTGAAAGACGAAAGTTTGAAATCGTACGATTTGTTTTATCACTTCTTATATTTTATCGGAATAGGAACAATTTATTTGAAAAGTATAGTAATCGTACTCAACATAGAACTCAACTTTTCAAGAAGTTTTCATATCGATTGGATTTAAAATTTCCGTATTTGCATGCAACAAATGCGCTGGTAACAGGCGGGTCTTGAAAAGTTATTTGATGAAGCGACGGATCCTTGGGAAAATTAAAAAAAAACGAATTAGGGGCTCTTTATGACCACGAACTCGACATTTCCGTGGAATAGACATTTTTTTTGTTAATGATTTATTTTTAATTTTTGCCAACTTTTATATAATAACAAGCGATCGGTTAAAAATTTCCTAGAAACTAAATACCCGTCGACTTATTCCTTTTACCGTGTTTCTATTTACCGCAATTTTTAATAATACCCATTGAAAATCTTATTAACAAATTTCCATATCAAAACAAAGATGCAAGTTTTGACAATCCCCAATTCGAATGTTAATGTTAACGTATGCATAACGTGCGTATCTCTTTTTCATCAAAAAACGGTATATTTTAAAGAAAAACAATGAAAAAATAGTATTTGAATTGCAAAAACCAGTATGAAACACAGTATATTTATTTCAAAATTTAAATAATAAATATGAAAAATACATCAAATATTTTCGTCAGAAATGTCTAAACTACTGTTATTATTATATGTGTATTTTTCTCCCTTTGCAATTTTTCGTAATAGTTCTGGTTTTGTTAGAAGATAGTTATAAAAATTTACAAATTGAAACTTCAAATAGTATTTCACGCGCAAAATTGCTGCCAATGTGGCAACATCTAGCTGTGTTTTATCTGATGTCCATGTTTTATTTACTGCTGAGAACACACGTTCTACTGACGCTGCAGTGCCTGGCAAGCATAAGGCGTACGTACTCAACTATCATTGAAATTTCTTTAAATGGACATTCGGTTTTATCGAGGTGTTGGAATATTTCAGAGGCTCAAATGGCGACGTCCAAATATTGGAATATGATAAAGCATTGCCTTGAAAATAAGATTTTAAATAAGTTTCATATAAAAATACATATATAAAGGCAACACTTTTACCAAAAAAATCGTTGAAAGTGGCATTGATTTCGTTTGAATTGTAATTGTTTTTTCTTCAGCTGTAGGTGGAGATAAAAAGACATCTGCTTATCGCATTATTAGTGTTTCCTGGAGTTCATTTATAGAATTTGCAACCTCAATTGCAGTGACATCATCACCTTCAATTTTTAGCACATATTGAGCCAATAATTCAGCCCGAAAAATTATAATAAAATTTAATAAAGCGAAGATGTTATTCTTCTCTAAATGTTTTATCTGTTCGAGTACGAATAACAACCGAAACTTGGACACTGGACAGTTAAAAAACTCCTTCAGCTTATTTTCTCCTCTTTCCAGCGAACAAAAATAAATTTCCAATGCATCAAATATTTTTAAAATACGCTTGATAGCTGGTCCAAGTGCCAAAAATCGAGTTTTTGCTTATCCCAGTAGTTTGTCATATTCCATTTCTGCTTCTACACAAAATTCGCCTAATGTAGTCGCACGCACCACTCCACGTCAAAAGGTATTTCTTCACATGCGTTTTTGAGGGCATTGTGTGTTACGTGCGCGACACAGCCGACACCAATCAAATGTGGAAGACACTGCTTCAATCGGTAAAAAACATTATTTTGGCCTCCTCGGGTTTCTTTACCGAAATTAACTTTCGCATTATCACCACAAAACCCAACTATTTTCTCCAACATATCGCACTTACGTGCCGCACTCTTTATAAGATCAGATATTATTGTGGAATTTTTGCCATTTTCTCTCGTTATGTTTAAGACTTTAACCTGAACACCTTTTAAAGGCATGAAATATCGCACGAGTACAGGAAAAAAGTTTAATGTTTCCATGATTCGATGGATCTGTATATATTGAGAAATAGTTGCACAATTTTAAATCCTGTTTAAGCAATTCTTGCGCATGTGGCGCAAAAATATTTGTCACTATAGCTTGACATTTCTTTTGCGAACATGAAAACTTCTTAATTTGAAAGCATGATTTAAATATTTCCGTCGAACAATCTGAAGATCGAAAGCTGTGATTAGAGCTAATCACGTAATAGGCCCAAACACCTTCCATAGTAGCCAAATGTTTGTCTAATGCCGATTGGAAATGGGACGTTATAGATGTATTACCAGCAGCTGCAAAAAGTGCATCCTCGTGTTTTTTTGTCTTTATGTGGCGTACAATATCGGCATTACCACCGGACGCAATGGAAAACGTTGCGATGCATTTTGTGCAAAAAACATCACTTTCACTTTTAGATTTGACAAGAAACGGATATTTTCGCGTTGTTTTTGATTAAAAATATTCTTATTTCTCGGTTTCGACATTTTGCGCGCAAAAAATGAATGGTAACTTACTTATGACAGAGAAATATGTGTGTGACCGGTTGCACACTATTTATGTGCATATATTGATATCGTTTGTTTATGGATGCCATTAACCACTACAAATATTTGAAAATTCGTATTCGATAAGTGTTGCCATTCTTCTCTCTGACAATTAGGGTTAACATCAATAATTTTAAAAAATGGAAAAATTAAAATGTTTATTAAAATAAAAATAAATTCTGAAGTATCATAACATTATTTTGTAGAAAATACAGCAGTACGCAGTGTTTCAATCAAAAATACAGTATAATACTGCGAAAAACAGTATAGATACGCACGTTACGTATCCACAATGCATTGCACATACTGCGAACGCCGCGATATTACTTTACTTTACTTTAAAAAAAATAATCTTAGCTTTGCAAACGCCCCGATATAACTTTGATTTACTTTAAATTACTTTTAGCTTTCAATAAAAATTGGTCGTCCATACGCAATTAATGCTGTTATCGAATAAGTCTTTATTTCTTCTGTTTAAATTAGAGTTATTTTCTCTTTACATTTCTTTTCATACATTTTCCACTTAAGGAGGAGACACGTAGCTTAAAACTAGTAGCATTAGGGCTAGACACATAACATTACTTAGGGCTATTTATACTAAACTTAGGGTTGCAACATCAACCTTAAAAAACTTAAATTATTTTCCTCTCCAACAGTATCTTCGTTCTATCACTGTTAATTTCGCTAACGAATCGTGGTGAACAATTACACAATCGTCGTCGCTTTCAGTTGGTCAACCTTTAACGTAACAATTTTCGACATTTTATTTTCGTTTCTATATTACGGTATATTCGGTCTAGTTGCACTGACTTCCGCTGCAAACGATTTGGTGCAAACTTCGGATTGGCAAACAATATGGCGAGTCAGTCTGTGTTGCCCAATAAATTTTGTTGGCCTTAAAGTCACCAAACTCGCACTCTCTTCGACGACAACAATTGCATGCTGTTGACCAACCGAAGTTTCTGCATAATCGTTTGAAATATTTTTACTGAGTTACATTTGTTGTAAAACATTTTTTATGTTGACATTTTTGGAGCGAAAAGAAGTGCAAAAAATTTTTTTTTCTCAAGTATTTCTTAAACTGTTCTCAAGTTGAAAAAAAAAATATTTGAGAAAATGTTTAGTTTTAAATGAAAAGCAATGGGTAAAGTTCAGTAGCGAAATAATATTTTCTCAAATTTATGAGGTTTTTTTCAGCGTTTGCTGGGTAATGAAATAAAAGTAAATTTTTTGCAGTTTTGTTTAAAATTTTCTAAGTTGTAAAATATTATCCCACATATGTACATATGTATGTATATAGTACTTATAAACAGTATAGTATGGCATTCACAAATACACGCAATACAAATCATTAAGAGGTAATCATACACAAATTATTGAAATAAATATATATGTACGTTTATATGTGCGTTTATAAAGGTTCGATGTAGTTTAATTATTGTACAAAATGCATATATGTATGTACATATGTAGATATAACATTAACATAGCTCATTTTATCAATACATACATACTTATGTATGTATGTACATATGTATGTATGTTTTCATGTCATAATTATATGTACATATATAAATTTTTGTTTTTAAGTTTTGCATTTCATTTTCTATCAAATAACTAAGTATGCATTTACATACATAAATATGTACAAGTATTTAGTATCTGATACATGCGAACAAAACATTGTAAATGATATTGAATATAAACAAAAATAAGTTTACAGTAGTGAATAAGCTTAATGAATAATTCACATTGAAAATAGAAATTTAACAAAATTTTGAAAATATTTGAAAATAAGATGTATACAACTCGTAAAAATCGCAAATACCTAAATGCATTGTTTTCAAGTTTTAAAACAATATTACTAAATATCGTTATATTTAAAATAAAAAAATAAAAAAAGAAATTAAATTAGTTAAGAAGTTTAAGGAAAAATTGTAATGTGCTTAATTCTTAAAAAAAGAATACCATTTAAAAGTATAAAAAATAATAATAATAATAATAATAAACAAAGAGAGACGCAGAAAAATTCACGTAAATATTAAAGAAAAAACAATTGTATTTAATTATAAGTATATAAAAGATTACCAGAATATACATATAATAAACAGTAAAGAAAATATTTAAGAATCTTTTTCTCACAAAATAAACGCAACAAAGTGGTAAGTGTTATTTTTATTTGTGTAAACTAATTAACTTGATATAAAATAAGTTTTTAATACTCCAAAGTTCGCATCACGAAATGCACGTCATTGTTTGTGTACCAGGTCAAAAAAAAATGTGGGCTCTTCAAGCTGTCTTAAGAATGATAATAATGTCTTGTTCAAGCATTATTTAATATAAATGTCTTGAGTTAATCGTAAGAACCTGTGGTCACATAAGACTTTTCCTTTTACCAAAGCTACATAAAGTTTGCCATAGAACAAGGTTATGGGGAAATTTCGATTGTCTTTTATTCCGAAAACTTTTCATACACATTGCCTCGCGTTACTTTGGGAGACATTTTCAACTTTCAAGCCTTAAGGCCAGTATTTTTCTACACCCTGCAGGTCTGTCAGCGTGTCTACATTAGGCAACCAAAATTTAACATTTTAAAATTAAGGGCTCAGTAAGAGCCAATTTAATATCGTAACTCAAAATTGAATGCTCCATTTTTTATTTTTATTTTTTATGGTTGCGCTAGCTAAACATCTTTAAAACTTAATCTGGAAAAAAGGCAAATATGCAGAAATTGAGGGCTCATTTATGGCTCTCAAAGAGCCCACAATATTTTTTCAAAACAAAAAAAGCAGACTTCCAAAGACATTTGAATATGTGTTTGATAATGATTGTGGCAATTTGACATTGCGGATCAGTTTATTCAAACTGAGATCTTGTCACTGTTTAAGTGATTGAAGATAGCTATTCCTCGACTTTGAAACAACTACACATTTTAATTTTACAGCCAATAGGTATTAAAAATATATATTACACTGTACTCAGCACATGTGGTTTCGATTCGTCTGCACAAATATTAGTAGTTGCAGCAAAAGATCATCCAAATATCGATGTTTAATTTAGTTAGCTTCGACAACAAAATAATTCTTGTACAAATCGTAATGTACGTAAAAAAATATATTACCCGAAATTGCTAACGAAAACGTGCAATAATTTCAAATAAAATAATACCCGAAGTGGACGCAACAAAAATAAATAAGATAAAAGAAAACGCAGCATTAATTAGGTCTGTTCGTGTAAAAGTCCAGCAAGAATTATCCACCAACGAAACTTCTCAGAATTTGGGATTATTCTTTCGCAAAGAGAGATGCTTGTTAATTTTTACGCGAGCGCAAAATTTGCAGAAACTTGCAAGTTTAACGAACAGCTTCTTGTGCGCATCCAAATATGCAAAATGAAAAACATTGCATTGGCGTTTCCCTAACAAAACTTAACCGAACGAACATTTACCTGCTTCTTGCATATTTTATAATTTTCATCTTTAAAATTCTTAAACAAAAATTTCGTATTTATCCAAATTGCAATCAGCTGCTTTTGATCAGCTGTTTTCTTGCTTGCAAGTTTGTGCTCGGTAAAATTTGTCCAGCAAGAATTTGCAACTTTCCCCTTAAAATGAAATGTAAATTTGCACTTAAATTTCCCCTTCCTTGCAAATTATTTGGTCCTTGCGAACGCGATTTGACAAAAATCGTGATATTTCGTAACAATTCGTGACAATTATCAGCACCGCGAACACTCTTATTGAATGAATGCTCGTTTAATGTTTTCAGTATGGCGATCAAATTGCTAGGCAGCTTGTTTGAAAGAACAATAACCGAAATATGCGAAGGATATTGTCCACATAAAAGAAGGACGCGAATAATAGTTTCTATTATGTCAAACGAACGCGAAAACGTTTTAATTAGTAATCGCAAAGTTCAATCATTGCAAAAGCCCATTTGGAAAAACTTTTGATACGACTAGTATGTACATATGTAAGTATGTACGACAGCGGTTTGAATTTCCCGCGCAGAAACTTAAAATTCCTCACTACTGCCCTTAACTGTCATCTCTTAATGGACTACTGTAAAATTTTGAGCAAGGTGAGTAATTTAGTGTATACTTGGCAGCCATTGAAAGCGGTAACCTCTTGACTTTAAAAAAAATGGGAAAATGTTAATTTCGTGTCCTGATTGAACATTATTTTTGGCGTAAAAAAAATTATCACCACTTAGACGACTGCACTTCGCGACGTACCGACAGCGAAATTTCCTTGAATGGAAATGTCGTCTTACCCCCGAATTCAGTAAGCAGTCTCAGTCTCTAATAGAGACAAAAGTCACAATTTTAGACCAGTTGGCATCCATTAGACTCAAAATAAAGCGTCTAATATCAAAATAAAGTTGCGGAATTGTGACCAGGTCACAAAAAAAAAAAAAAAATAGTGCCCGAATTCAGTAACTCAGTTGAAGTCGAGCAGGAAATCCGACTGAATCAAAATTTTTTACAGGGGCGTGGCTCCGCCCACTTATGAGTTCATATGTATATCTCTGGAACCACCCACCCGATTTTGTTCAAATTTGGTATACGTATTACGCTATGCCTATTTAAGCGATATTTATCAAAATCTGACCATAACCACGCCCACCTGTCATATAACGGTAAATTTCGAAAATACTAAAAATCGGACATTTCAATAAATGTTGAAGGGAAATATCTTGAGTTTAGTATGTGGTGTTGTATTGCAGTCAGAAATCCGACTATATGAGATCATATGTACTATATGTCTGGAACTACTTTATCGATTTCGTCTAAACTTGGCACACATGTTAGATTGTACCTAGTTAATTTAAAAATTTAGCTGAAAGCGTGCGCCGGGTATATAAAGTTCGATCGAACTTAGCCACTTCTTAACTTGTTTTCTTTTGCTTTACCTGCTCATCACTAGGTCACAATTTTGAGATTTGAGGCTTTATTTTGAGTCTAATGGATCTAAAATTGTGCCTTTTGTCTCTATGAGACACTGAGGCTGCTTACTGAATTCGTGGGTAAGACTTGTTAAAGCTTTGAACAATTTCACATTTCATATTTTAGTGGCAGCACTACAGCTGCGCATTAGAAAAGTATTTAATTTGGCGACAACGACAACTGCAAGCCTGCTGCCGTAAAGTCGTGATGTTGTCTAAAAAACTGTGCCAATAAGAACGTGTGTACTTTAATATTTGACAGATTCTGCCTGTCGCTTGCTGCCTTCAAAGTATTCAAAGCATGATAAATAATATATGGACACTGCATCATCAATTTCAATGGTTTACTAAGTTCCGTTGTGGTCGTATCAGCACAAGTGACGCCGAACGTTCTCGTCGCCAAAAAGAGGACGGTACACCAGAAATCGTAAATAAAATAAATTTATATTGAATCACCGGAGAATGAAAGTGCGTGAGGTGGCTGAAGCTGTAGGCATCTCAACTGAGCGGGAACATTACATTGTACACGAATATTTGTATATGAAAAAGTTATTCGTGCGATTGGCGCCGCGATCGCTCACAGTCGACCATAAGCGACCAAAGCACACGTTTGTTGTCACCATGGCAAAAATCAATGAATTAGGCTACGAACTGAAATGAAGAGGTCGTCACAAAAACAAACGCCTATTTGGAGTTTAAGAATAGCTTTTATTTGGAAGGAATAAAAAAAATGGAGAAACGCTGAACTAAGTGTAAAGAGATCTCCTTTTAATTCTATACACTTAGATCAGCGTATGTTGAGAAATAGAACGCTTGTTTGCCGAAAAAGTTACCGATTTACCAACCCTTCCCCGAACTAAATACATACGAAAGTGCTTATTTAACTATGCATTCGTTTTTGCATAAAAACATACCCTTCGACCTACAAACTTAAGCCACCTATCACTTTTTTTGTATGCTTGCAATGTCAGTCATAAAAAATAATTAATTTTTAATAAAACTTAGTTAAAGTTGAAAACTTTGAACAAAACTCACACATTTTTTTGAAATTTTGATAAACTATCAACAAAACTTGGAACTTTTTAATAAGAGCTTGTAGAAAAAGGCAAGGTTCGTAGTGTTTCAGGTGGCTAATTTATATGATTTTTGATCATTTTTGTCGAGGTTTTTCGCATTTTTACTATTTTCAATTGCTACATTGGTTTATACTTTGTTGGCCGTTATTAATTTTTAATGTTAGGGGCCGATAATCCAAAAGTTAGATTTATACCCGAATTCAGTAAGCAGTCTCATTCTCTAATAGAGACGAAAGTCACAATTTTAGACCAGTTGGCATTCATTAGTTTCAAAATAAAGCCTCTAGTCTCAAAATAAAGTCTCTAAATAGTGACCAGGTGAAGGCAGGTCACAAAAAATTAAAATAATAGCCAAAGAAAATAACGTGAAAGCGAGGAAAAGCAATAATCTCTAACTCATTTTGAGACTTGAGATGATACCAAGTTACTGAATTCGGGCTTTAATTCAATTAATGTTTTTTAAAAAATTGGTCTAACTAAGACACATAGTGCCGGGCACACTAATAGGGTCACGAAATTTTTTACAAAGAAAGAGGAACTTAAATAACACAACTTTTAATTTGTGAAATTCAATGATTTGACGACACCAAGTCACTTGGTAAATATCATAATTAATTACATCTCAGAATCAAGAACAATAGATTACAAGATTGCGCCTTCGCGACAAAAAATGATGTGAAGCAAAATGCGTGCAACGTCACGAACATGGTTTTACTGAGAATCGGAAGAAATTGTAAACAAAAATGTGAGGTTAGGTTCTGCTAGGATTTCTAAATTTTAAAGTTTTTACCAATTTCGGCACTTTATGCAACATATTTATATTCAAATAACTTCATTTATGCTCTGTGTTTGATTAGATGCCTTGAAAAAAACTGCAGCATTAGGAGACACAGAAGCTTAACTTGCTACCAAGTGCGCACAGCTGCACCTTCACATAATTTTTAGCGAGTTTTATAGTCCCGTATCATTGATAGACTCAAGTTTAATAACTTTATTTTAAATAAAATTGCTTTTAAGCATTGAATTTAAGCACAAACAATTGTATGCTTACAAAAATACAAACAAAACTAACCGCGTTCTGTGACGTAGCATACACAGTTGATTCTGTCAAATTTTATGAGAGCGGTTTGCGGAAGGCGCAACCTCTGTATTTTCTAAATCGTGTCTCAGAACCGAGTATTATTCTGCGGGTAGAGATGCCACGACTGATGTTATGATTTAAAAATCAGTGGCCGTTGATTATACATACATGAATGCAAAGCGTTACCTGGAAACACTGTTGCTTTAGATAATTTGAAAGAAAGACTTTATGTCGTCTTAGAAGAAGAATACATAATTTAAAATACGTTTCGTTGCACCATATAAATTATACAAATGATACACTTGCAGTTGTGTTTTTATTAAAACTTTATTTAATGACAAGCGCTGGCTGTGTCGAAACTGGAAAACTGAAAATTAATTTTAATTCTAAGCTAAACGAAGTCACCTGCACCTTTGCATTTCTGGATTTTCTGTTAGCGTTAGATAAAAGCTGCGCTGCACCAGCTATTGCGCCCGGATGCGATGTAGACGCTTACGTTTGCAACTTTTCGGTTAGCACAGCGAGTTACCCGTGGTCAGCGTGAGAATGTAAATTTGCTGACTTCGGCCACGCGCGGACTTTTGTCCGGTATGTGAGCTGATCTTATCTTATACTAGACTTTCTGAGCCATTTTGGGGTTTAACGTCAAACGTCATTTATAAACTCGGAGTTTATCATACAAATATTTTTCGCTTAACTAGAATTAGCCAACATTTTTATTTTTATTTATGGAAATTCTACCCTTTTATGTGACCGCATTTGGCCGCAATGTTAAAATTTGTGGTCTCACTGTTAGGAAACAAAGGCAAAGTTAACTCTGAGTTTGTTAAACACCCTAATTTGAACGCTGACTGTTGTTGATAAACATGAAACCCTTAACTCGAATTAATTGCGCAACGTGAACATAGTATTACACGAGCAACCTCCAAAATCGGGACTTTCCTAGTACGAGCAAGAGATATGTTTTCTCAGTTTTATTGGACTACCGTATTAGAAATAGACGACACGATTTGGTGCTCTCAAGAAACTTGAATACAAATTTTTTTTTTTCAGTTTTGAAATATTGTGAGCTGTTTACTTTAACTTTTTTACAATTTATCAAATTTTTTACGTTCTACGAAGGAAAATAAATCTTACTAGTCTCGAAACACCATATTTTGGCAGCGGCACTGTTAGAATCGATTAAAAAAAAATATATACATACCATAGGCTGCACCCATGGTGGAATCATATAGGTGCACGTTTTCTCGGCCATGCATTTTCGAGTAGTAGAAATAGGGGAAATTTTAAGACTCAGTTTTATTTCACTTTATAAAATCGACCTAAAAGCGTTTTCCATATCTCGATGGCAGATCTCATCTAAATTTTAGAAACAACTCTCTGCTTGATCTGACTCAGAAAGTGCTCTCTGAAATTGTGTGCGCTATAGAAAAATCAATCTAATTTAAGCAGTTTTCACTAGCTACCTTCCAAGATTTCCAAGGAGTTTTCAATAACATACAAATCTATGCAATCACTAAATCCCTCGAAAAAATTTGGGCTATTGTCCATAAGAGCGGATGTTTTGAGAAGATGATTAGCAGCAGACATACTTACATACATATGTACAATTTCAATAAACTATAGTGACAGTGGCACTCCTCGGGGGAAGTTCTATACCCGATCTTTTTGGTTGTGACTCGGAACGATATTCTCCTTCACGTTAACGGATCTTCAGTAAAAAATGGGGATAATCTAAACTTGTTCTTCTGCCTTATAAGACCAATATTAACTTATGGAACATTGACAGAGTAAAAGGGAGGCCCCTCTGCGTTGGAAAGACCAAGTGGTACAAGACTCAGGTACTCTAGGTATTTTCAACTGGCGCCAGTTAGCGAAAGTAAGAAATAACTGGCGTGCTATGCTAAGCTCGGCCAAAATAGCATAGGCGGTTAACGAGCCAATAAAGTAAGTAAATAAGTAAGTATGGAACATGGGTATGGTTCCCAGCCCTGGGAATAAGTAAGTAAGTTAAGCAGCATGCATCTCGCGGCTTGTTTGGGTGTAACAGGAGGCATTAGGTCACTTCCCACGAATGCGCTCAACAGCTCATTGAACTTCATATTAGCGAAATAGCAGAAATCTCAGCAATCAGACTTAGATACTCTGGCTGCTGGAGGCCAAAGCAGTACAAAACGGAGTACGGGCCAAACTTTTAGGAACAAAATCCCAATGAAACTATAACCTCCTTTGGTGAATTTCAGGAAAAACTTTCCCGTCTGGAGGAATTGGAATAGAGCCAACGAAGTATAATACTACCACTACCTATACAAACGGGTCCGAAATTAACCGCGAGTACTCTCTAAAGAGCTAGGCGTCTTTTTCCGACTCGGCTACCTTACTTACAAATCATGTATATTTTCAGATAGCCAAGCAGCTCTCTTAGAATTAACGTCACCAAGACAAACTATAAATATCTCTCCTCAGGGTCGCGGCCATATGAACATACATGAGGAAAAATTGCTTCACTGCACGCTAGGAACAGTCCAGAAAGAACTACACTTGCAGTCGCAGCAAGATGGCCAAAGCTTAACGACTTAAAAATTGCAAAATAAATCTGACCCTCCTATGACATATCAAAAACTGTTGAGCTTAGCACGTCAAAACAAACATCCACAATCACTAACACAATGTATCACCCTAAGGATTAAGGCGATGAGGATACCGCTAGTACTCCAGAGAGGCGACGCGTCGATTTAGTTTGAGTTTAAGATTTAGGTTTTTATTTCTAGAAATATCGTAATCAAACGAAACTTTTAATGTCTTGGCCAATTCAAAAGATGTTTGTGGCGTTCACAACACTAAATGCTAGTACACGGTTTCTCACAACACTAAATGCTAGTACATGGTTTCTCAAAGATTACTTTTCCTTAATTTAAGTTTATAATAAGACATACTCTGTAAAGCAACCCTGTTAGTGTTTTCCAGTAACTGTTGGTTGAAAATATATAGATACCGAAGTTCTAGTCAGAGTCTTCAAGTTAACCTCGAACTGAATAGTTGAAAATAAAGATTGAATTAGTTTTGGGTAAATAAGCTTTTCCTTGGCGCTCGCCGCAAATACCACAGTGGTGACCCCGCGAATGAAATACGCATAGTCATAAAAACGCAAAGATTTTCTAAACAAACGTGGCACGCGGTTATATACATATATAAAAATGGCAGAAGACAATAAGTCGACTAATCCATCGACAGAAGAACCGTCTTCTAACGGAGCATCGATGTCGCAAAACTCAACACTCGGCTCAGCGAACGGAGACGAGACTGTAAATGTTATACAACGCGTTATGGTTAAGGTGCCTCCATTTTGGTCAGAACGACCCGAAATATGGTTTGCCCAGGTTGAGGCACAATTCGGAAATTCCTCTATCAGGAATGATAATGCCCGCTTCAATACGGTAGTAGCAGCCATCGAGTCGAACGTGCTGAGCCAAGTTTCGGACGCCATTTTAAATCCACCCGAAGTTGGTAAATACGAGAATTTTAAGAAATGCATCATCGAGCGTTTCTGTGACAGCGAGCAAAAGAAGATAAAAAAGTTGCTCTCAGAAATCGATCTGGGTGATAGAAGACCTATATAGAAGACAATTACTTCACGAGCTGAGTAGCCTGGCTAAGGACAAAGTAAGCGAAGAATTTCTAAAGTCGTTGTGGCTTCAACGGCTGCCCCCGCACGCTCAGGCGATTCTACAAGCATCCAGCTCAAATTTGCAAGATCTAGCAAAGCTAGCAGACAAGGTCATGGAAATTGGTGAGTACCGTCAGGTTGCCGCAGCGACAGTCGGAACTGCAAACGCAGGCAATATTGCTGAAGTTAATCTCCGCATAGAGCGCATGGAAAAACGGTTTGAAGAACTTCTACGAAATAACGAGCGCGAAAGTAGACACACTAATCGACAACCTGCGGCCCGACGAGCAACGAGTTTTAAACGACGAGAACAAACACCGGCACGAGCCAACTCCGACATTTGCTGGTATCATTTAACGCATGGCGAAAACGCACGCAAATGCCGTCCGCCATGTAACTACACAGTGAAGCGGTCAAAAAACTAATTACCCCGATCGATGTGGCTAACGACTATTCATCGCACAGAATAGCACGCCTCCTTATACCCGACAGCAACACAAAACTAAAGTATTTAGTGGACACCGGAGCCGACGTTTCGGTACTACCGCCTCAAAAACGCGACAGGGCTCAGGGCACATACAAAATGCATAAGATAAAATTATTTGCAGCAAATGGTTCAGCAATTAAAACGTTTGGTGAACGGCGAATCAAACTGTCCCTGGGCCTACGACGATCGTACGAATGGAGTTTTATTGTAGCGGACGTGACATCGCCAATATTGGGCTCCGATTTTCTTAAATATTACGACTTGCTGGTGGATATGAAACGAGGTAAGCTCATCGATCGAAAAACGCTTATAGAAGCAGCAGGAGTCACTGCGAAAGTAGACGCAGTGAAAATTTTAACATACAACATTAACGACAAATGCGCGCAGCTGTTGAGAGAGTTCAGCGACGTAACCGTTCTCAACACAAATCGAAAACCTGCGAATACTGATGTCACACACCACATCACAACAAACGGCGCACCTGTATTTGCTCGACCTCGCAGATTGGTGGGCGAAAAATTAGAAGCAGCTAAAAAAGAATTCCAATATTTAATCGATAATGGAATTTGCCGCCCGTCGAAAAGCACATGGGCGAGCCCCTTACATTAGGTACGCAAGACCAACATGGAGTGGCGACCTTGTGGCGATTATCGCGCACTTAATGCGATAACGGTGCCGGATCGGTACCCAATTCCATTCCTCCACGACGTAACAAGCATTTTATACGGAAAAAGCAGATTTTCATCGATAGACTTGCAACGGGCGTACCACCAAATAGCTATCGAACCATGCGATATCCCTAAAACAGCGATAACGACCCCCTTTGGGTTATATGAATTCGAGTATATGACATTTGGGCTAAGAAACGCCGCTCAAACGTTTCAAAGACATATCCATGAAGTTCTGCGTGGCATCGACTTCGCGTTCGCCTACATCGACGACATTTTGGTCGCCTCCTCATCAATGGAAGAGCACGAAGGCCATTTACGAACAGTTTTTGATCGGCTCCGCCAACACAATTTAACAATCAATGTTGATAAATGTCAATTTGCTAAACCTGTAATAAAGTTTTTGGGTCATACAATCACAAGCGCTGGTCTTAAACCGCCGGAAGAAAAAGTGGCGATAATTCGAAATTTTTCACAGCCGACCACGGCCCGAGAATTAAAAAAATTTTTGGGTATGATTAATTTCTACCGACCTTTTCTTCGCAATGCTACGACGAATCAAAGTAAGCTGCAGTCGCTTATCGACGGCAATAAAAAAAACGATACGACTCTAATTAATTGGACGGACGATGCCGTCGAAGCATTCAAGGCATGCAAGGAAGAGTTAGCGAATGCTACCCTATTAAACTACTTGGCACCAAACGCCCCACTCGCACTAAGCGTCGACGCCTCAAATGATGCAGTTGGAGCTGTTTTACACCAAATAGCGAACAACGAAGTGCAACCGTTGGGATTTTATTCAAAACAGTTAACTAACGCCCAAAAAAATTATTGCACTTACGACCGGGAACTCACAGCAGTTTACCAGGCAGTTAAACATTTCGTACACACACTCGAAGGCAGAGAGTTTGTGGTGTTAACAGACCACAAGCCTCTTATATACGCATTTACACAGAAAAGCGAAAAAGCGTCACCGCGACGCGCACAGCAGCTTGACTTTATTAGCCAGTTTACCATCGACATAAGACACATGTCTGGTAAAGATAACAACATAGCGGATTTGCTATCCCGCATTTTCACTGTCATCACCCGGGACCCTGTCGACTTTGAAGCCATTTCTGAAGCACAGAGAGTAGACAGCGAGCTTGAAGCGCTTTTAAGCACAGGTAGAGAAAATAACACACTAATACTAAAAAAGTTTGTTATTCCAGATGCAACTTCATCGATTTTTTGTGATGTTGTACATGATATAATTCGCCCGTACGTACCGGCGCCTTGTCGTCAGCAGGTAATCGCCGCCTTACATAATTTAGCACACCCAGGTGTACAGGCAACCCAAAAGTTAGTTACACAACGTTATATTTGGCCGGGAATGGCGAAAGACGTTGCGACTTTCGTGCGTAGCTGCATTCCCTGCCAAAAGGTGAAAATTCATCGTCACAGTAAAGCACCTCTACACAACTATGTGCCACCGAATCAGCGTTTTGAGCACATTAACATTGACATAATCGGCCCGCTGCCAACTTCTCGAGGCAACCGCTATTGTTTGACGTGTATCGACCGCTTTTCGAGGTGGCCGGTAGCGATCCCGCTTGCAGAAATCACGGCAGAAAGCGTCGCCTTTGGTCTCGTTAGTGGATGGATTGCCACATATGGTGTTCCACTGCGAATAACAACTGATTTAGGGCGGCAGTTCGAATCAACGCTCTTTAAAGAACTCACGCAAATGCTGGGCGTAAAGCACCTACGAACGACAGCGTATCACCCTCAATCCAATGGCGTTATTGAGCGCTGGCATCGAACAATAAAATCAGCCATTAAGTGTTACGCTTCGAACGACTGGAGTTTAGTTTTACCACTAGTGCTACTCGGATTGCGCGCCACGATGAAGCAAGACATAGGTACTAGCCCAGCGGAGATGATATTCGGAGCGCCACTTAGGTTACCAGGCGAATTTTTGCAATCATGCACTCGTAGCACCAGCGAAGTTGAGTTTATTGAACAATTGCGTAAGGCAATGCAAGCGCTGCAGGCCTCGCCTACGTCACATCACAGCACACCAGCAACTTTTGTTCAGCCCCAGCTTAAGGAAGCTAAATTCGTTTTTGTACGCGTGGATCGAGTGAAATCACCACTAGAAGCATCCTACGAAGGCCCATTTGAGGTGGTTGAACGCGGTGATAAATATTTCAAAGTAAAAATGTTTCGCAGAACGGCCAACATTTCGATTGACAGATTGAAAGCAGCATTCCTCTGCGATAGCGACCAATTACAAACCGAATGAGCGAACAAAACAAAAAGAAGATAACCCGAGTAGCGGTGCCACTGAACCTAACTCAACTTTAGTACAAGCAGACAGCGAAGAGAAAAGAACAAAATCCGGTAGAGCAGTGCGATTGCCAGTGCGTTTTCGGTAGTTTCACCTCTGCGGGGGGAGTATTGTGGCGTTCACAACACTAAATGCTAGTACACGGTTTCTCACAACACTAAATGCTAGTACATGGTTTCTCAAAGATTACTTTTCCTTAATTTAAGTTTATAATAAGACATACTCTGTAAAGCAACCCTGTTAGTGTTTTCCAGTAACTGTTGGTTGAAAATATATAGATACCGAAGTTCTAGTCAGAGTCTTCAAGTTAACCTCGAACTGAATAGTTGAAAATAAAGATTGAATTAGTTTTGGGTAAATAAGCGTTTCCTTGGCGCTCGCCGCAAATACCACATGTTTAATAATATAATAATTTGGCGCTTACACTATATACATATGTATGTATGTAGCTCAGTGTAAGGCCGAGCTTCTCCTATCATATGTGGTGAGTGCTATCCACTCGAACACAGCTCTCTGTTTTCTCATTATCGTATTTTTCGCTTCGTCATCTTCGTTGTTTATAAAATTGATAATAAAGAAACCATTGTTCGCTTTTCCTGTGAGTCCTCGGATTTGGCTTGTCTTAGACAAGGGGTCCTAGAGTGTTTACTAAAAGACCTTAAGAAGATATTTAGATGCAAAATAATAGACATAAGCAGATTAATCCACAAATCCAAATAGCCTGAGGATTAGAGCCGAAAGCCATAGCTGAGGTTCACCGAAAATGGCGCTTTAAGCGCTAATTGTACTATCAACCAATCAAATGTTGTTGTTTTTCATTTTTTTTTATAAAGCGGTACATTAGTTTCAAACCAATTTCGTTGTTTTTTTTTTCAAATCAAATTTACTTAAAATTTTACTAAGTATCAACCATTTTTATCGACGACAGCAAGAATATCAATTGTAACTCGTCGTCGTTGATTAATGTTCGAAATTTAAAATCTCGACCCAACAGCTATTTATATATGTATGAAGAAATTTTAAATAGGATTAAAAACAAAATTGATTAATTTATTTATTATAAAACAAAAGAACACTTCCGTTAAATTAACATTTTCATATATTTGTTTCATAAAAAGTTTATTTTAAATATTTATTTATTTATTTATTTATTGAGTCTATTGAACATATAAAAGTCTCCTTACAGACTATTAACAATATTATGCTTAATAACTAAGAAAAGAAAATTTTAAAATCTAAAAAATTGAATCCAAAAGATGTTTAAAAACATTTTTTGAATAAGAAAATGGCACGGGCAATAGGGGCATTACGAGCATATTCAGTTTTGTAATTAACACCATAAAACGGCAAAAAAATTTCGCAAACTTCGCTGAAGAATGTTAAAATTAAGTTTTACTAATAGAATGGGGCAATCAATAGCGCCATTAACCAAAATAAAAATAAAAGATAAAGAGAGTATGGATCTTCTAGAATCCAACGATTTCAAATTTATTAAAAGTAGGCGTGAACTACACGAAGGTACTGGTTCCGAAAAATTTAAAGAGCGTAAAGCAAACTTAAGGAATACTTTTTGGACACGTTCAATTCTGTTTATTAAATTGACATGGTATGATCTCCAAATGATCGTTGCATATTCTAAGTTAGAGCGTACAAAAGACGTTTATAATAATTTAAGCGTGAATAATAATTACGCCTCACAAAACCAAACATCGCATAAGACTTTGCAACAATATGAGAAATATGACTGTTAAAAGTAAAATTAGAAGAAAAAATTACGCCATAATCCTTGATTTCATTGAGAGATTCTAAGACTGATGAAGCGTAATACTATAACACAATATTGTGAATTTTAGCAAAAGTGACTTTAAAACATTTGCTGATATTCAAAGGAAGGCGGGATTTTATGCACCAGAAATCTGTAAAGGCACAATCAACTTGAAAACCATCCAAGAAGGAATTAATACAGTACTCACTAAATACCGCTAGATTAGAAGTTCGACCGATTGGAGACGAAGCCATGTTGATTTGGCGAAATTAAGCTCTTAGATACAAAATACATTTTTTCTACAATAATACTCTCAAAGATTTTTGATACTGAAGATAACTTTAATATTGGCCTATAATTGCACACATCACTTTTATTCCCGCTTTTGAAAAGCGGAGTAATAGAGGTCAATTTCCAATCGTCGATAAAAACCCCTGAAGCTAATGACTTATTATAAATTAGTTGCAACGGGAGCACTAAAGCTGGGCAATTTCTTAGCAAAATGCCTGACAAACCATCAACATCGGCCTTAACAGACGGTATCAATTTGGAGATGCCATTAGCAACGTCTTCGAGGGACAAATTTAAGAATCCAAAACAAGAAGACGAATTCACCATGTGATCGCAATCAAGTTACGAAGCACCAACATCACTGGTGAAGTTCGAACTAAAAAATCTAGCAAACAGATTAGAAACGTCAGCTGGGCAACGTGCAAATTTACCTTGAAAGGAAACTGATGAGGGTATACCGGCACTTGAATTCTTAGACTTAATAAACTGCCAAAAGGTCTTCGGATTTGATTTTTAATTTAGACTCTACATCAATAATGTAGTTTCGGTAAAGAAATTTGTCTAAGCAATTAAATTGCTTCTGATAGGCTTCATATTTAAGACGAAAGAACTGGTTCCTAGTTGACTTAAATTTTTAAAAAGATTTATTTCTGAGGTTTTTTAATGTTTTTAACTCCCGATTGTACCAAGGTTGCTTAATACATTGTTAATACATAAATCGATTAAAAGCGTTTTAAAAATTAAGAAAGATTTTGCAATGTCAGAGCCATCAAAAACGTCTTCCCAAACAATGTCGGATATTAAATCATTAAATTTAGAGTAATCGCAGGCTGAGTAGTTAAAGCCAACTATTTCAGCGGACTGATTAACTGAAAACTCGTAAAACTCAAATTTTAGAACCACGGAGATCAAGAACTCTATTCAGTTGATTAACAAAATTATTAATTTGCAATAAATTAAGACTTAAAAGATTGTCAAGCAGATACGATTTAAAAGAGGCAGTAACATTTATTGGCGTAAGGCCAAAATTTGAAAATGAACGTTGGATAAGTTAAAGTCGCCTAACACACACAAATGATTATCGCCTAGCTTATTTAAAACAAAATATATTATATTATCTGCATGCGCACGATAAAGGTCATCATCGCAATTTGGAAGGATATAAGATACCAATAAGAAAAGAGAGCCCTTAGAAAAGGAACCACGAACACAAATACAGAGTTGATCGATAACAGAATCATTATTAGCTAATTCCACAAAATGAGCGCACATCTTCCGTTGGACTGCGATAAGAACTCCACCACCTCTCCAAGTCTCAACAATAACAAAGATGTCATAATCTAACTGAGATCTAAGTGAACGAACGGCTTCTGATTTTGTTCGAAGGCCAGAAATATTCTGGAAATACACCTTCAAACCACAATTTCCGCTAATATGTAGGCTTGTTAACAATTACCCGACTCTCGGTTGCAACTCCTCCTTTCGAAAAAAACGAAAAGGGCATAAATTAACATTGGCAGGCCAAATCTGAGGTGAAAGCAAGTTGTTGTAGAGCGCCGCAAACTCTCCTAACTTAAAATTAACATGATTAATTTTAGCAGGCGAAGTTTGTTTCTTAACTAATGCATAACAGGACAGATTATTTCTGTCAATACCAGTGTGCTTGTTAACATATGTTGTCTATTATGTTATCTGCGGATACGGTGGGGAGGAATGATGATAAGTGAAACCATTTCTTCACGTCTGCCACCTCTAAATCAGAGTTAGTGCTCATACCAGAAACACTCATTTGTTTGCGCGGTTTGTTATTCACCACTTTCTTCCAATCCGCATGGGTGGGTAATAAAGAATATGATGTATTATGTCCACTAGCCACTGCATTTGACTGTGACGAAACTAAAACCGAAGATGAAGAAATCGAAGCAGTAACAGGACCTTTAGTTAAATAATTCGAAGCAGTAGTTTTATCAGCAACAACCACATGCGAATAAGAAGACGAAGAAGTCGAAGCAGTAGCATTGTCACCAACAACAGCTTGCACATAAGATGATGGGGTGAGAGTCATTACACTCTGCGAACTTGTTTTAGCGACTAGAATCGGTAATTGAGCATTATCAGCATTACAAACAGCAGCTATTGGCGAAGGTTTAGCAGCAGCAGCATTGAGGCCAGCGATAGAAGTATTGGAGACAACCTTCTCAGCAACAGGCAACTCAGTTGACACTTGCTTAGAAGTAGAAGACAAAGCAAAACAAGAATCATTGTTTACAGCAAGTGGAAACGGTGATAATAATTGACTTTGCGTACCCAACGTTGATGTTTTCTCCTTCGTAGGCAAACCGTTTTTCTTGTTTCTGTTGTTGTTCCCAGCAGTTAGCTTATTCGCACTCAAATTATTGTTAGTATAATGCATAGAAGTTATTAGATTTTTTAGAGCATCGAATTCCTTCAACAAGATATTATTAATACATTGGAAGAATTTATGTAATTTTAAAATTTTAAATGAAATTATCATCTATGTGCGTTTTTATGTACATTATTAATAATATATAACATACAAGGTTTGAACACCAATGGAGCAAAATAATGCAGAACCAATACATGCAAATAAATACGAAGCGAAGAGGATCATCCTGAGGATGACCGGTACCAATATCGATACTGAGGGTTATCTAAGTCGGAGGAAGATTAACTCTCTAACAGAACGATACTCCGAAATAGCAATACCCAGAGATTCAATGAAAACCGAGTCAAGTCTCACAAAACGGCTCAAAACTTAATTGAGCAGAAAAGAAATTGCGTGTGTTTTTCCAAATCCTACAAAATAAACCAACCAAAAATTACCTGGTACACGGGCGGCTCGCTAATCGAATTTTGTACCTGAGTTGTAGTGTTTGAGCCGAGGATTAAATATTCGGAACCCATGGGGACACATATGTCTATCTTCCAAAACATCAAAACTGGTGATGGAGTGTCTTCATAAGCTAAACACTCTTCGTCTGGATTCTTTGAGTACCAGGTCTCGCTGAAATCGTTGGGAACGCAATTGCAGACATGCTCGCAAAAAAGGGACATCAACTCCGTTCTGTCTGCCTCAACTAGAAAAGAGGAGGAAGTCCTCAAAATGAGATAATCTACCATGCCTGGAGCAATCCAAATCTAAGTAGGGGGCTTAAACGCAAGAATTAAAAGACACGTCCGCCTTCTTTAGCCGTCAAGTTTATTCTATTCTTTTCAGACTGTACAATTATGTGCTTAAGCTAACAGGACGATGCAATAATTTAGAAGAAATAGACTGGAAGAGAACGTTACATAACGGGATAAACAGAATAGAGTGTGTATTCATATATATTCATATAAATATATATACTTATGCTTATGATATTGTGAACTATTTACATATACAGGAATGTGGCAACGCCGTCACACATGCATTAGCAAACGCGGTAGTTATATATTCACTATGTCTA
The DNA here is from genome assembly GCA_963971545.1 of Philophylla caesio. Lineage (NCBI taxonomy): Eukaryota > Metazoa > Arthropoda > Insecta > Diptera > Tephritidae > Philophylla > Philophylla caesio. Next base: position 37,738,009 of record OZ020604.1, read on the forward strand.
CATACATATGTACATGCGATGCATGCAGCGAAGTTGCTACAGTGGCAAAAAGGATCTTAAGACCGCAATGCTATATCCCCTAACAATAATAATACTTTATGTATCTTAGTATTTCTTTAAGTAATTTACTGAATCAACCTTTAGATAAGTCAACTTCCACAGGAACCATGAGTTAAAACTAATTGATTTTTGGTGTAATGCCACATTTAAGTTAAACACACATACCAAATCATGAGGATGCCTATATTGAGTAACAAGGCCAATGAGTTAGAAAGGCTGATTTTTAACAATATTTTTTAAATTTATTGTATCCTTTATTTACGAGATAAACAATAGAACATAAATCATAAGTACATTAAATCAAAATTAATTTTCTACTTTCTAACATAGATACATATGTATAAGTATGTAGGAAGGTATGTAGAAAGGTAAGTATATGTATGTGTCAAATTTCAGAATATTATTTGTCGGGACGTAGGTATGAGTCATGATTCAATTATAAAAGGTTGGATACTTACTGACGTTTAAGTTTTCCGACTGCCTTGTAAGGTTGCATTTAGGAAGGTCTGATAAAGGGGATTTTATTTTATTCCTTTTCGCGCAAAGGTAGTAGAAAAGTAGGCATTTAGTAGCGAAATGCGGTTTGTACATAGAATGAAACATATGTATTTGCAGAAATTTGATATTTCAATTTAATATAATATAACCGAATATACAACCACACATGTACATATGTATATACATAGCACCTTAATACAACAAACTATATAATCAAAAAACGCAAGCGTGATTTAGAAGCAATGTTTTTTTTAACAAAATGTGTAAAATGTGATATCAACGTTTTTTAAGTTTTTACATTTCAATTCCAAACTTTTTTTTTAAATATAATTACCAATTTTGTATATCATAAAATTGTAAGATTCAAGTCACTAAAAATGTAACATTAGTTGTTCGGAAAATTTTTTTTTATATGGAAAGCACCACACAATACCTTCGTCAAAAAATTAACGGAATTTTTATTGATATACATATGTACATCTGTTGGAAATCAAGTAAAGACGTTAGTCAAAACTGGTCAAAATACTAATAAATGTTCTTCTATTCGATATTTTAACTGTATAATTTTATGGTTGTTAATATTTATATAAATTCTTTTTTTTTTAATTTTATGTTATTTTATATAAAATATATACAGTAAAAAATTTAAAAACAATAAATGCTTTCTTGGAAAAAAAATATCAAACAACTGATCTGACCTGGCCGGGAATCGAACCAACGACCAACTATTTCATACATGCAAAGAAAAAAAATTTCAATTACTGTTCGCTGCTAGATAGGCAAGGCTACTGTAAAACATTCTAGAATGCCGTCAATTCGATTATATAATGTAAGGCATTCTGAAATAATTTAAGAACTAAAAAAAGGCAACAGTGTTGCCTGCCAGGCCATTTCACATTAAAAATACTAATTTCCACGTGTTTGAAAACATTTTTTTTCCTTAAATTAAAAGAGAGCAACACAGGCTACCTTAAGGCAGCGTGCAAGAGTGAGACAACTGCCTAGTTATCCAACCTTGTATAATTGAATCATGGGTATGAGTAACCTTTTGGTATGTAACGTAAAATTTCATATCTACAAAATCGACCAGTATTTGTTGATGTGATTTCTCTTCAGTAAATTTTACAATAATGCACTTACTTGTACTTAATTGGCGCATTAACCGCCTAAGCGATTTTGGCCGAGGTCAACAAAGCACGCCAGCTGTCCCTATCTCGTGCTAACTGGCGCCAATTGGAAGTCCCAAGTATAGCCAAGTCTTTTTCCACTTGGTCTTTCCAACGCAGAGGAGGTCTTCCTTTTCCTCTGCTACCACCCGCGGGTACTGCGTCAAAAACCTTCAGGGCTGGAGCTATTTCATCCATTCGAACGACGTGACCTAGCCAGCGGAGCCGCTGATTCTTAATCCGCTGCACTATATCTACTTCATTGTACAGCTCGTACAGCTCATCGTTCCATCGAACGCGGTATTCGCCGTCGCAAAGACGCAAAGGTCCATAAATCTTTCGAAGATTCTTTCTCTCGAACACTCCAAGAGCCCTCTCATCTGATGTTGTCATCGTCCATGCTTCTGCACCATACAATAGGACGGGCATGATAAGAGACTTATAGAGTATGATTTTTGTCCGTCGAGAGAAGACTTAACTGTGCAATTTCCTACTCAATCCGAAGTAGCAGTTGTTGGCAAGAGAGACTCTCCGTTGGATTTCAAGGCTGACGCTGTTATTGGTGTTAATGCTGGTTCCTAAGTAAACGAAGTTCTCAACTTTTTCAAAGTTATAACTGTCAACAGTGATTTGTGATCCCAGTCGTGAATGTGCCGACTGTCTATTTGATGACAGGAGATACTTCGTCTTGCCCTCGTTCACCTCCAGACCCATTCGCTTCGCTTCTCTATCCAGTTTGGAGAAGGCAGAACTAACTACGCGGTTGTTAAGGCCGATGATGTCAATTTAATCGGCGTACGCCAGCAGTTGCACACTCTTATAAAATATGGTACCTGACCGATTTAGTTCTGCGGCTCGAATTATTTTCTCCAGCATAAGGTTAAAGAAATCGCACGACAGAGAGTCACCTTGTCTGAAACCTTGTTTGGTATCAAACGGCTCGGAGAGGTCCTTCCCAATCCTGCCGGAGCTGGTGCTGTTGCTCAACGTCATTTTACATAGCCGTATAAGTTTTGCGGGGATACCAAATTCAGACATTGCGGCATAAAGGCAACTTCTTTTCGTGCTGTCGAAGGCGGCTTTGAAGTCGACAAAAAGATGGTGTGTGTCGATTCTTCTTTCTCGAGTCTTTTCCAAGATCTGGCGTATTATGAATATCTGGTCGGTGGTGGATTTACCAGGTCTAAAGCCACACTGATAAGGTCCAATCAGTTCGTTGACGGTGGGCTTAAGTCTTTCGCACAATACACTTGACAGAACCTTATACGCGATGTTAAGAAGGCTAATCCCGCGATAATTGGCACAGACTGCAGGATCACCCTTTTTGTGGATTGGGCAGAGCACACTTAAGTTCCAATCAGTAGGCATGCGTTCTTCCGACCATATTCTAGAGATGAGCTCGTGTATGCACTTAACCAGCTCCTCTCCGCCGTACTTAAATAACTCAGCTGGTAACCCGTCAGCCCCGGGGGCTTTGTTGTTCTTCAGCCGTGCTATCGCTTTCCGAATTTCGTCATGGTCGGGTGATGGTACATCACGTCCATCATCATTGATTGGGGATTCGGGTTCAACATCTTCTCCATCGTTGTTGCAGCTGCTTCCATTAAGCAGTGTGAAGAAGTGCTCCCTCCATAATTTAAGTATGCTGTGGACATCAGTCACCAGGTCGCCGTTTTCATTCTTACAGGAATTCGCCCCGGTCTTAAAACCTTCTGTAAGCCGTCGAACTTTTTGAAAAAAATTTCGGGCGCTTTTCCTGTCGGCCAGCATCTCAAGCTCTTCGCACTCACGCATTTCGGCCTCTCTCTTTTTCTCACGAAAAATGCGTCTTGCTTCCTTCTTCAACTCACGATAACGCTCCCGCACAGCTCGCGTTGCGCCCGATCGCAGTGTGGCCCTGTAGGCAGCGTCTTTACGTTCCGTAGCGGCGCGGCATTCCTCGTCATACCAGTTGTTCTTTCGGGCTCGCTGAAATCCGATGGATTCTTCAGCGGCGGTATGTAGACATCGAGAAATATGGTTCCACTGCTCGGAAATATCGTGCTGTTGATTATTGCTCTCAGAGAGCAGGAGTGCAAGTCGAGTGGCGAAGTGGGTGGCTGTCTGTTGCGATTGCAACTTTCCGACGTCGAGCTTTCCTTGTGTCCGTTTGCGTGCGCTTTTTGCTGCACAGAGGCGCGTGCGGATCTTAGCTGCCACAAGAAAATGATCCGAGTCGATGTTGGCTCCTCGGATCGTGCGCACATTTAGGACACTGGAAGCATGCCTTCCGTCTATCACAACGTAGTCGATTTGGTTTCGTGTATTACCATCTGGAGACAGCCACGTAGCTTGGTGAATCTTTTTATGCTGGAACCTGGTACTACAGACTACCATGTTTCGGGCCCCGGCGAAGTCGATCAGTCTCATTCCGTTATCGGACGTTTCGTTGTGGAGACTGAATTTTCCGACTGTAGAACCAAAGATGCCCTCCTTGCCCACCTTGGCATTGAAATCGCCAAGCACGATTTTTATATCGTGGTGGGGGCACCGCTCATACGTGCGACCAAGGAGATCGTAGAAGCGATCTTTGGTCCCATCGTCCTTCTCTTCCGTCGGGGCATGGGCGCAAATCAGGGAGATGTTGAAGAATCTCCCCTTGATGCGGATTGTGGCGAGACGTTCGTCCACCGGAGTGAACGACAGTACTTTACGGCGCAGTCTCTCTCCCACCACAAATCCGACACCAAATTTGCGCTCCTTTACATGACAGCTGTAGTAGATGTCGCAAGGGCCTATCGATTTTTTCCCTTGTCCCGTCCATCGCATCTCTTGGATGGCGGTGATGTCAGCCTTCGCTCTGCTGAGGACATCAACCAGCCGGGCAGAGGCACCTTCCCAATTAAGGGTCCGGACATTCCAGGTGCATGCCCTCAAATCGTTGTCCTTAATACGTTTGCCATGGTCGTCATCAAAAAAGGGGGGTCTCATCCGAGGCTTTTTTTCCTTTTCATTGGAAGTTGTTTTTTTACGTGGCGGGATCCAAGCCCTGCGCACAACCCATTGCTGGGGGTGAAAAATTTTAAGTTTGTTTATATAGCGAGCCGCTTGCTCCAAGACAGACACCCGCTTGCAGCCGCACCTCCTGGTGAACAGACGCTGCGGACTTCAGTGGACCCTTAAACCGAATATGTCGGAGTGGCTCCACTAAAGCTCCCTCTCTATTAGCCGTGACCCATGGCTCCACACGGGTTGGTTACCGTATCTCGCACATGGGTTGCTCACGTTGCCCAGGGTGCACGAACGTGGACGTCAGAGTAGGGATTGAGTACAGCCGTGCAACTGTAACCGCATACCCAGAAGCACCACTGTACCCCATTGCACCCACAATAATGCACTACAAAAAAAATGTAGCAGCAAAAAAAATTATTTAATTTTTTTTATTTTCATTTCAATTACATTAAACGTATTTGTTGATGTGATTTCTCTTCAGTAAATTTTACAATAATGCACTTCGAAAAAAATGTAGCAGCAAAAAACAATTATTTAATTATTTAATTTTTCTTATTTTCATTTCAATGACATAAAACGTACCATACAAAAATGCTTGTATAAATTGATATTTTTCAATTGATTTTTACAATTTATATAATTTGATTACAGTATGTATGTATGTATAACAGAAAAACTTATGTTCCACTCAGGTTATATGCATATACATACATATGTAGGTATATATGTAAGTAAATAGAAATAGCAGCTAAATGTTGAAAATAATTTAAGAGCCTAATCTTTTCCACATCTGCATTGCAACAATTCTGTTTTAAGAAAGTAACGCGTGTATACACAAAATCGAGAACGCATACCAGTACGTGAGAAACAGTGGCGTAGATAGGGAGAGGGCATATTAATTGTCTCCTTTTATACCCAAATTGGTATAAATGAGGATCAGTATATTTATTAAAACAAAAACAAAAATCATAGCTACGAGAGAGCTGAATACAGGACTAATCTACAATAATACCCGTTTGAGACTTGTTGCGACTAATTAATGCCCAATTATACCCGATAGAGACTAATCCCGGAATACTCTCTTTAGAGTTTAATCGCACAATTTTTTGCAGGGCCTCTAAAAATGAAAATTTATATCGTCATATGAATTTTCGAGGGGAAATTTAACATTACGCTCGTACGGTTTTGTAAAGACTAGACCATATGATGCCCGTACGAGCGGCCAGCGTTGGGCCCGTGTCACGCCCATATGGGCAGCTTTTAAGGGGTCCGTGTTGCGTCAGTACAAACTTTTTATTGCGTTTAAATAGCATATTACGTAAATTCGAATGAGTGCAAAAAAAAAATGTATCACACTTTGCTTTGTTGGGAAATCAAGCTGTGGAAATAGATAAGGGCCAAAAGTATTCCTGTATTATTTGCTTCGCTTTGTTGGGGATTCAAGCATAAGTAATATATATTTGATAGCCATAACTCAAGAGTTATGTACTTTTATCTACAACTCTAAAATTTATCAACACTGTCAAGTTTTATGAAAAATGATACGATGCTATCCACGCCACTGGTGAGAAATATAGTAGTTTCCTCGCAACCTTGGTTCTCGACATCCACAAAATATACCATTCAACCTTTTCTATTATTTTAATTATTTCAGGTAGTAAACTGGTAGTATTCATCATCGATATTATCGGCTATAAAAAATAATGTCGAATACGAGGACTGCTATATTGTAGGTTCTTGATGAGCGGTATCTAAAGATGTCCAGCTAACCTTCGACGCGACCTGTAGAACGTGCTAGTCTTCAACAGTAATTTCAGATGTGCTACTCTTCGTAGGAAGCGACGATATTTATTTTTATTTCTTGAAAGGACAAGCAACTAACTTTAATTATTTTCTTTTTGTTAACAGTCTATACATAGTCCAATATTAATAGCATACATTTATGTATTTGGGGGTATTCACAAAGTGTAGTAACGGACCGCAATGTAGTAAGGCATAAAATTTAAAAATTTACAATTGTTATTTTAATTTGTTTGTTTTCGCAATACATTAAAAATAATACCCGAATTCAGTAAGCAGTTTCAGTCTCTAATATGGACAAAAGTCACAATTTTAGACCAGTTGGCATTTATAAGTTTCAAAATAAAGCCTTTTGTCTCAAAATAAAGTCTCTAAATTGTGACCTGGTGATGAGCAGGTCACAAAAAATTTAAATCAAAACAAAAGAAAAACATGTGAAAGCGAGGAGAAGCAATAATTCCTTGCTCATTTTGAGACTTGAGATTATGCCAAGTTACAGAATTCGGGCATAACAGTAACAAAATTTAAGCTATTGAAAAATGTGAATGACGTAATTTTATTTATCAGTATACACATTAAAAGTGAATACAGAGAAGTACCGTTAAAAATTGTTTTAGAAAATACTGCGGGATGTATGTACATACATACATACCTTCGAAAAATTTTGATTCTAGTGTAATTGTTGTTTAAAATTATTACTCTTATAAATAAATAAATAAATATAAAAAAAATTAAACTTAATAATTCCTTAACAAAAAGATGTATAATTGGAAAAATACCAATCGATAAGGCAAAAGAGATTTCTCCAAACCGTTTTATACCAAACGAGGTTTCGAGCAAAAAAATTTTTGTCGTATGACTTATTGATTAATCCTTAAAATGATGTTGGAGAGGCAGTAGCTTTATGAAAATGTGCACTTGTTAGCGAAGTCTGATGACTTTAAATTCATCGGCCTTTACAACCGCGCTATTAGTTCGGCTTTTCCAAACATTATTGAGAAATAAAGCCAATTGGTCTGAAGATGATCGACGGCGAGGTAAAATATTTTATGTCGCTTTGATGGGACTTTGTTTATTTATGTATGTAGGTATTGGCATTAACACCAATAATAATGTCAGTCTTAAAATCCAACGATGAACTTCAGTGCAGTTGCTCCGCTGGCAAGTCATGGCTCAGAAATTTTTTAATTTATAAATACATACAGGAAGTTATTATATTTTAGAATTAATTATAAAGTAGTCGGCAAAACAAATTGTGTTAGTGATAAATTGTTAATTTGGCTGTTTTTTTTTGTATGCAACTAGCAAATACCCGGCGTGCTTCGCTGCGCCTTTAAAGGATTTTTGTCTGGAAAAATGCCCTATTTAAAAAGATTTCTTAGTCAAAGAGTTCCCAAATACCTTCCATTGGACACCCATATTGTAAATACGGATTTTAGAAATATCTCGACTCCAGCACCACCTATCGACATTATTTTCACACAAAGTATTAATGTTTAGGAGCCTAATAAATGTTTTGAATTTCAATCAAATCGGTCTGTAAATACGGATTTTAGAAATATCTCGACTCCAGCGCCACCTATCGACATTATTAAAAGGTACTTTTTATATGATGTTTTTCATAGTTAGCAAGTTGAGACATGTCTAATTTCCTCCTTCTCAAATTCCTCTCAAGTTGAAGAATAAGCATGGATAGAAACGTTAATAGAGATGCGCCGCCATCTTGAGAAAAATGATGAAAGACCTCTTCATTGCAAAATGAACACCACATGCATGGGTCTTTGTTTATTTATGTATGTAGGTATTGGCATTAACACCAGTAATAATGTCAGTCTTAAAATCCAACGGTGAACTTCAGGCCAGCAAGTGCTACTTCGGACGGAATAGTCACAAGTAAAATCCTCTCTCGGCGAAGCACTCTACATATCTCGCATTATTCCGGGCACAGAAGCATGGACGATGACGACAGATTTGAGGACTTTTCGAGTGTTTATTGAATACTGCAAACGATGATTGAACGTTGAGCTACGAGTATAGGAGCTTTACAAATACAAGGTCATATTGCAGTGAATAAAGGTGCAGTTGCTCCGATGGCAAGTCATGGCGTACTTATGGCTGCAAGCGCTCAGAATTTTTTAATTTATAAATACATACAGGAAGTTATTATATTTTAGAATTAATTATAAAGTAGTCGGCAAAACAAATTGTGTTAGTGATAAATTGTTAATTTTGCTGTTTTTTTTTTGGTATGCAATAAGCTATCAGTAAAACTTGCAAGTTTCTACAAACTTTGCGTTCGTTCATATCATAATTTAAACTCTCATGTTTCTCTTTGCTGTATATTTCTTGCTGGACTATTTGAGCGACGGACCTAATAATTGAAGTCGCACCTTTTTAACGTACGCTGTGATAAGATAGCTCAGCTTAAGCCACGACACAGCAAACCCATTGGACTGAATTAGATTCTAATAAAAAATAACGAATGTCCAATTAATTATAAATGCGACGAAGGAGATATGGATCCTTCAGATAGTTATACATTTTCGAAATCTTGTGGGGTTCATTAGAAGCCGAACAGGATCTTCATTGTTAAAGTTTTTAAGTCTGAGTCTATACAGCGCATAACAAAAAGCACGTAGATGTAGCACACTTACATTTGATTCACAAAACGAACATTTGCTGATGTTACTACCGCCCAGTTGGTGTGCATTGTGGATGCTTATGGGACCAATGCAGAGTGGAATGTACGCATTAATGGGATTGACTGGGGTTAATTCTTGAATAATGGTGATTATAATTTACGCAATCAACGGCTACATTTGTTCTTCTTAGTTGAGCGATGCTGCGGTAGATATCACCCTTAACACACATTTGTTTGGCAGTTAAGTCAGCAAACATATTTCCAATTATACCCGAATGACTGCGAACCCACATAATTCTGATTTTATGTGAAACCGATATCAAAATGTCTCTGAAGGCGCAAATAATATAATTGGAATTATTGCAATATTTTCTAGCTTGAAAGCAGGACAAACTGTGAGTACAGATAATGTATTTTACTTTGTTTAGCTTAGAGTATTGAGTGGCTTTAAGAACTGTAGCTTCAGCTATAAATATTTAACAAACAGAAAATCGCAGACCATATTTCGTATTCATTAACTGCAGCGAAGGGAATCTAAGTTCCTTTGGATCCGTCGGTGAATAGAAGTTTACAATCAACTGATTTGAAAGAAGCGGTTACTTCAGGAAGTAGGCTTTATAGACATTGCTAGAGGTACTATTAGAGAGCTTTGGATAAAGTTTACGTAAGCTGTCTTCTATACTGTCTTTTAAAAACCGGAGTCTAGATTCAGACAAGCTATTGTATACATACATTCTTTGGTACCTAATTAATTTACGCTGAGATTTTTACCAGCAGCAATTCGCTAACGAACAAATGAGTTTACTACAAGGAGCTGATTGTAATTCAAATTAATAAGAGTTTTATAAACATAAAATTTGTAACATAAGCCGAATAACGCATTCAGGAGGCATGTTAATTAGAAACCGGAAAGTAGTTTCTGCAATATTTCAGCTTGAGAGAAAATTTTCCAGTAAGGTTTTTTTTTTGAAGTAAAATCAATCTCCCAATCAGGTCAATCTTGGACGTTATCATTTCTGGACTATCTAGGATCTTTTTCTTTTTGAAAGGTGATATCGGTCCACAAGATTTTGCCGTTGCTCATTTATTACTGGAGATTCATGCGAATGTAGTAGGTTTTGATGTTAAAAATGTATTTGATAATTTCTAAATTACGCCGACGTCAACTTCTTTCATAATTCCATAATTTCAAAGCCGGTCTACATACAAATAAAATTATCGCGTTGGTAATACTTCTAACAATTAAAAGAATCAAACATGTTTAAAAAAAAAAAAAATCCCTACACACGTAAAAGTAAATCCAATGTTACAATTTTCGTAGTTACATAACTCCTTCTTTATTGCTAAAAGAAAAATGTTAACAAATTACTAAAACAATAAACGCAACCAAATTTGAGGGAAAAATAAGAGTAATATTAATGAACAACTTGTGATTAGATTTAATTAAAAAAATAAAATAAAAATACTTATGCATGTAGCCATGATTGTAAACTTATTTTAAAACCTTAACACGTTAATTTTTTTAATTATTTATTTAATCTTCATTATACATATTGTTTGACAATTTTCTGTTTCTATACACTATATTGTATGTATGTATGTATATATTATCTTAGTATTCCCTTTGTTTTTCGTTTTTTTTTTTTTTTAATAATAGAAAGTATATTGCAAATTGTAAATGTTATTATTTTATCGCTGCAATGCTTACATTACTATTATATGTATGTAAATATGTATGAACTATATGTACATATGTATGTATGTATGTATATGCATAGGTTAAAAATTGTTATTATTTTGTATGAATTTAATTGTGTACTCGTATGCGCTACAACACACAACACGACCGTTTATGTACATATGTAAGTATGTAAATGCAGTTAAATAAATAAACTACATTATTACGTATGAATGCATTTATGTATGTATGTATGTATGTACATATGTTTGAAGATATAGAAAAAACTGAAGTGAACGAATTAATTTTACTGCTTCATTTTTGGCTGTTGAATAATATTTACAAAGCTTATAACTAGATTTAATATCAATTTAATATTTTAGCCACTAAGCATATACTAGTACATATTTTTATTCTTGTTTGTGAGCAATACGTGTGTATGTGCATGTACATTTACAATATGTATGTAAGTAGGTACGTAAAATTCAAAAAAAAAAATTTACTTTTTTTAATAAATTAAATTGATTGTTGTAAACGTTTTTTTTTAATTATTTTTACATATGTAGGTGTGTTAGTATATGCATCATACAGTTTTACAAGTAAGCTAACAATCAGACGATTGCCAACAAAAGTGCTCACAGCTGAGATCACCTGTTTGTGGGAATTGCTTTTTCGTTTTCATTGAATGTGCAAATATTTTCATAACGAGATTTCTGTTTTTTAGGTCTGCTTAAAATAAATATATTCGAAATTTTGCGAACATGAATGTCAAGTCAAAGCTATATACTCTAGCAAGAATCATCAAGCAGAAAGCAGTTGAAAAACAGCTTACCCCTGAACAATCAATCAGTAGGGTGGGGCGTGGACATCCTTATATCGCCCTTATAAAGGGGAAAGAACAAACTCTTTAAGATACCATCTTTCCCTAGACCTTTTTATAGTACCCTGGCTGGACAAATTTGAAACGCAAAATAAGAAAAATATAAAGAGCATTTTTTTTTTCAAGTTATTCACAAAAGTGCATAAGTTACACCGAAATTCTCATTTCTTAGAGACGTACAGCACAAATGGTAGGAGAAGCTTGGCCCAAAACACTGAGCTAAATATTGTAAGCGCCAAATTAATAAAAAAAACTTGTATAAAAATAATTTTCATTGACACATTTGGCAAATTTCATAAAGGTCGCTAAAAAATTATGTGTATAAAATATTTCAATCCAGATAGATACAGACTTTTTGAAGTAAATGTGCAATTTATATTGTTCTTATGTTGTTAGTCTTCTAGTGATTTCGTATTTCTTTAAGAATTTCCATTAACAGTTCTCCATTAATATATATGAATACAAATTTTATGGCAACCTAACAAAATTAATTTAAGGTATTAAGAGTTGAAAAATAAATGGCGCATTGCGTTGAATTTTATAAAAAAAAATTTCACGTTTTACAATTTATATACATATCATTTGAACGAGATGCTTTACCAATAGATACATTGGAAGAAAAGCACCAAGGCACTAACAAAGCTTACACCAAGAGCATATCATATTGACATATACAGCCTGTCATCAATAAATTCAAAAGAAGACTGACTTTACTTATGAAACTGTACGAAAGTTATATGCCAAGACACATCTAAAAGGTAGTAGTAGTAAATGACATTATTTCATTTAAAAAAACTGACGTGACAGATTTCTTTAACTTTCATCGAACTTTTCGCAAATATCTTTAAGTACGCCCTGCTATAAGCTTTCAAGTTTTTCTTTTACGGCGTTAACACTAAAAATTGTAATCCAATTTGATTTTGTTTTTTTGCATATTGAAAGTAATAGCAGCAAAGATAAATACACAAAAGGTGCAAACAAGTTAAATTTACCTTTTAGCTACACTATTGAATCGTAATTTAGTTTTTTTTATGGTGATAACAGTTGCAATTTCTTTATTTGTAACTAAGATTCAATTATAAAAGGTTTGCTCAATAAGCAGCTAGCTCGCTCACACCACGTCAAACGGCTCCCAAAGCAATGCACTGTATTGCTAACTCTACAAAATTGCGTGAAAATTGGGGGGAAAACAAAATTTGTAGAACAAAAATTTCGATACCATCACTGCTGCTTTTGTTGGTGTTTTCTTTTTACGTGTTGGCTGACATTTTGCTACTGACTGTGTCAATTTGTGTAAATTTTTCCAAAAAATTTATTTTATTCCAAAATATAATTAATTTCTAACATAATACATATGTATATTATAATGCATCTCATTTGCAGAGTAATTAATCTCAGCGTTCTTGTACGTTGTTTATTTTGGCTGTTCAAGTGCAGCACACTAAATTTGAGCGTTCTTCCTGCCCCAGAGTAGTGACATCATTCTGAGTAGGGATTGAGTACAGCCGTGCAACTGTAACCGCATACCCAGAAGCACCACTGTACCCCATTGCACCCACAATAATGCACTACAAAAAAAATGTAGCAGCAAAAAAAATTATTTAATTTTTTTTATTTTCATTTCAATTACATTAAACGTATTTGTTGATGTGATTTCTCTTCAGTAAATTTTACAATAATGCACTTCGAAAAAAATGTAGCAGCAAAAAACAATTATTTAATTATTTAATTTTTCTTATTTTCATTTCAATGACATAAAACGTACCATACAAAAATGCTTGTATAAATTGATATTTTTCAATTGATTTTTACAATTTATATAATTTGATTACAGTATGTATGTATGTATAACAGAAAAACTTATGTTCCACTCAGGTTATATGCATATACATACATATGTAGGTATATATGTAAGTAAATAGAAATAGCAGCTAAATGTTGAAAATAATTTTAAGAGCCTAATCTTTTCCACATCTGCATTGCAACAATTCTGTTTTAAGAAAGTAACGCGTGTATACACAAAATCGAGAACGCATACCAGTACGTGAGAAACAGTGGCGTAGATAGGGAGAGGGCATATTAATTGTCTCCTTTTATACCCAAATTGGTATAAATGAGGATCAGTATATTTATTAAAACAAAAACAAAAATCATAGCTACGAGAGAGCTGAATACAGGACTAATCTACAATAATACCCGTTTGAGACTTGTTGCGACTAATTAATGCCCAATTATACCCGATAGAGACTAATCCCGGAATACTCTCTTTAGAGTTTAATCGCACAATTTTTTGCAGGGCCTCTAAAAATGAAAATTTATATCGTCATATGAATTTTCGAGGGGAAATTTAACATTACGCTCGTACGGTTTTGTAAAGACTAGACCATATGATGCCCGTACGAGCGGCCAGCGTTGGGCCCGTGTCACGCCCATATGGGCAGCTTTTAAGGGGTCCGTGTTGCGTCAGTACAAACTTTTTATTGCGTTTAAATAGCATATTACGTAAATTCGAATGAGTGCAAAAAAAAAATGTATCACACTTTGCTTTGTTGGGAAATCAAGCTGTGGAAATAGATAAGGGCCAAAAGTATTCCTGTATTATTTGCTTCGCTTTGTTGGGGATTCAAGCATAAGTAATATATATTTGATAGCCATAACTCAAGAGTTATGTACTTTTATCTACAACTCTAAAATTTATCAACACTGTCAAGTTTTATGAAAAATGATACGATGCTATCCACGCCACTGGTGAGAAATATAGTAGTTTCCTCGCAACCTTGGTTCTCGACATCCACAAAATATACCATTCAACCTTTTCTATTATTTTAATTATTTCAGGTAGTAAACTGGTAGTATTCATCATCGATATTATCGGCTATAAAAAATAATGTCGAATACGAGGACTGCTATATTGTAGGTTCTTGATGAGCGGTATCTAAAGATGTCCAGCTAACCTTCGACGCGACCTGTAGAACGTGCTAGTCTTCAACAGTAATTTCAGATGTGCTACTCTTCGTAGGAAGCGACGATATTTATTTTTATTTCTTGAAAGGACAAGCAACTAACTTTAATTATTTTCTTTTTGTTAACAGTCTATACATAGTCCAATATTAATAGCATACATTTATGTATTTGGGGGTATTCACAAAGTGTAGTAACGGACCGCAATGTAGTAAGGCATAAAATTTAAAAATTTACAATTGTTATTTTAATTTGTTTGTTTTCGCAATACATTAAAAATAATACCCGAATTCAGTAAGCAGTTTCAGTCTCTAATATGGACAAAAGTCACAATTTTAGACCAGTTGGCATTTATAAGTTTCAAAATAAAGCCTTTTGTCTCAAAATAAAGTCTCTAAATTGTGACCTGGTGATGAGCAGGTCACAAAAAATTTAAATCAAAACAAAAGAAAAACATGTGAAAGCGAGGAGAAGCAATAATTCCTTGCTCATTTTGAGACTTGAGATTATGCCAAGTTACAGAATTCGGGCATAACAGTAACAAAATTTAAGCTATTGAAAAATGTGAATGACGTAATTTTATTTATCAGTATACACATTAAAAGTGAATACAGAGAAGTACCGTTAAAAATTGTTTTAGAAAATACTGCGGGATGTATGTACATACATACATACCTTCGAAAAATTTTGATTCTAGTGTAATTGTTGTTTAAAATTATTACTCTTATAAATAAATAAATAAATATAAAAAAAATTAAACTTAATAATTCCTTAACAAAAAGATGTATAATTGGAAAAATACCAATCGATAAGGCAAAAGAGATTTCTCCAAACCGTTTTATACCAAACGAGGTTTCGAGCAAAAAAATTTTTGTCGTATGACTTATTGATTAATCCTTAAAATGATGTTGGAGAGGCAGTAGCTTTATGAAAATGTGCACTTGTTAGCGAAGTCTGATGACTTTAAATTCATCGGCCTTTACAACCGCGCTATTAGTTCGGCTTTTCCAAACATTATTGAGAAATAAAGCCAATTGGTCTGAAGATGATCGACGGCGAGGTAAAATATTTTATGTCGCTTTGATGGGACTTTGTTTATTTATGTATGTAGGTATTGGCATTAACACCAATAATAATGTCAGTCTTAAAATCCAACGATGAACTTCAGTGCAGTTGCTCCGCTGGCAAGTCATGGCTCAGAAATTTTTTAATTTATAAATACATACAGGAAGTTATTATATTTTAGAATTAATTATAAAGTAGTCGGCAAAACAAATTGTGTTAGTGATAAATTGTTAATTTGGCTGTTTTTTTTTGTATGCAACTAGCAAATACCCGGCGTGCTTCGCTGCGCCTTTAAAGGATTTTTGTCTGGAAAAATGCCCTATTTAAAAAGATTTCTTAGTCAAAGAGTTCCCAAATACCTTCCATTGGACACCCATATTGTAAATACGGATTTTAGAAATATCTCGACTCCAGCACCACCTATCGACATTATTTTCACACAAAGTATTAATGTTTAGGAGCCTAATAAATGTTTTGAATTTCAATCAAATCGGTCTGTAAATACGGATTTTAGAAATATCTCGACTCCAGCGCCACCTATCGACATTATTAAAAGGTACTTTTTATATGATGTTTTTCATAGTTAGCAAGTTGAGACATGTCTAATTTCCTCCTTCTCAAATTCCTCTCAAGTTGAAGAATAAGCATGGATAGAAACGTTAATAGAGATGCGCCGCCATCTTGAGAAAAATGATGAAAGACCTCTTCATTGCAAAATGAACACCACATGCATGGGTCTTTGTTTATTTATGTATGTAGGTATTGGCATTAACACCAGTAATAATGTCAGTCTTAAAATCCAACGGTGAACTTCAGGCCAGCAAGTGCTACTTCGGACGGAATAGTCACAAGTAAAATCCTCTCTCGGCGAAGCACTCTACATATCTCGCATTATTCCGGGCACAGAAGCATGGACGATGACGACAGATTTGAGGACTTTTCGAGTGTTTATTGAATACTGCAAACGATGATTGAACGTTGAGCTACGAGTATAGGAGCTTTACAAATACAAGGTCATATTGCAGTGAATAAAGGTGCAGTTGCTCCGATGGCAAGTCATGGCGTACTTATGGCTGCAAGCGCTCAGAATTTTTTAATTTATAAATACATACAGGAAGTTATTATATTTTAGAATTAATTATAAAGTAGTCGGCAAAACAAATTGTGTTAGTGATAAATTGTTAATTTGGCTGTTTTTTTTTTGGTATGCAATAAGCTATCAGTAAAACTTGCAAGTTTCTACAAACTTTGCGTTCGTTCATATCATAATTTAAACTCTCATGTTTCTCTTTGCTGTATATTTCTTGCTGGACTATTTGAGCGACGGACCTAATAATTGAAGTCGCACCTTTTTAACGTACGCTGTGATAAGATAGCTCAGCTTAAGCCACGACACAGCAAACCCATTGGACTGAATTAGATTCTAATAAAAAATAACGAATGTCCAATTAATTATAAATGCGACGAAGGAGATATGGATCCTTCAGATAGTTATACATTTTCGAAATCTTGTGGGGTTCATTAGAAGCCGAACAGGATCTTCATTGTTAAAGTTTTTAAGTCTGAGTCTATACAGCGCATAACAAAAAGCACGTAGATGTAGCACACTTACATTTGATTCACAAAACGAACATTTGCTGATGTTACTACCGCCCAGTTGGTGTGCATTGTGGATGCTTATGGGACCAATGCAGAGTGGAATGTACGCATTAATGGGATTGACTGGGGTTAATTCTTGAATAATGGTGATTATAATTTACGCAATCAACGGCTACATTTGTTCTTCTTAGTTGAGCGATGCTGCGGTAGATATCACCCTTAACACACATTTGTTTGGCAGTTAAGTCAGCAAACATATTTCCAATTATACCCGAATGACTGCGAACCCACATAATTCTGATTTTATGTGAAACCGATATCAAAATGTCTCTGAAGGCGCAAATAATATAATTGGAATTATTGCAATATTTTCTAGCTTGAAAGCAGGACAAACTGTGAGTACAGATAATGTATTTTACTTTGTTTAGCTTAGAGTATTGAGTGGCTTTAAGAACTGTAGCTTCAGCTATAAATATTTAACAAACAGAAAATCGCAGACCATATTTCGTATTCATTAACTGCAGCGAAGGGAATCTAAGTTCCTTTGGATCCGTCGGTGAATAGAAGTTTACAATCAACTGATTTGAAAGAAGCGGTTACTTCAGGAAGTAGGCTTTATAGACATTGCTAGAGGTACTATTAGAGAACTTGGATAAAGTTTACGTAAGCTGTCTTCTATACTGTCTTTTAAAAACCGGAGTCTAGATTCAGACAAGCTATTGTATACATACATTCTTTGGTACCTAATTAATTTACGCTGAGATTTTTACCAGCAGCAATTCGCTAACGAACAAATGAGTTTACTACAAGGAGCTGATTGTAATTCAAATTAATAAGAGTTTTATAAACATAAAATTTGTAACATAAGCCGAATAACGCATTCAGGAGGCATGTTAATTAGAAACCGGAAAGTAGTTTCTGCAATATTTCAGCTTGAGAGAAAATTTTCCAGTAAGGTTTTTTTTTTGAAGTAAAATCAATCTCCCAATCAGGTCAATCTTGGACGTTATCATTTCTGGACTATCTAGGATCTT
Source organism: Philophylla caesio (assembly GCA_963971545.1). Classification (NCBI taxonomy): domain Eukaryota; kingdom Metazoa; phylum Arthropoda; class Insecta; order Diptera; family Tephritidae; genus Philophylla; species Philophylla caesio. Next base: position 37,756,382 of record OZ020604.1, read on the forward strand.
TTTCTTTTTGAAAGGTGATATCGGTCCACAAGATTTTGCCGTTGCTCATTTATTACTGGAGATTCATGCGAATGTAGTAGGTTTTGATGTTAAAAATGTATTTGATAATTTCTAAATTACGCCGACGTCAACTTCTTTCATAATTCCATAATTTCAAAGCCGGTCTACATACAAATAAAATTATCGCGTTGGTAATACTTCTAACAATTAAAAGAATCAAACATGTTTAAAAAAAAAAAAAATCCCTACACACGTAAAAGTAAATCCAATGTTACAATTTTCGTAGTTACATAACTCCTTCTTTATTGCTAAAAGAAAAATGTTAACAAATTACTAAAACAATAAACGCAACCAAATTTGAGGGAAAAATAAGAGTAATATTAATGAACAACTTGTGATTAGATTTAATTAAAAAAATAAAATAAAAATACTTATGCATGTAGCCATGATTGTAAACTTATTTTAAAACCTTAACACGTTAATTTTTTTAATTATTTATTTAATCTTCATTATACATATTGTTTGACAATTTTCTGTTTCTATACACTATATTGTATGTATGTATGTATATATTATCTTAGTATTCCCTTTGTTTTTCGTTTTTTTTTTTTTTTAATAATAGAAAGTATATTGCAAATTGTAAATGTTATTATTTTATCGCTGCAATGCTTACATTACTATTATATGTATGTAAATATGTATGAACTATATGTACATATGTATGTATGTATGTATATGCATAGGTTAAAAATTGTTATTATTTTGTATGAATTTAATTGTGTACTCGTATGCGCTACAACACACAACACGACCGTTTATGTACATATGTAAGTATGTAAATGCAGTTAAATAAATAAACTACATTATTACGTATGAATGCATTTATGTATGTATGTATGTATGTACATATGTTTGAAGATATAGAAAAAACTGAAGTGAACGAATTAATTTTACTGCTTCATTTTTGGCTGTTGAATAATATTTACAAAGCTTATAACTAGATTTAATATCAATTTAATATTTTAGCCACTAAGCATATACTAGTACATATTTTTATTCTTGTTTGTGAGCAATACGTGTGTATGTGCATGTACATTTACAATATGTATGTAAGTAGGTACGTAAAATTCAAAAAAAAAAATTTACTTTTTTTAATAAATTAAATTGATTGTTGTAAACGTTTTTTTTTAATTATTTTTACATATGTAGGTGTGTTAGTATATGCATCATACAGTTTTACAAGTAAGCTAACAATCAGACGATTGCCAACAAAAGTGCTCACAGCTGAGATCACCTGTTTGTGGGAATTGCTTTTTCGTTTTCATTGAATGTGCAAATATTTTCATAACGAGATTTCTGTTTTTTAGGTCTGCTTAAAATAAATATATTCGAAATTTTGCGAACATGAATGTCAAGTCAAAGCTATATACTCTAGCAAGAATCATCAAGCAGAAAGCAGTTGAAAAACAGCTTACCCCTGAACAATCAATCAGTAGGGTGGGGCGTGGACATCCTTATATCGCCCTTATAAAGGGGAAAGAACAAACTCTTTAAGATACCATCTTTCCCTAGACCTTTTTATAGTACCCTGGCTGGACAAATTTGAAACGCAAAATAAGAAAAATATAAAGAGCATTTTTTTTTTCAAGTTATTCACAAAAGTGCATAAGTTACACCGAAATTCTCATTTCTTAGAGACGTACAGCACAAATGGTAGGAGAAGCTTGGCCCAAAACACTGAGCTAAATATTGTAAGCGCCAAATTAATAAAAAAAACTTGTATAAAAATAATTTTCATTGACACATTTGGCAAATTTCATAAAGGTCGCTAAAAAATTATGTGTATAAAATATTTCAATCCAGATAGATACAGACTTTTTGAAGTAAATGTGCAATTTATATTGTTCTTATGTTGTTAGTCTTCTAGTGATTTCGTATTTCTTTAAGAATTTCCATTAACAGTTCTCCATTAATATATATGAATACAAATTTTATGGCAACCTAACAAAATTAATTAAAGGTATTAAGAGTTGAAAAATAAATGGCGCATTGCGTTGAATTTTATAAAAAAAAATTTCACGTTTTACAATTTATATACATATCATTTGAACGAGATGCTTTACCAATAGATACATTGGAAGAAAAGCACCAAGGCACTAACAAAGCTTACACCAAGAGCATATCATATTGACATATACAGCCTGTCATCAATAAATTCAAAAGAAGACTGACTTTACTTATGAAACTGTACGAAAGTTATATGCCAAGACACATCTAAAAGGTAGTAGTAGTAAATGACATTATTTCATTTAAAAAAACTGACGTGACAGATTTCTTTAACTTTCATCGAACTTTTCGCAAATATCTTTAAGTACGCCCTGCTATAAGCTTTCAAGTTTTTCTTTTACGGCGTTAACACTAAAAATTGTAATCCAATTTGATTTTGTTTTTTTGCATATTGAAAGTAATAGCAGCAAAGATAAATACACAAAAGGTGCAAACAAGTTAAATTTACCTTTTAGCTACACTATTGAATCGTAATTTAGTTTTTTTTATGGTGATAACAGTTGCAATTTCTTTATTTGTAACTAAGATTCAATTATAAAAGGTTTGCTCAATAAGCAGCTAGCTCGCTCACACCACGTCAAACGGCTCCCAAAGCAATGCACTGTATTGCTAACTCTACAAAATTGCGTGAAAATTGGGGGGAAAACAAAATTTGTAGAACAAAAATTTCGATACCATCACTGCTGCTTTTGTTGGTGTTTTCTTTTTACGTGTTGGCTGACATTTTGCTACTGACTGTGTCAATTTGTGTAAATTTTTCCAAAAAATTTATTTTATTCCAAAATATAATTAATTTCTAACATAATACATATGTATATTATAATGCATCTCATTTGCAGAGTAATTAATCTCAGCGTTCTTGTACGTTGTTTATTTTGGCTGTTCAAGTGCAGCACACTAAATTTGAGCGTTCTTCCTGCCCCAGAGTAGTGACATCATTCTGTCTTTTGCAGCTTATATCCGCATCCTTATATACCATTAGTTATTAGTTAAATAATAAAATAAATATAAAACAAGAATAGATGCCCTTTTAAATTTAGTTTTACATTCCAAAAAATGCTCCGGTTGGTGTGTGCTTTGAGTGCAACGTTTAAGCAAGTTTAAATAATTGGCAAGTATTACCACTAAATTAGTTTTTTTTTACCAATTTAGTAAATCAAAATTACAAAAGCAATTTGCAAATTGTGCCATTAAACACGCGAACGTTACTATTCGTCAGCCATGCAACTACATACGTCTAAGCTGTGACCGCACGTGGACTTAAGTCGTAAAGAATGTATCAATTTATAAAAAAATCTAAACAAATAGATTAGAAACAAATGGCGGCGATAGTTCCTAAAAAAAAATACAATACATTTAATGCATATTGTTTTATCTGTTTTTTCGTCTTGTTTCAAAATATATTAAACACGTTTTTTGTAAGATGTACATTTCAATAGCAAACATCGCTAACAATTTTAAAAAAGGGAATTTATTTTTGCCCTCTCTCCATCCTCCTTAAATGCAACCTTTTGGTTGGCAGTGTCAAAACTCGAATGTCATTAGTAAGCAAACCTTTATAATTGAATCATGAATTGTAACAAAAAAATAGATTTTGATGATCGTTCCGAATCAGCTGATTTAATGCCTTTATACATTAGGTACGTTCGTACGTAGCTGATAATTATTGAAAGTTTTAAAAACAATTATGCAATGTTTTTCATTTTACATATTTGGCTGCGCATAAGAATTCAATCAGCTGTTCGTTAAACATGCAAATTTCGCGTTCGAATACTATTTTGTATATTTTTCTCTTGTGAGAGAACAGAAAACAATTCCTCATAAATTCTGCTGTAGGAATTTTAAAAGAACTTAGCTATTATCTTGGTTGTTGTGGGTGTATTTTAAAATATACGAGTATAATTATATTTTGACATTACAGACGAATTTAATAAACAAAAAAATAAACGTTATTTTTATATAAGCTTTTATACGACTACCTATTTGATGTATCTTGTAATATACATACATATTTACATACCCAGTGAGTTTGATGAAGTATAAACTTAAGTAGTTTACATATTATGTTTGACACAATGCACATACTCTTAACAAAACACATGGCCAAGGAAAATAATGCATCCCGTGCCGATTTATAAATATGCGCGCACTTTTTTGTAATTAAATAAAAATTATTTATTATTTAATGCTCGAGTCTTGTTCCAAAGATTGGCATTTTACATAAATAAATCGAAACAATAAATACATACATACACCAAGAACAAAAATTAAACTAAATTTAGGTGGGCGAGCAATAAGTCGCAATTTCAAATGTGTTTAACAAATTTTTCAGCACACTTTACCCATTCGCTTACATTAAGATTCAATGGTTAGTTTTACCTATTACCAATTAATTCCATTGGGTATGTACAGATCCATATATGTATGTATGTAGAAGCATGAACGAGTATATTCAAATGTAATGATTTGTATACAATTTTAATTAGATTCATAAATAAATAATTAAATAAATCATAACTGAAAACTAAATGATACCAATACAGTGTCTGTTAAACAAATATTTTTATGTGAAAGGGTTGAGCTTTTCTTTTTTTTTAATACAAATATATGCATGTATTTATGTACTATATAAGCATTTAAATTTATAATATCAAGTTAAATGGTTGTTCGCTTAGTGTATGCGTATTTCTTAAAAACGATATAAAAATTTTATTTGCACTAAAAATAAAGAAACTTTTTTTAGTAGGTTGCTTTAAATATTGCTGAGAATGCCATTATTTGTTCTTTGGTTTTATTTTAAAGTCGACCTTAATCGTTTTTGCTGCAGACCATTTCTGACATTTGTATTAATCTGTATTTTTTTACTATATTTAACTAAAAGACAAAAATGCATTTACGCAACAAAAAATGTGTTAGTATATTTTGCGAGTTGTGTGCACTGTTGTTGCTATAATAACTTTTTAATATATAGATATGTACATATGTACATGTGAAAGTATATATGGATGTATGTAGATTTTGCACCTGACATCTTTCTTTCACATCCATACATACATACAAATGTATGTACATAACTGTGGATCATTTTAAAATTAAAATTCATTTTATTTTAGTAATAGGTATGTATCTCAATTAAATTATTGTGCAACAAAATTTAATATACAAAATATATTTATATTAAAAGTATACTTGAATTACAAGCACGGTTTAGCAGATGTAGTATGTAAACCACAATGTTCAACTGCTAAACTTTCATTGCCAAAATATGTATGTATGTATAAAATTATAAATTTCTACTTAAGTAAATAACATATTGTATTTAAATGCAAACCGCTTTTTATTTTAATTTAAAAAATCTCTTACAAAAAAAATCTTAAATAAATTATTTTCAAACTTATTAATTTTGTTCATTTATTTGTGCGTCCATTATCAAAACAGCGTAACTTTCAACTCGTCGCAAGACTTTTTAACATCAACATATTTTGGTGTTTGTTTTATTGCATTGAAAGCAAAATTAAATCAAATACAATTATAGTTTTTATATATCCGACTCCCCAAGCAGCCATATCGAGTATGCTTGATATACACACGTACTCGTACATACATTTAGGTAACTTACACTGCAAAAAAAAAGTCCGGAACACATCTCTAACTAATCTTCAAGTATGGTTTATTTTAAAAATTCAACCAGCATAAGTATTTTAGTATAAGTATTCGTGATATTCCGTATATGTATGTACATGTGTATGTATAAAACTTGACTAAAAAATATTGCTAAATACACACGAGACAACAGCTGAAGCAAATAAGGCAAGTCCCTTTTACTCATACTTTGTGTTCGGACTATCTGCATATTCGAATATCAGTTTTCAAATTTACTGACTCTATCGTGTAGCTGAATTGGTTGAATGCCTCCATCTCAAATACCTTCCAATGTTAAACTATCTCAATAATAGCTTTGTTCCCCAAAACGTCAGAAGTTGGCTAGAAAGCGTTCTCATACTCTGTGAACTGGCAAGCGAGAGATTAAATGGGAGTGTTAATGAGGCAGTCTCTTCGTCAGAATTAACAATGTTTTCCCGAAAAACTGTTGCTAGTAAAATCGGCTACTGTCAAACAAATTGTGATATTCCGGTGTTGTTGAGTCAACTAATGGTGTATTGTGCAATTCTCAAAAAGTGGATAAGAAACATTAAATTATAAAATCCTTTTGTTTAAGCACTTTAATATCAAAATACATGTTGTGATAATGTAAAGGTTTCATGTTGTCGTTACTACAATTTGCCACTGTACACTTCGTTTATTAAAAAACCCCTTAAATAATTGTTTCATTGTTTTGCACGCGAATGTGAATTTTTTTTTCGTTTTCCTTTTGACTCGATATTCTGTTATGCTATGACGTCACACAGCTGTCAAGCCGAAACAAAAAATACAACGGGAAGAAAAAGTGTCGCAATCATCTAATTTATCATTCTAGGTGTCATATGTCAGCTGTAGAAATTTTGACATAACGAAGACTTTTCCCCTAGTATGTAAAGAGACTAGTGTATAGTTGTCGTTCTACTAGCCATGGCTACTAAAACCGTTCATCGTATTACGTATGACGATTGATCTCAATGTACAGAAAAGCTCAGACAACAACGCTGATTTTACTTTTTTTTTGACAAGTACATTTTGAAGAAAAAGTGAAAAAATATAAATATCGTTTAAAAGAGAAACATTTCCATACTCTCAGTAGCCGATAGCCAGTAGCGGGTTGCCTTTCGTAATGGAAATTCAAGTATAATTGCCTAGCGGCTACTAGTCTCCATACATAAAAGAGGTATTAATAAAATAAAACAGCGGAATTGTTGAAATATACGAGTATGTTGTATTTAACAAAATTGAACAAATTTGTAATCAGAAAGCGGTCACGTTCCTTTTTTATTTTTCTCTATATCCCTGAGAGCTTTTGAACAGTTTCAAATAAGAGTGAGTCATTTGTACTGAACATGTTTAATGGGTTGCTTGGAAATATTACTTAAAACGGTCGACTCGGGTGTATTTAGCAATAAGATTTTTGATACAAGAAACTTTCGAGTATATTCTGCTTGATGATTTGTATATGTACATATGTACATACAAGTTCGTTTTTAACTTTTTTTGGGATAGCGTTAAAGAGGTATCCGACCTATGCATGCCTGAGTATACGTACGTACAATTTTTTATTAAAGTATTTATATTTATATTGTGATTAAAAATACACACATACTTGCTTTATTTTTATATATGCATACATACATCCGAGCTGATACAGCGTTTGTGTTTAATGCATTAGTTTTTATATTCAACAAAAAAAAATTATATAATATTTGCTCGTAAATTATGTCAAACAATTTGCACAATCTGATAATACATACAAAAAGTGTTGCTAATGCAGTTATTCAAAAGTTTAATATTTAAAAATAGTAAAGAATTAGATTCTAGAATAAAAAAACGTTATTAAAACTAAATTAAAACTATTTAATACAACACTTTGTTAATGTTTTATTTTTAAACTACATACACTACGTATAATTTATATAAGGAGCTTCATAGCAAAATACAAATTTCAAATTTCGTACAAAAATGCGTAAAAATAATTTCAACTTGGATTAATTGTATGGGAAATGGTTTGAATCATTATTATTAATCAGATCAAATGCACGTACACGTACAAGTTTTTTTTTTTTTTTTACCATTTATTTAAATGATTAGATAGCTTTTAATATATATTATTAAATTGAATTCAAAATACCAAAAAAAAAAGTTGAAAAGTGGAAACGCTGCGTTTTATTGTGAAGCTCCTCATATTGAAATTAAAAAACAAAGTCGAAGCGTTAATTAAGAATCTATAGTATCAGATCAAATTTAATAAAATTTAAATGCGTCAAAGTGTTGAATAACGTGTCGAGAGAGTGAAGTAAAGGTTGATTGACATGTAATAATAAAATCTAACTAACTCAATATATGTATGTAATTGTATATACATACATATGTATGTATGTATAAACATATATCAGCACTGGAAGGTGTTTGTGTATATACATATGTATAAGCCTGCATTGCATAGTCAATGAATAAAGTATTTTAAACTTTGGGCTGCAATCAAACCAAAGTAAAGTGCTTTTGATAAATACCCCGAATCGTCAGCCTACGACAACTGACGACCTACTATGTTGCAAATGGTAAAATTTAGATGTTCTTCGGCTATTCATATATTAAAAAAATTCTACTAATAATAATGAAAGAGTTCAAGTGCAATCCAGAGAAGTCATAATGGTAAGTAAACCCAATGAAAGCAGCGAAACAGTTTATGTGACAAAAAAAAAGTGCATTATATATTGCACATTAAACGGCCTCGGTAGTCAATTACTAAATAAGTAGTAAAAAAACTGATTACTATTACTGAGCTTCTTCATTTGCTTTAATAAATTCGTATTCATTGGAATAGCATTCCCCACAATGAGTTAATTATATGTATGTATGTACGTACATAGCTTTCTAAGTGTTTAAACAATTATTTTGTAGAATGGTGACTACAAAAAGGTGTTTTTTTTTTCTTTTATGTTAGGCTATAGATTGCGCTTTTTGCTTTCGTGATGTGTATATGTGTGTGTGTGTTTGCGCTAAAAAATGCTAACGTTGTTTTGCTGCCGATCGGGACTTATTCAACTCCATTTTCACTCCCTCTATTACATTAAATACAAATTCCCTCAACTCACTACAACTCTTCGTTTTCGCTCTACACTCTACACTCTTCACCCTATTCTCCATGTAAAATACATGCATTTTTGTTTGTATTTTTTTTTTCTTCTAAATTTTTGTTAGCTGGCTAGTCGTTGGCCTGACAGGCAGACGGGCGAGCTATCCGATTGGCTTTTGGCCTGCTCGGCGCTCCTTTCGCCACATCTCTCCCGTTTCCGTCCAGCCGTCACCGTTGCGAGGCACTTCTCCACTCTAGGCGTGTATCTTGTGTCACGACACAGATGTCGCAAAGAATTCTTGCAGTCGCTGCACAGTGCTGCGATCTAGTTTACACAAATCGAAATCGAACGTTTTGGCGGTAATTTCGTAACAGCCGGTCGCAGCAATCATTTCGACCACCTGCTGCAGCTCCTCATTGTCTTGCAGCGTCATTATTTTGTGATGCAGTTCTTGCAATTCGGTTAGATATTCAGTTGGCAATGCTAGTGTATTTGTCGCACCGCTGTTAACACTTGCCGAATCTGCGGCAGATGCACCGACGGGCGCTGCCGGTGATGCAGGACGTGGTGGATGAGGTGGTGCTAACGGCGCGGCCGCTGCTGCAGCTACCGTTGAGGCGCTCGCAATGGCGGCAACATTTGTGGCAGCGTTGGCATTGGCGGTTGTGGTGGCTGTGGCTGCAGCGGCTGGGGAGCTTGTTACACTAGTGCCAGTCGGGTTATTGGGCGGCGGCAGAAATGCACCGCCACTTGTGAGTGCATCGGTAGCGTTGCTGCTGCTGTTTTGAGTTACACTTATATTGCTGTTGTTCACGTTTCCGCTGTTACTCGTGTTCGTGTTACTCGCGCTGTTGCTGCCTATGGGACCGCTTATACTTGCGGCTCGGCTATGTCGCAGCGCAGGCGATTTCGTTTGCTCACGTGCCGCTTTGTTTGCCTCTTTTCTCGATTGCTTCAGTGGCGGTTCAATGAATGTGTTTGCCGTTACGGTAGCAGCTGCTACAGAGCTGCGTCTTCGCTTCTTTTCTTCTTTTTCTACTTTCTTATCGATCTTCTCCGGCTTGTCAATACCATCCTTCGCCTTAGCATTACGTTCCCCACCGCGCTGCTTTTGTTCTCTACCACTAACAGCTGCTAGCTTTTCTGGCTTCTCTGGCGGTGTTGTGTCCACTTTGGTGCTGGGCGACGTTGTCGTCTTGGTGGCTGCTGCTGGCTTTGATGGCATATCCAGGAAACTACTACTTGAGCTGTCTGACGGTAAAGTGGCAGGTGCGATCTCTGTTGGAACTGTTGACGTAGTTGCCATTGAGCTAGTTTCTTTGATTGTCTTCGATACTGACGTTTCTTCTCCCGAGCGCACTTTGCCGCCATCGATTGCATCATTATTTGTATTGTTATGGGTGGCGATATTGCTGCTCGCCGGAGCGGGGATTGGGTTCGTATTTGTCGAAGGCGTTACTGGTACTGCGGCGCCGGCATTTTTAACGGCATGCTTGCTGCTGCTTCGAGCCTCCACTTCGCCTGTTTCGCTCGCGTTGCGTTTTTCGTCTTTGGATGCTTTCTCTTTGGATTTCTTTTCCTTGCTTTGTGACTTCTTTGTGGGCGCGGCACTACTGCTGATGGCGCCGTTGTTTTGACTGTTGGCGTTGGCGCCACTACTTGCAGTGTTTGCGGCTGGTGTTGCACTGTTCACTTCGACCTTGGGCGGTTCGCTATGAGATGCTGCTATTTCTGAAGACAACGCGGCGGTTGCAAGAGCAGTTGTGGTCACCGTTGTGGGCGCATTTACATTCACATTAGCCTCTGGGTGCTTTTCTATGCGTATCTTTTCATCACCACGCTCTTTATCCCGCTCCTTTTCCTTGTCTTTATCTTTATCTTTTTCCTTGTCTTTCTCTTTGTGTCTCTCTTTGTCACGCTCTTTATCACGTTCTTTATCTTTGTCTTTGTTCTTGTCTTTTTTCTTGTGCTTGTGCGACTTCTTCTCTTTCTCTTTTTCTTTGTCCTTTTCTTTTTCCACCTTTTCTCCTGGGTTGCTCGAGATGCCTAGGTGTTTCTTTTCGCCACCGACAACTGGTGCTGTCAGCGTAGTTGCAGCATTTGCGGCAAATGCCGTCTTGTCGATAATTTTGTCATTGCTCTTTGTTTTGGCTGCTTCCGTTTTGTCTTTGCTATCCTTATCTGCTTTCTTTGTGTTCATGTTAGCCGATAATGGTTGAGCTTTAATGTCCTTGGCTTCAGCAGCAATACCATTACCATTAGACGACGCTGATGATGCTGCTATGCTAGCACTGGCACTAAGGCCAACGGAAGTCGCAGAGCCGTGGCGTTCTTCTTTCGACTCTTTTGATTTACCTTCGCCGCTGCGATGCTTTTCTTTGTGCTCATCACGACGCTCCTTGTCGCGCTCTTTGTCCTTGTCTTTCTTTTCTTTCTTTGATTTCTTTCCGCTCGAGCTAGACTTTTCTTCGCGCGACTTTGATTCCTTACCCTCAGCTTTACTGGTATTGCCACCTGGTTTAGCCTCTTCCACACGCCCACTTGCGGAGGATGATGAACGAGGTGGAGTCGGCCGTTTCGGGCTTGTTGCACCCGCATCGCGTGTACCTATTTTTGGACTCAGCGAGCGTTTGGTGCCACCTTTTTCGCGGCTACGCTCGCGTTCTTTATCGCGCGTTTTATCTTTTTTCGACCTGGACTCCTCACGCTTCTCATGTTTGCCACTTTCGCCAGATGATTTCTTGCTGTCACTGCGCGACTCTTTATGCGGACTAGATGTCGACTTGTGTTTCTCTTTCTTTTCCGATTTCTCACGAGCCTTCTCGTTGCCACTGGTCGCAACCGTTGAAGTGCTGCTCACTTTGTCACGTTCCTTGCCAGATTTCTCCTTGATACTGGCATTGTTTGCATTGCCGCTACCGGAGTTAGGCATTACTACTCCACCACTGTTAACACCGCTTGCGCTACCAGCACTAGGTAATCCTTTGCCGCCACCAACGTGCAAACTATTGTTCTTGCCGTCAGGCGAATGCTTACTTGGGCCGCTTTTAATTGGCGTGCCAAAAAGATTAGCAAAAGAATTACTCTTCGAATCTTCAGCACGAGATTTGTGTTTCTTGCCGCCACTGCCCACGACCGCGTCGCCGCTACTAAGTTTTGGCTTACTAATCATACCACCACCTTCATCATTGATGGCGGCATTCGGTGTGGTATTAGTTGGTGGTGGGACAGCACCGCCAACCACGCCTGCACCGGTCACCGGTATGCCACCACCTTTCAGCAGCTTTTGACGAAACTCCTCAGATACATGGTCGAACACGAACTTTTGCACTTCGGAGCGATGATGTGGCGGTCCTGTCTGTTGCAAATCTAAATCGTAGGTGAATTGTATACGCTTTGGCTCATCACGATTGCGAAAATATATATCGATCGGCAGTAAGAAACCAGCATAACCGGATTCATTAATCACGTATGGCGGCTTGTTGCAAACTGGAGAGAATAAATAAGCGAAAAATAATTAGAAATTTTATTTTAAATTGTTAAGTACGGTTTGAGTACAAAATAATACTTAAAACGAAAAATCCAGCCGATTTGTGGATTTTGGTCCGCATTGTTTTCGGGACGATAGACAAAAATTAAAACCGAAAAATAATCGAATAGGGTCGCCTAAAAAACTGTCTTTAGTTAGGATAGTGATCGGCAGACACCCAGAGAGACTAGGTGTTCTCCCTGCAACGACTTCTGCAGAAATGAAGAAGAGCCTAAAACCGTGAGGCACCTTCTGTGTGAATGTCCTGCACTATAGGCTAGAAGAAGAAAATTCTTGGGAACTGAGTCCAAAATCATAGAAGAATTTTTAAATTGCGATCGAAAATAGCAGGCAATAGCAAATGTCCGAGACCATTTCGGCTTCTCATAAAATACATCAGCCGTTTGGAGCCGACATTCAAAGCGTTGTAAAAGGGTTTATGAAATATCACAATATATTTTAGAGTTTTTACAAATTAAAAAAATGCACTTGAAGAAGTCTGCCGGTTTTTCCTCTTAAAATACTATAACTTTAAGTTAGAAATCTGTGGTCCTTTGTTGGGATCTATTAAATTAGCTGAGGTGCAAAAGGTACGAGAACTGGGAAACAACAGTACCTACTCAATTTATTTTTACCCGTATTGTAGAAGGCGAAAGTCTCAATTATGGGCATATTTGGTAACAAAATTAAAGTTGCCGGTAACAACTGGCAACTTTTGGTGCCTTTTTGTATTACTGGCACAAATTCAACCGGTGAATATCATTATCACCATATGAGGTTGTAATAGCGTGGTAGTAGCGAAAAAATTGATATTTAATGCCGTTTGGAAAACAAAAGGGAAGTTCGAAGATATATTTTATCTTCCACATCAACCAGAACGATAAATAAAATTGTTAACTTTTGAACCCAAAAAATTTGTATAGCAATTTTTACATAAACTGTACTGCAGTGGCGATGGAACTGCATAATCGATACAAACTGCATTACCATCTTCGACGGAATTGCGGTTATAAGTGGTAACAATTTTCGGCAATAACATTTCCTGGTCGCATAAGTACCGGTGACAAGCAGAATAGACCCGTTAGTCGCTTTCAAAACATTCTTGAGAGAAAATCACCAATACTTTCATATATATTTCTCGAAAATAGTGGATCAAGTTATACGCCACTACAAAAACAATAACCTTAAAATTATTCACAATTGTTTGATTGGTATATGTATATGCACATGTGTATGTATGAAATCAACCAAGTTTTCAAACAAAATTTATTTATTATGTGTTGAAAGTAAAATCTGCAAAGCACTTTCATCATCATGATAAGGGTGCAAAGAGTTTTTGAGGCAGAATTAATGGGAAATCTCAATACTGTAAGGGACAATTGGATTGAGGTGAAAGCAATTAATGACAATAAAACGCCTCTGAGCTGCTGGATTTCGAATGGGGTTGATTATAGATAACCGCATAATGCATACACATATGTATGTACGAATATGTATTTGCAAATATGTATGTACACACACGCCTGCATTCACATGTTTGTAGGCATGTCTGTAAATTTGTCAGCGAATTCGTTTCATCAATGGATGTATGTACATATGTATTAAACACCAATTTTGCTGAGTGTGTACACAACTACACATACTACTATACATTTACATTTTCGGAACTTCAGCTCAGAAAATGAACTGGATTAAAAACTGATTTTGTTATTCGTTACACACATTGGTTCGACACGTTTTATCTTAACGACATTATTAATTGTAGTATTTAGACTAATCGTTAGTTTATTAAGTACTCAAGATATGTAATGTGGTGCTGAAAGCATCAAATTAGCGAATGCTTAAGACAATCACCGTGTATTATAAATAACCCACTTATGGACGCGGACGCAGTAATATTTTAAATTTGCACTTAAGATTTTTGTGTTAGTTAATTGAGAGCGAAAAAATATTAAATTCTTGTTTCAGTCAAACGGTAAGCACTAGTATATACTAATGTGTACATATGTATATATCAATTGTGATTAGCAATAATATTTAAATTAATCAGTAAATGAATAAATTCACAATAAGCAAGCAACAAGCAACAAGACGTTTCCTATGGCGGCAAAACAAGCTACTGACTTGATCAAACATCCTCAAAGCACGCCACAGCAAAAACCGAAAACACAAAAACACGAATTGTTTACGTGGTTAACAAGGATATGGTATTTTCTTTTGTCACCCAAAGCTTGGAAAAACAAAAATTCAGAACGAAATAATAACAACCAAAGGGAGTCAACAAGACTTTACCATAAGCCAATGCTGTACATCCCTTAGTTTATGCACGTCAACAACCACCCCCAACAGCAAGCAGTTGCAACCCTCTGACTAAGCCTCAATACAACCTACTAAATGTATCAACCCCATCCCTTTCACTGTAGATATTTTAATCACAAAAATACATATTTGTACTCCTTCACGCATGAGCTGATGAAGAGTTATAGTATCTTTGATTGTGTGTCGGTTTGTAATAGCACACGCGTGCATTTTTGCGTGCGTTTGTTCAATTCAAATCTGTATCTGCACGTACACAGTAAAATAAATGCATATACAGTTGCGGACATTGCAATCGAGACACATAAATTACATATGTATATCCCTTGTCAAGATTTAAGCAGTTAAAGTTGACATTTGTTTAAAACTGTTTAGTCAGCCTCCCCCCAATTTGAATTTGAATAAATTTTCAAGGAATAGATATGCTTTTTTTGCACTTTTTCAAAATGGACTTTCTTCAAAAACTTATTTTGACCATAAAAACAATAATTTTTAAAAAATTTTTTTGCACTTTTTCAAAATGGACTTTCTTCAAAAACTTATTTTGACCATAAAAACAATAACTTTTCAAACAAATTTGTTATATAGGAAAAATGAAGTTTTGTTTCTTTTGGAAAAATGTTCGCCAGCCTAAATTGTCCAAAATAATCACAGCTGATATAAGAATACACACATAAGCGATAATTTAAAATATGTTAGCTGTACGCCTTATATAAAAATAAAAATAAATTTATTAAATATAATAAAATATGTAAAAAAGAACAATCTAGGATTGCACTCAAAAAATAGTTTCACTAGATAATTATTTTTGTAAAAGAAGATATGCATAATGTCTCTATATATGTATGTACAAATGTAATTGCACTTGTCAGTATTTCACTGTCCACAGCTGTATTTAAGCAGATACACTGGTTTGTTAAGTTATTTCATTACTTACCTCTCTTTGGCTTTGGAAAAGAATCGTGTAAATTGAAAACGACCTTGTCAACGTAGGCGCTGATATCTGCCTCCTTCACACCACGTACATATAATTCCCAGTCATGTGTAAAGCCTTCCGACGTCTTCTTGCTGCGCAGCCTAGCCGTATGACCGATCTCGAATTGCACTTTTACAGCCATCGCTATGATTGGTGTGATAGTCGAAAGTTGCTGCTCTTAATGACAACCGATAATCAGACTAGCACTTCATACGGTTGATAAGCAGATGTATCACCAATAAACACAGTACAGTTTTCTTCCCTTCGCTTACAACTCGTCCTGGTGTGTACAAACTAAACGCTATCCACTTGTTTTTTTCGTTATCTTACTTTCTATATCGCTGAACACGAAATTTCCAATTGGTACCCTTAACCTTCAGGAGGAAACATTAAAAAAATGTCATTAGTAAAATATTAGATATAAGTAGGTAGGTTTGTAATAAATTAGGAAAATGGAGTTGTCAGCCGGACGCTTGGTAATTGCACCTATACATACATAAGTATGTACATACATTAGTATGCACACCAATCGATAAACTAAATGGAAAGCAGGTGCCGTTAACATAGTAAATAGGTAAGATGATTTTAATATTATTAATATAAAGTTTTAATAGGATACCTTTATGTTTATACTACATATTTGTCTATCAATTCATATACTTAAATTCATATCTAAAGTATATTTGTATGTCAACATTCATATATGTAAGTATGTATATGTATGGATAAGAAGACGTGCATAAATCAAAATGAAGAAAGCGGTGAGGGAAAATGCGCCGACGCGTGTGTAATGCACTGGTGGTGCATTTCGGTAGCTGAGTGGCGCGTCGCTGTGGCACGTAATCATCCACACTGTGCCTTGCCTCATTCACACATATTCTTATGCATGCTACGTACGAAGAGGCGGAACACTTTGCACCAGCAGATACAGCAACAACAGTTTATAAAATTTAAACGCCTTTCGTGTTGAGTTTTTCTGATCGCGTTGCAACTGGTTTAAAGTTTTCTTTGATTTGTTTGAGATCACTAGCACATATATTTAATAAGGCTTTTACTCATTCGACTTTGTTATTGATGCATCAAAATTTTGTTTTATATACATACATATGTATGTATGTATGCGTATAAGCAATAATAGTGATATCCAAATTCATTGAAAACAATAAAAACAATAAAGACAGCTAATATTTATCACTCGGCGTCGACGTCGACTTTCCGTCTCGCCGTCGCAAAAGCGCAGCATGTTAGTTTTCATACAGCTACAGCTACCATCGCTGTTGGATACCACCGGCACATTTTAATATATGGTGCAGGTACTTCCTGTTTTATCGCTGATACCCAGCCAGAAATGCACCGCTGCTTGACATCATTACCACATTTTCGGTAAATCTTGCTTCGGCATGCTCACCTTTTCTATTGACTGCCGCCGCCTCTGCCTATGGCGCTGCTGCTGAGGCTGCTGCCCCCACTAACTTTTTCACTTCGATTTTTCACGTTGGCTAGGCACTTAAATTTACTTTGTGCACATTTGTGTAACTTTTAGTTTACGCAGTGCAATAATTTAATGCATATGTTTGCTTAAAACTTTACAAAACTTTTTTACACATCCATGTTTTTTTCATTTGATGCAATTTTCAATGAAACTAAATTTTTCAACACCTCAACGACGACCTCTTTCATACTGCTCTTTCTACTTCTCGCGATTTCTTTTCTTCAATTTTCCTTTATTCTCTTGATTGCTCTTATCTTCTTTTTGAAATGTTCTTTCTGACAAATCACAGTTGGCAATGCTGTCGACTGTTTGGGTCTTTGCTAAATGATTGTAGTCCAATTGCAGACAAAACAACCTCTGTCGCTTTATTTAATACGGTTTCCACGACACGTGATTCGCTCTCAAATTCGTTACTCGCTCTCTCATTCGTAATGGGCTTCCCAATCACGAACCGAATCAACATCATTCAAGATACACAATTTTCTGGGCAATTCACCTCATTTGTAGTTGATTCAATCTGAATCATTATTCGAATCACGAAAGAATCGATGTCGAATCAACATCATTCCCCATACAAAATTTTCTGAACGATTTATCTCATTTGTAGTTCATTCAATCTGAGTTATTATTCGAATCACGAAAAAAACGATGTCGTCTCGAATTTGAATCGGAAATTTATCGATAATAGCTGCCAAAATACATACAGCTATTATCAAACAAAAATTGTACAACCAAGAAACAATTAAAGGCTTAAATGGATTGTGAAGAAGAGGTTACGTCGAAGAGGTTGTTGGATACAACTAGAGTGAATGTAGAGGCAAAAGTATGTCTGTGAGTATTTCAACAGAAACAGAAATGCCAAACGAATCATGAATATGTCGTGTAACCCGGGTGAAACACGTGATTCGATGGTCGAGAAAAAACCGTATTACCAGATTTTTGATGTAGTGTTATTAGTTACGTTCGTTTGCAATCTACAACAGAAAATATCAAACAGCAAAATTCAGTGGAATTGTCTTCTCTTCTCTCACAAAAGGAAAATATGCATTGCAAAACAGTACGGGAACGCAAAATTTGCAGAAACAGGCAACTTCAACGAACAGCTGATTGAATTCTTGTCCGCATCCAAATATGCAAAATGGAAAACATTGCATTAGTGGTTTCTAAGAAAATTCTACTAAGGAAACTTAACCAAACTAACATTTACTTGCAACTAGCAAGTTTTACACACCTATTTTATAATTTTTACCTTTAAAATTCTTAAACAAAAATTTCGTAATTATGCAAATCGCAATAATCTGTTTTTGATCAGCTGTTTCGCTGTTGACAAATTTCAGCTTCTCCTCAAATTGAAATGTCACTTTGCTCTCGCAATTTCCCCTACTTTGTTAGTTTTTGGCGTACCCGAACTTACCTTATTAAAGGGCCGTACACATACAAATTTCGTCGCTTTACTTGACAATTCGAAATTTAACAACAAAGCATGAAGTGTAGAAGGTTTGCTACATAGAACGCTTTGACAGTTTCTACGTTAGTGGTTTGTTTTCAATTGTTATTTGTGTCTACTCCAAATATTTTGTTTAATAAAATATTAAGAAATGAGTTTTACTTATATAATTAAGCGGTAGTTATGCTACTTATGTATGTTTCAAAGTCGCGAGTGTAATAAACTATATTCAGGCCGAGCATATTTCGACAAGATAAATAAAAACTGATCAAAGAGGTGTTTTATTTGGTATTTATTAATATTTCTCTTCTTTTATCTTTATAAAAGTAAGTATACACGCAAAAACTATGAAATACTAGTAAATTTTCTAAATTGTGTGTATATGCACGCAAACTAAAATGGAAATGCAAACAGTTGGTTGTCAAAGTATACAAAAGTTGAGAGTTCGCCATGATTTTGCTTCGTTTTGCTTTGCTTTACTTTTCTCGCCTTGTATTTAGCAGCACACATATAACATCAGTACTTTAACTTATCTGTCAAAGCGAAACTCTGAAGCAAAGCAAAGCGAAAGTCTTATGTGTACGGCCCTTAACTCATTACCCCACTTCTTCATAAGCAAACGCCAGATAATTACGTCAATTTGATTGCAAGGTTTTGTGTGTGGGCAATTTGATATCATAACATAATCATTTGTAAGATGGCGTCATACAAATAAATTCGATGCATTAAAGCGAAAATATTCTTTCAGTATTACAGAAGATGTGATATTTTCCTTCTAAGTACATACAAATAGATAATCCAATAGGAAACAACTCAATATTTGCTTTCATATTATTATACTAAAGATGTTGCCGCCACAAACTTTTCGAGCTAATGAAAATTTAGCTGTCAAAGCATCACTTTGACAGTTGATTGCCAGCAATATGTTGGCAATTGATAACTTAAAATATATCAAATATAAATTGCTAACATCATTCAATTTACTGTCTCTATTGGCAATTTGCTTCAAAATTACGATTGAACGCAATCATAAATTCCGTGTCGAGTTGTCGGGTTAGATAATAGAAACAGTTTTTTCTAATAGCGGACACCCCTCGGCAGACAATGGCAAACCTCCGAGGGTATTTCTGCCAAATAAAAACAAAACTGTAGGTCCCTTCATTTATGATATAATATAAAAACGCACACCGCAAATGGTAGGAAAAGCTCGACCAAACACTGAGCTATATAGTGTACGCGCCGAAATTGTATTAATATATTATAATAAAAAAATAATCCAGTCATCGACGAACATTCGCAGCGTACACACGCACTTATATCGTTCTGCCGTGATCTTTTTGTTATCGTTGTTAGCGCCTTGCGCTTTTCTACGAGTGCCGTTATATACTTATAAACTTTTCTATTTTTTCTTCGCTTCTGCATACAATCAACCACATTTCACGCATTAGTGTAATTATTTGATTTTGAACTATGGCCACCGGGGCCAATAACCTCGGTAACAATAAGTTTGCCTTATTGTCTCCGACCCCTAGAGCCAAACGCAAAAAACCTGAAACTACTGTATTAGACATTTTTCCGGAACTACCAGTTGTTAAAAAAGACGACCCCACTTTCCTGGTCATGAAATCACTTGATGGTGAAAAACCATTGACATCTCTATCTTGTTTTGCTACATACAAAGGAATACAAGCGATCAGCAAGGAAGTTAATAACATAACTGAGCTTCGTGATGGTAGCCTTTTGCTACTAGTCAAAAATAAAAAAATCGCCGAAAAATTTCTAGCTGCCAAGGTGCTGCCTGGAGTCACCAATATCACGGTCAAACTACACGACTCTCTCAACTCAGTCAAAGGAACTATATACGCCCCGTTCCTCAATCATTTGTCCGACGAGGACATTGTGGAAGGTCTCAAGGAAAATTGTGTTAAACATGCCTACAAATTTTCCAGAATCATTGACGGTTCTAGGAAATACACTGGTGCCATCCTACTAACCTTTGAAAAGTACCACCTTCCCGAAAAAATTGAAGTAGCTTGGAGAACCCTGTCCGTCCGTCCTTATTATCCGAATCCCATGCGTTGCAAGGTCTGTCAAATTCTTGGACACACCGCTAAATTTTGTCGAAACACAGCAGCATGCGTCAATTGCAACTCCCCACCTCATTCTCCTATTGAATGCGCTCGTGTTATGTGCGCCAACTGCCTAGCAGATCATCCAGCTTCCTCAAATTTATGTCCCAAATTTAAACAAACCAAAGAGATTCTAAAAATAAAAACGATAGACAAATGCAGTATGCGCGATGCAGTCAAAAAATATAATGCTCAACAACCTAGCTCCTCTAATCCCAATTCGTTTGCTAATATTACTAAAGCTACATCCAAAAACATAAATCAATCTACACCCAAAAAAAACAACATCAATTCAAAAAATCTTACGCCTTTAACAAGTCAATCTTCAACCCACTCCCCTACCCCTCCACCTTTTTCTCCTTTACCCACCCGCAGTCAATATCCTGCAGTTATTCCCACTAATATGAACATCCCCTCTCTCCTCCCACTTCATCAGGAAACTGATTTACCATTATCCACTCTCAACCAATCACCTGTAAATACTCTTATTAATATAAACACCTCCTCTCTTCCCCCACTTCCCCACGAAACTTACGACCCAACCATAGACCCCATACATTCCGTTGTTGAATGTACCATGGATAATTAGACGCATGTCTATATTCTTATATTCATGTCTGACTGTTATCATGTTGTGCCTCCTACAATGGAATATGAACGGTTACTTCAACAATTATATTCAACTAGAAATATTAATTAAACACCATAATCCTTCTGTCATTCTATTAAATGAAACACACCTTCCCCATAATGTTACACCGCACACTCCTAAAGCTTACACTGGACATTTTTACAACCTTCCGCATATTACTTCTAGCAAACAGGGCATAGCCGTGCTTGTCAAGAGAAACATCCCTCATTCAGCCTCCATCCCCCAATCCAATATCTCTTCCCTTGCCATCGAACTTCAAACCTTCAATAAAATTACAATAGTTTGCTCCTACTCTCCTCCTAATCAAATAATCAGCTTAACTGACATAAACAACATCATCCCTTCTTCTAATAATCCTTTCGTTCTGACTGGCGATTTCAACGCGTGGAGCCCACTCTGGGGGTCTTCCAGTGTCAACTCAAAAGGGCGAATAATTGAGGATGCCATTCTAGCCTCCAACATCATTATCCTGAACGATGGATCTCCTACTCATTTCTCGACTCATTCATCTTTTACCCACATTGACCTTACCCTTTCATCTGTTTCCCTCTCTTCCAATACTACATGGCACCTCATAGACGATCTTCACGGCAGCGATCACTTTCCGATCTTAACCAAAATTCAAACTTCCCGTCCCCATATCCTATTTAAACCCAGAATATTCTTTAAACCCGACCTAGCAGATTGGACCAAATTTGAAGAGACCTGTGAAACTATTTCCTCTTCAGTTCCTGTATCACACAATGTTAACCAGGAATCTTCAAACATCAAAAAAATCATTCGTTCCGCTGCAAACCAATCCATACCTCTTTCAACAACTAAATCTGTCAAACAAACCCCGTTGTGGTGGAGTAGGGAACTATCGAATTTAAGAGCAAGTAAACAACAGGCCTGGCGTGAATTCAAGTGCAACAGAACCACAACAAATCTAATATTATATAAAAAATATAATGCTCTTTTTCGCCGCGCTGCCAAAAATGCAAAACTTATTTGCTTCCAAAAGTTTACCAGCTCTATCTCTGCTTCTGCTGATACAAAAAAAATCTGGACTGACATCAAGAAACTCACTGGTTTAAGCTCCCACTCTCCTATCACTTCCCTTAAATCCCACCGCGGCAACCTGCTATATCCTTGCGATATAGCATTGGAATTAGCCAATCATTTCTCCAACGTCTCTTCTGACTCAAGCTTCCCCCCTGAATTCCGCTCCAGTAAACTCTCCTTCCTCCACTCTAATACAACATTTCCACATCGGTTATCTTCCTCTGCCAAACTATTAGATGCTAATTTGTCACTTCAGGAACTTAACTGCGCCCTAAAAGCAGTTAAAGGTAAAACTCCTGGTATTGACAAAATTTCTTATCCCATTATAAAACACATCCCTCCATCCCTCCTATCCCGTCTAATCAACCATTACAATAATATCTTTTCTACTGGCATTTATCCCATACTTTGGAAAACGAGCGCTATTATCCCAATACTTAAACCAGGTAAACCTCCCGATGATGTAACCAGCTATCGTCCCATATCTCTTCTTCCCTGTTTAGGTAAACTAATGGAAAAAATAATTGCCTCAAGACTATCCTGGTACATTTATTCAAACAACTGCATACATCACAATCAAGTCGCGTTCAAGAAAGGACACGGAACAATTGACGCCCTGTTACATCTTGACCACTTTATATCCGAATCCTTATCCAGTAAAAATCACATCTCCCTCCTATCCTTAGATTTTGCAAAGGCTTTCGACCGAATTGGCATACAAGTGGTTTTAAGACAATTATACAAGTGGAATGTTGGTCCCAAAATTTTCAACTTCATCAAATCATTTCTGTCCTCCCGCAAGATTAGCGTCCTTATTTCCAGAATCCGTTCCCCCATCCTTCCTCTAGATAACGGCACACCTCAGGGTTCACCTCTATCTGTCATATTGTTCGTCATAGCTTTTGATGAACTCAGCTCTATATTTTCCGGTTTTCCTAACGTTTGCCATCAAATATATGCTGACGATGTATTACTTTTTTCAAAATCATCTAACTTAAGCACAGTTATAAGCTCCTTTTCTGACATTCTATCCCATATTTCCTCATGGTCACTTTCTTCAGGTCCCACAATCTCCTACAATAAATCCAAGCTACTTCATATATGCAAAAAACACAATTGTAATATACCCACACTAACTTTTAATAATGTAAATATCTCTTGTACAGATAGCCTTAAGTTTCTAGGTTTAATTTTAGACTCTAAGTACTCATTCAAACAACATTGTTTATACGTTAGAGAAAAGTTATTCCTTAAGCTAAATATTGTTAAATATTTATCAAGTAAACGCTCGCTAATCAACTCCGAACTTCTGGTCAACGTTTCAAAGGCTATCATCTTATCGCTTATCAACTATGGGTTAGAAATATACGGACAACACGCTAAAAACAGCCTCAAGCTTTTGGCATCCCCATATCATACGGGGGTCCGTCGTGCCATACGAGCATTCCCTACCTCGCCAGTAAAGAACTTACTCATTGAATCTGGATTTCCCTCCCTAACAGACAACGCAGAGGACAGCATTAAAAAACTCTATGCGAAACTCCTTCTCACCGCGAATGTCTTCCTAAAAAAAGACTTTCTATCGGCAGTGACTCGAAAAAGAATTCCTAAAGTTCCTTCGGCAGTTTACAATTGTTCAACATTTGCGATATCCAATGGACTTCCACTAACATCTTTATCACAGCGGCATAGGCATCATCCTACATGGCTGTTGAGGAGCTCATCATTTCGTAACGAATTAAATCTGCTCTCGAAATCCACCACAACATCAGCAGAGTATCGTGCTCGTTTCTCCGAAGTCGCAGCTTACCTCAAAAATTCAGGTTGGCAGTTAATCTATACAGATGGGTCTAAAGCTAACTACACCTCCTTCGCCGTTGTCAAAGAAAACGGGGAGGCCATATCCTACGGATTATTGTTTCCCTTTTGCTCCATCTTCACAGCAGAAGCAACGGCTATTCTGCAAGCCATACAGTACGCATCAAAAACCAAGGGGAAGTTCACTATATGCACTGATAGTATGTCCTGCTTCAACGCCATAAAAAACTGCAACTTTCACAACCACATTATTGGAGGGATTAGAAACGTTTTGATTTCTCACCCTCATAAAATCCGTATCATGTGGGTGCCAGGACACTCGCATATATACGGTAATACAAGAGCAGATAACACTGCCAAGGAAATGAGAGTAACTCCTACTACCACCTCAGACATCATCTGTAAAAGCGACGTCTATCGACTTATAAAAGAACTGAGAAAAACCAAACTAATGGAAGATTGGATCCTTTACAGGCATCACTACTCTACAATCAATCACAATTGCACTACACCAACCTACCTATCATGCCTTCCACCCAACATTACCCGACCGTATACTCGTCTAAGAATCGGACATACCATATTATCACACGCACACCTGCTAGAAGGGAGGCACCCTAGCCTGTGCCCATTCTGTAATGCCTCAATCACCATAACCCATTTATTAACTTTCTGTCCTGCACTAGAACAACAAAGAAATCGCCACTTTGCGGAACATGACCCTATGTCATTGCTCTCAAACCCGTCCAAACAAGGCATCTCTATAATTTATAAATTTTTAAAGGATTCTGATCTCCTTCAACGCATCTAATTAACCAGACAGCCGAAAGCCTTTGAAGCTAGCGCTGCGTTTACTTGTAGTTTGTATGATAATTGTATTGTTATATAAGCTTAAATAAAATAAAAAAAAATAAAATAAAAAAAATAATCATTTGGATATTGGTTCTCGCAAAGATATTAAAATATCGATAGTGTTATCGCTGGTTTGACACCTCTATTCGATTGCATTATTCAAACAGCTGTTTACCGCAACATCTATTAGAATTGTAGAAATAAAATACAAATTGAATCGATATGCTGTTATATTGCAAAGTAATAAAATTATAAATAATACGAAAGCGGTAGAAATGGCCTCGAGAATTATATAAAAATTGTTCCAAGATGATGTTAAAAATAAATCAGAGAAATTATCAGGTCACAGACTTGGTAGTGCGTATAGCTTTGGTGTCATTGTTAATTTATTGGCTATTGCCTTGGCGATTTGCTTCACATTATAAATATTTGAAACGAAATGAAATATTTGATGAGCTTGTTGAACAAGTAACAAGTAATATTTCCATGCAACGTATGCCGCCATGTGACTACAGTGATATTTTAGCAGAGAATGCAGACACATATCGCTCGCATTACCGGGACCATGTTCTTCGAGGAGAAGAAATACTGCCGGGAGGAGAATATTTTCCTGAGGATTGTAATGCACGCTTTAGCACCGCAATCATTGTGCCTTACCGAAAGCGAGAAGAGCAACTACATGCTTTTTTAATTTATATGCATAATTTTCTGCGACAACAACGTTTACACTATCGAATTTTCTTAGTTGAGCAATACGATCAGAAACCATTTAATCGCGCAAAACTTTTCAATATAGGATCAATAATCGCGGCAGAGCTTGAATATCCTTGCTTAATATTGCATGATGTTGATTTACTTCCAATGAATTTGGGTCAACTATACGCTTGTACTCAGAAACCACGTCATATGTGCTCCGCTTTAGATATATTTCGTTTTACATTGCCATATCGAGGACTATTTGGAGGAGTTGTAGCTATTCGAACGCAACAGTTTCGATTTATTAACGGTATGTCGAACTTGTTCGAAGGATGGGGCGGTGAAGACGATGACTTCTTTAATAGATTGTATTCGCATAAAATTGATATATGTCGTTTTGATCCGAGCTATAGCAGATACACGATGATGCGACATAAGCCAGAGAAAAAGAACGAAGATCGCCTTGAGTTGTTGAGAAATGGATATAAGCGCTTCCTAACAGATGGCTTGAATTCGTTAGAGTACAAAGAAAGGGAGCGTCGAGTGCATAGCCTGTTCACACACGTACTAGTCGAAACGTGAGTTAAAATAAAAACAGATAAAAAGTGGCTGAAAACTACTTTGTAAAGGCTTGTGGTTGTAGTTATCGAGATTACGATGAAAATATATACATATACATTTGTTTAAAAAAATAAAATATTTATAAATTAGAATAATATTCGAAGTTGAGGCCTAATACGCACGCGCGTACGATTTGCATAAACGCACACAACACGGATAATTTACACTTCTCGCGGCTACAAAATGCTAAACAATTTATTTGTACTACATGTATGTATGTTTACGTATGTACATACAGTTCAATCCTAATGTAACAATGTCGAGTGCTTTAAATTGTTTTAAATTTAGAGCACTAAGAATTGTCGATTGAATTATGTATATTTAACTAGAACAATGGCGATAATAAATTGATAATAATAATAGATTGAAATAAATAAAATGTATTTAATTCAATATATGTACATTGTTTTTATTCTACCCACTCCAAACAGAGTCCCTTATCCAGTCAATAAAGTTATACACACGGGTATAAACACCCGGTTGGTCAGGTGTACCACAACCGATACCAAATGATGTAATACCAACTATTGTGTACATGCAAGGGTAATCCGGATGGTAGGCTAATAGTGGGCCTCCTGAATCGCCGCTGCAAGTGTCTTTTGTTTCATTTGATCCAGCACATATTTGCAATATATTATCTACTCCTCTTGGAAGTTGATCTACATCTCCAGATTCGGTTAGACGTTTACAACGATCGAAACCGAAGCGTTCCAGTGTTACTTTTAATAGTTTCTTTGAATCGGCATCGGCAAAGCGTATACTTCCCCAACCGATGGCCACAAACTTTTGAAATTCATCACCAGATGTGGTGGGTAGGCAGGCGGGGTGTTTATACGCGTCAAACTCAACTGCACGCTCCAGTTCTACAAGGGCTATATCATTATAAGTCATACCGCTATTGTAATCTCTGTGCGTAACGTAGCGTCGGACCCGAAAATCCTCTGGGCGCGCATCATCGTTTTCTCTGTCGAAATCCAATTCACCTAAACGAACAATATTCACTTCTCCGCTATGGAATATAAATAAAAAGTATATCTTATGAAATAAAAAATTATTATTATTATCTATTTTTAAATAATCTATATATGTATGCATGTATATGTATGTATGTATGTACATACATACATATTTTGTCTAAGGGAGATCTGAATAAATGCCTCCAAAATTAAAAGTGCCAATGTTAAAATTTTTTTTTTATATATGTATGTACATACTTGAATTTCACAGCAATAAAATTAAATTTAACGTTTAAAAAAAAATGTTTTGATAATACATACATATGTACATATGTGTATGCACTTATTGTATGTACATTTGTACATATGCATGATATCAAATATACGAAAAGTCACTCACCGGTGTTTTTGAGAAAACGCACCCAAGTTTTGAAGCTACGTACATACATACATACATATATGAAAAATGCAGTTATTCGGTTTGGGAATGTCGGGAATTCAGCCAAAATATTGAATATAAAACTACTTATTTACATTATTTCGAATGATTAACACCCACAAATGTCAAATTTTGCATTAACTCGATTTTGCAAAAAAAAAAACGCTACTTTTTCGGTTATGCCGGGAAGCCACAGATATACATATGTACATATATGTGTATATACATATGTAAATACATACATACATATGTATATACATAAATAGCTGAAGCAAACGTATTCAAAAGCTTCCTTTTGTTCAACTTAAAAACTTTATTCTGTCGTCATTCTTTTATAAGATCTCAATAGAGGGGGTTTAGCATATTGAACCCGGAATTACCCAAATTCATATGTACATACATGCATATACAGTGGTGTAACCAACTTCAAAATGACATAGTTTGCCACTTATGTATGTAGATTCATTTAAGAATTTTCATTATATAACATAAACCATACAAATTCAAGTTGGAACTTTGTAGAAAATTAAAAACAATTAAACAAATCTTCAATTAAATTTTGAACTTATTTCTCAGAAGTGTTACAAATTTTTTGAGCATGCAGTTTTATAGCCCAATGAGTTTTAGTATAATATTGTGAAAGTTTCATGTGGCTAGGAATAACCGTTGATTTATTATAGTTTTTTGGTGTCAAAAAAATTCTAAAAACCTCACATTGTTATAATAAAATTCTAACACTTCTAAAAAAAATTTTTTAAATTAAATAAATATGTATGTATGTATGTACATAGGTGGCAAACAATGTAATTTTGAATTTACTTATGTAGGTAAATATACATACATTAGATTAGATTAGATTAAAATATGAGGATTGCACTGCGACCTGTGGATCTATTGTGCCCTCAGTACCTTACAACACCTCCCCCAGTCCGAGAGCATCTATAAATTTTAAGATGGATCCCGGGCTTAGGGATTGTACGTGTTCCTCCTTTGGCCACATCTGACCTAGCCACCTCTCCCTTCGACGCGCCACAGCGTTCGTTCCCATGACAGTCGGGTCTACGATACCGGAACGACCCGGATTTATGTCCGGCCAAGGACTGTCGCCTCAGCATAATTTGTGTTGCTACAACAACAACAACAACGCGCCACAGCGTCATACATACATACATACATATATTACCAATGTAGCTTAGGATTTAGCGTAAAATTCGAGTACGCTATACAATTTCTTCGACAATTTCGATTCTAAGAAATTACTTCGCGCTAATGTTCTACATAGATATTTTTATAGTTATATTTACATATGTATATTCGTGCATGCATATATGTACATATAAACGAAGACTCACCGGTTCGAAGTAAGACAATGCGCTGCAGTTAAAATATATTTCTCGCTAATCAATGTACCACCACAAAACCACTCTGTTGGTTTATCTCTCTCCGCATGGCCTAAACGTGCAATATGCGGAAATTCCTTCGGGCTTGCCGGAGTACCACCAACAATAAGCGGTATGTAGGGCTTACAATTATCTACTGTAAAGCTTAGTTCTTCTGCTCCATGTATGAAAGCGCTGAAAGTTTGCACCTCTTCGAAAATTTGTCGCTTAACATCAGTGCATTCTTAAATAAATTATAAAACAATAAATTAAAATAACGCAATATCAAATAAATACTTGCGCAAATTATTTACTTTTTACTTCAATGAGCGGCGGGCTTTGTCCTCTTATAAAGGCACATTGTATTGAAAGTAAAAATAAGAAAAGGACAAATGGCCAATATATATTCTTGAACTTCTGCATAGTATACCTATGCAACCAATCACTTTGATGAGTAGCTTGTAACTGGCAGCGCAAATTGAAAATGCTGCGCCAATGTACTCCATACACATTTTCACGTGCATACTTAAATACGTAGTTATACATATGTACATATATTCACTCGAATCTCACTGATTTCAAGCGTACATAAGACTGATTCTCTTAACTATTCTCCGAGTGTATTGTTAATAGCGATCTACATACATATATACATATACGTACATATATACAAGAATAATAAGTTAATCATTCTTGCATATGTATGTATGTATACATATCGATTGATCGCCTAACACAGGTTTTGGTTTTCTTTATATGTATGTAAGTATGTATTTTAGTATGTTTATTTAACTATAGAAATTTGCTCTCTGTGGAACTTGTGAGCTTTTATACCATTTCTTGAAAATATTAATCATTTGTAATAGAGAGTTGTAAGTTGAGTCTCTAATATAGCTTCGAGTGTTTCTAGAATTATTACTCTGCTGTATAATAACAAAGAATATGTAAATACTTTTTGGAAAATACTAGTGCTTTTGTTAATATTCTTTTTTTATGTATTATGAATATAGTCAGCGTCGTATACTGTGATTGGATGCAAAAGTTCATAAGTCATTGAATCTTTTGTGAAAGTTAGGGCCGGTATTACAATGCATTTTTAAGTCTAGTTTAAGATTTTGCGTTTCACCAATCAAATCTTAAGCTCGACTTAAGTTCAACTTAAGTCGCCGAATTTCTCGTCTTAAACTGATCTTATCTTTGCTAACAGCTGATCATTGCTTGTCAAATAAAATTTTAAAGACTTAAATAAAAATATTTGAAAAAATCTAAAGAATTTGCGAAATATGGAATTTGATTGGGGTAGTGATGAAGACATTGACTTAGATTACGAGGAAGTTATAAATATTATTGCATTAAGGAGAACTAAAGTAATTTCAATTGTCGACGAGAAAGATTTTCGCCACCGATTTTATTTCAATAATGCTTGAAATGTCCTTAAATTGATAATATCGAATTAAAGCATAAAGGGCCCTACACATACAACTTTCCTCGCTTTACTTGACAATTCGAACTTTAACAACAAAGCATGAGGTGTAGAAGGTTTGTTACATAGAACGCTTTGACATTTTCTGCGATGACTGTTTGGTTTGAATTGCGATATGTGCTTATTCAGAGTATTTTGTTTAATAAAATAATAAAGAATAATACAGCTACTTATGTATGTTTGAAATTCGCGAGTGTAATATACTTTATTAAGACTGAGAAGTAAAAAGTCTTCTTGTAGCATCTTTCGACAAAATAAATAAAAATCGATCCAGGGGAGTTTAGGAAAACGATGAGGGTGGTTAACAAAGAGGTGTTTCATTTGCTATTTGTTCATATTTTACTTATTTTCTCTTTTTAAAAGTATTTACATATGCGAAAATTATGAAATACAAGTGAATTCTCTAAATCGTGTGTATATGCACGCAGAAATAAAATGGAAATGTAAACAGTTGGTTGTCAAAGTGTACAAAAGTTGAGAGTTCGTCATGATTTTGCTTCGTTTTGCTTTGCTTTACTTTTCTCGCCTTGTATTTAGCAGCACTCGTATAACATCAGGTATTCAACTTTTCTGTCAAAGCGGAACTCTGAAGCAAAGCAAAGCCAAAGTCTTATGTGTACGGCCCTTAAGACTATCAGGTATGTGTATCCTTTATTATTTCCAAAGAAATATAAACTACTTTAATTTGTCTCAGGAACCATGATTTGTGTCTGGAAAGTATATAAGCTCCTGTCTCACGAGCCATAACATACGAGTTCACGTCACACCCTATAGCATTGTTCAGAGAAAATTTATAAAACTTCGACAAAGAGAAAAAAGGACAGCGTCAAAATTTAGTTTGCCCCTAGATTACCCACCAAGTCAATCTAATTCGGATCGAAATTGCTTCTTCTCTTTGTATTTTAAATTTTGTTTAAATTAAATAAATCTATTTCTGTAATATTTGAACTTGAAAATACTTTTTTAACTAACCGCATACAAATCTATTTATATGAGTTATTTTCTATTTGAACAAATTTCAAAACATGGAAAAACAAAGCAAATGCTTGTGGTGCTACCATATTTCTGAATTAAATATTTTCCATACTTAAGTCTCCATTGTAAAACGCAAATGTGTGCAAAATCTTAAACTGGTCTTAGCTAAGATTTGTCTTAACTAGAACTTAAGTTCAACTTAAGATTGGATAGTAAAACCGGCCCTTAATAACTGACATTATTAAAAGAAGGGGGTCTAACATTTTGTGGTTAGCCAGATTTAGAAGTTATACACGTTTGCTTAAAGTGAGCTTACACCATGACTCAATTATTAAAGGTTTGGTAACTAAGCAGCTAGCTCCTTTACTTTTTCTTAAACGGCTCCCTTAGAATCAAAACCGTGTTGCTTCTTAAGGTAATAATAGTAGTTACCTCAAAAATTTTTAATACCAAAAATTAATTGGCAACACTTTTTGTTTCTTATGTGCGCGTAAACGGTAAGTTTAATCCGGATTCTACCAAGATTGACCCCGGCTCGTAAATACTCGTATTTCATGTAAAAGTGTATAAGTGGCGCGCTTTTTCAATGAACGCTTTTCACGCGCATATAATTTCGATGTGACAGAGTGGAAAGTTCTGTAATTTCTAAAAGGAATGGGTTTAAATAAATTAAAAACAAGTAAAAAAAGCTGTCTTGGGCTATGCCGAAGGCTTCATACCTTTAATAAATGGAAGAAATGTATGAGAGCCATATATTTTAATTATTTGATATTATTGATTTTGATTGCTATATAATACTCCCAATAACGGTTAATATTTGTGGAAAATTACAAGTATTTAGCTGATGAAATGAAGGAGTTTTGACGGAAAATGCAATATCTGAACAATCGGTTGTATGGCAGCTATATGCTATATTTATCCGATTTTAATGATTTTCACTACATTAGTTCTTACTATACATATTCTTTCAAAATTTTCAAGACTTAAGCTGCTTAAATGAAGGGGTTTTCAATGCTCGCTTACTTCTGAAAGCAAGCGACATGTCGCACGTGAAGACCGCAAAAAGTTGAATGTATGCTTCTTCTCGCAAACCGATCGGTAAGCGAGCGCTCGCTTGCCTTCAACTGTCATTTTTGTAGTTTGACAACCATTTTCGCATTTCGTAGCATCTTTCATTTTGGCAACATCGTTTATCATAGGCTCTTCGAGCACAAAAAAGCCTTTTAATAAGATATATTAATAAAATCGAGTGTCGCTTTACTGATCTTTGTAAATTAATTAATTTATACCGACAATATAAGTGGGCTTGGAGTTTGAATAGCAGGACACGAACCTTCTTACTCTACGACATGTTTTAAATGAAATAGTATGCTTTCAAAATGCCCAGTGAACTAATCTCTCTTTCGCTTGCGACGACAAAAAGCAGAAAGCAAGCGGCAATTGGAAGAAGGTGAAGACCGCCCGTTATTTATCAATCTTGACATTAATGTATACTTAGGGCACTATCACACGGTCAATATTTATTGACGAGATCCATGTATCGTGATCCATATTGACTGTGTAGCATGCAATATTGATGGATCGCAAAAAATTTTGAAATCCATCAATATGGATCGCGATCCATCAATACATATTGAACGTGTAGCGTTTCTTTTGCGATACGTCAGTACGCGTTGTATTTTCAAAAGAGTGGAGGTATAATTTTGGATGCGTTGTGTTAATTTTTGGGTAATTCTCTAGTTTAGGGGACAACGGCCAAAAAGGTCGAAATTTTTCGATAGAGGTACCAATCGACGCGTCTCGGTCATTCGGTTGACATTCGAAAATAATTTTCGTAATCATCTAATTCTTTATAAAGACGAATCGCATTTAACAAATTAAAACTCGTGTACTTTTGCCGCTCCTGATACCATGTTTTACTCCAGTACCTTCTCTTTACTTGTTTTTTTTAATGAAAATGCTAATAATATAGCTAAACACGCACGTTTTGTATTTTCTTGTTCCATTTCATTTATATATTTTGAACCATACAGCACAAAAACTATGTAAATACTGACGAGATAAATATTGAACGTGTAGCACACGTGCGCGATCCATCAATCCATCAATATGGATCGCGATCCAAATATCGCATCGTATTGACCGTGGGACAGTGCCCTTATAAGTCAAGAACGATAGAATACAAGATTGCGCCTTCCCGACGAAAAATGATGTGAAGCAAAATGCGTGCAACGTCATGAACATGAATTGGCTGAGAATCTGAAGAAATTGCAAGAAAAATGTGAGGTTAGGTTCTCCTATGATTTGTAAATTTTAAAGTTTTTACCAATTTCGGCACTTTATGCAACATATTTATATTCAAATAACTTCATTTATGCACTGTGTTTGATTAGATGCCTTGAAAAAACTGCTGTGCAGCATTAGGAGACACAAGAAGCTTAACTTGCTACCAAGTGCGCACAGCTGCACCTTCACATCATTTTTAGCGAGTTTTATAGTCGCGTATCATTGATAGACTTTACGATTATTAATACTTAACACTGCGCACTTCATGTTTAATAACTTTATTTTAAATAAAATTACTTTAAGCATTGAATTTCAGCACAAAAAATTTTATGCTTACATACAAGTGACATTATGTCTCTCGTATTTTTCAATAATAAACATGTAGAGCGAATGTATAGAAACCTTGTAGTTAAAAGCATTTTGAATCGTATGGTTACGAACTCAGTCTCTCACTTAAAACTAGTTACTGTTGGTTTTGACTCTAAGCTATATTGTTGTAACGCGGACTTGAAAAATAATAAATATCAAATTTTATATAAAACCCAAATTTTACCGTGTAATGTTACTGGCGCAGTCGGTTAAAATCAGTGATAATCATTTTCAAAGCTATACACCTAATTATCCTACCTTTAATTCATATATCCCACAACAACCACTAGCTACTAGTTTCAATCGCTCACACCAACCACCTGATTCGAATAGTAAAATGCAAACATTGCCGCGCTTTAATCAGCAAAATCCTCCACAGGGAGTTCCTTATAGTACGCAGCGAGCTAATTGTAATCAGTCCCGCATTAGAAGATTCGGTGCACCAGCACAAATGGATCAAGATGAACAAAATTTTCGTTTAGAGGCCTCGGAAAATTGCCAAGAATTCAACTAGACATTCAAAACCAGTTATACGATTTTTTGATCGATACTGGCTCATCTGTAAACCTAATCAAACCAAAAATTTTAAATTGCAAACTTGTTTCTTCCGAGCCAATAACTTTAAAAACGGTCACGGGGTCCATTGTAATAAAATATTCACAGGAAATGGTTGACAATAAACAAAACAAAATACAATTAAATTTTTTTTTAAATTTTTTAATAATTATGATGGAATATTAGGATGGAATGCGCTTAACCAACTGTGCGCAAATATAGATATTCCAAACAAAGTTATTACTTTAAACGGGTTAAAATACAAGTTCGTTGATGAAGTCTTTTGTTATGATCGCGTTAATTTACTGGATGTGTCAAGCGTCACAAGATTCGAAAGAAAAAAAGTTTAGACTCGATCATCTCAATACTGAAGAAAAAGAAAAATTACAAACGCTTTCAGATAAATACAGTAAATTATTTTATAAAGAAGGTGACAAATTAACATTTTCGAGTTCAGTGAAACATCGAAAAAAAGCTGTACATGATAACCCGATTTATACAAAAGCTTATCAATATCCAGAAGTTCACAAAGCGGAGGTAAATAATCAAATTTAGGATATGTTAGAGCAAGGCATTATTTGCCACACCAGTTCACCATATTCTGCTCCTATTTGGGTAGTGCCGAAAAAAGCTGACGCATCAGGCATTCAAAATTGGCGTATCGTTGTTTATTATCGCAAATTAAACGATATAACAATCAGCGATAAGTATCCTATCCCAAATATGGACGAAATACTTGACTAGTTAGGCAGATCTATGTATTTTACTACACTAGACCTAACAAAAGGGTTCCATCAAATTGAAATGGACCCTAAAGATCGCAAAAAGGCAGCGATCTGAGAAATTCATAATGCCCTTTGGGCTGAAAAATGCACCCGCAACGTTCCAGCGGCTGATGAATACGGTGCTGGATGGTTTAATCGTTTAAGATTAAATAAAGCTAATTTAAAAATCCAATTAAATAAATGCGAATTTCTTAAGCAAGATACATAATTTCTCGGTCACATTATAACACGCGATGGCATAAAGCCGAATCCTAATAAAGTGGCCGCAATCCTTAAATACCCCGTACCTATAAACGAAAAGCAGCTAAAACAATTTCTGGGATTAGAAGCTTTTTACCGTAAACTTATAAAAGATTTTTCAAAAATAACTAAACCATTAACTCATTGCTTAAAAAATGCAACAAAATCGACGTAAGTAACGAAGAATATCTGAAAGCAATAGATAACATTAAGTTATTGATCACGAAGGATCCAATACTGGCCTACCCTGATTATAAAAAAATGTTTAATCTTACAACCGATGCCTCGAATAAGGCTCTTGGTGCTGTGCTTAGCCAAGATGGACGTCCGGTATGCTATGCTAGTCGTACGTTGAACGAACATGAACTCGTTTATTCAGCGACTGAAAAAGAACTTCTCGCTTTAGTGTGGGCAACAAAGTATTTCAGACCATACTTATATGGCAGGAAGTTCCTCATTCACACTGACCACCGTCCTTTGCAATGGCTTCATAATTTAAAGGAGCCTAATTCAAAATTACAGAGGTGGAAAATAAATTTGAATGAGTTCGATTTCGAAATAAAATATATAGCGGGGAAAGAAAACTTTGTGGCGGATGCGCTATCGAGAATTGTAATTCATGAATGTAATTTCGGCGAAGACGCTTCGAATGTAACAACTATTCACTCGGCTGAAGAAGATGCGGAAAGCTTTATTAGAATTACAGAAAGGCCTTTAAATGTATTTAAACGGCAATTAAAACTAATTAGAGGTTCCGAAAATTCTTTTAACACACAATACATGTTTAATAATACTTTAAATATCATAACATATACCGAACTCACTATCGAGTTAGTGAAAGAAATAATTAACAAATATCTTTAAAATTCTACAGTAGCTATTTATATGCCGAATGATAATGACTTTATAGATTTCCAAAACATCTACCG
Source organism: Philophylla caesio (assembly GCA_963971545.1). NCBI lineage: Eukaryota > Metazoa > Arthropoda > Insecta > Diptera > Tephritidae > Philophylla > Philophylla caesio. Next base: position 37,793,142 of record OZ020604.1, read on the forward strand.
TTCGCTTATTCAAAATAAACCTCACCTAGTAGTTCGAGCAACCAATTTATTAGAAAATATTCTCGAATACGTTGATTTTCAAACAAAGATTTTACAAATACATCTCGAAGGGCTTCATCAAGGTATCGAAAAAGTAGCTAAAGTATTTAAAACAAAATATTATTTCCCAAACTATCTAAAAGAAATTACGAAAGTGATCAATAAATGCGAATTGTGTAATCACTGTAAAAATGATCACATAATGTGTAAAATTCCTCTCAAAGTCATGCCTCCTGTCTATGAGACAAGAGAAAAGTTTGTAGTCGACATTTGGGAATGGGATAAGCACCATTACATGTATAGATATTTATTCTAAATATGCTATAGTAGAAGAAATAAATATGTTAAACTGGTTAGAAATTAAGAAGGTCCTATTGAAAGTATTTAATGTAATGGGCCCACCGAAAAAGTTAAAAATAGACCAAGATCAAGGGATAAACAACATAAATATAAAACACTGGTGTGAGCAATTGAATATACAATTAGAAGTAACTACTGGTAGAACTGGCATTGGTGATATCGAACGCCTACATAAAACTCTAAATGAAAAATTACGAATCATAAATACTTCAGATAACAATGAGTTAAAATATTACAAAATCGAACAAACAGTGTTTACATAATATTGTTCATTCTACCACTGGTGAAACCCCATACAACATATTTTTTAATAAACTTCTTCCGAAGATAGATCCGCAATCTGTAAAAGAAACAAGAATTCTGAATGTTAACAGTAAGCGAAAAGACGTTTCTGTCGACACAAATTTCGTTAAAGCAGAGAATTCTCGGAAGCGCTTGGATAAAACGACAAACCCTTTTAAACAAGTGAAATTAGTCAAAGCAGAAAATGATAACGAACATTATATTGTAAGATTTAAAAACAGAAATGCCAGAAAATATAAATCTCAGTTTAAACGAAAGAAAAAAGCATAACTTGTAGGCATATCTACTTCATCAGCACTTTACATTTAATTATTAAGAAGATTATAACCGTAATTTAATTACGGAATATTTATATCCTATATATTAGACTTGTAACAAGATTATTGCAGATTCTTAGGGAGTGACGAGTGACATTACATATGTATGTCTCTCGTATTTTTCAATAATAAACATGTAGAGCGAATGTATAGAAACATTGTAGCTAAAAGCATTTTGGATCGTATGGTTACGAATTCAGTCTCTCACTTAAAACTAGTTACTGTTGGTTTTGACTCTAAGCTATATTGTTGTAACGCGGACTTGAAAAATAATAAATATCAAATTTTATATAAAACCCAAATTTTACCGTGTAATGTTACTTACATACAAACAAAACTAACCGCATTTTGTGACGTAGCTTACACAGCTGATTCTATCAGATTTGTTGAGAGCGAAGGCGCAACCTCTGTATTTTCTAAATCGTGCTTATAAGTAAACCGACGAACCGTTAAAAAAACTTGTAGACGTTAGGCAAAGCGAATCTTCTCAAGTCATCCCAGAAATTTCAAATTGTATATTTAATTAAACTTATTTTATTTAACTTTTAGTTTTATTGTTGGTAGGTTTGAGGAAAATACTGTCAAGCTCTCTTCTGGAAGAGTGGTGGATTTGTGATTTGGGAATACCTCCTTCAACTATCTTCCAAATATTGGATAAGGGATATTCAGTTATATGTATGTACATCCATATGTGTGTATTAGGGTCATATATATAATACTCATTTATTGGCAGTATGAGCAAGTGCAGTCAGCAAACATTACAATACAGATATATAAAGTTAGAAAAGGAAAACCGAGTAAACGTAAGTCAAAAAAATCCAGTGGTGTAGCCAAAAATTACTTCTCACACTCGTATCGTTTCAAAATTTTTCGTTTATTTATTTTTTATTTTAAATAATAGTTCATTTGACAAAAACCATATGCTTTTAAATTATATACTATGTGCAAAAATTAGAAGTCTTCATAAAAAAAAAATGAACAAACAAATTCTAAATGAACGACATTGCGAATATTGTAAAAATATCATAATGTTTTTTCTCTTTAGTTGAATAGTCAATGATTAAATTTTTACTCACTGAAAATGGAAATAAATTTATGAATATGCATATAAATTAAACATTCACATATAAAAAATTGCTTATGAATGCAAGTCAATTCGTTTTTGTTTGATTTCCAAGGAGCTACAAAATAAAATTTTAATAATTCATCGGCACACTTTATTTTATATGAGTAAACTTCGTCAAAAAAGGGTATAAGCCCCCACAGTGAAGCAACCCTCTTCAAATTAATTTTTTGGCGCAACTGCAGATATGTCAAACATGTAAAACCTGCGCATGCGCACAACGTACATTTACACTAAAACTATCTCCCTTTGATTGCTGAATTTTTACACATTGCGCAGATATGTAGGTTACTGCCCATATATGAGTATTATACATATATATGATTAGGTTGGCATTAATTGGTCGAAAAATAAAGCCTCTAGTCTTAAAATAAATTCTCTCAATTATGACCAGGTTATAAGCAGGTCACACAAAATAATACAAAACATAAAAATAATAACGTAAAAGCAACTCATAAACAGTCTCAAATTTTAATATTTGAGATTATACCAACTTGCTTAATTTCTGATTGAGCAAATTGAGCGAGCTAGAAGGAATTGTTGTCAAAAAGGCGTTGTACAATTTTTTAAGGTTTTCCCGTCCACTTATGACATTTGTCTAAATATATAAAATCTTTTAAAATATTTTATTATTTTATTTTATTTAATATATTAAACTTATAAATTAATTATACATTTAAAGAGTGAATTAGCGCTAGCTGCTGAGGCCATCGGCTAGGTAGTCAACCATAAAATGTTAGTGTTTTGCAACGTACTATTACGTTGACAAAGCAATATTTATTTTAATTTAAACAAACAAAAGAATCATATTGCAATGTGAATTACGACTTCAGCGCTACACGCGCAACAATTATTGCTAACGCAAGCGTCTGCAAATTAATTGCTACCGAAAATATTGGTAACAAGGAACCATATTTCGGATTTCCCACAACGTGACCTGATAATGGAATGAAAGCGCAACGTGACAACAAGCCTATATAATGCTTGTTACCGGTTTGAGTCGGGGAGTTGATTAATGATCACATAAGAAGTATGTTAAACAACTATGTTAAGTGTATTAATGTATCAACTAATATATTGAAATAAATGAATAAATAAATTAACTGGGGGCTCAACCGGGATGCCCTATCGTGTAACGTCGTGAAAAGAAAAAGTAATGACTCGATAGCAAGCATCCGCCAAAGTAAAAATAAGTATCCTTCAAAAAAAGGAGAAAAAATTTAAAAAACCAACAAAAAACATTCAACTGACAAAAAGTATCCTTGAGAAAGGAGAAAAAAATTAAAAGTGTAAATAAGTATCCTTCAAAAAAAAAAATAGAAAAAATTTAAAAACCAACAAAAACATTCAACTGACAAAAAGTATCCTTCAAAAAGGAGAAAATAATAAAAACCCAACAAAAAACATTAAACTGACAAAAAGTATCCTTCCAAAAGGAAAAAAAGAAGGAAAAATTAAAGTGAAAATAAGCATCCTTTGAAAAAAAGGAAAACAAAAAACATTAAACTAGCAAAAAGCATCCTTCAAAAGGCGATAAATAGATTCATGATTCCAGTCAACTGATTCCTGATTCCAGTCAACTGATTCCTGATTCCAGTCAACTGATTCCTGATTCCAGTCAACTAATTGCTGTTTCCAGACATCTGATTCCTGCTTTAGATCAATATTTATATAAGGTTTATGTGAGTAGAAAGTAATTAATATAAAATTTATATAAGTGGGTGAAAACTAAATAAAAAACAAAAAAAAACTGGATCGAATTAGTGAATTAGAGGAAGAAATAGAGCTTTTGCAAGGAGAAAGACTAGGCTCGTCTGTAGAATCATTGTCAGAATTATTTAGCAAATTGAGGCCACCAACTGTAACAATGGCTACAGCCGCGCAATTGACAGAACTGATTCAGACCCATACGGCTCCCTTAAGAGAAACAATAGAGCGCTTAACACGCCAACTGACCCAATTAACAAGTACAAATGATGTACAAGAGTATACCGCCCAAAGAGTCGACGACAATGTTAGATCCGACGAACCACTAGACGTTATTAAATCCTTACCGTCTTTTAACGGAAAAATTTCATATGTAAGTTGGCATGAAGCCGCGAATAATTCCATGAGCTTATATACAAAGAACAGTCGTAAGTATTACGCAGCCCTGACAATCTTCAGAAATAATGTGACTGAGGACGCCAACGACATTTTAACTAACCATGGCACTGTACTAAACTTGGACGCGATTTTAAGCCGATTAGATTTCGCTTACGCTGATAAGCGCCCTCCTCATATAATCGAACAAGAGCTCAGCGTAATGCGCCAAGGCTCCTTAACCATCATTGATTATTATAATGAAATCAACAAAAAGTTAACAGCATTGATCAATAAGACAATAATGACACATGGTCCTAATATTGTACTAACAAATGAATTAAATAAAAAGAACAGGCAGTACGCCTTAAGGGTATTTATAACTGGGCTAAATCCGCCATTAGCCAATATACTCTTTTCTCTATCCCCAAGCGACTTGCCAAACGCATTGGCCAAGGCACAAGAACTTGAGTCGAACAACCTTCGAGCAACCTTTGCTCAACAATATAGTCGGAATAATTATAATACGCAAAAATATAATAATTCTTTGCGTTTTCCGCAACGCAATCATAATCTTCAAAACCATAATTCCCAAAATCACCATCAACCCAAACCAGAATAAATGGAACTGGGTAGCTCTTCCAATGTTGTGCGAAAACCACAGCAACATGTTAACCAGAAGCCAAATTTCAATAATCGTCCAAATTATCCTAATTCTGGAACATATCAGCAAAACACTACTGCCTTTAATAACAAAAATAACAATTATAACCAACAAGGGTTTAAAAGGCAGTATGAAAGCGCTTAATTGAGCTATCAGCCAAACCAAAAAGAGCAAAGAATTAATAATAAAGAAGAAGATGCTTTTTTAGATACAAGTCGGGTCTTCCCTACATTATCAAATCAGGAGACTCAGGACGCAGATATACAATTTTAATAGACAGTGGCGCTACTAGTTGTTACTGCAGCCCGAACTTATTTAAAAATCGGAAAGAATTAATTATTAAGAAAAGAGTGAGAACTATTAATGGTTTTACTATCAGAAGCCATTATTATGAAATAAAATTATTTGGTATCTTACAAAGATTTTACGAAATACTAAATCTCGAATCAGATATTTTAATAGGGTATAATATCCTGAGAAGGGCAAATATTACTTTAGACTTTGAAGCAGGGACAACAACGTGCGGAAACCGTACAGAAAAATTTTTACATTTCAAAAAAACAAGCGAGGTAGCTGATGAAGATAATAATCAGCAAAACAAAGAAAGTACGCTCGATAAAGGAAAGGTACAAAAAAAATCAAGTAATAAAAAAGAAAACGTTAAAAAAAATTTCTTCAAAAAGGAAACTATCGAAGAAAATATTTGAATAATCTGTATAATGAAAAATATACCGAAAATGATGTGGCATTACAGAAGTTATGTACGTCAAAATATAGTGAATAATATATCAAAATTACACGCAGATATTGACACAAATTTACCCTTTAGAACCGATGTAAGGGCCGAGATAACAACAACAACTAATGACCCTGTGTGGAGTAAACAATACCCTTATCCTCTCTCCGCTAACTCCTTTGTAAATACCGAAATTGAAAAATTATTACAAGAGGGTATTATTCGCGAAAGTAAAGGTCCTTATAATGCACCAATTTGGGTTGTCCCAAAAAAGGGTATTAATGACGATGGCACGCAAAAATTGCGTTTGGTCATCGACTATAAAAAATTGAATGAGAAAACAATTGCCTACAGGTATCCAATTCCTGACTGTAATGTGATACTATCAAACCTTGGAAAAGCGAGATTCTTTTCCACTATAGACCTCGAGTCAGGATTCCACCAAATACTTATAAAGGAGGCAGATATTTGTAAAACTGCCTTCTCGGTCAATAATGGGAAATATGAGTTTGTCCGTATGCCCTTTGGCCTGAAGAATGCTCCCAGCATATTTCAAAATGCCATGGATGACATTCTAAGAAATTTTGTTGGAAAATTTTGTCACGTATATATCGATGACATCATTGTTTATTCCAACACACTAAAAGAGCATATTGAACATTTAAACATAATAATTAACACTCTTAAACAAGCAAACATGAAGATTTCAGTGGAAAAATCAAACTTTTTTAAGAAAGAAGTCGAATTTCTTGGCTACGTTATTGCGAACGAAGTAATCAAAACAGATCCAAGAAAAATAGAAACTATTAATAATTACCCTCGACCGCGAACTCTTAGACAACTTAGAAGCTTTTTAGGAATGACGGGCTATTACCGTAAATTTATTCAAAATTACGCCAAAGTGGCGAAACCTTTAACCAAATTTCTCGCAGGAGACAATGGAAAAATATCCACAAACCAATCAAAAAAGGTCATCATTGAACTCGATACAGATGGTATCGCAGCATTCAACAAGCTTAAAACTCTCTTAGCTGGACAAGTAGAACTAGCTCAACCTGATTTCCAAAAGAAATTTGTTTTAACAACAGATGCGTCAAACGCCGCAATAGGCGCAGTTTTAACTCAGGATAATAAACCTCTTATATTTATATCTAAAACACTTAACTCTACAGAACTAAACTACGCCACTAACGAGAAAGAGCTGTATGCCATAGTTTGGGCACTAAAAACGCTCAGAAACTACTTATATGGCGTTTCCGATCTAGAAATACATACCGATCACCAACCACTTACATTTTCAATCTCCAACAAAAATCCAAATGCCAAATTAAAAAGATGGATGTCCTTTATAGAAGAGTACGCCCCAAAGTTTATATACAAACCCGGCGCAACAAATGTCGTCGCCGATGCATTGTCCAGGCAAGTTTTAAACAATATTTCCTGTGATGAGTCCTTACACAGTACTCAACATTCAAAAGAAAGTAGTGACGATTTTGATATTCCAGAAGTATCGAAACCCCTTAATGAATTCAAACAGCAAATTTTGCTCAACAGAGCAACATTCTCTATTCATGAGCAAATCACAACCTTTAGCAGGACTTGACACATAATAGAGTTCGACACTAAAGAAACCCTGAAAAGAATTTTATTGGAATTTCTTAGGCCTGATGTAGTAACCGCAATCCATTGCTCAGCTGAAGATTTATACGAATTTAAAGAAACAGTTAAAGGCGCATTTAGGATTAAATTTGTCTACACAAGAATACTCGCCATTGATGTGATCAATCCCGACGATCGACATGCTATAGTAGAGCAAACACATATCCGCGCTCACAGGAGCTGCAAGGAAAATCATAAGCACGTACTTGCCCAATACTACTGGCCATCAATGTTAAAATCTTTTAAGGAATATGCTAGATATTGTAATATATGCAATAAAGCAAAATACGATAGGAAACCAAATAAACTTCCAATTGGAGTGGCTCCAATTTTCGAAAAAGAGGGAGAGTTCCTTCATTTAGACATTTTTTACCCGCAAAATCAAAAGTTTATTACTTGCGTAGATGCTTACTCAAAATTTCTTGTCATAAGACATACGGAAGACAAACTTAACCTCGACCGGAAGGTTCAAGAAATCTTACAAACATTTCCGGCAGTAAAGAAACTGACACTAGACAATGAACCAGGTTTTTCGACCATCAATTTAAGACACTAATGCAAAGACTTCAAATTGAACTTTTTTACTGTGACCCACGCCATAGTTCAACCAACGGACAGGTAGAAAGGGTACACTCAACCCTTATAGAAATTGCACGTTGCATAAAAGAGGAATTTCATTTAATAGATACTATAGAAATATTTTACAGAGCTGCACAACAGTATAATTTAACTATTCACTCTGTGACCAATAAAAAACCTTTTGACATATTTCATAATAAAATTCCACATGCTGACGTAAAGGATAAAATGCGCCAAGCTCAAATAAAAATGTTAGAAAAAAAACCAAAACACCAAAATTAAAACTTACCAACCCGACCAAGAGGTATGTGAAAAACTAATAGGCAAAAGAGATAAACTAGATCATAGATACAAAAAACAAAAATACAAGTAGATTTAGGAAATAAAGTTAAAGTTCATAGTAGGAATAGAATTATACATAAAGAAAATATTAAATCATAAAAACATTCTTCTTTATAGACAATGACGCCCGTGCTATTAATATTACTGACGATTTTTAAAATTTGTCAATCTGACGTACAGATATTTGACTACTCAAACTCACAGCTAATCCCTATACATTTGGGACAAGCTAAACTACAAAACGGAAACTTTAAACTGATACACGTACTAAACCTTACCAACTATGAATCCGCCATCAACCAACTAGAAACTGAAGTATATACGAAAATTATGAGAAACAGTACCATACTGCCATTCCTTCTTCACGATATGACCCAAATGAAACAACAGCTAGAGATCATTAAACCCCGAAAAAAACGCTCGCTGGACATACTTGGTACAGAATGGAAATGGTTAGCTGGAACCCCTGACCACGAAGACCATGAAATAGTGTTAGATAGAATCAAAGGACTTTTAGAAAACAATGAGAAACAAAGAATAATTAATAAGAATACAGTAGACCGCATTAATTCGATCACAAATAGTACAAATACAATAATCAAAGCGATTCAAACAATTGAAGAAGTTAGGAAAATTCAAGAAGATGCTATTGTTAATAAGTTAAGAATCTTAAAGGAAGAAATAATTAATGTAGAATATGCTTTACAATGGGCAAAGGTAGGAGTAATAAATTCATTTATCTTATCAGAAAAAGAAATTGAAGAGGCTAGAACCTTTTTGGATTTAGAAAAATTTCCATATAATGATATTGAGCAAGCCTTAAGCTTCGCTACCATTAAGATAGCAACAAATAATTTAGACATGATTTACATAATTAACTTCAATAGACAATAAAAATTGTGAAAGATTACTTATTAAACCAATTAAGAAAAATGATAGAATTATTAAACTAAATACCGAAAATGTAATTAAATGTGACAATGAAATTTATGAAATCAAAGAAGATTGTAAAGAATATAATAAGTTATGTATTTGCCCAAAACAGAATCTAGTTAACATAAGTGAATCAAATTGTATACCACCACTTTTATCAAGTAAAACTCATGATTGTGTGATCATAAATAATCAGCATACCTATTGCCTCAATTCAAGAATTATATCCTGGAACAATATTGCTGAACCAATTTGAAGGTTTCATTAAATTCTCAAGCAACAAGACTAATGAATTGTCAATCAAACTTTCGTCTCCAAAGAAATTTTAGGGAGGAAACCACTTCCTGCATTACTACAGCCAAACAATAACAACAAACGAATGGAAGAAGTTCTCTCATTAGAACTAATTAAAGACTTGCAAGCAAATAATATTGATAGTCTAAATCTGATATCAACCAAAGGAAAGGTTGTCTTCTCAATCAATTTAATCATTTCAATTATACTTATTATTTCCTTACTGGCAATTTCCTTATAATTTTGGTCTAAGACAAAAAAGGGGCTTACTGTAAATAACATAATTAACGAAAGCATTCTGCCACAAACACCGAGTCACAGAGAGAACTCTGGTTCATTAGACCAACGTTGCGAGTTCCGCAGCATCAACGATCTCCCAATTTGTTAAACAATCGGGTCGATTGATTTTACACAGGGGGGAGTTAAGGCAACGTACTATTACGTTGACAAAGCAATATGTATTTTAATTTAAACAAACAAAAGAATCATATTGCATTCGCTAATATTCTTCGCTGCAATGTGAATTACGACTTAAGCGCTACACGCGCAACAATTATTGCTAACGCAAGCATATTTCGGATTTCCCACAACGTGACTTGAGAATGGAATGAAAGCGCAACGTGACAACAAGCCTATATAATGCTTGTTACCGGTTTGAGTCGGGGAGTTGATTAATGATCACATAAGAAGTATGTTAAACAACTATGTTAAGTGTATTAATGTATCAACTAATATATTGAAATAAATGAATAAATAAATTAACTTGAATGTGTTTTTATATTTTGATGTTGATTGCTTGTATATATTTGTTGATGTTTACGATGTTTTCGAGTGTTGGCTTTTGGAGGAGAGTTATTGGGTTTTTGTTCTGCAATGTTCTGCGGCGGATGTTGGATAGAGCTGTGCATTCTGCTAGGATGTGTGTCACTGAGTTGTTGGAGATTCGACAGAATTGGCAGTGTTTAGTCCCATTTTTATCCAGTAGGTGGGAGTGGGTGTGGGTGGTGTGTCAGAGTCTTAGACGGGAAAATATTTTGATTTTGTGTTTCTCTACCTTGGTTGGGTATTGTGCTGGAGTCTGATATGGGTTGCTGTATTTGTAGTGGTGGTGTTGGTTTTGGGCAGATACTTGGCTTTGGTATAACTTTGTTTGGTGTTGAATGAAGTGCTGGAAGTAAATTTTTTCTATTGTGGGGTTTTGGATAATTAGTGATAAGCATGCTAACTTGGCAGCAAATTATAAATTTTTTGTGTTTGCTTAATGTTTGGAGGATGGCAGCCGCCTCGGTAGTGAATATTGAGAGGATGGCATTCATCATTTGCTGCTTTATGGTACGACCATGAGAGTCAACAATAGCGTATGCAGCGTTATGCGATTTTTTTGAAACATCTGTGTAAACAATCTCATATTGGATGCTGCGGTATCTAGATATTTGTTCGGAGAATAACTGTCTTTAGATTTCGGGTGAAGTTTTTTCCTTTGTGAGTCCATCGAGATGTGTTGAACATGACTTAGGATTAAAGAGCCAAGGAGGTGTTTTTTGTAGGATTTTGGCCTGTGGTCGATGTATGTTATAGTGGTTAGGTGCGTTTAGAATACGGTGAATAGCGGAGATCAATTTTGAAGATTTTTTGCTTTTTATTACCTTGGCGACATCTGCGTCATTTATTGAGTTGTTCTTGTATAGTATTTTGGGCAAAAGTTTGTGTAATGATGTTGTGTACCTTGTTTCTATTGCCGGTAAACCTGATTCGGTTAGTAGGTTAGCAATGGGTGTTGTGGGAAAGGCATAAAGACTTTTGCCGATTCCTTGGTGGTAAGGTGGTTTCAAAGTGTTTAGGGTCGACTTTGGAGAGCCTCCATATAGAAATAGCCCGTAGTTAAGATTGTTTAGTATGAGCGTCTTTGTGAGGTACGTGAGTGTATTGAGGTGGGCGTAACTTTTGCCCGATAGATAGCGAATCAAATTGGTTCTGGTATTGATTGATTTTTTCAAGTTTAATATGTGTTCATTCCACTTAAAGTTTTTTGTAAAAATTATGCACAATATTTTAAGCTTGTCAACGTAATTGACTTGCGTGTTTTCAATGGTGAGTCTTTGCGGTGTACATTGGTGTTTTCTGCAAATGTGTAAAATTGAGGTTCTGGAAATATTGCTTTTGCTCCGGCTAATTGGCCCCAGCTGATGATTTCGAGGATAGCTGAAGTAAGTTGTCTGTTGCTATCGTTGGTAGAGTTCCTTTTGGTCATTATATACAGGTCGATTTATGTTTTAAGATAATTGTGCTAAGGCGATTGAACGCTATTTGGAAGAATATTACCGAAAGTGGGGATCCTTACGGGATTCCGTTATGTAATTATAGAACGTTGAACGTTATTAGCTTTTACTACAATTCTTCTGTTGAAAAGGAATGTTTTTATATATGCCAGCAATTTTGTGCCGATTCCCCAAGAATGCAGGGTTTCTATTATGACGTGTGGGCCGATTCTGTCGAACGCTTTCTCGAAGTCCAGGGAAAGTATGGAAACGTGGTTTCTGGCGGAAAGGGCTTTGGATGCATAGAAGTCTATGTGGAGGAGTGCGTCAAAGCAACTCCGATTTGGCCTGAAAGCGACTTGATTGTGAGAAATTAGCAGCTTTGTTTCAATATACCAGGCCAAACGTTTAGCGATGATTTTTTCCAATGTTTTGGCGATACGCGGCAGTAGTGATATTGGGCGGTAGCTAGACGAGATGGTTAAGTCTTTGTTGGTCTTGGGGATAGGAACTATTATGGCTGTTTTCCAGGCGGAGGGCTGTACTCCGCATTCGTCAATATTATTATACAGTTGTAGTAGTTTTTGCTTGGTTGAGTTGGATGTATTTCCTAGCATTTGGTAGGTGATCCAGTCAGCTCCTGGTGTATTATCCTTTGCTTGATTTAGGACAGCTATGCCACGATAACTGGAATACCGAGTGCTCTTGCTTGTGAATTCTTTGGAGCGGGTGAAGTGATTCGGTCCATTCGAAACAAATGTGATTTGCGATATGTTTTGGGTCGGTTATTAAACCGTTGTTGGTTTTATGGACAATATTGGTGTGTGAGTGTTTCTGTTGCTTAGTAGCTTCTGCTTCCAGATTTTGTCGATTGGTGTGTTTGGGTTTATCGAGTTTGTGAATTTTTGGAAACTTAGGTTTTTTGCAAGTTTTGCTGCTTTGCGGAATTTGGCTTTGGTTTTTTTGTACTGAATAAGGTTTTCGTTTGTAGGATGTCTTCTGAAAGTGATAAAACTCTGCATTTTTCAGCCCGTAGGTGGGAGAGTTCAGTTGACCACCAAGGTACTGTTCATTTTCTGCGTGGGCATGTTTGCGGAATGTGAAGATTGGCAGCGAGCCGAAGGGATTTTATAAACTGGGAAGCGTCTCTGTTTATGTGTTTTGTGAAGGGTATTTTTTCTAATTCTTCATCGGCGGACTTTGCAAAGCTCGCCCAGTCCGCTTTTTGCTGCGTGTAGTGTGTGTTCGAGAGTGTTACTGTTGTTTTTATCGGAAAATGATCGCTGTTGTGCAGGTCCGATAGTGTGTGGCAAGATGTGATTGGGAGTAACGCTGCAGAGCAGCAAGCAACGTCAACGTGTGTAAGTGTGCCGTGTGTGGAGAGGGGGGTTGGTTGTTGGTCATTAACGATGCCTAGGTTGTGTTGAGAGATCGCATTTTCGAAGAATACTCCTCTGGTGTTATTGGTACGTGAACACTATAGCATATTCCAGCTGTTTATATCGCCTACCAATATGACAGGTTTATGAACATTTTGAAGTAAATTATCTATATCCTGTGCAGAGAATTTTTGATTTGGTGGTATGTATAAAGAGAGAACTGAGAATGTGTAACTTCAATACATATATTTTGGATAGGCGAAGTAATTATAGTGTGTTTGTATGTTTGTGTGTTTGTGTTTGCTTAGCGTATAAATGTGAGTTATTGTTGTAGTATGCTGTCTAGTTCTTCGGTGGAATTGGGTTGAAACCAATGGGGCACTGTGTTTCTTGTAAGGCAATCAAATATGGACTGTGTTCTTTGCGGGATTAATTCGAGATCAATATTATTGTTAATGAAAACTTTTATGTTCCATTGCAAATAATAAATCTGTTGATCATTTGGTATAAAGAAAAAGGGGCTTGTAGCCCTGTAAAAATTAAATTTACGAGGTTAAGCCGTATAATTTGATTTAGTCTGATGGTGATTTTGTTTCGGTTCTCGAGATATAGTATTCGTTGTAGTTTATGAGTTGTTGAGTAAGATAAGAAAGTGGTGATTTCGTGGAGCTTTCGGAGGTTGTGGCCGGTGTGGAGTTTATGCTTGATTGCAGGTTACTTACGTTTTTGCTAAGTTGGCATTTGTCTGTAATTAGGTTGTTTTTGTTTGTTATTACTATCTGTATTGTTGTTTAATGGGAAAGCAGGACGCTTTAATTTTGATATAGATGAAATGCATGGTTTGTTTGCTGGTGCTGTTGAGTGATTAGGGTGTAAAAATTCTTTTGCTTTTGATGCATAGCAGCTTTTGTTTTGTGATGGTGTGTTTTTTCGTTATATTTTTAATGAACATTTGTAAATAGTTTTTATTTGAAGTATTTCCTTCATTTGGTTGAATCTTGGGCAGTTTTTGTCGGAGGAGGGGTGGTCATTACCACAGTTCGCGCATTGGTTGCGAGTGCATGTGTCTGGCGAGTGTGGGGGTAAGTTGCAACCTTTACAGGTAGTGGGATTCGAGCAGCGATTTTTCGTGTGTCCTAAGCGTTGGCAGTTCCGGCATCTCATGGGATTGGGAAAGTAGGGATCTACCCTTACTTTGTACCATGCCACGTCCAAGGTTTTTGGAAGTTGGTATAGATCGAACGTTACTAAAATTTTTCCAATTGGTGCGGTTTTTCCGTCTTGTGTACAAGTAAATTTGTAGATTTTAATAACGCCTTGGCTCTTTAGTTCTTCCACGATTTCATTATCGTTGACGTTGATAAGGTAGGGTAGGGGTTTTCGTGTAGTTTGACGGAGATTGCTAACAAATTAGAGAGTTGTTTCGTTCGTAAAAACTTTTTAGGTACTTTTGCATTCCGAGCTAGGATCAAGATGAAACCATCTCTTAGCTGTTTTATTTGATCTGTTTGAGTGGATATAGCGTCAATGCCTTTTTTTATTGCGAATGGGCTCAGTTTTGTAAGTGCGTTGTTGTTGGAAGTCATAATTAGGTATTTTTGGGTGTTCAGTTGTTGTTGGTTTTTGAGGTAAAGCAGGATAGGAAACCGGTGAGAATAGAGGTTCCATTTGGTCTTCTAGGAGCGAAAACCTATTGTGGCCCCTATCCGGAGGGTCCCTTTGCATGTTGGTGTGATTGTGGTTTATGTTGCGTTTGTTGTGTTGAGTTGTTACTACAGCTAGTTTGCGATTGATTCAATAATACCGTATGATATACGATACTGTGTAAAGCAGACCACGAAACTATTGTTTTGTTTGTTTGTTCAATTGTTTATGTATATTGTTTTTGTTTGATAAAACACAAGCACTTGCTATTAGCATTTAACGCGTCTGTACGCAACAGGATATAATCGGTGACTGTTTAAAATATATTTGCTGCGTTGTTCCTACAAATTATTTGAATTTCGGATAAGTCTTATCTAATTGATAAGCACTTTGTGCTTGCTGAAAACCGGTTTGAAAAAAACCCGAGTTAAATGCCCTAGTATGTATGTACATACATTTCTTAAAATCAAATGACCGCTTTATTCATTATTAGATGAAAACATAACATTTATTTTTATTGTACATACTATCTTCGTAGGGGTTTAGGTTGTCATGGAAACGAAATATAAAGAAATATTTTATTATAAGGAACTATGCAATTTTTACATAGCATTTTTTCTAATTTTGAATTATTTATAGTTAAATTGTTTTTTTTTATTATTCAATATTATAATTCAAATATTTATGTATTCAATTGAATACGCACAAATTCCGTTTGTTCAATGTACGTCTATTCTAGAAAAATGTTATTCTGCAAAGTAGGATGGGTGGTTTCAGGCTAGATCAAACTAATAACAGTCCGTTAAAAAAATATTAAGAAATTACTTAAGTATTGAATCAGTATCCCAAATCCATCACTCGAACTTCTGTAACTCGAATTTAAATGCGTTTAGAGAGCAAAATACACTAATTTTTAGTTCCACAACTCGAACATCTCTAACTCGAATTTCTTCATAACTCGAATAAGGGGCCGTCAGCGTCAAGGTTTGTCACGGAGGGGAGCGGGTGGTATACAGCTGCGTCTCGTGACGCTTAATTCTATATTAAGAAAAAAAGGACATATTTATTTTGTTGTTGCTTTCGGTACAGCGAATGTCAAAACCAACCAACAAACAAATGGTTCTGACATTTGCTGTACCACGCTGATAGAAAAACAAATCAATCAGCTGCTTACTAAAGCCATTTTACTAAATTCGCCTTGGTTATATCTGTAAGAAACGCTATGGACAAAAGTAAATCATTTCAAGACTTGGCTTCTGCATCCAAGAAAGTTTTTCCCGAAAAATCAGATGCTGATTTCGCAGCGAGATTTAAGACGAAAATTTCAGAATTGAATACTACAATTCTAAAAAAGAAATGTACGCCTTTTTCTTACTGGAGCGTGTTTACAACTTGTGTTTATTCATAGTTTTCATTGACAACATTAACCATCTTTTGTTGTTCGTATCAGGTGTTGACAAAGGCAGCATATTTATCAAATAATTCATAAGAAGCGTCACGCAATTAAGGGCCGTACACATACAACTTACCTCGCTTTACTTGACAATTCGAACTTTAACAACAAAGCATGAGGTGTAGAAGGTTTGCTACATAGAACGCTTTGACAGTTTCTGCGATAATTGTTTGTTTTGAATTGCGATGTGCTTATTCCGAAAATTTTCATTAATAAAAGAATAAGAAATGTGTTTTACATCTACTTATGTATGTATGTTTGAAATTCGCGAGTGTAATAAACTTTATTAAGACTGAGATGTAACAAGTCTTTTTGCAGCATCTTTCGACAAAATAAATAAAACCGATCCAGGGGATTTTAGGAAAACGATGAGGGTGGTTAACAAAGAGGTGTTTCATTTGCTATTTGTTCATATTTCTCTTCTTTTCTCTTTTTAAAAGTAATTACATATGCGACAATTATGAAATACAAGTGAATTCTCTAAATCGTGTGTATATGCACGCAGAAATAAAATGGAAATGTAAACAGTTGGTTGTCAAAGTGTACAAAAGTTGAGAGTTCGTCATGATTTTGCTTCGTTTTGCTTTGCTTTACTTTTCTCGCCTTGTATTTAGCAGCACTCCTATAACATCAGGTCTTCAACTTATCTGTCAAAGCGAAACTCTGAAGCAAAGCAAAGCGAAAGTCTTATGTGTACGGCCCTTTATGAAGGGCGGTTAAAGCAAGTGTCACGATTTTCGAATTCCAGTGGTGTGAAATGTGTTGTATAATGCTCAAGCTATAAAACCTACTAGTTTTCTTGCAATTAAATGGTGTTAGTTACGGGCGGTCTTCACCGGCTTTCAATTCTCGCCTGCTTTCTGCTTATTGTCGTCGCAAGCGAGAAAGAAATTTGTTCACTTGGCATTTTGAAAGTATACTTTTTCGTTTGTCGGTATAAATTAATTAAATTAAGAAGATCAGTAACGCGACAATCGATTTTATCATTATAACTTATCAAAAGGTTTTTTTTTGTTTTAGAAGAACCTATGATAAACGATGTTGCCACAATGAAAGATGCTACGGAATGCGAAAATTGCTGTCAAACTACTAAGATTACAGTTAAAAGCATGCGAGCGCTCGCATACCGATCCGTTTGCGAGCGGAAGAATACTTTTTAAATTTTTGCGGTCTTATAAACAGGTGAAGACCGTCCGTAAGTTACTTCAGAGATTGCGGAGCCCAAAACCAAGCATACTATGCAGTTTCCGAAAAGATTTTCTTAATTTTCTGTTTCCGCTTACTGACAGAAGGAAATCATTCAAAATCAAATTTTGGTCTCTTGTGATGACGAAATTACAACAAAATCGATTGCAAACCAATATCTCTAATATTTTTTGGTTTCCCTCCTTAGTGCGACATTGTAAATTGGCAGCACTGGTCTGAAACTTCAAATCACACATGTATGGAAAACAACAACGATACATAGACGCGCACATCAACGACCAAATTAAGGGGACAACGGAAGCGACAGCAGAAAAAGAGGCAGCTCTCCGTGTAGTACTCGCTTGTTTGTTTGTTTGTTTACATTTCTTCGATAAATACAATGTATTATTAACAAAAATAAACTAATGAGTGCCAAGAAGCAGAAACAGCATTAATGCAAGTGCGGGAAATTCTAGGACATCGTGGTCCCCACCTGGTAAATTTTGAATAGAGGCAATTGATTTTTACATAATTTCCAAAAGACTGCGGATGTGCGCTGACCGCCGCACGCTTTAATTGTTTTGTTTTGTGTTCAAGTTTTTCGTGGTATATCTACGTACATACAGTGAACTTAAAAAAAATTGCTGAACTAGTTCTTGCGAACGTGACAAATCTGCTGCTACTTTGAGAAACCGAATCGTTCCGTAGTAACGACAGGTATCTTTGTCTGGCGCATATTAAGATGGAGCTAAAGTTGGAGGCACCTAAAACTCTACAAAATCCGCTGCTAACTCTAGCCTATGATGACAACGGTGGAGATCCGGAAGAAGTAAATAAAAATGTTAGGCAAAAGGGAGCCTATATAACGAGGGCCAAAATGAATCCAGCCAAGAGTGATAATGAAAAACGTCGACGCAAAGACATAATTAGAAAGGTAATTGATGAAATGTAATTAATTGCCTCACATGTATTAAGGGGAGGGTCGTTCTTCTGGCGATAGTGGTGTGAGTTTATTGGCACCAAGCTGAGAAAAACAACCCTGAAAGAGTATGAAGTTTGTGTGTCCACATTCGATTACGGGGATGTTGTGAATGTGGGGCTACTTGCTTGTACAAACATACGTATTGCTATAAGTTTAATCTCGTTTATTTTAGATATCAAACATTTACAAGAAATGCGATTCGTTGTTGACTGCAGAGGACCGGCTATTATGCGAAAAATATCCGGATGTTGTTAAGCAAATTAAAAAACGTAAGGAAAGAGTTGAAATATACAAAGATCGCATCGTTGAAAAGGAAGATGAACCATATGTCATCGAAGCGAAAGTAGAAGAGTTAGCAGCAATAATATCCCAATCGAAGCACTTGATTTGCTACACTGGAGCAGGCATTAGCACGTCTGCGTTAATACCAGATTATCGTGGCAGTAAAGGCATTTGGACGTTGCTACAGAAGGGTGAAGACATTGGCGAGCATGATTTGTCAGCAGCAAATCCAACATACACACATATGGCTCTTTACGAGTTGCATCGACGACGGCTTTTGCGTTACGTTGTTTCACAAAATTGCGATGGGCTGCATTTGCGTTCGGGCTTACCACGAGCTTCACTATCCGAAATACACGGCAACATGTATATGGAGGTGTGCAAGCATTGTAAACCTGGCCCGGCGGTATACTGGCGGCTATTCGACACAACCGAAATGACCGCGCGTTATTGTCATAAAACAAATCGCCTTTGTCATCGCTGCTCGGAACCACTTTACGATACCATTGTGCATTTTGGTGAACGCGGAAACCTTAAATGGCCCTTAAATTGGGCTGGGGCTTGTCGCGATGTGGAAAAGGCCGATGTCATATTATGTTTGGGTTCCAGTTTAAAAGTGCTAAAAAAGTATACATGGCTGTGGCAAATGGACCGTCCAGCAAAACAACGTGCAAAAATATGTATTGTAAATTTACAATGGACACCAAAAGATAGTATTGCTACAATAAAAATAAATGGTAAATGTGATCGGGTCATGGAAATGTTAATGCGATCTCTCAACATTAGTGTTCCGGTCTACACAAAGGAGAAGGATCCAATTTTTGCCCATGCAACGTTGCTAATGCCTGAAGAGTTGCACACACTAACCCAGCCCCTGTTAAAGCGAGCTGGTGAAGATGATAAAGATACTGAGACTGCCGAAGATGAGCATGACACATGCACAAGTGCAACTGAGGAAACGCTAGACTCGATTATGTCGGGCGATAGTGGTGGAGAATTACGTATTGGAAAAGGACCACGTATACGTACCCCACTAAAGAATAATAGCCGCATCAAAACAAATCTGGAACTGAAATACAAGATTCCGCGTATGGAAAATAGTATGCAAGGTTGTGAGGATAACGGTAAAGGTGAAAGAAGTGACATAAATACAGAAAAACTACTGAACAAAGGCGAAGATATAAAACAGAATAATAAGCTCTCAGTGGATATACCAACTACCGGTGATATATTCATTAGTGTAAAGGAAGAGCGAACCACTGAGAGTTATGGTGGCACACAGGTTGAACAAATGGACACGTTTGATCAATTTAAGAACGATCCGCAAGAGGCAAAGGAGATAAAGGTCGAATGTATTAAGCAGGAAGAAATTGATAAATATACCAGTGAATTGGAGCTAGGAAACAGTACGATAGATAATATTTTGTTTACTCCTGTAAAAGCTGAACTTAACAACGAAACAATGAAACCGATTGTTGATACAAGTCCTTCGTTAACAGAAGGTAAAGATGTGGAAATGAAAATAAGGAACGAAATAAAATTTGAATTAACCTCAAGTGAATCCACATCGATCACCACATACAATAATATAAATTTGGTTAATGAAACCAACAGACCGATCAAAAACTACTCCAAACCCGTTTTAGAGAATGTTAATTCATTTAAAAATGAAATTGTTGAAGTGAAGACAGAAGCACCAGTAAAGTTTAAATCGGAAATTCCCTTGCAAATGCCTGCTTTGGTGCCCATTAGACAGACTACAACAGTACCGAATAAACTGCTTAAAGTCGATTCGAAACAAAGTGTTGATATGCTGCTGAATGCGACACAAAATAGGGATTCAGCCAAGCCGCTGCACGTCATAGATAATGTCAGTTACTCAGACGAAGATGATTCGAGTTGTGAGAGTGTTGTTGCTCAAATGGACATATTGAAATTGGCAAAGAAGGGCGCATTAAACGCGAACGGCGCCAATAATAGTACGCAACGAATTTTGCTATTGCGTAAGTTGCCCTGTTGGTACGATGTCAAATATGCTTATTCGGGCTTGCATAGCATTGTGTATCCACCACCAGCCGATTTGAATATATGGAACTATCAAATAATACCAATCTTTGCCATGAATCGCGCAGCTGCAGAATGCGAGTTCTGCTTTGATAACTATGCAGAATTTGAGTGCCAGTTTTATCGTAAGTGGCACCTCAACGAACGCAAACACAAGAAGCGTGCGCGCAGTGGTCGATTTGTAGTGTGTGAGTGCTGTTCGTATTCAGATGATGATGATGATGATTACGATGAGAACATCTCGTTGGCACATATAGCCGCGGCCGAGGCGGCGAAACGGCAACTACAGCTCAGCAACACTTTTCCGCGTAAATTGGCACGCACGCAAGCGGGCTGGTATGGCAAGGGCTATCGCAAGGCGAGGCGACGTAAATAATTTGCTGTACTGAACTTTTTTTTTTTTTAAATATGTAAGAGGATAAATGAATTATACATACATACATATGTAGTATGTATAGTAGCAGCTGAGGTCATCTTTGGCCACCAGTAAAATTTTGAGTATTCTTTAACTACTTTTTTATCGTACAAGAAGTTTAAGTTTAATTTATTATATGCATTTCTTTTTTATATTAAAGTATATTCTACTTTTCGTGACGTGTTGTGTATGGCTGCACCAATTAAATTTCGATGGGTGTAACCGAGATGTTCAGTTAAATTTTGTACAAAAGTATTTAATAACTTAATGTGTAAGATGTAATGTACTGAAATTTTTTATCGAACGAGATTAAAATCAATTAGCATATACATACATTCATATATACAAACATAACGAAAAAGTATTTATAACTCAAACATGAAAATGTAATTGTCTTTTCTTACGTACAATTTATGTTGACGAAGATTTTCTGCGGGGCGCAGGAATTTATGATTGAAAAATGTAATAAGGAAAAAGTATGAAAATAAAATATATTGAAACAAACGCTTATGTGTACATACATTCATACTACAAACCCCAAATCGCTACCTTAAAGAAAATGTTGAACTTATATTCTTTTCAAAAGTAATGTTAATATATAATAATAATCGACTCTAAATATTTCTAATTGAGTATCTTTTTTTCTTTCATTGGCTTGATAACCGCCGCTTAGCACAGCACGCCAGTTATTTCTCTCTTTCGCTAACTGGCGCCAGTTGAAAATACCAAGAGTACCCAAGTCCCTTACCGCCTAATCTTTTCAACGCAGAGGAGGCCTTACTTTTCCTCTGCTACCACCGGCGGCTACCGCGTCGAATACTTTCAGAGCTGGAGCGCTTTCATCCATTCGAACGACATGACCAAGCCAGCGAAGCCGCTGGATCTTAATTCGCTGCAATATCAGCTCATCGTTCCATCTTCTACGATATTCGCTATCGCAAAGGCGTAAAGGCCCATAAATCTTTCGGAGAATCTTTCTCTCGAACACTCCCAGAGCCTTCTCATCAGATATCTTCATCGTCCATGCTTCTGCGCCATACATTAGGACGGGCATAATGAGAGACTTATAAAGCGTGATTTTTGTCCGTCGAGAGAGGACTTTACTGCTCAGTTGCCTACTCAGTCCAAGAGTGATCCTCCTTTGGATTTCGAGGTTGACATTATTATTGATGTTAATGCTGGTTCCTAAGTAAACGAAGTCTTCTACTTTTTCAAAGTTATAACTGTCAACAGAGATGTGTGATCCCAGTCGTGAATGTGCCGACTGTCTATTTGATGACAGGAGATACTTCGTCTTGCCCTCGTTCACGTCCAGACCCATTCGCTTTGCTTCTCTATCCAGTTTGGAGAAGGCAGAACTAACTGCGCGGTTGTTAAGGCCGATGATGTCAATGTCATCGGCGTACGCCAGCAGCTGCACACTCTTATAAAAGATAGTGCCTGACCGATTTAGTTCTGCGGCTCGAATTATCTTATCCAGCATAAGGTTGAAGAAATCGCACGACAAAGAGTCACCCTGTCTGAAACCTCGTTTGGCATCAAACGGCTCGGAGAGGTCCTTCCCAACCCTGCCGGAGCTGGTAGTGTTGCTCAAAGGCAACTTCTTTTTTGTGCTGTCGAAAGCGACTTTGAAGTCGACAAAAAGGTGGTGTGTGTCGATTCTTCTTTCTTGGGTCATTGCCAAGATCTGGCGCACTGTGAATATCTGGCCGAAAGTAGATTTACCAGGTCTAAAGCCACACTGATAAGGTCCAATCAGTTCATTGACGGTGGGCTTTAGTCTCTCACACAATACGCTCGACAGAACCTTATATGCAATGTTATGAAGGCTTATACCACGATAGTTGGCGCGAATTGCAGTATCACCCTTCTTATGGATTGGGCAAAGTACACTCAGATTCCAATCAGTAGGCATGCATTCGTCCGACCATACTCTGCAGATAAGCTGGTGTATGCGCTTTACCAACTCTTCTCCACCGTATTTGAATAACTCAGCTGGCAGCCCATCAACTCCGGGTGCTTTGTTAATCTTTAGCTGTGCTATTGCTATACGAATTTCATCGCAGACGGGTAACGGAACATAAATTTCGTAGTCATTGATTGGGGTTTCGGGATCATTATCTTCTTCAAAGTGGTCTCTGCCACTACCACTAAGTACATAGTGTGGAGAAGTGTTCCCTCCATAAACTAAGTATATTCTAAACGTCAGTCACCAGGTCGCCGTTGTCGTTGTTACAGGAATTCGCCCCGGTCTTAAAACCTTCTGTTAGCCGTCGTACTTTCTGAAAGAATTTTCGGTTATTAACTAAAAATAGGTTTATATTTCTTTATGAGTTTTAGACAATTGAATGGTAATTTCACTAAAAATATATTTTCCAATAAACGTAATTACATAAGTAGTTCATAGTTTCATTTCTTTTTCTTTATATTTCTTACTAAATCGCGTTTAATTGTCTTCCTTGTGGTCACAGAAGTGTCGAACTTCAATAAAATGTAGGCTGCTTCATTCACAGTATTTTTAAACAGAACTTTTTGTGATTTGATAAAAAACGTGTGTTTACCAGGCGGAAATGATCTCGAACTAGCCTTGAAACGTTCCCAAATGATGCCAAACCATTCCCGAAATTTTTCTGAATTTGTAGTCTTGAACGAGTTCCAAAAGGTTCTGAAATGATTCCAAACCGATCCGTATCGGAATGGCCCAGAACTAGTACTAGGAATTAATCCTGAAAGAGTCATGAATTAGTCTCGAAAAATCTCTTAATATTTTGTGAACCCGTTCCGAAATGAGTCCGAACTAGTCTCAAATGGTCCAGAACTAGGCCCCAAATGACCGTTAAATTTATTCCAAAATAGTCTGCTGGTTTAACGAAAATTTCACCCATACCAAACAGAATAATCTAGTTGGTCTTATAGTACCGATTTGCAAAAAAAACACATTTTACGTTTGCCGAAAAACAACTAATAAGCTAGAATGGATCTGCGTACCGTGTTGAAAATTTCGAGTCGCACGTAAGTAGACACCACCTTTTGTATATGTTAGGTTAACGGAGGGATGAGCCTTGGATGAGGTTCTTCTTAAGCAATGCAAATTAGCTGCGAAATAAGTTCATTTATCTGCAGCAGTTACAGTTTTGATCCAAAATTTAGCGGCAACACAAAGGAAAATAGTTCAATCAATTATGATATCACTATAGGTTGGATTGGAACAGTAACTACACTGCCACAATTTTTACCATTACGAGGAAACCTAAAGGGTACTCTCCTTAGCTAACTCAACCGTCATAGAATTTCTAGATAGATAGATAGACAAAAGTAGAGGTATGCACTGCGACCGATAGGTCTATTGTACCCTCAAAGCTCATTACAACACTTCAGCTAGCTCCAAGACCTCCAGAAAACTCAGGACGGTCACCGGGGTTAGGGCGCGACACAGCCGTACACTCCATGAGCAGGTGTTGCGGAGTCTCTCCTGCCGAATCACAAAAGCGAGTCAAGAAGAACAAAGGTCGCCCGGCGATATTGTGCCAGTGTTGGTTCCTTCGGTCGGCCGAGCGCCGCCTGGCTATCGCTTGAAATAAAGATTCTCTCATTGTACTAGTTTCTACTCAGATTTATCTCATCCGTATACCACCTCAGAGTACTTCCCCGGATTTGATAATCCAGTATTGAAGCCCTTCAGGTGGCTTTGCTGTTTAATTTTACTCAAACTTCCTGTTGAAGGTTATTTCTTTGAGTAAGTCATCACGGGGGAAGCACGCCAGCGGGAGCTGAGAGGCTAGCAGCAGCAGCCACCATTAGCGGTGGTGGATACTTAAATTTAGGTTGATGGAGAATTACCGACTAAAAAATCCTTAACCGAACCTTTCGTCAAGCTTCGGTTTATACGTGTAAAACTACACCGGTCGTTTCGGAGTGTACAACTTCCTCAAATGTGAGCTGCCTAAGTACGAATAATCCTTCGATACGATATTAAAGTCAGATGAGCAGATATTATGCCCGGTAACTTCAACGAGTTTATCGCCACATACGGATCCTGATCTCACGTATGAAGCGCCAATTATGGTTTTATAAGATATGTTTTTAATCGAGAATAATGAAACGACTTCTTCCAACTCAGCAATATATCAAGGGAGCAGTCCTACTCTCAATAGCGTGTCTAAGTCTGCGTGATTTGTGACATCCTTCCAAATTTTAGTTTAAGGTTATTCATGTAGTAGTATTTGATTTTCTAATATTGGACTTCTAGGAGATCTGGAAGCTCGTTTATCCTTGCATGGTGAAGTGAATACTCTGACAAATTTTTTAAAAGAGGTTTCGGTAAAAGTCGTTTTATCTTTTGGAATTTGTGGGAGAGCTGAGTGTCGATTTCGATTGTAAAATTTTTTTGGAAATGTAGGAATATGCTTACACAAAATGAGTTCCCCGTTCTTCTGAACATTGCACCGGACTCTTTGGAGCAAGAAAAAACCTTCACGATCCAAACCGTTTCAATTTTACCTCCGCTTCAAATACCAAGCCAATCGAAAAATAACATATAACCAATCAAAAAGCCATACAACCCTTCAGAAAATACTCAAGTTTTCCAAATACAAGTAATAAAATTCGTTTAATAAATTTTTTCTGTTTTTTTTTTTATTTTATTTATACGCATGGTGTTCTGATGTTTTCATAAATTGCCTTTTATATTTGCATAAGCTTTCTAAGTAATGCTGGTAATTGGTTTTAATATCGTAGTTATTATACATAGTAAACTTAGTTTAAACTGATATAGGGTTTTTAAAGTTTCAAAGCACTTTACGCTCTTAACCTTTCGTTAATTCTTTATTTGTTTGTTCTTTTCAAATAGATGACCGCACGCACATGTAACAAACTGTTTATGTATTTATGTAAATGATTCAATAATAAATATTGCTGTTAAGATTTTGTAGATGGCTGTGCCGAGCATGTTCAGCTATAAAAATGTAGCTTTTAGACGTGTTGTAGGTTAGCATAATCCTTTGCCATCATTAATCAATTCCCATTGACATTAAGAGTAATCTAGGCTTAAAATAATTGCATGATTAAGAGCTAATTTCTTACAAATAATAATCTAAAATGAACAACATGATCGTAATACATTTAGGTTGTTCGCGTCATATAGGTTATCTGGTTATGGGGTTATAATTTTTTCCAGTTTTCAACAGCAAAGTAAAGCGAAAATAAAAAAAACAGTCCATTACCAGATAGTCTGGATGACGCGAATCACCCAATTATAAAATATACAATTTAAAAAAAAATTATTAAAACAGAAAAACTGTGATTAAATATTGTAGAAACAAATAAAAAAGGAACAGTTGCAACTCGCGTAACCAAAGTTTCGAGTCAGTAAGAAAAAATATAAAAGTTTATCAAGGAGTTTTACTATGATCTGTCTAGTTCACAGTATGCATAAACTATTAATTAGCGCTAACGAACATTACTTAAGTACTAATCGTTTATACTTGAAATATTGCTAAGCCTATTCATCTTAAATAAAAACATTTTTAAAGCGCGTTTGGATGTGTATGCATTTAAAAATCATACCCCTTATTCTAAGCGCTTAATATAAATTAAAATTTAAAATTATTGAAGTATATGTAGTATAAAAATAGGGAGGGAAAAAGTTCGCAGAGCCATTTTAAATTATCTCACTCTTCACTTTTCTTTTGCTTGCTTCCCAGCTGCTCAGCACGCATTCGCATGTATGTATGTATGCATGTATGTATGTATGTATATATGTAATTAGTACTTTAAGCCACATATATAAAGGTATTGATATCATCATCATCTCGCCGCATATACTTGTGTTCAATCAGCCATTCCAGTTGCTCCTTAATCATTTTCTTTGATGGCAAGAACATATTCTTAAGTATATCAATCAATTCCGCTTGTAATGTTGCATTATTCAAGCGTTTGCGCATTTTCATAATTTTGATTATGGCCTCTTGGGTGCGCAATATGCGCAGCTGCACAATGGATTGATTGTCCTCCTGTTGGGAACGTTCGGTACTCAGTTGCAAGCGGCCAATCAAGTTCATCTGCAGAAAAATTGGTTGGCAAATAAGAGCAAATTGTAAAATAAATTAAAATAGAAATACTGATATATGTTTGGGGTTGGCACCGAAATTCTGTTGGCACAAAATTCGAAACACGAAATTCTGCTTAACAAAATTCTGCTTTTTGAAAATTCTGCTTTTCAAAATACTCGATTACAAAATTCTGTGTCCTCTTTAACATGGTTTATATTATATTATAACACATAATTTTAATTACATTATTTTTTAAAACCTAAACTAATCTCGACGTAATCCCCACAACTTAGTAAATTATAAATGTTTAGAAATATAAAAAACAATAGTTAGTTATATGTTTGCACAAAAATATCTGCATTTTGGTTGCGGATTGATGGAAAATCGAACCATGAGTGGGAGCCGTTATTATAGTGGTGAAATTATGATTTCACCATCTCCTACTAGAACTATTCTTAAAAGTTACATTTGCTTTCTGTTTTGTGTTCAATTCTTATCGTAAAGCGTGGTTTATTCTGTTTGTAAAGATGTCACATATAATCACGTTAAAATCCAATAAAAACAGAGACATGTTAAGTGTTAATGGTTATTCTTATTATTAAGAACGAATAACTAAAAAAGGTTCATATAATTGATCTTGTTCCAAAAGAATAGCATGCCATTGTAAATCGAGGTTGGTAACATTAATAAGACAGTAAAACAGAATTTTTAAATGCAGAACTTTCAAATGCGGAATTATGAAAAAGAAGAATTAAAAAAAACATAATTTTAAAAATATAGAATTTTGTTCGAGCGGAATTTTTTTACATTTTGCAGAATTTTGTGATGTGGAATTTTGTAATACCGCGTAATGTGGCGATCCCATATGTTTGTATGTAAATAGGTACAATAACTTGCATGTTGCTTACTTTGCCTCTTCGCTGTGATTTGCCATTTTTCACCACAGCAAATTCTTGATTAACACTGAATAAAGTATTTTCTGAAAAATCTTTTGGCGTTGTCATCGTTGCGGGTTCCATGAGTAAAATTTGCTTTTTCAGCTTTGGAAATGCGACTAGCGACCAAAGAGTGCGTCTGAGTTCGGGATCTATTGAAGAAGAAAGTCAATAGTTAATTATAGAAATTTCATAAAGAAAAATTGGAAATGTTTCTTAACATAGAATTATTCGATTCTTTTAAATATATTTCGTCTAACACTAATATTGCCTCAACAAGAAAACACCTCTACTACTTAGCACACCAAAGCGTGCAAGGTTAGTGCTGTCTTCACAATTCAGTTAGGACTAGAAAAATCTCTCCGTCTTTCTGACCAGTGCAGCGTCTTTCAAGCTAAGGTCGATATATTATCATATTTTTGCGACAGTCAGGCTGCACTTGATTCGGTCAACCGAAACTCTAGAACACACACCCGGGTACAAATGTATCCACTTTCAACTTTGAAGTGTTGTAACTTTTGAACCGCTATACCTCTATGCTTCGGATCTAGGAAGATTATTTAGTTTTGAGTTCAAATTCAAAATTTGAACCAGATCGGACCATTGGTTCAGGAGCTACAGCCTTCCAAACACCTTATATACGTAAACACACACCCGGGATACGTTTGTACCCCAATAGTAAAACTCCTCATAATAATCAAAAAAAACATTTTTTATATTATTTTTTTATTTGAAAAATTAAAAATATTCATTTCACACATTATATTATTGACTTTTATTATAAAATTTATAAAAATGCATCTTATATCTAAGGAAAATCATGGCAAATAGAGCAATTTGTTGATGTGACCGAATGTTCAAGACACATTGGCTTCTTACATTTGGCGCACAGCTTTCTGGTTTTTCTACGGCGTTTTTCCTCTTGTGCGTAACATAAATAGCAAGATCCGGACACAGGTTTTGGCGTGCGCGCTGCGGCAGATGTTGATGCTGCTGTTGACACCATTGATTCCACCGGTCGGTTGAAATATGCTTCAATAGCAATTTTAGTCGAAAAATTTCGCGTCACTTGACGATTTATGGCTCTGGCTTCAATAATGCGCATACACAATGCTTCAGCCAAGCTGCGCAGGATCTGCTTACGCTTGTTGTTTGTTCTCCAAGGCAACATAGGGTTATTCAAATCGTAGACAATGTAGGCTGCAAGAGCTGTAATGTCCAACATGTTGAAGAACATCGCTAGTGGCCATCGTTTTGTTTGTCTTTGTGTTGGATATTCCGCAAACATTTGGTCCATTCGATCAACACCACCTTTGGTACGATTATAATATTCAATTATTTCAGGTTTCACACTGTCAGCTATTTCAGCATCAATGGTCGAAAGCAAAATTACTGCTTTATTTTTTTTTTGGAACATAAGAGCACATTGTCACATTATTTTTGAAGCCAAATGTCGTTGAACCAATTGTCCTGTTTTTGTTCTGCTTCATTTCTTGAGGAATATATGATTTGTTTTTGCGCAAAGTTCCAACGATCGTGAGTTTCCAGATGAGAAGCAGTTCTGCAACTGGCAAGGTCGTAAACAAATTGTCCATTGTAATGTTTCGGCCACTTCCTTGGTATTTGGCAGACAAATCCTTCACCACTCGTTCGCCTTGGTTCGTTTCCCTACAAGTTTCTGCTTGGCCTGTATATATTTGTCCATGCAGTGGATATGCATTTGTGGCATCGCAAATCCACCAAACCTTGACACCATATTTAGCAGGTTTTGACGGTATGTACTGCGTAAACCGTGTGCGTCCACGGTAAGGAAATAATTGTTCATCAATCGTCAAGCATGAGCTGGGCTTGTAATGTGCAGCAAGATTATTGTTCATCATCGTCCACAACTCACTGATCGGTGCTGCATTATCAGTTAGTAAGCGTGTTGCACGAGTGTTTTTATCGTCAAATCTTAGGAACCGCAATATCGAACAGAAACGGTTGACTTCCATTGTGGCGCGATATAAAGGATAGTTTTTGACGCTCCATAAATCTCGAACATGTTCTCCATTGCAATGGTTCGCACCAGTCATAATAAGTATGCCAAAAAATGCATACAGCTCTGTTATTGACACAGGCGTCCATGACTTAGGAGTTGTGTTTGGATGCGCATTGTTGTAAGCATTATAAGTTTCTTTTGCTAACTTATTTGTGTGGCGCACAATTATATCAGCCATTTCAACGTTCATGAAACATTTGAATGTTTGCTCTATTGACAACATTTCAGTGCATCTAGCTGGTCCAGAACGTTCTCTTATAATATTTTGTCTGAGTACCTGACGACTTACATTTGGTTCTTTCATCCACTCAGTACCATCACGTGCAACAAATTTTTCGGCACTAGCAGGTAATTCATTATTTTCTTCTACTTCTTCTTCTTCATCGTCTTCTTCATCATCCTCATAGTCCGCATAATCAGGTAATACTTCTGCGGCACTTTGCGAAACTTCAGCATCGTCATCAGCAATTTCAATGTCATTGATTTGAATTTCTTCTTCATCTTCTGAGTCAAAGTCGTAGGGAGCGTCATCGTCACAAATTTCATCAAATAAAGATTGTATATATGATTCTCGCTGTTCCTCAGTTAGCCTGTATAATAAAAAAAATTTGTATATGTTTACATTGTTGCTTATTTTAAATTTTTTACCTTCTATATGCTGCACTTGATAAATATTCGTTTCTTCTTGAAGTCATTTCGTATCCAGTTATTTATAGTTTCAATTATATTTATTTTCACTTATATTTTCACTTCTTACACTTTTGAGCACCAAAACAATAATGAAAATATCAACAGGCAGCATTTATAACAACACCTCGTGTGAAAACAACCCTTGCAGCTGCATATAAAATACAAAAACCAGTTATACCAGTGTATTTGCTACCTACGTACCCATACCTTGCGCGACCTTTTTGCACATATCTTTTGAACCAGGTAGAATATTTCAATGAAATAAAAACCAAAATGTGTATTCGTTGTTACTCTACAAGTATATTATTATAAATTATATTATTTTGTTTTGCATTTATCAGGACAACAACAAAAACAAAAATCCACTGTTGCATGCCCTGACTTTATTTGCCCATATCGCTGGAACCAGGAGAAATATTCGAATGAAACATAAGACAAAATACTTGTTATACATATATTAAAATATACATTTAAAAAAAAAATCATAGAAATCGGTTGAATAAGCATTAAAAAAACCGCAAAATAAGGTCCCGGGTACTAACGTATCCCGGGTGTGTGTTTACGTGTTATTTTCTGGGTGTGTGTTCTAGGGTTAAACGGTGGCAACCTGCAGAAAATTTCTAAAATATTTTTTTTTATCTGGTATTGGTGCCGACGCACAGTTACATGACAGGTAATGAAGCAACGGACGGTTTAGGTATGACACTAGTTACCTGCAAGCTCATTATAAGTGATCTATCACATAAAGAAGAGGTCGCTGGAAAACAAAGTCGTCACCTGTATTAAGTCAAAACTGATTTAGACGGACCTTGCTGGCCAGGAGAGACCTGCCCTTGACTGTATGCCAGGTCACATACTGATTGGAAGATATGCAGAGAGACTAGGTGCCCCTACAATGACTTCTGCAAAAGTTAAAGAGCCGAGGTAGAGGCAGAAACCGTGCGGCACTTTTTGTGCGCATGTCCCGCACTATGGAAAGGAGACAAAAATTATAAGGCTCTGAGTTCTTTAACGACTTGACCCGGCGAAGGTAGAGGCTTACAAGGTATTTAAATATGTAGAATGTACACAATGGGCCTAAACAAGGGGATCGTTGACATCCACTTCAACCTATCCTAATTATTTACAAGGCTTTTGCAACTTTAGGAAACCTTGGCGACCCTGGAAACCAAGTAATCTCTATCAAACTGCTGCATGTCCTCAACAGACGTAAGGCTGACATATTTGCAGTACAAGAGATGGGATGGATGGGACCTGCATCCAAAAAATCTGAAAATCAATGGCGCACAAATTTGGTGTGGGATTTGTTGTTGAGCGGAGACTTAGCAACATTAGCTAAATTTATGCGCACGCCCCGACAGAGGAGAAGGATGATGGGATCAAAGATGGTTTCGATGAGCGCCTAGAGTAAGCTTTTGAGCGCTATTCCTGCCACAATGTGAAAATTGTGATGGGCGACATTAATACTAAAGAGGACGAAGAAGGACTTTTGGCCTTCATGGAACTACCACTGCCAACGGAGAGAAGTTGATCGACTTCGCCGCGGCACGAAACATGGTTAATAGTAGTACTAGATTCTAGCTTCGGAGCATCCACTACTCCACTTGGGTGTCACCGGATCAAAGAAAGATAAATCAAATAATAATAAATAAATCAATAAATACTGAAAAACGAAGTTTTTTGCAAATTTATAGGCGGTGTGCGAGGTTATGGTCCGATTTCAAAAATGAGAAAAATTTGTTCACCAAATTTTGTGACGGTACCTTACACTGTTGTTGAGATACAGAAATGTTTTTCATAAGTGGGCGTGGCAACGCTGATATTTCAAAATGTAATAAACACCTAATTTCTTAGTTCAAAATCGCTGCAAATACCGAATTTCATTGCTTTTGAGATACGAAAGCTTTTTCATAAGTGGGCGTGGCAACGCGTAGGCGTGGTTATTTACCGATCTTTACCATTTTCAATACCAAACTCCCTGTCCAAAGAGCAATATATGTGCCAAACTTCATTGAGATATCTTATATAATTTTTACTCAAGTCATTGTAACCACGGACAGTCGGACGGACGGACGGACAGACAGCCAGGGCTAATTTGATTCCTCTTTTCATTCTGATCATTTAAGTATAATACCCTTGTGTACAGGTACGCTCACTGAGCTTTTTAAAGCCGGCGACGAAGAGCTGATAGGAGCATGTATCAGCTGTAAGGCGCAATTTGGTCTAAATAGTATATCCTTGAAAATTTGAATCTTAGTGTGCTTCGCAAGTCGACCAATAACGCCAGCTTTGAGGTCAAGCGAAGATTAACACTTGGAAACAGGTGCTACTTGGTGATACAAATCCCTCATTATGCGCGTTCTTTTATATGTATGGCGCAAAAATATGGACGTTGTTGAGGATGAGAAGACAAATGTACTTGTATGTCACAAAACCTTGGTGGGACAAGAGATGATGGAAAATCGTTCCAATATACACCACGACAAATGTTCTTCCCAACATTTATGGCCCAGTTAGCGTAAGGAACTTGTACGGAAAAAGATGGAATATCGAACTCTTTGAACTGTATAATGATATAGACATAGCCAAGCGCCAAGTGTTGAAGAACCTATTTTCACTAACTTTGAGCAACTGGCAGGATATCGCAAAGGAGAAAACGAACTGCCGAAGTTTTAAGGCCTTGGCCCAAAACGACACACGATGGCAGTGCCATATAAGAAGCGTTTTATTTAAATATTGTTTTTGAAGTACATAAGATGTTTTTAACGCTTTAGCTTTGGGTTCCCAAACTCTGGAGCTTGTGGACTCGTGATTAGTCCAAAGAAATCTTTTAAAATTTGCTTTAACATTTGCCGCCACAAAATTAATGTTGGCCTGTATAAGCAATTTGTACCTAAATCACCTAATATTGATTTCATTACGATTTCGGATGCCCAAAAAAGCCCCCAAAGTTAATACCGTTCTCTAGAAAATTAACAATAGAGGGGTCAGGTAATCCACAATTGGATCGTATATTGCTCCTTTGTGACCGCAACGCAATCTAGAGCACAACATCCTCAAGTTAAACCAACGGTCGCAACGTGTGAACAAACAAAGATTGATATAGAAGATATTGCGCCGACAGCTAACAAACATTTTTTTGCGATATGCGCATGTACGTCACACCATCAATAACGTATTCTCATTTTGATTGGAGAATTCCTTTATAAGTTCGAATAATATAATAAAATCGCGTTGCACTTCACAAAAAACTTTAATTAAACCTTTCAAATTATAGAACAACAAATATTCACTTCACTCGTGTTGGAATTTTAAAGAAACTTTGCCGATGTGACGTCATTTTGAGCAGCTGAATGCCAATATCGTAAAGCAAAAAGGTAACGGACCTGCGCAATCTCTTATTTATCAATCTTGATATACTGTGACAGCTGGTTTTTTCGCTTTGTTGGACTGAATGTAAAAGCGCGTTCTGATTGGCTCGCGATGTAAATCACCTACAGAAATTTGACATTCAGTACAACAAAGCGAAAAAACCAGCTGGCTGCTCAACACCACATTGATAAATTCGCCTGGTCACATTTGGCAAACATTTACACTGAGCCATAATGCGTCATTTGGGTATAAAATCTCAAATGCGAAGCCAAATCACGCATTTCTCCATACAAATTGACATTACCGAAATGACTCATAGATAGATAGATATAAAGAGAGGTATGCACTGCGACCAGTGGGTCTATAGTGCCCTCGAAGCTCATCACAACAATTCAGCCAACCCCAGGACCTCCAGAAATCTGAGGATAGTCGCCGGGGTTAGGGATTGTACGTATTGATTTCCCGGCCATGGCCGACCCAGGGTTGTCCCCCGTCTGCGTGCCACAGCCTCACACTCCGTAAGCAGGTGGTGTGGGGTCTCTCCTGTCGAGTCACAGAAGCGACATAAGTCGCTCGACCAGATCCCCAGTTTGTGTAGGTGACCTTTTAGTCTGCAGTGGCCCGTTAGAAAGCCTGTAAGGATTCTCAGAGTTTTTCCCTAGGAAGGTCCATAAGAATCTTGAGCCTTCTTAGATTGTATGTTTTTGGGCTGTCCTAACGCTATAAACGGCTCTGGTTCAATAGGAGTGGTGGCCGCCGCTTTCCTTGCTAGCAGGTCCGCTGCTTCGTTGCCTGCCACACCCATATGCCCCGGTACCCAAAGAAGTTTAGTCTCATTATGCACTCAAGCACTATAGAGGACTTTACCTCGTATGATGAGAGAGCTTTGAGCGCCGCCTGACTATCGCTTGAAATTAGGATTTTTTCACTGCTATACTTCCTACGCAGGTTTATCTTCGCGCGCAGACTGATTGCAAATACCTCCACCTGAAAAATGCTGGGGAAGGCCCCAATGGAACCGATACCTTTGATCTGAGACCATGGACGCCCGCACCAATGACTCATTCAAGGCATCTGAACAAAATAATGCGTTCCAATGTGACATATTTTCTCGAACGCACCAAAAAATAACAGCACCTGCAAACGATTTGGCTTATTTTTGACACCGACAATTGAATGTCGACACAATTAATAAAATAATGAAAAATTAATATGGTACAACTCCGATTTGTCTGCAAAGCAAACTTGACAAGGGATGACGGAAAATCGTTCCAAAATATGTACATCATAAAAGGGCGGTTTGATAACTGACTTTTTGAATTAAAAATTTTTTTTTTTACAAAAAAGGCTTCTCTTTCTCAACGTAATCTCCTTTTAACTCTTTACGCATAGTCCAGTTTTTTCCTTCCTAATAATAGATTTCTTCAAGACTGTCAAAATAGGCGTTTGATTCTGTGAAATAGTTGCATGAAGCTAAATCTAGAGAATATGCTGGATGGAGTATCAGTTCGTAGCCCATAGATTTTTGCCAATCCTTTGAAGCGTAACCGTTATGGCCGAGTGTGAGCAATCGCGGCCTTCATCGCGCGGATAGCTTTTTCATATCCAAATATTCGTGTAAAATGTAATGTACCCGTTCAGTTGAGATGCCTACAGCCTCAGCCACCTCACAAAGTCACTGACTTATCAAACCGGAAATCGCATTTGGGCTCAATGTAAATGTATAAGAATTCATTACTTCTGAAAGCAAAAAAAAAAAAAACCTATGAATTTAATTTCAAAAACAATTCACCCACGAGTTCAAAGGTGCCTGGCATTGTTTGGAGTGTCCGTGTTAAATTCATCAAAAAAGTAGGGCGCAAGGGAAGTAAGGGTACCAAAAATTCCAAAAAATTTCGAACAGTACTTTAGAAAAACACAAATGTATTTCAGAACAGATCAATTGTATTTCAGAAAAACGCAAATGTACTTCAGAAAAGGCCAAATGTATTTCAGAAAAACACAAATGTATTAATTTCGTCTTTTCTGAAATACATTTGGCCTATTCTGAAAACATTTGTGTTTTTCTGAAAAACATTTGCGTTTTTGTGAAATAAATTTGGGTTTAACTGAAATACAATTGATCTTTTCTGAAATGCATTTGTGTTTTTCTGAAATACATTTGGCCTTTTCTGAAATACATTTGGGTTTTTCTGAAATACAATTGATCTTTTTTAACATACATTGGTGTTTTTCTGAAATACTGTTGGAAAAGGTTCGGTTATTTTGATCTTGTTAACTACATCTTAACCGAATAATATTTTATCCGGTAACAGCGAATAGAAATCCTTTAGGAATACCTTTTATATAATTTAATTTACCTTGTTTTTAAAAAAGGGATTCCCACTCACCTGGCAACTCGGTCGCTAAGCGCAGATTCTCGTAGGAGATTTTATCATGTTGGCGTTGATTCCATGCAAAAAGTACAGCCATTTGAAATGTGGTCACGTCCAAGTCGTAGCGGCCGAAATTATTTACGAAGGTTATTGTACCGTTACTCATGTGGTGATACCATTGCAACTTCCGGCCGCAAAAGTTCTTCTTATAAAACTCCTCCACATCAGGAATGTAATCTTCCAATTCCAAAGGCAAACTCACCGAAACACGTTCGGAGCAACGTGCCCAAGCACCGGCATTGAGAATCTTTATATTAATAGCGTCATGGCGACCAGTGCAATTGCGAAATTGAGTATTTAAGTCTTCGCTGAGCTGCAAAATAAATTCTGTTAAAGTCCTAATACTTGTTAAAATGCAACATTTACTATCACTTACTTTAATATCCTGGAACATACGCCCTAAACGATTTACATAATCAGC
Organism: Philophylla caesio; assembly: GCA_963971545.1. Classification (NCBI taxonomy): domain Eukaryota; kingdom Metazoa; phylum Arthropoda; class Insecta; order Diptera; family Tephritidae; genus Philophylla; species Philophylla caesio. Next base: position 37,830,179 of record OZ020604.1, read on the forward strand.
TGGCATACCAGCCTCGCGTAACCATTCAACAATATCTTCTTCCTTCTCACTATCAGCGCTGGTGCTCAGTATTAGTCTGAAATGTAATTTATGTGTATATTACGGTGATATCATATATTTATTCACACATGCATATTACTCTCTCTCACCTTCTGGTCAAATGCACTTTGTGATAGCGCATAAAAACATCTTTATTATTGACATATTTGAGTACAAGTAGCACATCTCGCAATCGCGCATCTATTTGTTCGCTGGTAAGCTTTTTACTCAATGGTGTGCGTCGAAGCAACATGTCACAGTAGTTGGCTAAAAGTTCAGGACACTTGCTCTCAGGAGCAATGGACTTCACGCCGCGGTTTGTTAGACCGGTGGGCAATTCCAGCTGTTAAATACAAGTTTAAAATAGTAAAACAAAACATTTGTACATGCTATCTAATGAAATATACCTTGAATACACTCGTATCGTTGACGACAGTCTTAAAAGCTTTGTCACGTGCCGTCAAGAAGCGCGGATCATCGTTGAAGGCAAATTTTACCAACGAACTAAATTTATTGAATAGCTCCAATAGACGTTCCACATACTTTTCGGAGTCTTGCGTTATTATATCCGAAGCAGATAGCATATCTGCTAGACCCGCAGTAACAATATGACTTTCTAAGTCGCGTAACATCGGCTCAACACCATCCTGCACACGATCCAATAGTCGAAACATAAGATTAAGTTTTTCTGTTTCGTATTCTTTTATCAGTGCTGCACATTCGGCAATAATTGTGTTCATATGATCACCGACCAACACTTTGACGCAGGTCTGTGCTAGCACACCATAACTGCTCGGCTCAAGATAACGTTTCGCTCGTGTCTCCTCCTCACGCAGCTTAGCGTCTGCATACCTCATGAATGCTAATACACCGTTTGCTTGTTGTTGTTCTGTTGTTTTGAGCCGATAAAAGGCTGCTGTTGCTTTTAAGTAGGCTGCCTCGAAATTCTCGCGATAGATTTGCAGTTTATCATCTGGATTCGAACATAAATTTACATAACTCTCACGCACTCCAATAACAAGTTGCGCGTCGTAAGCATCACCATTTCGTTCGGCATGGACTATTTTCATCGCTGATTCTTGTAGGCGATCTTTAATATCACGAAAGATATTTTCATTCCATGAATCCAGCATTAGCTTGCGTACAATGGAATCATCTGTGGAAGTTTTTTTACTGTTGCCACTGGAAGAGGAAGATGAGGATGCTGCTGCGGCAGCTGCAGATGTGGAGGGCCCAGCTGCCGCCGAAGTCGATGCAGTATTGGTACTTGTGCTTGCCGCTGAGGAACTGGCTGCCGATGTTGACGCAGATGTGGGCACCTTAAACTGTAGCGATTGCTCCAGTTGACGAAAAGGCAGCGGCAGATAATTGGATTGGGTGAAGAATTTTCGCCACTCTATAATGTATGTAGTGAGTAGCGCGTGCTCGCCGCGTTGTGATTGTACTTTACGTTGAGCGTGTACTATGAATTCGACAATATCTGCGCGCAAGCAGTCGTAAATTTTAGCGGCACCTTTTTCGTCCCACAGGCACACCAAATGAACGCCATAAAACAATTCCTGCCATTCCAATTGTGAAACGGTTTCTTGGTTTAGTAACTTTAACACTATAAGACGTTTTTCGGGCCATACTTCTTCGAAGGAACGTAGTCCTTTGCCCTGTCCAGTAGAAACCTAATGTTGCGGGAATGGAATTAAGGCATATTGAAAATTGTGTTCACCTTAATTAGATTTGTTAGCGAAGCCGCGTACTTACTTTTAACATTTTATTCCTTTGTTATGCACTTTATTTTAAACTTTTTTGTTTGTTTGTTATAAAGTACACCATCAATGGCAAGAGTTTAGTTAATGCTTGCAATGCCTTGCAGCTCGTATTTTTGTAATAAATTAATTGGTTTAATCCATCTACATATAAGAGTATTCCCAATAAATGTATTTTATTATTGCTCTTTCTTGTATATTGTATTGAAAGGAAATATGTTCACATTGACGTTGAGAAGAGTGGAGCCAGATTTAATGGATTTAGCATTTGGTATACAAATGTATACTTAACCCGACATCTTCACAGAAAATATCTGATGCCCTAAAATAGATGTCAGAAAATATATTGTCATCTATTGTATGAAATAAGTTGTCACTTTGTTACTTTGACAGCTAATTTTTCATTTGTCTGTAAATTCCGTGGGGTCAACATCGAAGATATTTTCATCCAGAAGCAAAAACTGAGTTGTTTTCTATTGCATTTATTAATGTTTACGTATTTGGGAAAATAAAACACATTTGTTAAATTATTTTCAGCATATTTGCGTTTTATTAAATGAACTTACTTGTTTGACGCCATCTTACAAATGTTTATTGTAAGACATCAAACAGCCCACACATAAAAATTGACAAAACATTTTTAATTTTTTCCTGCCAAAATGACATCAACTATTTTCTGTGGAGATGTCGGGTAACAACGGCAGGCCAAAATGAGGAGTCCTTATACTTATATTGTATATACCCCCTACAAGACCAGTGCCGGCCAATTTATCATACATCTGATGGTCTGTGACTGAAAAAATTTTGTCAGCACTTAAAACAAAGTTGCTTTTCAAGCTAATAACTTTAATTATGATAAAAAATTAAATTAATTTTTGATTTTTTGCGCAGAACTGCTTTCTGCGAAAGCCTCCTTCGTTTGTCCTGAGAAAAATATCCCTGTTCAGATAAACTACGGCTATTCCATCAGTAATTTTACCCTGAGCTCTTTCATGTTTTATAATAGATTAAGAAATCCTCTATTCTTTATAATTGGAAAAGCTATTTTTTCATTTAAAACTTATCTTTTATAATGACACGACGATTAAAATGTTTCCTCAACTTTATACTTCTGAGTTTTCCGATTACTGTGTGACATTTGACAAACTCCTATGAATTTATTGTGTGTTCCTTTCTCGCATATGCGAAATTAGCCTTAATGGTCATTGTTTTTTTTGTACAACTATAAATGGCAATTATTTTACCGGTCATCTTACGGTCATTAAAGATAAACATGAAAACTTCGTTGTTTTATTCTCGCATATAAGCAACCATAGTATGCGTAGCGAGTCGCGAGTGTCTCTGTGACTGAAAAAATTTTGTCAGCACTTAAAACAAAGTTGCTTTTCAAGCTAATAACTTTAATTATGATAAAAAATGAAATTAATTTTTGATTTTTTGCGCAGAACTGCTTTCTGCGTAAGCCTCCTTCGTTCGTCCTGAAAAAAATATCCCTGTTCAGACAAACTACGGCTACTCCATCAGTAATTTTGCGCTGAGCTCTTTCATGTTTTATAATAGATTTAGAAATCCTCTATTCTTTATAATTAGCATTTGGAAAAGCTATTTTTTCATTTAAAATTTATCTTTTATAATAACACGACGATTAAAATGTTTCCTCAACTTTATACTTCTGAGTTTTCCGAATACTGTGTGACATTTGACAAACTCTTTTGTACAACTATAAATGACAATTATTTTACCGGTCATCTTACGGTCATTAAAGATAAACATGAAAACTTCGTTGTTTTATTCTCGCATATATGCAACCATAGTATGCGTAGCGAGTCGCGAGTGTCTCTTTTTGGCAAACACCATGGCAGACATTTTACCGGCAAGCTGACAGTCAGTGCGGATTTTAAGAATTAGAGTGTATTGGTAATTCTGTCAGCATGTTCTTGTAGGGTTCCTTTCAGTGTAAATAGCGACTAGTTGCTCTTTAGAGAAATTTTGCTTGGATCCGGCAAGATTGGATTTAATAACTTCATATTTGGATGTCTGTCAAAATCAACTTTAATGTTGCATTCGCTAACTGATTTTGAATGAGAAATGACGCGCCAAATTTGAATAGTGAAAAATCTCACAAATAAATCGGAAAACCGCAGTTTAAACCCGATTTATAATTTAATTCGTTTCGTCTAAATAGCGTTTGATCTCGCTTAAAGCCGGATTTGCATATACTTGTGCAACTAATTTTGTGGAAGCTGATCTGGAAAAATCACCCAATAAGGACGCAAAAGCTGAGAAGAGGAAATGAGTACTTACATAGCAATTAGGGGTCTATAGTGCGATTCTGTAATGCCCGCAATGCAGGCCCATTTGCTTATCGTCCATGAAATCACTTTTGGTTTGTGCCGCTTTGTACATAGTCACAAATAATAGTAAGATTATTACAATCATTTATTTGTGACCGTACAAGGCGGCACAAACCGAAAGTGAATTCATGGTCGATAAGCAAATGGGCTTTGTTTTTGTATTGTTTATTTTCGTACGGTGACATTAAGCACTCATTAAAATTTTCATTTTCTTTTTTTTTTAGGAATTGCAGCTAGCCATGGAGCCAGGTGAGGACACGAATATCCGCCTAGTTGTGGAGGAAGAAGACGACACCGTTCTTTAACAGCCATTGACTCCTATAAGGATGAGCCATACGCCTCGTAGGACCATCAAGCGGAATCGGGTCGAAGAGTCTGCGACGGAGGCGAAATTTTTAAAGATTGCCGCGACGCAGGCTGAAACGCAAAGGGTAAGTTTGATTTTTAATATTAAATTGTATTGTTAATAATGCTATTATTTTCTTAGATGCTCGCTCATAGCGTGGCGAAAATTGCAGAGGCTATTGAAAAAATGGCTGACAGCAACGCCTCGACTTCTGCAGCCATTTCAAGGATGGCTGACACCCACGAAACAAATACGGCAGCCATTACAGCGTTGGGAGAAGGGTTAAAAGCATGCGCGGAAGCTTTCAACCAGTTTATGTTTTCAACCACTCCCCCCAATAGATGTATATATGGAAATAGTATATAAGTTAACACAGGTAACCAAACATCCGGCCAAAATATCGCTTGCACCGAATTCGTTGACGGCGCGTCTGCAGCTTTACACGTAAATAAGAACTCAATACCGCATTAATTATGCATCCAGCCATTATGCTGATCGAACACTTTTAGCCTTGCGCGTGACAACAACAAAATAAACGCAAGACAGCAAAGAATTGGGTAAACAGTTGTTGGTGTAAGCAACTAAGAGGTCAGGCGGCCAATAACGTGCAGCGACTAAAATTAGGGCAAAGTAGTGTAGGTATTTGGACGCTAGCGTCGCTCTTATGTCTTCAGTTATTTCAACTCTTCCGCTGAGACCGGCTGCCCTTGTAAATTACAAGGGAAATACAATTTTTTAAACAAATTCTAAAGGAATTGTTTTACTGGCGCCCAACGTGGGGCCAAAACAAAAAATCCTTATAAAAGGACACGCGAGTTTGGCCGTGGGTTCGGACCCACCTCCTTATTATTTTAAAGAAAACCATCAGTGCCACCATAGAAGTGCCACCAAATATTACGAACTAAAAATTTTAAACCATCAGTGCCACCATAGAAGTGCCGCCAAGTATTATTTTAAAACCATCAGTGCCATCATAGAAGTGCCACCAAATATTATGAACTTAAAATTTTAAGTAAAACCATCAGTGTCGCCATAGAAGTGCCACCAAATATTATGAACTAAAAATTTTAAATAAAACCATCAGTGCCACCATAAAAGTACTACAGTAAAAACTACCAAACATTGCAAAAAATTGTTTGGCGAAACCTGTAGATAAGAACATTAAGCACCACAATAAAATCATCAATAAATCATCAAGCCACGCAGAGGCGTTACCTTCGAGGGTCAATAATCAGGCATCAATCATCCACTGGAGACCGAGAGCAACTTAACATGGGAATATTTATGTAAGTAGAAAGTTCAGCAGCTACTATTATAAAATTCTGAGAATCCCATTCGAGAGTAATATAGTATTCGAATCAGATAATTTAATAAATTGTTCAAATAAATACAATTACAAATACAAAACCAGAGATTTCTTAAATTCTAAACGATGGACTCCCAAACCCTCCAGACCCTTCTTAATACCGCAATCCGTACGGCAACGGAACATTCCAGGCAGGAATTCCAGACCCGCATAGATGAATTGACAAACAGGCTAGCCAGAATTGAAACTCCAACCCAGGTCGTTCAATATGAACCAGTCACAATCCAACCAAACGTAGTGTGTGACGAATCTTTGGATCTGGTAAAAACCATGCCAGAATTCAAGGGCGACCCTACCCGCTATGTATCTTGGAGGCAAGCCGCGCACTGCCTATAAGGTTTTTGATAATTTCCAGGGTAGCTCTAGGCACTACCAAGCCGTGGGCATCATCAGGAATAAGGTGGTAGGCGCAGCAGATGGTGTTCTATCGTCCTTCAACACCGTTTTAAATTTTCATGCAATTATTTCACGGCTAGACTTCGCCTACGCCGATAAGAGGCCTATCCATTTGATAGAGCAGGAACTCTCCACTTTGAGGCAGGGTAAACTTTCGGTTATAGGATTCTACGATGAGGTTGAAAGGAAGCTGACCCTAATAATTAACAAAACCATTATGACCCATGGTGGAAATACCACCCTAATAGAATCACTCAATAATAAGTATTGCGAAGACGCTCTTCGTGTTTTTATCTCAGGACTCAATCGCCCTTTGTGCAACATATTGTTTTCCTCCAGGCCTAGCGATCTCCCCTCTGCATTAGCTTTAGCACAGGAGCTTGAATCAAATCAAGCTAGGTCAATGTTTGCCCAGTCCTTTAACAGGCAAACAATTCAGGCTCCCAACCAATTTCCATATATACCACAATACCGAACGATTCAGCCTGACCAACAGCGACAAACTCAGGCACTAAGGGTCGTACCAATGGATGTAGATCCATCGCTCTCAAGGTTCAGACAAAATGGACCTCCACCAATAAACAGGAATAACGAGAGGTTCCATCAAGGAGCCTATCCAATGGCTCCTCGTCCGGGTATTGGCAACCCCAGTGGCTTGTCCAACCGAAACACCACTCAAACCTTCGGAAAACAGGTACCAGATTTTTTGAGTAGGGAAAGGCCAGAGAAAAGACCACACGGGAGTGGCCAGCAGGCACTACCAAAGGTACAAAGGATAAACAACCTTACCCATGAGCAGGACGAGTCTGAAGGAGAATATTGGAATAATGACAATAATGACAATTACCACCAGAGCGAGGTTTATGAAGAATTTAAACCAGTCGAATACCAAAACCAAGCAAATGACGAGGTGAATTTTTTAGGGCAAAATCCCTCTTACCCTACATCGAGCGGACAATCGGGGGAAGAGGTATAAAATTCCTTATCGACACTGGTGCTGCGAAGAGTCACATAAAACATCTCAACGATCTAAAAGGAATCAAACCCGCAAATCGCACCTTTACAGCCAAATCCATCCAAGGCACCACTGAAATTGACAAATATTGCACCATCAACATTTTTAACAAAAATACTAGATTTTTTATCCTACCCAGCTTGGACACTTTCGACGGTATCATAGGTTTTGACCTATTAACCGAAGTGAACGGTAAAATCGATTGTAAAAACGGCCTTCTTAGTTATAATGGTGGACAGGAAAGGCTCTTTTATCACTATTGCCCGGACGTGAATAAATTAATAGAAACAAACGTGAGCGAGTTGGATATTCCTACATTATTGCAACAACATGCTAAAGTTGTCGCGGATCCCAATGAAGCTCTACCCTATAACAATAGGAACAATAAGGACCACCGATGACCTTCCGGTTCACTCAAAAAGCTACCCATACCCCATAGCTTCAGCCGAGTTTGTCAACAAGGAGATTTCGAACCGCGTGATGGTATAATAAGACCATCCCGCTCTCCTTATAATAATCCGATTTGGGTTGTAAGTAAAAAGGGCGTCGATGAAGATGGCAATAGGAAGTCCAGACTCGTGATAGACTTTAGAAAACTGAACAACAAAACAGTTAGTGACAAGTATCCAATCCCGGATACTTCTGTAATTTTGGCTAACATTGGAAACGCCAGGTTTTTTTCAACAATAGACCTCAAGTCCGGCTTCCACCAAATTAAGTTAGCTGAAAAAGATCGGGAAAAAACAGTATTCTCAGTCAATAACGGCAAGTACGAGTTCTGTAGGCTCCCTTTTGGCTTAAAAAATGCGCCCAGCATCTTCCAGAGGGCTATCGATGACGTATTAAGAGAAGAAATCGGTAAAATATGCCATGTCTACGTGGACGATGTGATAATTTTTTCAGAAAGTGCTGAGCAACATTTAAAGGACATAGACCAGGTACTACACAAACTTCATGCCGCTAACATGCGAGTGTCCGCCGACAAATCCAAAATTTTTCAGGAAAGCGTCGAATTTCTGGGCTTTATAGTGTCTAAAGAAGGTATAAAGACATACCCCGATAAAGTCAGGGACATTTTGGACTTCGCTGTCCCCAAATCCTTGAGAGCCTTACGCTCATTCTTGGGATTGGCCGGCTATTACAGACGATAGCCGAAAAGACGGACACAATATTAGAGCAACTTCCACATTCCCACGCCAGGCAACTACTTCGAAACGACGCTAACGAAATATTAAAACTACTAGACGCGGTCAGGGTACATCACCGACATGCGCGAAGCATCAATATCCTAGGAACTACATTAAAGTACATAACCGGCACCCCGGACTTTGATGACTTTCAAACAATTGAGACCAGAGCCGAAGCCCTAATAGAAGCAAACGAACAGCAGGCAACAATTAATTTAGTTACACAGAAACAAATAAACGAATTGACGGTGACAGTTAATAAACTTTTAGCACAGGCAAAACGGACACAGATCGACACGGGAAATCTCTTTCCTTTAGTCAGTGCTAGAAATAGAGCGGTGATAATGGAATTAGAAACCATTATAACGTCGGTAGCTCTAGGGAAAGTAAATGTTATTAACCCCATTCTGCTTAATGGCATGGAAATAAACAATATATTAGCTGCTGAGCTCTCTACAAATACCAGTATAACTGACATACTTTCTGTTTCTAAACTTAAGATATTTCAGAATACACAGTTTATTTATTTCATTATTAAATACCCAAAAATAGCTAGAATTTGTAATAATGTAAAGTTGCTGCCCGTAATCCAGGAAGGAAAGATTATTTCCTTAGAAACAAATCTTATGGCCGAATGCAACAGAGAATACATCCCACTTTATAATTGCAAGGAAGCCATAATAGCAAACTTCTGCCAACCCTTGAAAGAAAGTCCCTGTGTCCGACAACTATTGAACCAGCACTTCGCAGAATGCAAATCCAAATCCGCCGATCACGTTCCCGCTCTTGAGGAGATCGATAACGGCGTAACTCTAATTAATGATCAACCCGCTGTAATAAAAAATTAAAATTTAAGATTAGCTAGAGGAACCTTTTTGATAACATTCAAAGGCGAAATTACGATAAACTCCAATATAGCAATTGGAATGAGGTAATACTTTCGCATCCTGAAGCAGTACCCGCGCAGCACGTTAACTTTACAGAACATATCGAGTTGTGATCACTCCCACACCTACAAAGAGTTAATATAAAAAACCTCAGGCACATAGCGCACCTGCAGAATCTTATTGAACCCCGCACTATACAATCGGGAACCGCCTTGCTCCTAATCCTTATCGCCACAGCTGTGAGCATAGCAATATTTCTGCGAAAACGGCAGAGAAAATGGTAGTACTGAAGAACATCATAAAGGAAACCGGGGACGCTTTCACTTCAAGAGGGGGAGTAGTTAACACAGGTAACCCAACATCCGGCAAAAATATCGCTTTCACCGAATTCGCTGACGGCGCGTCTGCAGCTTTACACGTAAATAAGAACTCAATACCGCATTAATTATGCATCCAGCCATTATGCTGATCGAACACTTTTAGCCTTGCGCGTGACAACAACAAAATAAACGCAAGACAGCAAAGAATTGGGTAAACAGTTGTTGGTGTAAGCAACTAAGAGGTCAGGCGGCCAATAACGTGCAGCGACTAAAATTAGGGCAAAGTAGTGTAGGTATTTGGACGCTAGCGTCGCTCTTATGTCTTCAGTTATTTCAACTCTTCCGCTGAGACCGGCTGCCCTTGTAAATTACAAGGGAAATACAATTTTTTAAACAAATTCTAAAGGAATTGTTTTACTTACATATATATGTATTAAGATTATTATCATTTGTTCCATTTTTCTTTGTTAGATGAATTGAATATGTTTTTAATTTGATACATTAAGTTTCTGTAGTTGGACAAAAAAATAGGTGTGCTCTTTTTGGAAAGTTTTGACTATCTAATTTTGATTATTAAATTTTATGTATTTATTTTTAAATCTATAGCTAACTATATAACTAAACCCATAATAACTAATGTTATAAACTTTGTACGAGGAGGGAATTTGCAAGAAAATATTCAAAAGAAATTTGCTATTACTCGCTCTTGGACACGTTTTGCTACTGAAGATGTTCCGCCGGCATTGATAGCAATGGTTGGTGTTTCAGGATCATAAATAACTCCACCATCGAAATCGGTTGTTTCCTCGCCCAACCGAAGATTATACAAAGCTGTGCATGCGTTGAGTACCCTTTGCTTTGATAAGCACCGCCATGTCCCTTTAAGAACGCCAAAGAGTATCTCTATTGGGTTCTAATCAAAAACGTGTTGTGATTTCCAAGTTCATATAATCGCTGCATGGCTTGGTGTGCTGCAGAAGAGCTCCAAATAAATGAATCACCTCGAGCCCCCGCAAATCTCGTGTTAACGTTTAAAATTTTCAGATTTGGATCGCATATCTGTAAGTTTTAACAAACATATAATAACAATAGAGTTCTCCTTTCATTTTGTAGTTTTAAAGTTACCATTTGCACGTTGATCGAATGGTACCCATGGTGGTTAACAAAGTTTAACTCGTCACCTTTCGGAGCCAAAATCGCAACGTGAGTGCAGTCGATTGCATCAATAGTGCCAGGTACAAACGACAAAGGTGCTTAGCAAAAAGCGCTCCACTAGCGTCATAGGAAACTTCACTTTCGAAGCGAAAAAGGTGTTGTCGATTGCCTCAGTCACGCGGTGTATGCAACGGCTTATAGAAGTTTGGCTCATTGAAATGCCTCACTGTTCTCCTAGTGGGCGTTGGTAGCATCCAGTGGCATAAAATCTTAAAGCAGCTAGAACTATCACGAGTATATACATATAATGCACATATGTATGTATAACGTTTAATAAAACTGAAAGATTAGTTTACCTGCTTCTCAGTTGATAGCGCTGTTATTCTCGATCCTCTCAACTGACTGTTTAACTGCCATTTTTCACACAATTTACTGCCGGAATCACTTAAACGCACAAGATCTTTTTTTTTTTGGTTGGCAAATGTCAATTCAGGACATTTAATACAGCAAGGGTATTTAGGCCCTTAAGCTTCCGGTTGTACTAATGATTTTGATTGCAAGATAGTCCAAACTATAATCCAACGAAGCAGGAACCTCGACGATATAGTGGTGGCTCACAAATTTATACAGACAATATTTAAATTATGAAGACATAAATAAATTAACGATGCGATTTAACATTACAAAACTGTTTCATTTAGATTCTTAGAATTACTGATTCTTGAGTTAATCATATACTTTTTGTATGTATTCACTTATTGTATGTATTCGTATAAGTCTTTAATTTGTGAATTTCAGTCTTTACTTGAATTTTACATGCGTGGTAAAACTATTATACTATTTTTTTTTTTTTAATTTTTATTATTTTTAATTCTAACTTTAGAAGTAATTGTATATAACCATATAGGTTGTTTCTAAGTCTCAAAAAGTACTTAACTTGACTTAGGCTTTTAAAGCATATGAATTGTATTTCTGTTTAATTTCATTAAAGGACTTTGTCCAAATTTGCCTTTCGTAGGAAGTGTGTCAGTTTTCTGAGGTAATTTAAATTGGCAATGTTGAAAAATTCCTTAAGATTATTGGTTTTATTGAAAAATGTAAAAGAAGTTCTAGCAGCCGAAAACTTTGAGCACTCAAAAATCAAGTGATCACTGGTTTCCTTTACTTGACACGTTTAGCATGAGTCTAGCATTCACCTATTGAATTTACTTAAATACACTTTCCCGTAAGTGTGCCATGTTACTAAACGATTTATTAATTTTATGTCATACACGTCTAGGTCACATTTGTTATCTTTAAACCAAGGCACTTTTTTGAAATCCCCTATGTTATCTGCAAAGAATTTACCTTTTGACATGCTAATGTTCTTGAACTCATTTTCCCATTCAATCCAAATATGTTTTTGTATTTGACATAAAGCCTCACCCAGAGATAAACCAAATTTTAATACTGAGCCGTCTGTCACCGCTAAACCAGCCTGATGGTCCGAGTCCTCATTTACACCGATGCATACATGCCCTGGCATCCAAAGTATTTTTGCACTTTCACACTCAGATTTTTTCATAGTGTTATGAATCAAAGCCACAATGAAATTGGATGTTTCTTCCTTTGAAAGCAAAGTGACTGCTGCCAAACTGTCCGTGATGATACAGCATTTTTTTTATTTTTTCCCTAGTTAATGATTTTACAGCCAACAATATTGCAACCAGTTCACCATATGTGGATGAGAAGCTACCTATTAGTTTAAACCTGTCAGATAAATTTCTTTGCGGATCATAGCATGCTACACCCACTACACCTGCAACACTCTGCAACAGACGCTTCCGTTGCCACCCAGTAATAGTTTTCTTTCTGTAGCTCTTCAAATTTCGCTAAGAAGATGCATTTGAATTGTTCTTTATTGTAATCATTTTTCGAACTTTTTAGAAATTTAGCTATTATGCTAAAGTTCTTGTGTCTAATAAAATTAACATTCCAATCAATGTTTACAAATGTCTCCTCATATTTTTTAAAAATATAACTGTAGCTGCACTTTCCATAGTGATTTCACAAAAATTCCGTTCTTAAATTTTTATTTTTAATCCATTGTTTGCCAAGTTCTTTGGCAGCTAGCCATTCTGCTCTTTTCAAGGGGGGGAGTTCCCCCGCCAATGCATATCCTACCGAGACACCTTCTAAGTGACTCATTAAAAATACTTTGCATTTTATTGTTATATCCTCCTGGAGCATCCGCATATGTTATGTTAGCATATTCAGCTTTGCTTCTGACATAGGATTTGAAGAAATTTATCGAGACTTTGGAGTTCAAACCTCCCTTAATTGTTGTTAATTTTTTAATTAGATTATTCCTGGATACTGTGTTTTTTTTGATATTACAAATTTGTTCTTTTATTGACCCATTTGCGCTAATAAATCTTCCTAACCATTTCACACATTTAACATGTTCTATTTCGATATTATTAAGCCTTAAGGACATTCCATTTCTGCTTTTATCCATACGCATGTATTTTTTTACTGTGATTTATGTTTATGTTTAGAAGAAAGCAGGGCAAAATCATCTGCAAACTGAGGCAGCCCATTATCAACCGACACCTTGTCAATTCCCAAGCATAAAGTTCTCTTTGAAAAGAATTTTTTAACCCACGTGACTATGTTTTTGTCAATACCTATTCCTGACATTATGTCACCTAACACATCGATATCTACACAGTTGTATGCATCTGAAATATCAACCACACATAAAGCTACCCTTCTCCTCTCCTTTTTTAACTTGCTTGCCCAGAAAATACACTCGTTTATGCACATCGACGCAGATTTACCTTTTCTATACGCAAAACTGTTTGTTGGCAATTTATTGTTTTTTTCACCCACTTATCTTTAATCATCATATTAAGACATTTGGCGATCACAGGTAACAAGGATATGGGTCTAAAGTTTTGCATATTGTTTGTGTCCTTATTCGGCTTGGGTATAGGTAAAATTTTAATAATTCTCCAATCCTCTTTTACCATACCATTGTTGGAGCATTTTTCTAAATCCTCTACCAAAAATTGTCTGGTCTCAACAGGTAATTTTTTAACCATGTCAAAAGTTATGCCATCATGCCCTCCCGCCGACTTTTTTTCCTTTTTAGAATATTGAATAGAATATGTGTCCAGTCACATTCTTTACTACTACTATTTTGGCTTTTAACTGATTTCCAGCCAGAATTTAAATTATGATTTTCTACCTGTTTTTTTTTTAATTTAAGATACTTCAAGTTGTCTTCGCTATTCCACTGTGAGTAAATTTTACCTCCTTAAACGTTATTTACAAAATTCTGCTTTTATCACTTTCGTGAGCTCATCTGACCCTTCATAAACTAAACACTTGGCCAAGAACTTTTCAAGTTTATTTTTTTGCAAAAAAAAGTTGGCATTTTTTTCCATTTTTTCTATTTCTATTATAATTGGCTATGATGGCTGCCACCAACATTACCCAAACTACATTTCCATTCTATTTTTGCCGATATATTTGTAAACGATAGGTCGAGCACCGAGCAGCGTAAGCCACCTTTTTTTGTGCAACTTAGAAGTAACCTTCCCTTTGGGTCATTTTTGTCACATCCCCATTCTCTTAATTTGGCATTAAAATCACCCAAAAATAGAATATTTTCCTTTCCATCAAGAAAAGCTAATAGCCTACTGATTTCATAGTCGAAAACATATGTATCTGTTTATTCCTGGGGGAAAGTAAGCAGATACAATAAACGGGTTTTGTTTTAAATTTGTTGTTTTGGCAATTATTATGTCACGAATTGTATTAAAACGAATTTTCCTTAACTTAATCGATTTTCTTATACCTATGGCTACGCCTCCATAACGATCAGGTCTATATTTTGTTAAAATATTAAAATTTGCAATTTTATGACCTTCTTTAATATCTCCAAGAGAGAAAACCTCTTGCAGAATTACTATATCTATTCCATTGTGTTCAATAAAAAATTCAATAAAATTTCTATTTGCTTTAAGACTTTGACAGTTAAACTGCAATATCTTTACCATTTATATTTTCAGGAAAAACATATAATCTTTCATCTACCTTATTTTTGACGAGATTGCTTAAACCTTTTAATATCGGTTCATCTGCCTGTATATCGAATTTTTGTGAAAGCATATGCAGAAGTCTTTCGATTTCTGACACGCGCTCCCATCTTTTACTTTCATACACAGGTATGACTTTTTCTTTTACTTTCAGTTCAGTGTTTTTATTGGTAACTACTATTTTTTCTCTAACTGCCTGCCTGGCTACTGTATTATATCTTCTTCTTGTAAGTGCTTTATTAGTCTTTTCTGTCTTATTTATAACGTTATCCACTTTTGTGACTTTTGGAAAATTTTCTAGCAACGAGAATCTATTAGTTTCCAAGGCATCGCCGTATTTTACGTAAACTTCCCTTTTTGTCAATTTTTGAAGTGTCATCACTTCAATGACTTGCCTCTCTTTTTCCCAACTGGGGCATTTATCTCTTTCTGTGGAAACATGTTTTTCATTACCGCACAGGATACAACTCGGCCTCCCGCTTGTGCATTTTTCAAAACATCCATCCTCTTTGCAACACATAATACATATGTATATTTTTTGCTCTGCATGAAAGTTTAGTGTGTCCAAGCCTACCGCATTGGTAACACTGTTTCACCCTGGGGAAGTAGTGGTTAACTTTGAAAAAGATACAAAAAATTTTTATGGATTCTGGAATTACGTTTCCTTCAAAACCAATTTTAATGCTTAGCGTTGGAACAAAATTTTCCCTGTTATTAGGATCTCGCCTAGTAATCCTTGAAATTCAATTGACTTTAATGTCAGATTCGATATTTGCAATGATTTCCTCATCATTAAATTCCAACAGTATTTGCCTGACTACTCCATAAGTTTCAGTAAAACTTCTTGGAATAAAAACTCTTATCCCCAAATCTATGAGTTTTTTATTCTTAACACTTTTATTTGCATTTTCAATGTAGTCAAAAAAAACTTTATACAAGGATTTACCAATGGAAAGTATGTTATGCATACTTTCAACTTTTAGTTTCCTTATTTTTTCAAAAAGGAATAAGCCATTTTTAATTCTTTTATTTTCAAAGATGGAGCTTCTGGACGTATCCATCAGCACCATTGCTTCACCCTTGTAGCTGCTGGGAAAGAAAAAACTTTCCCGCCTCTTATTGCTGCCACTAACTTTATTAACCTTGTCCTCATGCACATTTTGATTTGGCGGACCGCCAGCTTGCATATCACCTGTACACGAAAAAACTGAAGATACGCTACCTCGCACTAATTCGATCTCATTAACACCAACAGATTGAATTAAGCCGTTACTGCTTGTGTCAGTTTGCATATTCGAAACATTTGTTTGATTAGTTACAGGAATAATTTTACGCGTGACCATCACCTGCTGCATCATTCTTAGATAAATTAGACTGTACTACTTTATAAGTTCCCTTTTTTACTAACATGCCACTCATTGGAATCTCTGTACCAGACAGATTGTTTCCAGACTCCTCGCTCGATTCCTCAAAATCCTCTACTAGCATATTTGCATCATTTTTCGCCTTTTTTATTGAAACAGGAGCTGATTTCCCTACTTTCTTTATCGATGCTAACGTAGACTCATGCCCCACGCCAACCATAACAGCTTCAAAAGACGACGCCGAAGCGAACGCCATTTTTTAAAAAAGTACAGTTATAACGCCAAAAGTTTTTTGCTGCTACAACTCACCAGTTAAAAACCACCAAAACGCCAACACACTTGCTACAATAGCAAATGTAAAACACTTTTTTATTAATTAAGCAAATCAAATATACTAATAGAATTTCAAATTAACACAATATTTCACAGTTTTTTATGATTATTTCAAAAAACCACCACTAATCTGCTAACACGCTTTTAGAAGTTTTTGTAGACGACTGCTCGCTGTGAATGCCGATTGTAGATGAGAGATCGAACTTCAACTGCGCACACGTTCTGCTTAAAATAATACTACAAAAATAAAATTGTTAGTAAACAACTCAAAACGAGACGTCGGCAGCTAAACCATAAAAACAAACAGCTGACCAAGGCACATTCAATAGGTAGCAGCAGTAGAAAAATTAAAAAAAAAATGTTTGAGCTCTGTATATTTTGTTTTTGCTTTTAAAATCTAAAATTTCAAAAATATTTTATCAACTACCTTGAATTGTACTGAAAGCATTCTTATCACAAGGAAATTCAAAATTTGACAATTCAAATTTAAATAAAATATGAAAAAAGTTCAAAAAAAAAAGTTTGCTGCTGCTACCTATTGAATGTGCCTTGCAGCTGACTGTATTTGCTGTGATTGAAGAATAACAAAAGTTGCCAATGCTGTTAGAGAATCACCAAATCATAATGAAAGTTGCCAACTGACGACAACAATGTGAAATGTGGTTTAAATTAGTTACAGAATCGCAATACTGGTCTGGTTTTTGTGTTAGATTATTCTGAAAGGTCAAGGAACAGACGTGCACGAAAGGATTGGTTGGTGGAATCGCTGCATAATCTTCCAGGTGAGTCTGCTTGTAAATATTTGCTTAGAGGAGTGGTGTTCTTATAATAACGGAAAATGGCGGACGCGTCGGTGGCTGAAGAGACGCAGGCTGGTTTGTAGCGTTAGAAAAAAGGAATAAAAAGTAAAAGTAAAAAACAAAAGACAATAAGTGAGATAAAAAAAAAAATTGCGAAGTAAACTTAACGAATCATTTTCAAATAGCGAAAATGAGTGTAATGGCAAAGAATAACCGATAACGGTCAATAAAATTACTTTACAAGGGATGTTAGTTAAGAAAGGGACTTTTTAAAGACCAAACCGAAATGCAAATATTGGTAATGACACTTTAAGGAAACATAGAACAGGGGGCTACTCTGTAGTCGATTCGTTAGAAAATTTGTTCGAACTCGAACGATTGGTACTCTGAACGAGTCTTTCGAGTAGCATTCGTTGAACGTTCGAATCCCTTTATATTCCCTTCGGATTTAATTTGTCCCCTTTCGTTTAACTAAAATTTGGTACTCTGTGTTCCGAAAGTAAATATCTAAATGCTCGAAAGTTCGAAAATTCTATTCGACAACAACCAAGCTCACGGAAATCAACAAAAATGTAAATTCTCGCAATTAAAATAAAATAAACTGCGACATTTTTATATAAATATAATTTTTTAGGGCGGTTAGAGTTAAGCAATCGAACATGAAGCCATTACAATTCGAGATAATGGTTAATTTCATGCAGGAGCACAGTGATTTTGCGAAAAACCAAATTAGGAGTTTAGCTGCAAAGCAAACGTCCAATATCCTTTGGAAGAGACTGGAAGCAGACCTTTTCAGTTTTCGGTTGTAGTGCAAATGTTCATTTCTTGTGGGTCTAATTAACTGAATGTGTGTCCCATATTTTGCCAACAATACGCCCGGAATACCACATTTTTCGTAGAAATAGAGTTTAGCTTCTGTTTTCTCTGCGTGGGAGCTTTCAAATTTTATATGTTGGGGACAAAGCGTTTATTCGATGGCTTTGCACACTTCAATGAGGCATGTTACGTTGCTGCGAAAGGCCTACATGTTGGTTTTGACCAATTTGTTGCTGATATCCTCCGCTGTGGTCGAGTTGGTAGCGGTGCGTGCTATAACTTGATATTCCGGTGAGTTCGAGGTTCGAATCTCAGTCAGGGCAAGCAAAATCTTAATAATAGAAAAAGTTTTTTCTAATAGCGGTCACCCCTCGGCAGGCAATGGCAAACCTCCGAGGGTAATCCTGCCTTGAAAAAGCTTCTCATTAAATACATCTGCCGTTCGGAGTCGGCACTAAACCGTAGGTCCCTCCATTTGTGGTATAATATAAAGACGCACACCACAAATGGTAGGAGAAGCTCGGCCAAACACTGAGCTATATAGTGTACGTGCCAAAATTATATTTTTATATATCCTCCTTGGCCTAATAGTTAACAGGAGGAATCGCTGTTGATTATCGAGGGGTGTTTAACTCCGGTAAAATTGAATTTAACACATACTCAAACGCCCGCTTGTGTTGCGTTTGAAATTTGGCGAACAGTGTTGCTTACTTTTTCTAAATATTTTCGAAAGTTGATTCGAACGAACTAGAGAGTACGAACTTGCTTTCGAATCGAATTTGGCTTTCGAATAGAACCACCTTTCGAATCGAACTACAAAGTAAGGGCCCTGAAACACTGTCGTTTACACCTGCATGTGAAAAGATAGGCCAGAGCATGACTTCAACTATGACGAACGTGAAGCGAGGTTTTTTATCCAATTGATCATGATGGTCAAACCTTCGTGCTATTCGATACCTCGGCCAGTCCTTTGTTTGAAAATAACAAAGTTAAAAATGTTTATACGCAAAAATCAAAAATCTGAATATACAGGGCATGCGCAATACTCAAGCTAGAGAACTTCTATACTGCCAATATGTGCATTCGAAATACTGAACTAAGTAAAGCCAAAATACGTCCTTTCATTCCTCGTAGTTTCATTGAAACTTTTGATGTTGTAAGGCAAATTCCTTTAGAGGTTACGGATGATGAAATAAAAAACAATATCATTTCTGACATTCCAGTAACTTCAGCCACCAGATTGACAAGACTGGATCCTGATAATGGCGAAAGGTTTCTGCCCACCTATGCAGTCAAGATAGGGTTCAAAGGGAACAACCTTCCAGAGTCAATAAATGTATTTATTGCAAGGTTTAAGGTATTGCGCTATTTTACGAGAGTTAGACAGTTCTATAACTGTGGACGATTAGGTCACACTAGATTAGCGGGTAAAAAAAGAAAATGAACCTAAAGTTGCATTAAAAAAATTCAATACTAATGTAAATAAGGCAAATAATGATGATACTGTACAATCAACAGCAAAAGAAGCAGACCAAAAGAATTATTCTACAACTTTAAATGAAATTGCTTCAACTGAATGTTCAGAGTCTAAAAGCGAACAAGGCTCATGTTGAATTCTTTTGCAATAAGCATGATATTGATCTTTTAGCATTACAGGAGATTTTTTTACAGAATCCCAATCAAAACAAACTGATTAATTACAATATTATTTCAAAAACTAGACAATACAGATATGGAGGTGTAGCGATAGGAAGTAAAAAGGGCATAAAATTAAAAAAAATTAATTATCATTGGAATAACATATTTATACATAGAATATATTTATTGGAAGAACAAGCAACTTAAATCAGAACATTAGGTTATGTTCAGTATACTTTAGTCAAACTATAAATAATTTATTTACATTTTTTAGAGGTATGCCAAATGTAATTTTAATGGGAGATTTCAACGCAAGGTTTTAGAGATAAGGAGATAATCATGACTCGTCAAGAGGCTGAAGTCTTTCACATGCAGTAGACAATTTTAACTTTACGTGTCTTAAGAATGGATCAAAAACATTTCCTTACACAAATAGCTATGGAATTAATGGATCGGTGTTAGACATTAGTTTAACCAACTGTAATGTCTTCACAAATTGGACAACCAAAGACGATTATATATGTATGTGGTAATCACCACCAACCCATTATTATCGAAACACAGGATATTGACAAGTAACCGGATCTGTTTGTTACTAAGAAAATGCTATATTCAAAAATAAGGATGTGTGATGATGGGCTGATGTCTCTCAATGATGATATGCGAAGGGCAATAAAGAAGTCGGCGATGGACCTAAATGTAAATAAATTTAAACCAAAATCTTGGTGGCTTGGTGGATTAAATAGATTATAAGAGTCTTAGTGGCAACACGGGAAAAAGCCAGACTGATAAACAACATAGAAGATTTTGAGGCTGCGGATACGGCAAAAGACAACTTTGAAAAAGGAGTGAATAGGTAAATAAAAACACTTAAATGCATGGAAATTTATAAATAATCTCAAAATAAAAAATAAATGTTCGAATCGCTGGTCTAATGTTAATGATGAGGCTTTCCTAACTGTGCTAAAAAACCAAGTTATGGATAGTGAAATTGAAATAAATCCAAATTACTTACCATGTGATTATAATAAAAAAATAATTTTTGAGACTGAAGACCTCTTACAGATCTGGAAAAAGAAAAAAGGATCTGCTGGAGGAAACAATATCTAAATTTGTAAAGTATCTGGAGAATCATGTAAATCAGAATAATTTTCTGAATGTTTGGCGTAATGTCAAAATAGTTCTAAATCCAAAAGCAAATCGCAATTTGGAGGATTTTATGAACTTCAGACCTATTTATTTATTTATTTATTTAAGTCTATGAAATACATTTCTTACAGACTATGATGAACATAAATTTAGAACTTAAAACTAATGATCTTAAGAACATTAACAACGATAATTTGGAAATCGAAATATTAATATGCATACATACATATAACAGACTAAGAAATTATATTACAAAATGGAATTCAAAATGTTCAAAAATTCATTTTTCGAGACTGAAAAGTCAAGGAAGACAGAATTTGAGATCTTGTTAATTTCATTGATAGCGCGGGCTATAGGAGCATTGCGGCCATAATCAGTTTTAAGATTTTCTTCATAGAAAGGCAACACAAAGCGATGGACAATCCACTTCACCACTGATAACTCCGAAAATAAAACTCAGGGAGAGCAGAACTCGCCTACTTTCTGAAGACTTTATGTTTATTAAAAGTAAACGTGAACTATATGAAGGCAACGGCTCAGAAAAATTTAAAGAACGTAATGCGAATTTAAGAAATACTTTTTGCACCCGTTCAATTCTATTTATGGCTGAACTATGATGCGGCCTCCAAATAATAGCTCCGTATTCCAAGTTCGAACGAACAAATGCTGTATACAAAAATTTTAGTGTACAGGGGTCACCGAACTTAACGCAGTTACGCCTGACAAATCCCAAAACCGAATAACCTTTGCTAATAATATTACTAATATGACTATTAAAATTAAAATTCGAGCTAAAAATAATGCCGAGATCTTTAACTTCCTCTACTGATTCTAATACAGAATTAGAGATCAAGTAACGGGTTGGTAAGGTGTTTTGAATTTTCGCGTAGGTAATCTTAAAGCACTTTTTTATATTCAATGAGAGGCGAGATTTCATGCACCAGAGATGCAAGTTATCTATATCTGCTTGAAGCTTAATCACATCAGAGGGACTTTTTATTATTGAAAAAATTTTCAAGTCATCGGCATAAAGTAAATATTTAGCAAAAGAAAAGCAATTTTTAATATCGTTAATGAATAATACAAAAAGCAATGGGCCTAAAATACTGCCTTGGGGAACTCCAGAATAGGCAGTAAATGGTCTAGAGTAAACCCCGTCAATAGAGACTACGCAGCGCCTATTTAACAATTAAGAAATCCAGAATGGAAACCAAGAAGAGCTAATTTCTTAACCAGCATCGAATGGGAAACTGTGTCCACCGCTTTGGAGAAGTCCGTATATATGCAATCGACCTGAAATCCTCCGATAAAAGACGCAATGCAATATTCACTAAACTCCGTTAAG
Source organism: Philophylla caesio (assembly GCA_963971545.1). Classification (NCBI taxonomy): domain Eukaryota; kingdom Metazoa; phylum Arthropoda; class Insecta; order Diptera; family Tephritidae; genus Philophylla; species Philophylla caesio. The sequence continues at coordinate 37,852,531 of OZ020604.1, forward strand.
TTCGTAATTGTGGAACGATGGGGTACAAAGCCGTGCTGATTTGGTATTATCACGCTTTTCGATGCAAAATATATTTTTTCTTTCACTATAAAGAGCTTAGAGACTGTAGATAACTTCGAAATAGGTCGATAATTGCCAACATTATTTTTATTACCACTTTTAAAAATAGGAGTAATGCAAGTAAATTTCCAATCATCCACAAAGACACCTGAAGCCAGCGACTTATTAAAGATAAGCTTTAAGGGGTGTTTTAACGCAGGAACTTTTTTCAGCAACGTCACAGAAAAACCATCAGTATCTGTCTTGTCAGACGGTTTCAGCTTGGTCACTCCATTTAAAACATCCTCGGACGACAGACTGAGAAAACCAAAACTGAGGGATGCGTTATCAGACACGTCTAACCTGTCTTGAGAAAAACTATCCTCCTGTAGAAAGTTTGAGCAGAAAAATTCCGCAAACAAATTTGCAACATCAGAGGAGTTAGAAGCAGATCTGTACTCCAAAAAAACGCCAGACGGAATATTACAGCTGGTTTTTTTTTGACTTTATAAAATTCCAAAAAGATTTTGGATTAGATTTAATACTTGACTCAACATTCAGTATGTAATTCCTATAAAGAAATTTGTCTAGACAATTAAACTGTTTCAAGTATTTCTGATACAAGGCAAAGAAAATATCATTATCTGTAGTCTTATATCTTTTAAAAAACGTATTTCTAAGATTCTTTAACTTTTTCAGGCGGTGATTGTACCAAGTTAGCTTATGTGGTTTTTTCTTAAAAACAGGTATGTTTTTTATACAGATTTCAGATAAAATACATTTGAAAGTTTGATAACATTCTGAAACATCAAGTGAGGAAAGTAAATCGTCCCAGTTACGCTCCGATAACAGCGAGTTTACATATTTTTGAGAAATCGCAGACCCTAAAATTAAACGAGGTGTGGTGAACAGGATAACTTGTTGAAAAATCATAAAACTCAAATTTTAAAACAAGGGTTAGATCAGAGAACTTGTAAGAAATAAGAAGGCGCAAATGTTAACTAACATTTTTTCAAGTTCTAAATTGAAAATACAAGATAAAGGGATTCACCATAGAAACAAAGGAATTCCCCACAGAAATAAAGGGACTCACCACTTCACTTGAACTGAACATATTTTACGGGGACATTGCACATTTTCTTAAACATTTTCGTGTTGCTATAAGCGAATAATTTAATTCATAAAAACATAAATATGCATTTGTGTATACATACTATGCTTACTACTTTGTTATTAAAGCGGATTAGACAATTCTTTTAACTCATGTTATTTATACAATACTATTATTATTTAAGACTTAAATAATATTGATGTGAATAAAATATTAGTGGACATTTGACTTCATTAAATTATCCAAATAATCCTCAAAGATAATTTGAATATTTAAATATTGTTTTTTTGATATTATTACTTTTCCACAATTCAATGTACATATGTATGTAGGTATTAATTAATTATAATGGTTTTTTTGGAATAAATTCGAAATGTCTTATGTATGAATATGTTTTATAATACCATTGAAACTATAGTGCACTTCCATTTTCAAAAATCAGAACCAGAAACATTATAATTTTTTTTTCAAGGGTATACAGAATATGATATAGGATCACACACAGGAAGGGAATATATGTATGCATGTATGTACATACATACATACATACATACATATGTGTTCACAAGCGCAGACGCACACTATGCATACGCACAATACACATGTATGTACATATGTGTGTACATAAATACAAAAGGGATAATCACCAAGTTGAGCAAATGGCCTGGCGCTCAGTAAGTAGGCTGCATATATGTACATATGTACATGTACATACATGCATATTTGAGGATGTGAAGAAGCTAGCGAATATTTATAAAAGGGTTTTACTACCAAACATTATACCCACACATAAATAGACATATGTATGTACGTATATAAATACGTATATATACATATATATATGTATGCACCTCAGCGTCAAAACCAGGTTACAATTGTATGCAATACTTACAATGTTTTTTAACACATATCCTTTCCGTTAATTCTTTATTAAATAATATCGTATTCTTTAACTAGAACCATATCAATTAAAGTTTCAAAACTTGTACAGAGTGCAATCATTTTCCAAATATCAAAGTTTTCCATCCAAAAATTCTAATGTTTTAATGAGAAATTGAAAATTTCTAACATTTTAATGAGAGTCTTAAGAAATTCTGTATATAAAAACATTGTGAAAATTTTTTCTAAATATGTTTTCTTTCCATTTACATTTGCGCCTACATATGAACATATTTTCATACAAATGTGCATTGACTTTATTATAAGTGTATGCATTTATTTAATAGTTACTTATTAATTTCAGTAAAATTCAATGTAGATTATGCATGTATGTATGTACGTAAATATGAAGAGCCATGCAATTATTGAATTTTTTCTATTTAATTGCTTATATAATGTAGCCGCTATCATTTGCAAAAATTGGCGCCGTCATAAAATCTTTCAGTCGAATGTGGTCTCATACAGCCGGATGTGGTCTCATACATCCGAATGCGCATGACTAGTGTACAACATATTTGGCACTCTTTGTACAACGAATGCCTCTTTTTCTGAATGCGACTGAGGGCAGAATTCTCAGCTATCTGCACACTCATTCAGTCATCTCGCTTGCTATGAGCAGAATGCGTAGAATGTTGCGCTTACGTGTGAATGTGTTAAAGCGGCCAATGAGTACATTCATGCAGACGTCTATTACAAACAAGTCATAACTGGACAACTGTTCTTTCATTGTTTTCTGTTATTTGCGCCGGCAAAAGACAAAAGGCGAAATTCATACTTTATTTGAACAAATAAATGTAAATATGTTTTTGCTTCAATTTGCATAGGGAAGTACATACATATGTAGCACGAATTTATGTACATATTTAGGTACTTCCTATGACATATTCATCTACTTACATGCTTCACATATCTCATCTACTTATGCATATGTATATACTTACATATATGCATATTAATATTTGTACATACATACATACATATGAACATACATATGTACATGCATAGTTATAAATATGTATGTATGTAAGTAGGTAGGTACATATTTATGTAATCAAATAAAAGTAAATACAACATCTTGTACATACAAACATACATAGATATGTGTATATCTAGACAACATTTTTTACATATTAACCTATGTACATACATACATGCTCCATCTATTAATTTACATACATACATATGTATATACATACAATGCATAAATATACATAAATACATACACATGCATCTCATCATTTGCACATACGTATTAAACTATTTCATTCATATACATAAATTGGCTTCATTCATAATTTGTGCGCACCTTGCACACTTGCCCCGCTACGCGCATGTGCCGTCCACAAACCATTCTTGTTCGCGACGATGACAAAAATTATAAAATCTTCAATTTGACCATTCGCTGATGTCGAAATGAAAATTGGCAACAAAGTGCTGAAACCTCTTTCCCTTCCCACACTTGCATTGTCCACACAAAAAGTATGAAGTCTGAAATTCTCTTCGCTAGTTGAAGATCGACAACAAAGCGCATAAACCCCTTTCCCTTGAAGTTGTCTTGTCCATCGTCGCAAGCAAAAAGTAAATTTGCGCGAGTTGAACAAAAGTGCGCAGCTAGAATCAAGCAAATAGTTTCAATTGCGCTTCTACCCGCCCTTGCTCCATAATCATTCTTCTTCTTCTTTTGCATGATGACAAAAATTAAAAGGACAAATATATAAAACCAACCACCAAATTTGCAAATTCGGTGGCTGCTGGCATCGAACTCGTGCCAAAACAAAAACGTTCGATTATTGCTTCAACTCTATTCATCACACCACAGAGCTTCTTACTGTCGTTCGATCTTAAAGGGCCGTACACATAAGACTTTCGCTTTGCTTTGCTTCAGAGTTTCGCTTTGACAGATAAGTTGAAGACCTGTTGTTATATGAGTGCTGCTAAATACAAGGCGAGAAAAGTAAAGCAAAGCAAAACGAAGCAAAATCATGGCGAACTCTCAACTTTTGTACACTTTGACAACCAACTGTTTACATTTCCATTTTATTTCTGCGTGCATATACACACGATTTAGAGAATTCACTTGTATTTCATAATTTTCGCATATGTAATTACTTTTAAAAAGAGAAAAGAAGAGAAATATGAACAAATAGCAAATGAAACACCTCTTTGTTAACCACCCTCATCGTTTTCCTAAAATCCCCTGGATCGGTTTTATTTATTTTGTCGAAAGATGCTGCAAAAAGACTTGTTACATCTCAGTCTTAATAAAGTTTATTACACTCGCGAATTTCAAACATACATACATAAGTAGATGTAAAACACATTTCTTATTCTTTTATTAATGAAAATTTTCGGAATAAGCACATCGCAATTCAAAACAAACAATTATCGTAGAAACTGTCAAAGCGTTCTATGTAGCAAACCTTCTACTCCTCATGCTTTGTTGTTAAAGTTCTAATTGTCAAGTAAGGCGAGGAAAGTTGTATGTGTACCGCCCTTAATTACGGTTTTAAGCAGTTTGCTGAGAAAATTTGGATTTTGCCAATTCGTATACAGTATTTCTTGTTTAAATGCGTTCAACACTTCTTCGCATCAATTTTATTCCTGATGAGAGTTTATTTTTAAATAATAGTTCAATTTGCATTTTTATTAAGTCCGCCCTTTATGTAATTGGAGCTTAGCAGCAGAGGGTTATATTTTCATACCAAAGTATACATTTTTAAGTAAATTTCTTCGATTATGAGTGCGGGCAAAAATATATTTATGACGCTTGTAAGAGGGAAATACTGTAAACACAGATATGTATGGCAGAGAACAAAGTACATACATATGTACATAAATATTATTTTTTGCGGAGACAAAAGTGAGAAATCAATTAAAATATGAAATTAAAATGTTATTTAAAAATTTTAAAAAGTTGAACTTAAATACTGTCTCAAAAACTTCAGTAATTTATTTGAAAATAAATAAAAGGGCATTATATGGAAACTTTTCGCGAATTTGCATTTTGACAAACCGAATACAAATTCTCACAAAATAATTTCAAATTTTCGGGATACAAGTGTGAAGAACAGTAATTTTAGAATAAATTATTACATAATTCATATTTAAAAGTAAAATTGGGAAACGAGCATGAGCACGAATTTACGAATTTGCATTGTGACTAGCCAAATACAAATTAAATAAATTCAATCTCTTAGTAATTTTTTTTCAATACCTTAAAAGTACCAATGAGGTTTATTACTCTTAAAAATCTATATATGTAAAATAATATCAATTGCCTTTAATTAGAAATTGTCAATATTTATTTATAACACGCATGCGTAATGCCGTTGGCAAAACCACAAATTTTTTTAAACATATTTGTGCAACATATGTAAATTTGAGCAGAAAAATGCCAGTTTACAGAAATTTAACGAAATTCTTCTGCTAAGTCTCTGTACAATAACATTCTGGATTCCCTGGCGCGCGAGTTTCAGAAATTTATTTTTATCGTATACGAAATGCACCTTCTCATTATTGTACGTTCTCTTCGTTCGTTCGCATTATTGGCGCCATCTCTCGGATATTAGCGAACTTGCAAACAGCCGACATGTTATTTGCCTATCTATGTTCGTTATTAAAACAACCCATTGCGTTTGCAGCAGAGAACGTACAAAAACGATTTTCCTTAAATGATGAATTTTAAACTTTATTCATGTTCATAAAATATGTAGGTTGACAATTACATATGTACATACATACATGTGTAATGTGTGTACTAGGTATGTCTGCTTAAGATTTGCTATAATTGCTGTGCACAAAGGCAAATGTTGATTTGCCGACGGCATTTTACATTCTCAGATATTGGTAATTTTTTAGTTTTTTATATAAGTTATGACTTTAATTCGGTATATATGTATTTACGATAAATTACTGCAAATAATTTCCTATACATGTATGTAGGTACATGTATGTATATACTATGCATAAGATTAGTTCATACATACATATGTATGTATGTACATAAGTACAAATAGGTATACGTACATAGTACCCATGTTATATGTACATATATACTAAGTAACAATAATTATAAGATAAGTTATTAATCAAACCTCAGCGTAATGCAAATCAATATTTTGCACATTATTCAAATGTATTCATATTATAATACATTATATACATAACTGACCTACATCACAATGCCAATATATGTACATATGTATGTATGTATGTATGTACATACAAATTCAAGGACAAATGACGTCCGCATACATACAATTATACGTACATACATACATATGTACATATTGAAACATATCGACATGTGCACACTTCTGTCCTCACTTCCCTCACAATTGCAAACTCAACAGTTACGCCGGCGCCATTAATCCTAAACGATTTCATTCATAAACTGCGCGTGCGTAAAACTCATTTCATTCATAAATTGCTGCACAACTTAAAATCTGCCAGCGAAGCACATTTTTCGCGATCTTGCAAAAATTTATAAATTTGAAGATTTTTGTCTTCAGCTTTGCAAGTACAGGGGCGTTCGCTATTTATGGCCCAGTCCGGCAAATTTGTAGTAAATAGATAATTAAAAATACGTATATTAGGCATTATTCACCTAATACGAGATTAATTTACCAAATTTATATCTAATTTATCAATACTTAATCATTACAAACAATTCTTATGTAAAAAACAATTGAAAATATATATCCATACGCGCTGTGTACATTTGTATGAGCTTACATATATATGTAAATATGTAACCGAATTTTGTCGCTTTTGAACAACAGTGTTGGTCATCATTGAATTTACAAACCATTTACTGCAATTTGCAGTCGGAGTAGGAAATCTACTGCTTTGAGAAAAGTAGCAACAGAAATTGATAATACATTTTTTGCTTTTAGATAACTTTACATATTTATTACCTAATATCTTAGCTTAATACTTATTATGCCCCTATATATTATTGACTTTCTCCTAGTTACATGTCTCTGAGAGTGAAATAGTACCTTTTTGTGCTACTGCTATTTTCCTTGCACATAGTGCGAAACGAAAACTATTTGCACCCAACTCTAATTTATGGTGGTGGTTTTTTGCTTTCGTCATGCAGCAGAATTGTTGAAAGTCCGAGCAGAAGCAAACATTTAGAGTTCGAGGGTAGTTTGCGGGCACGTGAACAAGAGTACGTTTATGCACATCTATATTTGTGTGTATATAATACACAAACGCATGCTACCGAATTGGTGATTTTGGTGGTGTTTGCATGCAATTTGCTAGATTTCGATATCTTACCATATGAATTCACATTTTATAGTGTAAAAGATATATGTATATGTATATACATATATTTTTTTTTTTAATCTTTATTAATTAATGAACAATTAAATAATTAATCACAATTTCATAAAACTATTTATTTTAATCGCTGAAATAAATGAAAAAGATCATGAAATAAGAAAAAATAGACTAAAATTAAATAAAAAATATAATAAAATAGAAAAGAAAAAACAAAATCATATGGTTATTGGAAAATATTTGAGACAACTGTATTATGGAAATGGCTTTGCTGGAAAAAGAGTTGCGAAAGTGTTATTCATACGAATAAAACGACACTTTCTCACACTACTTAATAAATTAGTGTTTTCAGAAGATTCTCGGTAAAGTTGAAATTCAATATTTGAAAACTTTATTGATAGAAAAACATATTATAGGTATACATAAGGAGTTAGCCAAATTGCAAATTACAACTACATACATATGTATAACAACTTTTGTCAGAAAACTCCAATTAATTATTAATTGGGAATTGCACCAATTTTTAAAAATTTCCCACCTACTGCATCTTCCTCGAAGTGCTTAATGCAGATAAAAGCACCGACCTGTGCGAGGTCCTGTATGGGTGGAATCTCCAAATTCTCCTTCCACTTGTTGTACATGGCTGGATCCTTCGGAAAAGCGAAAAATCTATAGTATTTATCGCGTCTTTCACATTCGCGAACTTGACATTTTCTTATTTTAGGCATTTTTATGCAAAATCTTAGATTTTTAAGTTAAAACGTATTAAATTTATATCGTCGAACGATCGCAAGCGTCAACAATTCTCAAAGTAGTTAAAGTCCGTTGCCTTTTTTCTTTAGACATTGCGACAAAACAGTTATTTTAATTCTAACTACATTTAAATTGGTAAATAGAAAATCAAAATAAAATAAATTAAAATAAAATACACCTGCAACAAACCGTACTGTAAAATATATACATAAATTCTCTCAATTACAACTCTCGCTTCAAAACTGTTAACTTTTGATGAGTTGTGCTAATTGGTGAATTTGCTTACTACCTGTGGTGTACTTGCCTATTAGAATCAAGCTCAATTCACAGTAGAGGAACGAATCACGGAATAGACCGGAATGAAGCTTCTCTGTAATGTACGTTCTCTGCTGGAAACGCAATGGGTTGTTTTAATAACGAACATAGATTTTTAATTCAATATAATATTTACTTGTTATATATTTCGTACAGAAATAGATTTTCAAATGAAATTATTAAACGCTATGTTCACAATGCCTACTAAACATAATACAGTGAACTTTCATTCTTGTCTGTTAAACACATCTCGATTATTGTTGGCATTTTAAACGTCAACATTTTATGCATTTTATATGCGATCATTTTCTCGACGTGTATTTATTGGTGTTTTCAATAGCTAGTTTTGTTTTTGTGTGAATTTTTGTTCTTCCGTGTTGAAATTTTATTTTGAGTTAGCTTAAAAAGTGTTGTGCAGTGCAAATTATTGCCAAACTTACGAATATTAGCAAAAAATGACAATGGGTGGTGATACACCAACGTCTTCACTGATTTTTCCAGTGCTGCTGAGGCCGATCTTTGCCAAGGTTTGTGAATTTTCTGGGGTGAAATTCCATATCTATTTAGCCTCTGAGCTACAACCAACTTTACTATAACAGCGAAAAAATAACAAATGATGATTTAAAGAACTAAATTTTAAATTGATTATAGCTGGAACGCAGAGATGTCGGTGCTGCACAGTCACTTCGTTCGGCCATAATGAAATGTGAACAAAATAATCCTGGTTTGTGCTATGATCTTGTGGCAGCCATTATACGCCGCGCAGACTTGAATGTAAATCTCAATGAGGCAGTGCTACGTTTGCAAGGAAATATAGCGGAAGCAGATCGTAAGTTCGAATAAAGTTTATATTTACCTCATTTCAAGAAATACTTTTAATTCCATTTGAATATGTCTGTTTTAGTGAATGAATATCGTTTAACAAGAACTGAAGAACCATTCCAAGAGTTGAATCGCAAATCAGTTGCGTTGAAAGTTATACTAAGTCGTATACCCGATGAGATAACAGATCGTAAAGCTTTCTTGGAGACAATTAAGTATATATATACATATATAAAGAAGCATTAAATTTATATAATATTTATTTTAATACTACTTTAGAGAAATTGCCAGCGCCATAAAAAAACTACTAGACGTGGTTAATGAAATTGGATCCTTTATACCCGGTGTTACAGGAAAACAAGCTGTAGAGCAGCGTAAAAAGGAATTCGTAAAATACTCCAAAAAATTCAGCACAACGCTTAAGGAATATTTCAAGGAGGGGCAGTGAGTATTATTACTAAATATTTTTATACTAACACCATGAATTTATAAATGGGAGCAAAAATGGCTAAGTTCTTATCAAACTGCAAGATATGAGTGCACAATGTGCTTATCATGCAAATAGTTGATGATGTAATACCAACTCACATTAACAACGCTTTGTGTTTATGTGGGGTGAACCAGATTATGCAGGAAATAAGTTTATGTTATCAGTGAATAGATCTATTAACGATAAACAACCTATTCAATAAAAAAGTTAGATAGAAAACGCTTAATTATTTCTATTCTTTCCTAATTTGTTTATTATTGCTATTGCTAATAACGTCTGAAGGCAACTTTTTTACATATATGTATGTAATTAAAAAAAAAACTTTTTTGTTGATACTTATATTGTAAAAATTCATTATACTTATTAAATAATGTGCATTTAACTTTTTCAATAGGAAGTTGCCATTCTTTATAAACTCCAAAAAAATATACCTTTTGACGCCCATATTTTAATATTTGATTTTACTCGTATATGTCAGTACGCTCAACAAAATACATGCTGCTTTACTTTTTAATATACAAATTTTTTAAATTCAATTCAAGAAAATCTGGACCAAATATAAAAAAATACTAAACATTCTTTTATTCATTTCAGATCGAATGCAGTATTCATAAGTGCACTTTATCTAATACGACAAACCAATCAAATAATGTTGACAGTAAAAAGCAAATGCGAGTAGAGGCTCAAAACACAAAATTTAGCAGCATCCCTGGAGAAAAACAAAAATAAAAACACATTTAAAGTAATTCATTTATACATTCGCAATATATTATATACATACATAAATAACTAAGCATATAATTAGTCTAAAAAATTATATAAACTACAAACTGAATAACATGAGTATATGTGATTGTAAGTGTAGTGCAGTGAGCTAACCAAAAAATTATGCCTGAAACTAAATTTAACAAAAAATAAATTAAATACATACTTACATGTGGACTTTCGACAAAAAAAATATTTTTAATTTTAATTTATTTACCTTTTTATTTAATTTTATATATTTTTGTTGTAATATAATGTTGTTATCGATATATTAATTGTGAGAGCTACAATTCATGTCTGGTAACCCTGTATTTAATGCATACCTCTGATTTCTTATTTTTGAATAAATTCTTTCTTCTTCGTAATTTACTCGACTTAGCAGGACGTGCGCTTATTAATTACTACAATTTTTTTCTTTATTAAGTTTAATTTTATTTTCCTTTTTTTCTTCCTGTTGTTTGTTTAGCGTATTTAGAGACTTAATTAAGAAGAAATTCTCGTTTTGACAAATATTTAAAATTGAGAAACTTAAGGACGTCAAATTTTGATTAAAAAATTTCCTATTTTTAATTCATTATTTTGTAACAAGAGTTTAACAAAAGCAAGTGCATATCACGCCAAACGCCTTTTTTTCCATAATCTATTTTTCTAGACGGCACTCAAACTAAAACTCTGGAAATTGTTGCGAAAGTTTTTACACAAAATCCGAAATGGAGTCAGAAAAAAATTGCCAAATCCGTTTAAAATTTCTCTTTAAAGAAATCCCAATATTTCGCAAAGAAAAATCGCTAAAAAGCATAACGTGAAAATGGAAGTTCGACTTAAATCGTATAAAGTGCAAAAAGTCTCAGATCGAAATGTAATCGAACTATATAAAATAAAAAATTCAGTGTTGCGTCATAGATGCGAAATGTACGTATTGGTGGATGCTTCGCAGCTTCCAGGTAACAAATTTTACGTAGCGGATCAGTGGAGAAATGTACCAGTAAAAATTAGAACCCGAAAAAAAATCAAAAGTTACTGAAGGAAGTGCTCAAGCAGGCGATGGCCCTGGAGAGGTAAACTTGCAACAACATCAACTACGACCAATCGGTAGATATTGGCCTCTAATTTAGCGGTAATTGCAGATGCCAAATGTGGCAGCGTCCAAAACCGCCCTTGAAAGCACCACAAAGTTAATGGTGTGATTTCCTTAATAAATGCAAAACTTTCTCATAGACAAAAAATTCGATTTTTTGCTTAATTCTTAAGTATCTTATAAGTACATACAAAATAAAGTAAATTAAAAAAAAAACATATTTGCATACACTGCTCACATAGTATGTACTAATTGTTTCTTATTATAACTTAAACTAAAAGAAGTTTTGTACAAAATAAAAAAAAAATTAATCTGATACAATGTATCCGATACACAAGCAGCTAGCGCTTTGTTATCAACCAAAGGTATGGAAAAAGGACCAAACTTATCCAAAATCCTTCATGGCTATATGTCCCAGATAGTACGGAGTGAAATACTGAGAGAAGTCCACTGTGCTCTTGTCTAACGGGTTGCCGTTATAGTTTATTCGGATATAGGACAGAATCGAAGTGATCGCTCGGGATCCAATTTTTATGTATTTTCGTTGACCTTTTATGGCGCAATGGGTCCACTGTCAAATATCGTTAGAGACTTCTAAAAACTGTTGCATTCAAGAGCATTTGTCATATCGTATTTATAAACTGTGTACAAAAATCAATGTTTACATTCATTTCTAATTTTCAATCCGCTTTCAATTACCTTATCAATATTTTTCATAAAAAAGTTTTATATTATTCCGTATTCTACCTTCTTTCAAAAGGTGATTTCAAATTAAAAAGTGCCACATTGAGTTGCTGCAAATGATAGAACCTCTTATTGATGAATTATGTCCTCTACATGATTGTGTAAATGTGTCCGATAGGAGGTAAATCTAGAAGGTTTAAAATAAAGGCTGCCAAGTACGATAATTTTTTTACTACAGATTTTTTTTTTTATTTAATGAAAAGTTTAAAATTAATTTTTTTGGAAAAATAACAAAAATTAAAAAAGATAAATTTGTGAAAATTTGTCAATACTTTGCTTTTGCATTATTTTATCTGCATGTATGTATATAAGGCAAGTCACCGAACTGATTTTATTTGGAAAAAAGTAAAATCTTTCATAAACGGGCCTCGAGCTCAATAAAATAATTATAAATCGACGCTAATCAACAGTGCTATAGAATTTTGTTGACGAACAAACACTGGAAGAACGAAGTGAATCAGTCGTTTGCCTAAAAGCTATGGGTTATATTCATAGACAAGTAAAAGTCGGCTCTAAAGTTAGTTTCAGTTTTTTGACAGATATGTACATATCTCATCGAAAACTATGTAAAAAAGCAGCTTCTAACTTTAGTGTCGACTTTAACTTGACTATTTTTATGTCCCTATGATATCTTTATTTAAGGTCAAATTTTTATCTTATCTTAGTTAGGTGACAACCGAACGTGAGTTTTTATACCCGAGCGTACTTGTACACAAGTGTATTATAACATACATACATATATGTATATTAGGGTGACAGTTAATTTCGAAAGTGATATTTTCTTTGGTCTCAGTATTTTTTTGTGTGTAGTTTTATTTAAAAAAAATTCTAGTAAAATTTCAAGGTCGTAGGAAGAGGATTAGGGGGCGCGTCGGCCCCCCAAAGTTACACAAAATACGTTTTTTCACGCAAATTCTTACATTGACTGCTTGTAACTTTCTCTGTGTTTTTTTTTTTTAAACATTACTGGCGAAAGATGTTCATTAATATGTCTACAATAACATCTGTCAATAACATTTTTGTCTAATGTTAATATTTAATGAAAAAAACTTAAATATAGGAGAAAAAGTACGCCTCAATGTCGATTTATTATATTTACTTAAATAAAATTACTTATATGATTCAAATTTTGGATTTTGTTCAGATTTATTTAATTAAAGATTCATACAGAAAATTCCTTATGATTTACGTAAGAGTAGCTTCAACAATTATATACAGTAAGACCGCGCTAGTCCGAACTTCAGACTTTTTTTGTTTACTTTTGTTTTCAAGTGTAAGAATTGTCTTTAAAAGTTTGCTTCAAATTTTTTTTGCCTGTATGCTGAAGCGATCTATAATATTGACAATTGTGACCGAGAATATTCCCGTTACAACCTCAACAATATTATTCTCAATGCTTGCGTAAGCTACCGACAAAAAATCAGCACCAATGTTTCTCGGAAAATAGATTCTTATTTTACAGTTATATGCAGCAGCCGCAAACATTTTTTAATAGCATTAAATTTGCAAAAAAATCATTCGAAGTGAATATTTGAATGTGAAAAGTCGAAAATGTCTGCTAGAAATTTACGTGAACGCATATATTTAATTGGTTATTGTACCAACTCATTAACGGGAAGTAAACTACCCTCCAATATAGAAGTGTTGAAAGTTTTGTTTTTTCAATTTACGTGTAGTAAAAAAAAATTTACGAGAAAGTTCAGATTTAGTTGTAAAAGAACTATTCGTGTTCTGGGAAAAAGCCCGCATTCCGGTCAAGGATAAACAACACTGCATTACAAATGTAGAGAAATTGTATAAAGAATGGCGAAGCTTTCAAAAAGATTCAAAGAAGACTTCTAATTTCCATAAGAGCAAAGTAAACACGTGGAAAGAAAAATTGGATATGCTTTTTACGTGGCGCATGCAAGTGCATTAAAAATAATGTCGAATCAAGAAGATATTGATTTCTTGATAAGTCAACGAAAAACGGGGCGCCCAGGCTTTATGTATGGTATCGATTACGAAGAAGTACGCCGAGAGTGCCGACTTGAAGAACGCAACAACAATTTATTACAACAAGTGGAGCGGAATAATCGTGAAATTGCATTAATTGGTTCGTTGTATGTTATTGTTTATTTTTTATTTTCTTTAAATTAAGTCGTTTTTATTAGATGAAACTGCAGAGTTGCTGTCATCTGAATCTTCAGATAATGATAACAGTTTTCCAGATATGGAATGTGACCCACGTTGTAGTCAACCTCCAGCCAAAAAATGTAGGGGAACAAATAAAATACTAACACCAAAACTGGCGGCCGCACTCGATGTCTGTAAAATCAGTGACAGACATGCGGTTCATCTAATAAGCGCAGTCGTTGAAGCTCTGGGTAATAATGTTGAAGATTATATTTTAAACCGAACGTCTGTACACCAGGAAAGGGAACAAATCCGTGAAGAAAGAATTTCAGCATTAAAAAATAAATTAAAATTAAATGAGCTCGACGCTATCTGCCTTCATTGGGATGGTAAACTTTTGCCGGCGCTGACGGGAAATGATAAAGTTGATAGGTTGCCTATAATAGTATCGAGCGGTAAAGTTGAACAGCTTCTTGAAATACCTGCACTTGATTCCGGTACTGGAAAAGAACAGGCATCCGCTGTATGCGATGCTATTTATGAATATGGTCTGCAAAATCACATCAAAGCTTTAGTGTTTGATACAACAGCGGTCAATACTGGGCGTTTCAATGGTACCTGTACGTTAATTGAAAATAATTTACAAAGACAACTTTTATGGTTACCATGCCGTCATCATATATACGAGATTTTTTTAAGATCCGTTTTCGAAGAAAAAATAAGCTGTTATGGAAGTCCAAACGTTAAAATGTTTGAGAAATTTAAAAATGCTTGGGCTAAGATTGATGCTAAAAACTATGAGTATGGCATCAACGACCCAACTGTCAAGACGTACATGAAAGAGTCTGCTGTTCGCATTATCGGTGCAGTAAATAATATCTTGGAAGAAAAACAACCCAGGGAAGACTATAAAGAATTCTTGGAACTCACTTTGCTCTTCCTGGGTCAAAAACCAGAAAAGACACATCCAAACAGCCTAATGTTTCGATCGCCAGGAGCTGTTCACCATGCAAGGTGGATGGCAAAAGCGATTTACTGTCGAAAAATATTTTTATTCCGTAACGAGTTCCAGCTTTCAGCAACTGAATTAAATGGGCTTCGTCAAATTTGTGTTTTTATTGCTGAAGTCTATGTCGAAGCGTGGTTTTCTGCTCCTTTGGCCATTAAAGCGCCATATCAAGATTTTTTATTTTTACAAAAACTTGAAAACTTCAAAAAAATTGATGCTGCTATATCTTATGTTGCTCTTAAAAAGTTCAGGAACCACTTGTGGTATTTAAGCCCTGAGGCGGTTGGTCTTGCATTTTTTGACAGCAACGTATCCCTTTTTTCAAAACAAAAAATGGTGGCGGCTTTGGAAAATGATTTTGAACAAGAGCAAAACACAAAGCGAGCTACAATAAATGATAGAGAAATCGTTGAAATATTCCATGACGGAATTGAACAGTTCGTCTCTGCCGAAACAAAAGCATTATTTGAAAGATTTCAAATAAATTCTGATTTTTTTAAATTAAACCCAGACAAATGGGAGCAGGACCTATCTTATTGTAAAGCGGCTGAACTGATGAAAAAATTAAATGTTACAAATGACACTGCCGAAAGGGGGGTTAAATTGATGGAAGAGTATAATAAACTATTTACCAAAAATGAACGCCAAAAACAATTTGTTTTAAAAATTGTTAGCGATTACCGCCATCGGTTTCCGGACTGTAATAAAAAGACATTGTCTCAAGTGCTTTAAACAATATTAATAAAAAGAGAAATCATATACATAAGTAGTTTTATTTAAGTATAATAAATCGACATTGAGGCGTACTTTTTCTCCTATATTTAAGTTTTTTTCATTAAATATTAACATTAGACAAAAATGTTATTGACAGATGTTATTGTAGACATATTAATGAACATCTTTCGCCAGTAATGTTTAAAAAAAAAAAAACACAGAGAAAGTTACAAGCAGTCAAAGTAAGAATTTGCGTGAAAAAACGTATTTTGTGTAACTTTGGGGGGCCGACGCGCCCCCTAATCCTCTTCCTACAACCTTGAAATTTTACTAGAATTTTTTTTAAATAAAACTACACACAAAAAAATACTGAGACCAAAACAATAAAGAAAAAAAAAAATACTCCATACATTTAATTGTCACCCTAATGTATATACCAAAATGCTCAGAATGAAAAGATGAATCGATTTAGCTTTGACTGTCTGTCCATCCGTCCGTCCGTCCGTGGTTACAATAACCTTGAGTAAAAATTTAGATATCTCAATGAAATTTGGTATATACATAGATTGCCCTTTGGACAGGGTAGGTTGGTATTGAAAATGGTCATTATCGGTAAATAACCACGCCCACCTCCCATATAACGGAAGTTTTTGAAAAATGCATAAACTCCATTTTTGCGGTATCCATTAAAGCAAATTGAGTGAAATTTGGTATTTGGAGCGATTTTGAACTAAGAAATTAGGTATTTATGAAATTTTGAAAAATAGGCGTTGCCACATCCACTTATGGAAAATTATCTGTATCTCAATAACAGTATTAGTTATCGTCACAAAATTTGGTGGACATATTTTCCTTGACATCGCTATAATTATCGTAGAAAAGTTTTGAGATCGGATCATAACCACGCCCACCTCCCATTTAACGGAAGTTTCGGAAAATGCAAAAACTTCATTTTTTCGGTATCTATTAAAACAAATTTAGTGAAATTCGGTATTTGGAGCGGTTTTGAACTAAGAAATTAGGTATTTATGAAATTTTGAAAAATGTGCGTTGCCACGCCCCTTAGGAAAAAATGTCTGTATCTCAATAACGGTGTAAGGTATTGTCACAAAATTCGGTGAACAAATTTTCTTTAATATCGCTGTTTTCATCGTTAAAAATTTTAGAAATTGGACCATAACCTCGCCCACCTCCCATATACATAAAAGAAAAATCCAAAAATTTCGTTTTTTCTTTATCTATTGGAACATATTAATTAAAATTTGATATTTAGAGAGAAATTTTGAAAAATGGGCGTTACCACGCCCACTTATAAAAAAACGTCTGTAGGTATCTCAATAACGATGTAAGGTATCGTCACAAAATTTGGTGAAAATATTGCCCTTGACATCACTAGCATCACCGTCGATAATTTTAGAAATCGGACCTTAACCCAGCCCAACTTCCATTTACCGGAAATTTTGAAAAATACAAAAAACTTCGTTTTTCGGTATTTATTAGAAGACATTTAGTAAAGTTTAATACTAGCAGCGATTTGAAACAAAGAAACCGCCCGAATTTAGCTTTTCTTACTTGTTTTCTCTTAAAATAATTTTAACGGAAAATAGAAATCGCCTAAGTAAGAAGATACGTACCTTAGAAAACATATTGCTTGTAAAATTGAATCCGTCATATTTAGACGATGCCTTCAGCAATTTACCCATATTTGAACAAGAAGCTGCAGATTAAATTTAAAATATTGCTAAATACTATATTATTTAATTTTAATATTGAATTGAAGTTGATTTATTAAATTTTTTTAAATGCGTAATTTCAATTTTTGTTTGTTGTTAAATTAGTTTGAACACGGAATACAAACATATGGCATTTTCCTTTATGTCTTATTATTTAATAAATTAATAATAACAATTTATTCTACATACAAATTGCCTTTTTTTTATACATATAAACATGTGTACATGCGTTTGCATTTGAACAGTATGGACTAGAAACCATGATGGAATAATGAAAGGTGTTGTAGGTTGTGACAGCGCCGGTTTTGAACGCCCTTAGCTCAATGTTGTATTTAGGAGATATTAGAGAAATGGGAATAAGAAAAGGCCGTTCATAGGGAAAGGTATTTATAAATTAGTGAAGATATTTACAAAATATTTAACCACAATGATTTGAATATTACGAATTTTTTTTGAAAACTGACAAAAAAAATAATAATTTATATTTCAATAGGATGCGAAAATTAAAAGAGACAAATCTCTTCGAAAATAATAATTCTTTACAAAGTAATGTAGAATGTTAAAATATGACGCAAATGTATTCAAACCGTTCCAACAACACAACAATATTTGTCCAGCGATTAATTTTTTCTGAAAAGCAGAATCTCACGGGGTTTCCCACATTAATTTAGTTTAGTTCCAATCATTGGTTCATGAAGAAACTGAATGTAATCCTCAATGGGTATAGTCATAAAAGCACTATTAGAAACTTAAAATTCCTATAAGATTTTAAATTAGGGAAGGTGATAAAAATGAACAATTCATAAAGATTGACATATTAAAAACATCTGACAAGAGTAAACGGCAATATGTTTTATATTCACTAGCTGTATAGTTTAAGTAATGAAGTGCGATGTGACCCTGCTCAAGAATTAAGCTGGTGGGTGTTCTTCTGTGACGATGATTTAATGGTGCAGCGTCAAAAACTTAAGTTTGAGCAGATTATCGAACGATATAGAGGATATCTTCAGAGCCCATAGAGGAATATTTAATATTGAATTGAAAATGAAAATAAAATTGTAGATCCTGTCTTCCGCAATGAACCTTAGAGCTCTATTGCACTTAATAATTTAAGAAATAATAATCGGTATTAATAATTCCTTTGATGAGTTTTGTTTCCAATGCATACATGACTGTGATATTGTGGAATCCATACTTTCTGTGAAATCGAATGCCGTTGGTGTCGACGGAATTCATCCTAAATTTGTGAAGTGTATATTACCAATTATTCTGCTGTACCTTAATTACACTTTCAATAATATATTGACAACGACCGTTTTTCCAAACTGTTGGAAAAGAGCAAAAGTTATTACCCTTTCGAAGCCCAATGGCGACTACAGACCTATTGCTATATTGCCAGTTCTCTCTAAGGTTCTGGAGCGAATAATGCACCGCCAAATCAACATCTACGTGAACAAAAACTTCTTATTAAGTACACACCAATCGGGCTTCAGGGCGAATAGAAGCTGTATTACTACTATTTTAAAAGTCTCTGATGATATAAGACAAAACATGGACAAGGATAACATAACCTTTTTAACATTACTTGACCACTCCAAGGCGTTTGATTCCGTGGATCACCCACTACTTTGCTTAAAGCTTTCTAACATTTTTAATTTTTCTTATGCATCTGTTAACCTGGTCAGATCTTATCTCCTAGAGAGATCGCAAGCGGTATGCGTTGGTAGCTCTTTATCTGTCATTGAAGGTGTACCTCAGGGTTCAATACTTGGTCCGTTGTTGTTTGTTTTATATGTGAATGATCTATCGAAAGTTCTGAAACATTGTCAAGTACATGTTTATGCATCCTCTTTCTCAGCCTAATCCTATCACTCTTTAAATTAATTATACGTACATCTATGAATCCCTCACTTACCTTTACCTCTTTCTTAATTCCTATTATTAAACTTTTTTTACTAAAACTTTAATGCTTATAAAGAAATAGTAATAATGTCATGTAAATATAATAGCAATGTAAGATATCTCTGTTTAGTTCAATTTTATGTGTTATATTAATTATGAATCAAACACTAGAAATATAACTATCTGGTTGTTGTGTTTGTTGTGAATAGAATAAAATAAAAATCAAAATTACACAAATATTTTACAATTTTTACAAACACTTATTCAAATTATCGCTTTCAGACAAGGCACATTAAACAGGTAGCAGCATTAAAGAAAATGCACCCCTGGGGTATATTTTGTTATTTGTTGTCGTCCATAACCGTTCAAAATAGATATTTCAAATTTGACGAGTATGATAATTCTAAATGTAAACAAAATGTACGCGTTTCTACATTTCGCATGAAAAACTTATTTGTTTTCAACGCAAACAGTACAAGACGCATCATACTACAACGGATCCTCAGGAAGCATTGCTCCTAGTCACAAAATTATGGAAAGCCTCACTGGTATGCCTTCAAAAATGCCAAAAAAATGATTAAAACGCACACAACTGTTTGCAGAAAGCGGCATTCCGAAGTTCTGTTCCAATTGGATATGAAAAGCAAGATCCGACCTTTTCCCGTCTTTCAGAACACTATCTCTCCTTTCTGAGTATGTACATATGTATGTTTTCCAAACCGCGTTAATGAAAAATTTGTATAAATTAGAAATTATAAATATACAAAATGTAAACAAATATTGTTTTGTAAACAAAGTTGTTTTTTTTTTTTTTTAAGAAAAATGTTTGTTTTGTAAACAAAGTTTGACTTGTTATGGACCATATATAAGAAAAAACTCCAATCAGCTGCTAATATTATACTACCTGTTTATTGTACCATGCTTTCAGAAAACTAATTATCAACAAATAAGTAAAAATAATTCAAAATTCCAAAACAATCAATAATATGTAATATGTTCCACATGAAAAACTTAATTTTCGGCCACAATTCAAATTTTTTTTTACGAATCTTTCACGTACACAACGAATACAAACGATCTAATTTTTAAGATCCGTTCTTATTAGATTCATGCCCCGAATATGGAAGTAGTCTAATGTATATTAGCCGGCTACTACACCCGTAATTCGTATTATGTATGGCAATTGATCTCAGTATATAGAAAAGCTCATACCACATTCCTAATTTTGCAAGTCGCAATTTTTTGATATTTCGCTCAAGTATTTTGTGTTCGCTTTTATATTATTTTATATGTATTTATTACATCAATATTTTGATATTTTCTTGAAATCTTAGAAAATTGGAAAAACTTTAAGAAAGTTAAAACGACTTGACCAATGTAAGAGCGCCTAAGATAGTTGCTTCACAATTCACCACTTGTTCGCTTCTTCTTCTTTTTTGCTTGGACGTCGCGGATTTAGGAAGACACAATCTTGTGTTCTACAATTCTCGGAATTCTTGCATAGGCGAAATGGCAACGCCTCACTATTGCTTTTTCCATATTGTAGTATTTGAAGCTTGAAAGTTGACATTTGTGCGCTGTCAAACTACCACTGACACTCAGCCACTTACAAGTAGTGAGAGCACAAACACACATGTACAAATCAACAATTTAGTGCATCACAATTTACAATTTCTGTGCAAAGTGGGCCATTTTTCGTCACACATTTCTTATGCTTTCAAAAAAAAATCGTACATTTTACAGAGCAATTTGCAACGACAACAAACGAGTAGTGAACTCAATTTTCATTCATAGGTTTGCACGCTTTAGACCTCTCTGAGGGAGATGAGCATTGATAACAGCGGCTAAAATAACAGCGAAAGAGTATTCAATTGACAACAAAATACGAGGACAATGCTTACCAATGTTTTGTTCAAGTGTTTGTGAGAAACCTCTGCTATAAAATTGTCTCAGTTAAACACAGGAATGGTTGCGGGGAGAGGATTTCATCTAAGCATTCTTTTTTGAAGACAGCTAAAGTAAGAAAGCGAATATAAGGATCAGGTTACCAGGTTGGACTTTGCTGAGGCTCATCGTCCTCATTTGCTTATGGCAACGAGCTTATGAACAACGTGCACGAAGATCGTATCTACCTTGTTGGTAAGCGTAAAGGTCTAAATTTTTTGAAAGTTATTACATTGAACAGTCTTCTTGTGCTCAGTTAATCATCTCCATTTCACTTTGATTTCCTATCCAATTTGTAAAACGTAAAACAAACAGCGCGGTTATTAAGGTTGATGATGCCAAATATTGTACCTGTTCGAATTAATTTTTCGGTTGGTGGTGTTGCTTTGAGTAATTACGTATATACAGCCTTATTACTTTTGCAGGGATACAAAATTGAGATATAGCTAAAAAAAGCTTATCCTATTTGTGGGGTGGAAGTCAGCTTTGAAATCGAAAAAAGTATGGTGCTTGCCGATTTTTCTTTCTAAGGTCTTTTCCTAGATCTAATGTATTAAAAATATCGGTTAAAAATCACACTGATAATACCTAATCAGTTCATTTACGGTGGCCTTAAGTATTTCCTACAGTTCACTCAACAGAATCTTATACACGATATTAAGAAGGCTTATACCGCGATAGTTGGAGGAAAGTGCAGGATCATCCTTCTTGTGAATTGGACAGAGCACACATGAATTCCAATCAGAGTGCAGAAGTGCTCCTTACCAATTTAAATATGCCCCTCAATTTAAGCTCTCTGAGCGAGGAGAGCATTTTAAGCTCTCAAGCATTGCAGCTCACGAAAACTGCTTCACGCTTCCTTTCCGAACGCATGGTGGCTATGGAAGCAGCGTCTATCCGTTGCGTAGCGGCACAGCATAACTCTTTGTAACAGCTGCGGTCACTGACATCAAATGGATTATTCAGCGGCGGAATGTAAAGTGCGAGAAATGTGGTCCCATTATACGGAAATATCGTTTCCTTGGTTGTTGGTCTCAAAAAGCAGAAGTGCCAATAGGTAGAATAAGTGTGCGGCTATCCTACGTCAAGTTTTCCTTTTGCTACTCAGGGGCCATGTGTGGATCTTGGCACCGACAAGATAAGGACACTGAAAGTATGCCTTTCGTTAATCACAACATATTCGATTTGGTTAACGAGTTACCCCATCCGTAGGCAGTCACATAGCTTGATGGACCTTCTGATATTTGCGAAGACGATAAGTTTTCATCCGTCAATGGAGGTTTCATTATCAAGATTTAATTTTGAAGCTCCA
Source organism: Philophylla caesio (assembly GCA_963971545.1). Classification (NCBI taxonomy): domain Eukaryota; kingdom Metazoa; phylum Arthropoda; class Insecta; order Diptera; family Tephritidae; genus Philophylla; species Philophylla caesio. The sequence goes on from OZ020604.1 coordinate 37,875,602, forward strand.
CATTTTGGTGACCTTGGCATTAAAATGGCCACCGGAAGTTCTGAACTGTTTGAACCGTATGCAGAATATTGGAGAGAAATTCGTAGGACCGTTTTCACTGTGAGTTACTGTAAATGTATACACTTAGCAGTGAACTTCTACTGTTACTAACATGCAACTATAAAATCTCTCTACAACCGAAACCCTCATTGATGGGAAACGTGTTTACAAACGTATGTACATTCCAAACTCGGTCTTCGCGTTGCGAGAGTGCTTTAGTGAGAGGCTGGCAAAATTGTTGTTGGTGGATGAAAATGTACTACGCGGAATGTCAAATGGGGTTTCTAATAACTGTCAGCAGTAAGCCAGTAAGCGATTGTGTGGGTGCAAGTGTGTGTAGGCAATGATTGCTGGCTCTGTGGGGGATGGCCCAATAATTGTTAAAAATGCGCGCATGAACTTGGAAATTAAGAGAAACAAAATCAACACTGTGAGCGCATTATGAGAGCGAATTACTGGATGGCTGGCCGTCTGACTGACTTTGCTGATAGTGGAAATAAAAATCGATTCCTTGAACCTCGTTACCCGAACCACAAAGCAACGAATCGAATGGGGCACAAAATCAGTACAAAGCCACTCTAGCAGCCAGACAAGCTGTGCCAGTAGAATTTAGCTACTCGCTGCTGAAAGCCAAATCCAAAAGCAATTCGACCGACACGTCCGAAGCATGAAAATCGAACACCACAATGAACGGCCGAGGATGATGACCCACTTTTCGGAATTTTCGCATTAAGAAAGAGTAACCACTGGGTTGATTTATTGTTTCGAAATAGAATTTAGTGTTAAAACAAAAGTGTACAAAAATATACTTGTGAGTGTTAAGAAAAGTCAAATCGAAGTAAAAGTATTAATAATTTAAAAAGCAGTTAAGTAAGCAAACGACGATATTCGTGGAAAAAGTTGAAAAGCGAAAAGAACGAGGAGTAGTTATGTACATAGAAGAGAGTATAGCCAGACGTATGTATAAAAAAATCGTTTGGCAGAAAAATTCGCTCTATACTATAAAGCTCAACGACGCAACTCCGCGCACCGCGCACACCACCAGTAGGCGTAACAGCGATGAGGAGCACCAATAGAGGCTAAGCGAAGCGCTAGCAGAGACTATGCAGAAAACTGCGGGCACGAAGTTGTGTAAAAATCGGTTGGACGCAAGTTGGATTTCTGGGTTGCGCGAGTGAAAATGTGTTAAAAAATTGTGTTATTCAGCAAAATGTTGCATGAAAAAGGCTAAAAATATTAAGAATTAAGTAGATAGCAAATAAAAAAAAAAAATTTGTAAATACTGCAAAAATCTATAAAGCAGCAGTGTCGGAGAATTGTAGCCTCATTTTTTTTTTTTTGGTACACACACAGCGAGTTGGCGAGATATGTAGAGCAGAAGTTGGCGAAAAAATGTAGATAAACGAATTATGGAAAAGAAAATGTATAGTTTTTTTTTGAGTGAAAATGTGAACAAATACATATTGGGTAATGAACATACATATGTATAAACATACATACATACATATAGTTAAAATGCATTTAAGAAAAATAACTTAATTCCTCCGAAATGCAAATATAAATTACACAAATGCATCAAAAATCGCTAAAATACCTACTTATACAAATAGCAACAAAAAAAAAGTATTGAAATACAAATGTATATAGTTAATACAGAAATCACTTGCAGCGATTCATAAAAAGCTAAAATATACATACATATAAACATACATACATACCTACATACATAGTCCGTGAAAGTAGAAACTAAAATTAAATCCACAAAATTGCAGAAATTTTCGCGAACAAAAAAAAATTACATTAATAAAATATAATAAAAAAAAAAAAACGAAGTAAACGCGCAGCGAAAAAAGCTAAAACAAATTGAAGAAATTCATGGAAAGTAAAATTTCTACACGCATATCGATACGAAATAGAAGACAGGACAGTGACAGTGAAGGGTCAGCAGGTGGCAGGTTTGGGCAGCGCGAATTCGTATAAATCGCACGCACGCATACTAACTCACCAACCAACACACGCGCACGCAAACTGACAAAAAAAAACATATACACACACACACGAAACGCACGACGAGACAGTGAAAATAAATTCATACACACACGCGCGCGCATAAGCAAGTGACGTACTACACTCAGCTGAACGTTGGCGACGTAAGCGGCAGCAACGGGAATTTGGCTGATTCAAAGTTGGCGTTCGCACGCTCGCAATTTCACACATTTACACGCGCCTTACAGGCATTTTGTAGAGACGCGCCCGCGCGTTCGTTTACGCTCGGCTGCACACGGCTGTTCGACTGTTCACTACTGTTCTACCGTTCAGCTGGTTCACTGCCTCTTCACGGTTTGTGTGTGTGTGCTGTCACTGACGAAATTTATGGCTGCTTGTAAAGGCAGTTCGCGTAAATGATTTCATGCGTCGTGCAGCGGAAGTGTGGCAACAACAAAGGCATCAACAATAGAAACAACAATCAAAAAGGCATCGAGTGGATATATAGCAAGGGTAGCAGCAACGGCAGGCAAACCAAACCACGAGCAGCGGTAAAATTGCCTAGCCACAACAACAACCACAACAACAAGCACAATTCAAGCAACAATAACCAACCGCAATATCATTAAAAATGTAAGTAGATACTAATTTTAACATGCACTTATGTATATTGAATGTGGCCATTTCCAAAAGCTCCATCAGCGTCTCCATCATACATTTGCTTTATGCAATTCCCATCGAAATATAATTTATTTTCTAAATAAAAACCAGTTGAAAATAAAAAAAGTTATATAAAAATCAATTAATTTTTCTTGTTCTTGTTGTTAAAATTTTAAGGGGGAAAAAAACACTCAAGGCGGTAAAAGTTACAGCAGCAAAAATAAATAAGAAAAAAAAATAATTTTCCTCAAATTTTCAAACTAAAATAAATCAGAGTATGCATACGAGCGCATTTATTTTCATTATAACAAAACAAATGTTTTTAAGTGACGGTTAAGCGCTGAATATGCATACTTCGCACAACTTTCGCATAACTTTTGAAGTGTCAAATAAAATTGTTCAATGCATTTAACCTGTATCCGATTACCCAGAAATTAGCACAACTTAATAAAAATTTGAAGTCTGTTGAATTTTGATTTGCCAGCGTTTTCCTTAAGTGACATTTCAATTGCAGTGCTACCAATACCAATGCTTTAACAGAGTTGTATGTAAAGGTTTTTAGGGATATTCACAACTTTCTTATTGTTAACATGTGAATTCTTATATTATTTGTTTTATTTTCTTCAAAAAACCAAATAAATATACATAGCTGAAATACAAATACTAAAAATATAAGGTTGACCATTTGTATTTTCGTCGGAAGTACGAAACATTTTTGAAAATGAAAAAGAGTGTAGAGAAAAAGTTCACCTATTAATTTAATTCAAATAATTTGTTAACAGTTGGCAGCTCTTTTTAAAAATATATTTTCAAGTAAAAACTTTATTAAACTTATAAAATTGATTAAAAAATACTTGTTTTAACCTCCTTTGTTTGACACTCACTCTGATTTAAATTATTTATTTAATTTGATGGATTTTTAAAACAGCCGGCAACTCTAAAAAATACAGATTTGATTTAACTTTCTGGTTTAACTTAATTTTTTTTTAACCGTTGGCAACTCTCCTTAAAAATACCTGCTTAGAGTGTAGAGAAAAAGTTCACCAAATGAGTATAAAATATTGTTTTAAGTTATTGTAAGAAGTTTTTGCTGGAGTTGAAATGAAGTTTTATTTATTAAGTTTTTCTTCTATGCCGCCGGTTGTCGTTGGTTTTCAATTTTATGTACAATCACACAATTTTCTTTTATGTCCCAAAACGTTAACGAATTCTAAATTCGGATTTGAAAACACATGTAAAATTGGGTTTGAGCAAGGCAGATTTAACAGGTAACTTCGGTAAAGTTTATAATTTGATTTTATTCATTTATCTTAATTGTTAAACTTTGTTTTCATTTGATAAAAACAAAAATATTTGTTTACATTTGATTTGCGTTTACTAAATACTTCACAAAGATCAGCTGTTTTATGCGCATAACGTGAATGACCCTACTACGTTAATAGCCATTTATTATTGTTTGACAGTTGGCAGGGCTGATAAGTTTGGGTGTACGAAGCATAATCAACATTAAATAGGTTGTGCGAGACTCTCAAACGTTATGCGAAAGTTGTGCGAAGTATGCATAATCAGCGTTTTATGCAGTTTTTGGAAACAAAATCTTTAACTTATGGTAACCCTTTAGATTTTATTTCAAAGAACAGTTATGTTTTCTAGGGACCGTCTTTTGAATTAATTATTTTTCTAAATGCATGTTCTTTTCCTTTAAGACCTTTCCTGTTTTGGTAAACTATGCATAAAATGTCCATCCATTTCTGGTAAACTTAAACTATGAAATAATAAAAGAATAACTATTTTATGACTGCAAAATAATTGTAACTGAAAGGAATTATGTATTTGTGTTGGAAGCAGACAGAGGGATAACCGTAAAGTTGATATAGAAATAATTATAGTCCGCATTGCTTAGTTCTTCGTTTTGCTTTTGTGAGATTTATAAGTGGTTAGTTTATATATCCTTCCAATAATTTCTTTGCCTGGGAAAGGCCGCATGTGTCTCTCAATTGCCAGGCTCTAAGCTGTCTTGTTTCCTTCCTAAGCTCTTTCTTTATGGTACTTGGCCCCATCGGGAAGAAAGGTTCAGATCCTATAGGGTTCGAGGTGGCCGTCATCCTGGCCAGATTGTCTGCCACTTTATTGCTCTTGATGCCTGTGTGACCTCGTACCCATAGAAGACGGAGGTCGTTTCTTTTTGCCAGATAATTTAGTGTGCCAATGAGGATTTTACCTCGAAAGACGAAAGGGCCTTGAAAGCCTCCTGGCTGTCACTTAGGATGATAACTTTCTCACCTGGTTAGTGCCTTTGCAGATTTAGGTTGGCACATACGCTGATCTCATACATATATTTCCGCCTAAAATATATTGAAAGTAACGAAAGTTTAGCCCTGGGGCCATATACGCCGCCTCAATACTCTCCAGGGTCTTGGAGCCATCCGTGTACCACTGCAGTTCACTTTTCTTAACCCATTTATCTAGAGTAGAGGGGTTCCAAGTCATTTTGTCTTTAATTATCTCTGACACTTCAATGTCTTTCAAAAACCACCATCTTATTTATATCTCTAGATAATAGGGCATGTTTTTGAACGATAGAATCTTGCCTTTACTAAAGCCTTCTCTAGTAAAATTCAACTTAGTACGCTTTTCTGCGGGCATCTGCGCATTGCTCCCGTAATACAGACACATACCCGGCGTCGAAGCCTGTTGAGTGCTTGCCTTACCGTAGCTAAGTTTTTTCTAGAGACTCAAGCGGCCGCCAAATACGATAGGATTGGTTTGACTATCATGTTGTTTCTCCATCTCAAAATCCCGGCTAGGCGCCTGCACACCATGAGTGCCTTCTTAGCTTTGGTGGCCGCGTCCACATGACTTTTTCACAGACGCTTAGAGTCTAGGATTAAACCAAGATATTTCACCTCAGTGAGAATCACGGCCGCGACACAGCTTACGTCAACGTTCCACATTCAAAACAATCGGTTTTGAAAGTATTGTAGATGATTTACAAAGAGACAACATTACTTTCCTAGTATAAATATATTTCGTTAATAATTACATTTAATTTAATTTATCAGTTTCCGTTTCTTGTACATCCCGAGTAAGTGGCAACTACCGAACGCTTCTCAAACTGGTTCGGAGCTTGTTCCAAATTGATGCCAAAAAAGGCAAGAACTCTTCCCGAACCGGTCCTGAAATAATCCCGAAATGGTCCTGAATAAGTTATAATATTTAAAAAAAAAACAGTGTTGTTTAAGTTAAAGTTTGTTAAATTGTTTAAAAATGGCGAAACAAGTTTGAAGCTTTGGTTCTTAACACTTTATTTAGAGAATGTACCATATTTAATAATTTAAATAACAAAAAAGAAATGTAAATTGCTCAAATATGAAACACAAAAATCCATTTTGTCTTTGGCATTAGAACATTTGTTATAAAGAAATTTCAAAATATGCATAGAATAACCAAATGCTTATCAAATAAAGGAGAACATTTCTATAAAATTGAAAGAACTGAAACATTTTGGAACACGAGTACGAGGTAAAATTAAAAATGTTCTTTTAAAAATGTATCCTTCTATTAGTAAACTATTAGGACACATTTTTAAAAAGGATATTTTCAATACAAATGCTTTCTTGCCCTTAAAAAAACTTAGGGTCCTTTTAGCCTCAGCTTATTTGTGAAATTAATTTCTTTGGAAGATATCATATTCAAGATGTATACATAAATTAAAGAACATTTATACCGGGACATTTACTCAAAATATGTATGCTCTGCGATTTAATCATGCAACCAAGAAAACCTTCAGTTCGTCTCCTCAGAGGGTCGCAAATTGTGAAAATGGGATAAGTTTATGAATAATTTTGATTGCCTTTTGGCCTTTGACTTGAGCCATTGAGGAAGCTTTATTGTATCCTCTAAATGGACTACAGAAGGGCTGTGGGTCAAAGAGACTCCGTTCGACCTCCGATTCGTGAGTGAGTCCACCTTTTTATTTCCATCAAAGCTCTCATGATCAGTACACAACGTAATCAAATTAGGGCGATTCTCAGCACGTATTTTGCGCATTCACGGTAAAAAAGCTTCGCAATCATTGCAATCCGTGCATCGTGTAGATGTTTTGGTTTGTCCAGTGCCGTTTTGTGGTTCGGTATGTGACAAACGATATACTTTTCTAAGACCTAGATAAATCTACACCGGCCGCATTGTCCCTGGGTTTGTGCGTGTACTTAACTTAAGATCCTTCGTTAATTTTGGTTGTTTCTTTGGTGTCAAAGAGAACTCGGAGAACACGAACAAAACTTCTGAGATTTACATTTTTTTTTAGCAAACGGTACGGGATGTGCTTCATCAGATTTTGTAATAATCAGCACAATGTTAAATTGAACAATTATTTAAACGATATTATTAAACATTCCAAATTTATTTATTTCAATTATAAATTTGTTTGAATTGTGTTTTATATTGTTTAAATTGTATGAAAGCGGAAAATTTAAATAAAAAAGACTTTTTTGTAATAAGCGTTTAAATTGGTATATTCGTACCACACTTACTTCATGGAGAGAACTTTTGTTTTTTATTACGTATATTTATGTTTTAGCACACCAGCTTCTGGTATGGGCGGAAATTCGCGTAAATCGTGAAACGTAGACCATAACGTAAGAGCTTGTAAAAACAAATATAAACTTGTAATAGTGCTCGTTATTATAGTTCGGGAGATTTTCGAAACCATTTCGGGATTGGTTCAGGAAAAGTTTAGGAGTTTTATGTACCATTTTGGTACCACTTTGGTAATTGGTTTGGCATTATTTTAGCACTATTCCGTGACTAGTTCGGAACTTCTTTGAGCTAATTTATGATTAGTTTATGATAACTTAAGCTATGCCGAGACAGACACGTATGGATGTACGAGTGTACACATTAAATTTTATGATTACCTGATTTTCACGCCTTTTTTGTTTATAACTGTGACCAAATGACGTATCGTGTTGGCTTTTGTAAAGCATTGAATGCCGCAAGCAAATTGTCCTCATCCCCTTGAATAAAAGTCGTTGCAGCATAGAAATTACGATAACAAAAAAAAAACAAGAATTAAAAAAAAATGTTTTAAACAAAAAATTAAAAACTGTTTTGCTCGTACGCGTGCATTATTACAAAAAAAATTAGAATACAAAATGTAAATGTATGTATGTATGTATGTACCACCTACCCTTGTGCTCATTCCAATGTATAATAGGTGGAAAGACATACATACATACATACATATATACACATATTTGCACCTTACTCGTATAACTAAAAATTCACAAATCGTGGCCAACACACGATTACAACAATGCTTTCACTTTGCCTGACTGCGTTGGCCTTTCTGATAAGCGAGCGCACCACCAACAAGCATGCTGAGTTAGTATAACCGAAAATCGACAAAGCCAACGAACAAGCATACAAACATTAATAATATGCGCACACATGCTAGAAAGTGGTGGCATACTTTACAATCCAATATATTTATACGAACGTACATACATACATACGAATGTATGTATATACATACATATACATGGTATATACATATGTATGTATGTACGAGTGCGTTTTGTTCGGGGTTGATGGTAAAACTTTCTCAATTCACTGCTCTTACATTACTCATACGCCATGTTACTCCCACTCGCTAGTGTAACTCGTTTCTATTAAAAAAAAAAATTCTCTGGTCGTTTTGTGAGCGCACAAAAGAGCATGAATGGCTGCGTGGCATATGGGTGAGCGATTCCCGTAGGTGTGTGTGTGTGTGTGTGTGTGTGCGGTGTGTGTGTGAGGTGTGTGTGTGCGGTGTGTGTGTGCGGTGTGTGAGAGTTGTGGACAAGGTGAATTGTGAAATCGTGTTCAAAAAAAAGTGTGCCAGCGAGTTAAAGCAGTAAGATATTAAATTTATTGTTGTCGTTTTGTGTTTGTTTCGTGTGTGTTTGGGATATGCAGCGATTTTGTTTTGTATGAGGTTATGCTTTTTTTTACTAGATATTATTGTTGGTTGCATTTTTCTCGATTTCATTGCACAGTTTTCGCTATATCTACATACATACAGTTTATGAAACAGCGAAATCCAAGAAGTCTCTCACTCGCACGGTAGTAAAAGAAGCTTTTTGAAATGTGTAATTAATCTTGAACTAACATAACTAAGCAAGAAATATTCTACTCAGTAATGCTCGCAGGTTTCACCCCGCGTTTGTATACCAAAGAAATTAAACACATTGTAATTTTCTAAATTTAGACTATTGAGTTTAGGCATTGTTCATCCACAAGGGATACACAACGGTTTTGGTGATTTTATTTGCAGTAGAAAATAAATGGTCTTATGCTCATTGGAGAAACATAAATTGGTAAAAAAAAACTCGTCTACCACAGCTAATGACTGACCTTAAGCCTCGTTGATGGACAGTGCGAAAACCAATCGAATTGAAATTTGTAGTCGTTTGAATTCTTCGCATAACAGTTGTTTGTATCAGCCAAAAAAATCGAGATAGATACCAAAATGATCAGAATGAAAAGAGGAATCGACTTTCTGTCCGTCGGTCCGTTTGTCTGCGAACACGAAAACTTGAATATAAAATGAAATTTCTTAATGAAACTTGGAACATTGCTCTTTGGCCTGGGTTGGTTGGTATTGAAAATGGTTAAGATCGATCAATAACAACGGCTACCTCCCATATAACGGAAGTTTTGACAAATCGTCAAAACTTTTTGCAATCGGCCCATAACCACGCCCACCTCACATATAACGGATGTTTAAAAACAAGCTAAATCTTCGTTTTGTCGATATCTATTGGAACAAATTGGGCTAAATTTAATATTTCTTTCATAGAAACGGGGTTTTTAAGGATATTGAAAATAATCGGCGCGGCACCGCCAATACAAAAATACATTGCGAGGGTAAAAAATGTGAGAAGTTTATTTTGTGTGGGAAGTGTCACCCATTCTCTTACATTAGTATGCTCCTAAAGATATGACATTGATTTTACAAGGACCATTTGTATCCGTGGGTGTGGAATTAATTTAATTTATCTGAATACAAAATATCGGTACTGTGACTATGGCATTGATTTCGTTTATTTCAATACCGGAATTTCAGAATTTCCAAAAATTTAATTTAGCAATCACATTTTAAAGAGTTATTCACCTTATTATTATTTAAAGTTAATTGAACAGGTGGCAACGCCCTTTGTAAAAATTTTTGATATTAGTTTTTCATTTTTTTTTACACCTCTTCTGCAATATCTGATTTAACCTATTAATTTAATTCAAATAATTTGTTAACAGTTGGCAGCTCTTTTTAAAAATATATTTTCAAGTAAAAACTTTATTAAACTTATAAAATTGATTTAAAAATACTTGTTTTAACCTCCTTTGTTCGACACTCACTCTGATTTAAATTATTTATTTAATTTGATAGATTTTTAAAACTCTAAAAAACACAGATTTCTTTATCCCCTTTTGTTCGACGCCATATTGCTATATTTGATTTAACTTTCTGGTTTAACTCAATTTTTTTTAAACCGTTGGCAACTCTCCTTAAAAATACCTGCTTATCAAGTTTGTATATGAATTGTCAAAACCCAATAACTCCCATATTTCTTGCATGCTCAATAATTCCAAAAATTGCGGAGTTAATGTCCAATTTTGAAAATTTTTAATAACTGAATTAGTTTCTAGTGACACATATTAGCATAGTTTATAAAAGTTTTGGACCTAAATGTGATTTAAATATAATTACTTGGCAGGCAATGACAAACTTCCGAGACTGAGGTCCCATTGTGATGCCGCATTATGGGATTTGTAACTCCCGATATAAATATAAATTTGGCGCGTACACTATATAGATCAGTGTTCGGCCGAGCTTCTCCTACCATTTGTGGTGTGCGTCTTTATATTCTAGCACAAATGGAGGGACCTAGAGTTTTGTGCCGACTCCAAACGGCAGATGTATTTAATGAAAAGCTTTTTCAAGGCAGAAATACCCTCGGAGGTTTGCCATTGCCTGCCGAGGGGTGAGCGCTATTAGAAAAAACATTTTCTATGATTAAGATTTTGCTTGCCCTGACTGAGATTCGAACCTCGAACTCAACGGAGAGTCTTCGTCAGCATATAGCTGGCCCCTGCCACAGAGGGTGCATTCCCGTTTCTTCCTCCTCTTCGTCGTCTCAACTTCTGCAGGAGTCGTGTAATTGCACACCTTATCGGGATGCATGCTTGCTAAACAAACAATGCCCTATTACGAGTAAGTATAACAGATATTTCATGTTCAGGTTTAACAATGAGCCTGTGCGTTTGACACTAGTTGCCTTGCTATTTATCAAGTAGTTTCCTCTTGACATCTGTCATTTTATATTTTATATATTAGTACCGAGTTGCGCTATTTCGTCGGCCTTACAATTTCCCACTATGTCGCTAAGGCCTTGGACCCGTATGATCTACGGGCAAGACGACTCAGTCATTTCGTTAAAGATGCTAGGCATTTTATTGCCACAATCCAAGTCACGAGGGACTTTATTGCCGCCTGGCTGTCAGTGAAAATATACTCGTAGATGTTGACCTCGCGTATTGTATCACACTTTACTAGTTTTGTGGCTACGCTGATCCGCAAGACGGAAACTAAGAGATTCCCAAATGCCGGGAACATACACATACATCGCCCCTAGCCCCGAGCTTTGATCTATCTGCGTATACAATAAAGAAAAAAGGAAGTTAAATGTATTCACAACGAATTTTACTAGTCTTTCTTCGGCTGTAACAGTTGCTATTTAATGTTTTTTGTGCAGTTGATGAAAAAAGAATGTATATATTTCCAACTTTTTTATGAAAAAAATCTTTATTAACAAAATATTTAATCATTAAATCCATTGTGTATAATAATAATAAATTTTCTCTTACGTCTCGATCGCTGTCATTCCGTATGAACAAAAAGGCTTTAATCCCAATAGAATTGGATTACACTAATTCCCGTGTGTGTATGTGTATTTATATAAAATGTTGTTAAATTGAAGCTTTGTGCGTGCATCGCCATGACTTTGGTGGTTAATTAGCTATTAACCCTGCAACTTGGCGGGCCACAGCCGTTTGCAATAGAATATTGATAAAGGGAATATTGCAGCTTGTTGTGTATGTATGTCCATATGAGCTTATGCACGTATATATGTATGTATGTGAATTAATATGTACTACTGTGAAAATGGTTATATGTCATAGGTTAATAGGAATGACGAAGGTTAAAACAACTAACTGTTGGCGGTTAAGTCTCTGGCTATGCGATTTCATATTTTAAAAGAAATTAAATATTTTTGTTATGTTTTAGTGGCAATCAACAGAAATTCTAGAAAGAGCGCAATTTTAGAGGCGTTAGGCATAGGCGTATGGCACCAAGTTAACTTTTTGTAAGTTAAAATTATGTCTTAATCTAGTACATATGTATGTGTGTAACATATATGTTTGGATTGTTATACAAGAACTCGTATGTATTTTGTTGTTGTTGAACAGCAAACAACCTAAAAAATGTCCACATTTAATATTTTTTTTTATTGAAATATATCCAAACAACAAATTTCATAAATATTCAGTTTTTTTACTTAAAGTCGCTCCAAATATCAAATTTCACTCAATTTTCTCGAATACATACATTTTTTTTAATTTCCGTTATACATACGTGCGTTTAAGAATTGTTTCTAATAAGTCTCAGAAAATCGTATTTAACGAGTGCTACAGTGTATTGAAAAGTTTCCTTGCAGTTAAACTTCTTTATCAGGTATAGTAAATTGAAAATCTATATGGCGAATGAGACAAAAATGATGTGGACGGAAAAGTTGCAAACCAAAAATGTCACCTAAATTCAGCACACCTAAGCTTATCATACTTACACTTTTCACAGCTCAACACATTTTATTTAAAATTCAAAACCCACAGCTTATCTCACCACACCTGAACTCACAACACCTGAATTCACCACACCTCAAATCTTCAAACCTTAACTTAACACATCTAAAAGCACTACACCTAAACTCACTACACTTCCTCTCACCTTACCTGAATTTATCTTAACTCATTTCTCCTCACCGCACCAAAACGTTCCCGAAATAGTCTTGAATCTCTCTCGAAGTCTAGTTGGCGATCACTTTGCGAGAGAATGGGAAATAGTCTCGACTGTGACTTGAACAGGTCATGCAACGGTCCCGAAACGATCTTGAACAGGTCCGCAAACTCTTTTGAAATGATTCCGAACTAATCCAGAAATGGTCTTGAAGTAGTCGTATTCTAATTCGGATATTTCCCAAAAATGTCCTGAAATAGTCCCGTAATGGACATAAATAGTTCCTGAAGTGGTCCTGACCAGGTCAGCAAACTGTCCTGAATTGATCGAAAACTAGTTGAAAATAATCCAGAAACTGATTCCAAACGGCTTCCAAATGGTCTCCAAACCGTTCCGGAATGATCTTCAACCAGTGCCCCAATGGTCGTAAACTAGTCCTGAAAAGGTCCTGAGTTAGCCAATAACCTAAGCTAGTTATTATCACGGTACCGTTTTACAAAACTCCTTTAATACTGGTAATTAATTTTCACAAATTATCAAGTTTTGGCGTTCGTGTTTGCAAAACTTCAGAAAAGTAGAGAAGTTTTAGAGCAAAAAATGACAGTAGATTTGGAGGGGAGGTTGTTAGTTTCTGCTGGAAAATGTTGGCTTGCAGCAATTTGATAGCCGGAAAACAGCTAACTATAACAGATGATGACAACAGCTGACTTTAATTTAGACAAATATCCATAAATTACAAAATATCAGTTATTAAACATGGAAGAAGCAACTAAATGAATCTTTGTTTTTAATTTATTTTTTTGAACAGACGACTATGACTAAACAAAATCAGCAAAAACCAGAAACAAATGATAAGAATGTCTAGAAATAGTTTGATCCAGATCAAGCATGGATAGCAACCAAACTGAGCGGGAACTGTTGCGCCATCTACATATGAACAAGGCGTCAATCGTCTCGCGCTTATCTGCGTAGACAAGCGACTTCACATAACCCCACAAAAAAAAGGCAAGCTGTGTTAAATCGCACGATCTTGGATGCGCTGACCAAAAGTTCCCTTCATTAAATTTATTGTTTTGTTGGCTGTATGGGATGTAGCGTCTTCTTGTTGGAACCAAAGGTCGTCTACATCAACATCTTCCAATTCAGGCACGAAAAAGTCATTAATCATGTCTCTATAGCGTTCCCCATTGACTGTAACATTATGGCCGGCTTCATTTTTGAAGAAATAAGTACCAATGATTCCTTTTGCCCACAGAGCACATCAAACAGTGACTTTTTGAGGATGCAGTGGCGTTTTAACAATGGCTTGTGGATTATCATCACTCCAAATGCGACAATTTTGTTTATTAACGTACCCATTCAACCAAAAGTGTGCTTCATCGCTGATCAAAATTTCCTTGCGAAAATCGGGATCGGTGGCCATCTGGTTTTGAACCCATTCACCAAACGTGCAACGCGTTTCAATTCTTGTACGAATTGGATTTTGTAGGCCCGCAAAACAAGATCCTTCCGCAAAATCTTCCATAAAGTGGATGGGCACAGCTCCAATTGCTGCGAGCGATGGCGGATGGACTCATTTGGGTCTTCTTGTCTACTCTGCTCCACAGCAGCAATAGCGTCTTCGGTGCGCACTTTACGGCGTCTCTGAGTATGCGCATGGTTGCTCGAATTACCGACTCTGCTGGGCGATTATGTCGACCGAATATTGGACGTAGCGCGTGATGCGTCGCGTAAACCGGACCATTATTTTAGTAATAAATTTGCACGATTTGCAAACGTTGTACCAGAGTTCATTATGAAATGGCGAAGCAAACTGAGTTTTCCATAAATCAAGTTAAAGCTGTCAAAAAGACCAACTCCGAAATAAGTATTGCCTTATTGAAAACACCCAATTTGTGAGCTTCAATACATCACAGCCAATTTACCACTTCAATACCACTACATTCTTGATAATTTTAATCCATTTGCATTTATCACGTCTGTGAATTAATAAGGATTGGAAAAATATTTTTCATTTAATTTACACGATAACCGCATCTGCCTCAAAATTAGGTTAATAGAGTGTAAAAGACAACGTACGCTTTACCCTGGGGTCAAAAGAGCACACAGCCAAACTCTCGACTGCATCCATCACGCCAGCCTACGAGGCTGTTGTTGTCGCTGAATGGGAATGAGCAGCACACACACGCCCAAATAAAGCCTGTGGCTCAAAAAAAAAAAAAATAGCAACAAAAATGTATGCGATATATGTAGGTAAGCAATAAAAATTACTAAAATAATACATAATAACAACAATTGCAACAGCCGATAGTAGAGACTCGACAGTCGACAGTCGACAGTCGACATACATTAACTACACTAACAAATTTTTCCATCCATTTCGCATTGTGAACTTCCATTCCCCTTTCCTCCATCCACTTTTTCGCTGCCTTTTAGCATTTCGTTTGCGTCGCTTGCCGGCACTCTTTACTCTTCAGCCTTCTGACTCAATGAACTGTCAGTTAGTTTGAATGAATGACAACCAGAGGCGCGCACAGCATGAACATCAACTGCTCCATATACTACTTACTCGTAATCGAACGAATCAGCGCTTAGTGGAATGGTGACAGTACCAAGGCAATAATACGCCAGTGGCGTTAGCACTGACTATGCAAAGGGAGTGGGACGGCGAGGCAGGATTGTGCTTGATAGGTCACAGTTTTTTTTTTCGTTTTTGTTTGTAGCCTCAAGTGTGGATAAGATGAAGAAGCGTGTGAAGCGTAAGCGTGAAAATTGTATGAAGTAAAACGAGTAAGTAAATAGCACAAGCGAGTGGAGAGACAAACAGGCAGAGAGTGAGGGAGAGAGCTAGAGAAAGAGCTAATCCCCATTTAAGGAATTCATTAAAGTTTAACATTTAATTATATTTGCAATTGAATGGCATAAAGTGTACACATTTACACATCAAACACATACACGCGCACACACAGACGTTGAAGTGGGTCAACAGCCACACGCAAAAACAAAGAAGAAAAAAAAAACAAATCTCCAAAACTGAAGTGTATGAATGAACCCTGCAGGGAAATAGCCAATTGAATTTGGAACCATGACCATGACTGCTTTGCCTTTCTTCCACAGGCAGTTTTATGAAATTTAATTGCTTGCCACCGCAAGACTTTTGCGATAATTTTGAGCATGCTTTTGCGTTAGTTAGCGTTGAGATTCTAAATGCATGCATTGGAGCTTGCTGCATTGCTAAAGGCGGTGGCGGTTGCTATTGTTTAGGATTCGCGGTGCTTGGCTTACTTGGTGCAGAGGGAGCTATAAAAGCCAGTTGAAATTTCCACATAATTTTATGGTTTGTAAACTCACACTGTATCTACATTTTGCTTCCAAAGCGTGATAAAGTGATGTAGAGAAAGAAAATAAAGGACCATTCATAAAATTTGGCACATTTCTTAATGTCTTTTTTTTTTCATGATTTGAATATCTGGTTTTAATATGGTTTGTTTAATGACTTTGGAGCTACACAAACTTTATAACAACTAATGCAGGAAAGCAATGGAGCACAGTGGAGCCTCTGGGATTCGGTTTAAGCGTCCTACATACCATACAATGCGGCTACAATCGGAAGTCAGTCTTGGGTTGTGTGCTGGGTTTGGATTTGGGTCAAGTAAGAACGTAGCTCAATTAAAAACTCTAAATGTTCGGATACTGATCACTCCAAGCGTTGCCATCCCCACAAAGGAAAAAGATTACAATTTATGAATATGCAACTGCAATGTTCGGTCCAACTGCAGGATGACATCACTGCTGTACAGGAGATGAGATGCGATGGATGGGTTATGGATGTAAGAATTATTCATTTTGGGACGTATACTACAGCTGCCTTGAGACGCCTTGATCGGTCTCATACGTCAAGCAAAGCGGCGAAGTTCGACGTTGAGAAGAGACAGCTTAGAACTTTTAATCTCGACTCCCGTACAATTGGCGATAAATTCATAGCTAGCCAAACCTCTAAAATGGCCATAGATAAGTAGATGGACAAACATTACCTTTACATCCGCTATATGACGCCAGCTCTTAGTTCGGGATACCCGCCAAAGAAAAAAAAAATATGTATACTGACGTTGAGCAGAACTAGTAGCTCCGTCGACACCAAGCCGTTCGAGTTCAAACGAGGGATTTTCTATGGTGACTTTCGGCAAGTGAGCGATGCCAATCAACGACGGGAAGTCTTTCTAGACAACTATTTTATGAAAAATATATTACTCGGATCACATCGGAATTTGTATCGAACAAGTTGGCATGATGAAGCTATGGAATGACAGATATATGTATGTATATTAAACTTCTGACATATCGCCTGTCTGATTAGCTTGGTCATTTAGTAAATATCGATGATGATAGCTCCGGTGTTAAGATTATTTTTCTTGGCACCAAGTATAGAAGGACCTGAAGCAAATGTTATAGTCACTTTAAATTGAATCCAAAAACACTAGTGCTGATAATTTTCTGTACATTTTCATATAAGCAAACTAACTACTTTTGCATGGCGATCGCAAAAAAAGGCAACTTTGGCTATCTCTGCATGAGGTACCAAGCAGCAATTATCTAACTACTTTTGGTCACAATTTGGTCGAACCTATTTTTTCACTACAAGTAAACCAGTTATTAGATATCATTTGACAAAGATATTATAATTTTAGTTTTACTTTACCACGATTTTTATCCAATTTACCAGCAAACACAACAAAAGATAAACAACACGTGCACTTCAGTATAACGGAAATTTATAAAGACTTCAAAATTGAGAAAAAACTCAAAACTTTAGTGATAATTTCCTTGGGAACAACAGATGCAAATTTTTGTAAAAATTTCGTTCTTATAAAAAGTAAAAATAACTCACTCACTTTTTGGCCGATTTAAAAAAAAAAACATTGAATCTAATCAAAACTCATTTTGTGTTTTTATAAAATGGTGTGTGAAAATATCGCCAAAGTCAAAAAAAAAAAAAAAGGGTAACAAAATTTAAGTTTGTTGTGCAAAAACAAGTAAATTTCTCCAGCTTTATTAAGGTCTGAGTTTCTTCTTTCTTAAACCGTTCTTAGAATGAAAATCGGTTGTTAATTAGCTAAGATATGGGCTAAGAAGTGCGCAAAAGCACGAAAAATCGGGATTTTGGGGGTGTTTGACAAATTCCAAAATTGGATTCTCGTTTTACTCGATAAGACCTACAAGGAAAATAACATCACCTCCCAGATATTTCGACTTCATTCTTTTTTGTAGGACTGTGTTATCAGTTTTACCAAACGTCATATCTCTTCTGGAACCATCCACTAGGCGGAAGTATAGACTTAAATTGCATTGCTCAATAAAAATCCCTACATCGTCTCAGCATTCCATCATCGATCCATATGAAGATACAACAAAGCCTTAATAACTATGCCCCATATTTAATTTTTTCGCACATTTCCGTCCCTTGAATATGCAATTCTGCACTGCTCATGAATTTTATTGAATATTTTGTATAAGAATCAAGCGGCTGGCACATGAAAATATATGCCAGGAGGCACGAACATCCAAATACTCTGTACATTTTTAAACATGTACTCATCCTATATTAGAGCCTGTTAGTCCGCACCCGTTTGAAGAAGGGATAATTTTCCAATTGTTTTAATCGATCGCCAATTCAGTTTTTAGAAATCTCCAGCAGCAGCGAACCTATGCATAAATCCCAGTGCCAATTGCACTTGGAGCATCACCTGGCTTTCTCCATGGCTTACCCAAATTTTTTAAAGTGTGCTCAGCGCGAACTCAGACATTCTGGGGTCTTTACTTTCTTTCTCTTAATCACCATTAATCTGAACTGCATAAAATCAGATAGCGCTGAGTTTTTGATAAAGAGATAAAGGTGCAATGTATTTTTCGTTTTATTAGTGAGGAGCATAAGGTCAGTAAGAGGGAAGTGTATTCTTTAGCTAAACGAAAGAAATTAATTTTTCATAATCACTTTTTTTTTTTTAGCAACCTTTCCATGCATTTGTACACTCGAAATTTTGTAGTGATAAGTGCTTTGAGAAAATATCTACAAGGCCACGCTATACAAACGTGCATCCTGTCCATTCTACTTTTTGTTCTTGCTCGCGCTTTTCCCAACGCCATTGAAGACTGTAGAGTGATTCAATTAAGCCGCTGCGCTTTCACATGGCAAATAAATGTTTGAAAAACTGTAATTGCATGGTGGTACAACAACAAAAAGAGTGATTTTTCACGAAATGTAAAAAGAGGATATGAAAGAAATAAGAAAGATAGTACAGCATTGAATCAACGAACTTCTGATAAGTTAAAAAAAGGTATTTAAGGCAAAAAAAAAAAAATCAGAATAAAGGAGCACAAATATGTATACTTAAATATAACGTATAAATTATACATTGTGTGCCAATATCTCCGCTGCATTCATGCTAGTTTAAAATTGTGTCAATGAGCAGACGGGTCAAGCAACTTGGCACCTAAGTAAATTGATTATACGTATGTACATATTTATGGATATATTTAGTCGGCAGGCAGCCACTGTGGCTTGAATATATTGCTGTAGTTCAGCGCTTCCTTAGGCTAAGCACATCTAACAGACTACGGCTGATGGAGATGGAAAATTGGTTTCATTGCAGACAGTGAAAAACCAGTAACTTACTGAAGCCAAAGATTGTCGACTAGCTCATTAAGCTGTTCGTATAACAAGCAATCCAACGAATAAGTGAATGCCTAGTTAGTTGGTTGGTTGACAAAAACTAAGGCCAATCACCTTTTCAAAGTGTTCTGTTATATATGTATGTATAAGTAGCTGGTTTCATCAAACCACTTGGGCATTCGTTAAGATAATGAAGATCTGTGTCCTTACTTCTTTCGATATCATAGCTTTGGCAACGTAGAACGACCTTCTTGTCTACATACATATATTCACCAATTGGTTAGTGTCCCGTTATCGTTGCTGTTAACTAGAGTCTGTCCTTCCATGGTCTTTTAAGAAGTTCATCCCCTTTTGGTTTGCCGTAATGCGGTCATTTGTTCTTCGGGGTTTCGCTGGTTTAGAGGCTGTTCTATTGATATCCCCAACTGGTTTACTGATATTGCTTCGGATTCATCATTGAAAGCCGACCTTAGCCAATTCATCAGCCGTCACATTTTTGCATTTGTGCTTTACGCTCATTTACCAACATCGACTTTTGAGTAAATTTAATAAAGTCGCCGCGAATAGATAAACCCTTATGCTTTCAGAACTAGATTCATCGAGGTAGTAAAAGAAGAAAGTCGACTGTGAACAGAAGAGCGATGTGCCTATCTAAAGTACGAACTGATACCGAAAATATTTCCATCTCGATGTGCCTGTCATTAAAGTTATCACTTTCAGTATTTACGGATAGTTAAGAGAAAAATTGTTCCCCTCTTGTTCTCTGTCCTTTCATTCCCAAGACCTTGGTTTACAATTCCTTCTTCGAGAGAACGCTGCTAAATATTTTGTTCAAAATTTGTTCTTCGAAAGAAAGTTGCTGAGACTTTTATTCTAATTGGTTCCGGAGCCCTTTGTTACCAGCATTCTATTCTTATAAAACTCTAATTTTTGGTTTTGTGAAAACACTCACGAACTCACGAAATCGCGTTCTCATTACGGTTAAGATTTTTAAGCATTCTTGAGAACAAAACTAAGAGAATATCGTTCAGTTCGATTATACCTTTTGTTCTCGATCACTGGTTTAAATCCAGAAATTTTATCACTTTCTACATACTTACAACAAATCTCATTTATTAGCCTTACCAAAGTGGGAGGACACATATTTTCATATGAGTAAGTATTTCACCAAGCTCCATCGGGGATACACATGGGTAACCTATTGTCTCCTTATTTACGGAAGTAATCCTTCTACGTGGCAATTCTGATGCGCAAAAAAATTTATTTCTGTTTAGACCCCTTTAACGTGATCAGGAATCAGTGAGTGTGAGCCACATGGTTTATAATTTCTATATTATTTTTATATTCAGATCCATTTTAATGCTCTCTTAATTGTATTTGGCTTTAACCCTGAAACAATGTAATTTTAACCGTTAGGAATAAAAAGAATAAATGAAGTTCCTTTAAGGAGGCCTATGCATCATCATCGTTAGTAAGGCATTGCAAATTGGAAAATTACTAGCTGAAATGGACAAAGGTTAATATCCAAGTAAATTTAAAAACATAGAGATAAAAATACACCACACTTCACCGAAACTAACCACATCGAAAATCATCGCCCCAAACCGCACTCCACATCTGAACTTACCACTCCTAAATTCAGCACATCTAACTCACCATACCTCATCACGTCTCATATATTTACCTAGCACTGTACTTTCACGCACTTATGTATATAGTTACATATGTATGTATGTATGTTATATGCGGCTTTTTCCAGCATCAGACAATACAAAGTCTTTCTCCATTTTAGAGATATTCAAACAATAAGAACTTACTGTATTTTCACATCAAATAATATATTGAAAAATTTGTATCTTATAAGTTAAGATATGAAATCATTATTATCACTTTGTTAATAACAATCCCAAAATAAAAATGTGAAATCTTCGGGGAAACCCACAATTAAACTTAACTTCATTGCGCAAACATAAGATGAAGCTCCGACGAAAAGATCCCATGGCTCGGCATCTCTTGGATTCGCGTGAAAGCAAGGACTCCCCAAATACAATGATAGAACGAAGTGCAGAAGGTTTTTGATATGAGCAACGGGCATAGCTATGCCAAGGAGTGCTTATCATCTGACGAAGTTTTTGGTACGTGGCACAAAGCGTCAAGCGCGTGTAGAGCCACTAAAGAAGAAAAAAATAATATTTTTTTAATTTTTACACATTAATTTGGCTGCTAAAGAATTCTAAAGCGAAGTTCCTTCCTTAATAAATTTTTACTTGCCACCTATAAACTTTAAGGCTTCAACGAATATTCTCAAGTGAATAAAATAAGTTATAAAAATATAAGAAAACTCAATTTTATAACCAATTTGCATGACTGAGCATTTGAAAAACGTTGAACTTTTAAAGTTATTGCATAAATAAATTCAAACTTGAATAGCAAATAAGCGATGCAAGTTTTCAACACAAACATCTAAACTTACCTTCATATTGAGGTATGTATGTATAGCCTAATGTAGGTACGTCAGCTTATAGGAAAGTTGTTGAAATATGAAAATATATGAGGCAACCGTGCGCGTTTATATATGTATATCTTTCTGAACGCAAACATACATACATATAAATGTACATATGTACATACAAACCGCCTCCCGACGCAATACTTAACGGTGGTACCGGGGGGATTGGTACTTGACGGTAGGAGGTTTAGTGCGGTTAAAGTCCCACACTGACGGGGTATAGGCTTTCGATGCTTCCTCCTCTGAAAAAAAAAAAAAAAAAAAAAAAAACATATGTACATACAGCTGCATGCCGCCGCAGAGTGCACGCGAACATTGCCATCTACATTTCCACAAAATCTCTAACGCTATCTGAGCTATGCTGCTGTTTTCACATCCATTCCCAACGACACCGCTGAGTTATTGATGATACTTCACGCTGACGTCGTCGTCGTCGTTGGCGTCGCCATTTCCAGCGTTGTCGCCTCAAATCTAAGTATAGACGACGATAGCTTAGGTTTACGGGCCGCGATGGCGCTGGCGATGACGATGACGCTGTTTGGCGGATGCAAATGTGGCCAATGTATAGCAAATGCGGCTGCTCATGCTCTACACTGCTAATAGCAATTTCTTTGCTAGCTGTCGTTGTAGCTTTTTGTACAAACAAACACATACATACACACGTACATGGATGCATAGTTGTTGAACTTAATTTCGCTTGAACGCCTTCAGTGCGCTCAAGTGCAAGCAAAACGCAAACTGGGCAGTCACGGAGCGGGAAGTTGACGACGGGCGCCGGAAGGAAGGCGCAGCATTTCCGCATATCCTCACTTCAACAATATCAATAGTCGCTATTGCGGTGCCAAATACAACGCGATATACATACATACATACATACACAGAGTCTCGGCCAGCTGTGGCGCATTAGAGTGTTAAGTGCGCTTGGATTAATAATAAAATGCTTGGTTAATTTATATAAATGTAAATGAGTTTTAAAGCTACGTATGTACGTAGCTTGCTTGTGCAGCCTACTTGTGAATTATAAATATAGACTACACACATACATAAATACTTCGCTTTGAATCGCGTTGCTTTTTTACACTAAGCAATGCTGTACTGTTATCTACTTCAACGCTTTTCAAAACATTCACTATTTGCCCATAGTCGCGCAAGCTTTCCGTTGACATTTTTTGTTTTTTTTCACTTGCACTTGCTTTCATTTGCTACTTTGATGTGTTTACAATTTTACTAACTGAACTTTGTATTACTTTTTCATTTTATACTTATATACATAAGTACATACATATAATGTAGGTTTTTAAGTACATACAAGCGTGCGCGCGCCCACCTTCTCTCAATCTTAAGTTAGTTAATTTGCAGGTTAAGCTATTTATCTGCGGCGAAATGCTTTGAAAGTGTTGTTTTTATGCAAATTCATTAATAGCTGGTAACGGTGCTTGACATGCTTCCACTACACACTCCACACACATGCACACACACACACAAAAAGAACGGTAATTGTGTAACTACTACTCGCCAGGTGTTCCTTTGGTAAATGCTCTCAAAACAGCATTTTCTGCTATCTCACTCTTTCTCACTCTTGTGTTTTGTCATGCCATGCCATAAATTTGTCTCCCATGCTTGGTTGACACGAAGCGGTGGGGTGGCGTAGAAAATGTAAATACATACATATTTGTGCAATTTGAAATACGGGTTACTTAAAGAGTTGGCAAATTTAATGCTCGCCCGATTCTTCACAATTATTCTTGCTCGTTTACTTTTGCTAAATAAATATGGCACTACTTTTTCTTTTAAATTGGGATATACATACAAACATTAATATATATTTTTGCATAGATATAATTCCCGTGGAATCAGCAGCAGGTTAAATCCTTTCAAAAGCTGGGAAGATTCATTTTTGTATCTGCTGTAAACTCATGAGCAGGAATTTTGGAATGAAGCGCATGCTTGCAGTTCGATTATGCAGCTTCGGATTTAGTAGTTTTTAGTTTGAAATTTGCTCCTAAGATTCTTAATGTGAAATGCTAAATTGTGCGAAACAAAATTATAAAACAATTCATATTCTTCTTTTGCTCTGAAAAACTTCACCAGTTGCTCCTCTCCTTTACGCAGTTACGCCAGTTATCGGTGCCAAACCCGTGTTTCAAAACCATTTTCTTGCTGTTTCATTTTTTTTTAAATGATAATTGGACCGTATTCCTGCATGCTCAAACTCTTCGCATCCAAGCCTTGCTGCCTCTTACTTCTGCCCCGTCCCTCACATGAAAAAGTGATAGTCTCTTTTTGTTGTAATTTACAGATTTAGGGCCAGTTTTTCAGTGCAAGTTGAACTCTGTTTGTCTGTTAAACTCAGTATGCAGTTTTCAGTTAACTTTAAACGGATTTTAAACTAAGTTTAAACGCCCAATCGAACACGGTTAAACTTTGTTTAACTTAATAGCACTTTGCTGACTACTTCGTTTTGGTTGCAACAAATTTAATTAGCGCAAGGAGACTAAGTTTAAATTTAAACTGAGTTTAAACTAGCACTGAAAAACTGGCCCTTAAAGTTTCACTTATTTAAGAGTCAAGAGTTGTAAATCCATGTATTTTGGAACACTTGAATATGACTGAAAGATCCCTTCCAAGTGTTCTGCAATGACTTTGGCCATTTTCAAATCAAATTTAGATCGAGCTAATGAAGTGTTCAACTTGAATAAGAGTCCGGAAATTAGGAACCTTCGGTAAAAACTGATGAACTTTCGATTCATGAACATGATCGCCAGTCTGTACTAAGTACTTTAAAATTTCAGCGGAAATTTTTAAATGGAAAATGTTCCAGATTTCCCCTACCAGGATCCTCCAATATTTTTGAATGTTTTCCACGGCTATTTGTTAAAAGAAGATAGAGGCCAAAGCCTTCTCATCGCTGATCAACATCGCCAAAGGGTCTGTGCCATATATTTAAAAGGACGGGGATGTTAGGTGATCCTCAGTGAGGGATTTTGTTCGTCGAGAAAGGGCTCTGATTTTCAATTGTTCACCGATCCCAAAGTAACACCTATTGGCAAGTGTTATTCTTCGCTTGATTTCGAGGCTGCCATTAATGGTGCTGTTCACGCAGTATACAAAGAACTTCATCAATTCGAAGTTGTAAATGCCAATAGTGATGTGGCGGGATCTCCTAAGTCGATATATCGACTGCTCCGTGCGCGTTTTTTGTTTTTAAGTCGCCTGACTTATATTCTCAGCTCGTCTTGGTCTAGTATGCTCCTCTTCTTCAAAGGCCCCATTATAGCTTTCTATCAAAAGCATTGATGAGTGTTTCTTTCATATACAAAAAATACTCTGGGCGTGTGTGAATCCGCCCTTGTCTAGAAACCAATTGCTTGCAGCTTAATTATCTGGTCGCTTTCCTGTCTGTCACTACCTCAAGTTTCTTGCACTCACGTCCTTCTGCCTCTCGTTTATTTTTCTCTTAATGGATGAAATTTGTTTTCTTTGCCAATCATAATTTTTATACGGTATCGGAGGCAGGGCTCGTACGCTTCAAATTAAAAAAAAATTAAGCTGGTTTTATTAAATTTAGCTTTAATGTGGATAGTGGCATTACGTTCATTGATGTGAGTGAACCCGGAGAGAAGGCCTCCGCAAAACCACAAATCCTACACCAAATTTGTGCACCGTCTCTTGGCAGCTTTTAGTGGACGTCGCTAGTTCCTTCATTCTTACACGGTCCATCGCATCTCAGTTCGATGTTGACACTGTCCCTAGAGGGGTTTCGGAAACTCGAGGTGCGAGGGTCATCAATGTTTGGGAGGCCATTTTCAGATGCTTTTTATGCCTCTTGATTAGACTTTGGTTTTAAGTGGCGGCACTGATAGCTTTATTTCTCTTTACATTGTGAAAGAATACTAAATGACTTTATTTGCACTGAAAAATGCGATATAAAGCCATGAAAAATTTTCAAATGAGAAATAATGACATCGAAATAAAAAATCTCTTAATAAAATACAAAATGTAAATTTTGTAACCACGTGCCATGATCATAGGAGAAATAATTTTCAAAAATATAGCCTAGTTTCCCAATTTAGAGTGAAAAATAGTCAATTGGCGGCTATGACTTCTTTTCGTTTTCTTACAAATTTTTCAAAGAGCCTTCTTAGTTTTGGTTAAGGATTGAAATCCATAGCATCAATTGTTTGGCAAGTAGATTTTTAACTCTCTTACAAGGATTTGCCGTGCTCCAAATTGGGTTTCTCAAAAGCAGATCTCAATTTCTATATAACAGTCTCTGAAAATGCGAGCTGTGCCGCGAATTTTGAAAAAAAATATTTTCCCCATGCATTTCGGATCACGATTGTGTACTCGTATCTACATAATCCATCCATTTTCAACTTAATAGTAAACCTGGAGGTTCCCAGGGTTATTTGATCACTTTATTTTGACGTTCTGATATCTTGCAGATCCAACTGGTAAAAATTAATGTCCTAAACCGCCGAAGCACAATCATATAGTACGTATAATGGTCATTTCAGGTCCACCCAAGGCGTTAAACCTAGTGAAAGGGTTTATAAAAAAGTATACTCCCTCAAACTATCCTGCGGAAGGAGAACTCTGGCTTTCAGCAAAGAAAATTCCACAGAACTAAACCTTAGGCAGTATGTAGAAAGTGGGGAAACCAGTGGGGAAATATATATCCATAAGTACGTAACCTCGGTGATATTATTTTCCCTGAGAGTAGATGTGAATACCTCCAATCAGATGAGCGCACACGCAGAGCTTGCCTTATACTGAAAGCCACAGTGTTTATATAGACATTGAACTGGCAGACAGGCGCGACAGCAAAGTGGTAGCGCAGAGATTCACTGATCAGACTGCCATCGAGTTCAATCGAGTGGAACTATGATATGTAGTTAGATAAGGAGGCCCAACACTTTTGGACATAGACCTAAAATAACTTAATTAGCAGTAAGAAGAACCAGAGTTGTTATTGTTCTTCTTATTGGTCAAAGCGGAGTATTCTGATGGGTTTTGTTATTACGAATATTATTTGGTTAAGTATTTTTCTCAGAAAATAAGGGTAATAGGTTTTCTATGCATCTAAGCAGAGAGATTGGTTGATGCCATCCATTGATTAAAATGAGCTCTTATGTGTCGTGTCGGCAGAGCTCCACACGCCGGCAGAGCTACGCAAGCGTCGTGGTCACAATTTTAGTTGCTTCCAATAATAAAGGGGTTTTTGTAATTTTCAAGTGATAAATAATCAAGATACTTCTCCGCCTATCTAAGCAGGATTTTCCAACTAAACATTAAATTACATTGAAAATGATACTACGCACAAACCAGCTCACCTTCACATAAAAATTGTTGAGGGATGACTAAAATCATTCCAATACACATTCTTTTTAACTTCAGATTGTAACGTTGAACGTGACCATTTGACCATTGGACTTTTATTGTAAACTAAACAGAGCACATAGTGTCGAAAAGGGAAGGCTACAAACTGCTTCAAGTTTCAATATTAGAAATTTAATAAGTTCAACACGAGCGTGGCTAATTTAACCAAGAAATATTAGTCTGCTTGTAGATTAAACGAAGCTGTGGAGATCTTCACTTGTTTTTCTTGGCTTTTAGTCAACAATTCATTATCTCATTTCACTTTTACTTGGCTAAAAATAGGCTCCAGTGGATTTCTAAAGCAATGTGTGCAGAACCAGAAAGAAAATTGCGATAGTTATCACATCGATAACTATAATGGCTATGGTAATGGCGATAACGATGAAAGCAAGAAATGGTCAAGTAAAGCGGAATGTTGAATTAAATGCTTGCCAATTAGGCAATCACACAAAAATAAATCTATTAGGTCAAGATTAGGAGACTTGACAGTTACGCTGCCACAATATTCGCATGATTACATATGCGAATGTGGTTACAATGCCATGAGTGCGGTTGTGTCTGTGTGCTGAGGATGTTTCCGCCCCAAAACCACAACTCTATCTCTTTCTCACTCTCGATTACATTTCTCTTACGTCACACGCTACGACAATAACTAGCGACCCACTATACATCAACCAGCCCGACTATGCTCTGTGACAGCTGTCATTTTTGATTAACTATCTCACCCACATTCCAGTTGATTATTAAGAGCAGATTCGCTTATGGTAGACAACGAAACTTTGAGCGAGAGCGTGTGAGAGAAAGTGCATATGTCCATTTAACATTTTAAGAGAAATAGTTAAAGCTCGGTTAAGCGCACTTAGCTGCGGAGTGCTTGACGTGAGCACTGTCGCATAAGAAAAAAGTTTAGTTAATTTTACGGGTAATTGATTATCCGATAAAAGGCATCACTTAGAAGTCAGTTGAGTTCGGCAATTTGTCTGCTTTTTGACATTTTGAGATATCGGTGTCATTGCTCTCTTTGATTAGTCGCATCGCTGCCGGCATTCAGTATTTTCGGTAGCATCCAAAGTCACTAAATTTCGTCTATACTTTGTTGGGGATTGGAAAAGCTTTATGAGCTAGGACCCCCTTGCGGTCAGCACTTCGGAAACCATTGGGAATGTAAGGTTGATCCTAACTCTCGGCAGCCTGTGTACTTAAGTAAGACTCCGTTGGGCGACGAAGTTTTAGCTGAAGTATTTTGGCTACCGACCAACCGTTGCCCTTTACTTTTGCATGGCACAACTAGTGCTTATACCCAATGTATAGGAAGACCTGTCTTATCGTTTCGTCGCTTCTCTATACTAAACACAGCGTTTTAAGATGATGGAGAAGGATCGTCATAATTCGAATGACGCTGGTATTTCGCCTCGACAATGCCACGTAACTATTGGAGTAGCCCTCTTGATCTAGACCCCTCTAGTATACCAGACATGTCTGTGAGCACCCAGCCGGTGACCTCAAATATATACCTCGAATTAAGGTTAAAAATTAAAATGACAAACGCTGTTTAAGACCAAGGCTCAATCAGTGCTCCTCGTAGAATGCTTCAGCCATTTCAAGCGCTTACACTTCCTTAAACTGCATCTGGGTATATAGACAATATAAAACCAATACTTCACAACCAATTTTTCACAACCAAGCTAAGTTAGTTGCATGGGCTCTGAAAGTGCAACAACTAATCTTGATTAGAGCCTACTAATCTTAAAAAAAAAAAAATTAATTAAAGATAGTTGAGAACACTTATAATTTGCCAAAGTGCTACAATTTTTTTTGATCGAAGCAACGACTTAAAAAAAAATATTTAATTAGTTTTGATGGTGATAGAAAAAATTTTAGTTGGTTTGTAACATTGACCTATTCATAGTTGCAAAAGCAGTTACGTATACGCATCATTTGACATTACAGTCGGTTTTCAAAAGAGAGAGCTGTCAAAAGCACTACCACTTTGCTTAATGTAAATGTTCTGCTGCAATATTAGTTGGCAGCAAAAGAGCGTCAGCTACTTTGGCTTTAACTGCTTTAAGAAATTATGTATTTTGCATAAAAAAATTGTAAGCTCACACATTTGCCTTGCTCTGTGCATTTTACGCTCTTACTTTACGACTTTAATGATTTGTGTCTCCGCTTCAGCAACTCTTTAAACACTCAAATCAGCATTTTGAAATTATTTAAACTTTTTTTTTCGTTAACCACACTTCTCACTCTTTGTCTCTTCTTCCATTTTCCAACACTCTTTCTTGCTTGAATAAGGGAGCGTGCTCTCTTTACACTATCCCCTACCTACTTTTACATTTACGCTCTATTCTTACGCCAGTCATTGGTAGTAGTTAGTAACTCATTGCTAGATTTTTATCACTTCACTCGTTAGTGCTTTCCTTCCGCTCTCTTGCGCTCTCATAACCTACTCGCCCTTACATTGCACGACTCGTTGCTTTTAGCGCTTTCTCCCATCGCTCTTACTTATTCTGTTTACTCGCTGTTTGAATTATTCTTGCTTGACTTGCGCTCGTTGTAATTACTCGCTGCTATACTTTTACTCGTTTCCTGTTCGCTCATTTTACACTTTCTGCCAAGTTTTCTTTCACATTCGTCACATTCGTCACATTGTAGGAGTAGCAGCAGCAGCAGCAACTAGTGGCCAGAGGCGACTCTTCGGTTCGTGTGCGGCTCGTGTACACACGCTGAGCTGTAGTCGTAAAAAAATATGTGTGCATATGGCTGTAAATATTATTAAACATACATACATACATATTTCCTTCTCGTATTCGTTTGTATACGTACATATATAACGACGTAAACTTCGTAGCTCTGACGTTGATGCTCATTGTGAACGTAGTCGTGCCTGTGTTTGTACATATCTATATTAATATGATCGAGTAAAGTAGTGCGAGTGTGTATGTGAGTGTGTGTGCGCGTAATTGTGGCCGTGCATGCGAATTTTCGTCATCATCTCGCGAGTGTTTGGCTAAGCAAGAGGACGTCAAAATTTGTTTATCGCTTGGTGTTTGAGTGATTTTTTTTTCCTATTTAAAAGAAAAAAACAGTGATATTTTCGGAGTAGTTAATAGCATTTAAGAAAAATTTACACGCTGTCGTTTCAACAGCAAATATACAAATAAAAAGTGTGGCTATTTGTGGTAAGTTCGTGACAAGCACAGCAGCCGAATTGTTAAACAAATTCAGTTAATATTTTTCCAGCAAAAATTGGGCAGTAAATTTAAGAACGATTTGTGTTTTAATTCATTAACTTTTGCATACAGTTTTAGTATGTACAAATGCACATATATTTGCATATTCATATGCAAACGGCTTTGACGTTTTTATTTTAAAAGTTTATCGATGCAAATTTTTTCGTGTGTGTATCTCTTGAATTCGTGATTGCTGCGTTTATAGCATTTTCTTCGTGTGCTGAAGCTGGACGGTTTTGTATGTTAAGATTTCTGTTTTATTTACTCCTTGCTGAATTTGTACTACTAACGGTGTTGTTTGTGTGTTTGTATGTTTGTATGTATGGATTTTTGTATGTAGGTGGCAGGCTGCTTCGCTTAGCAAACTATTCTCGTACCCAAGCAAGTATGCCAACACATGCACGTATATGGTACATATGTATGTATGTATGTATGTTTGTGTTTGTGTAAGTGTATACTTTGATGATTAATAGCGATTGTCTCTATCAGGCGGCTGCATGAATGAATGACTCTACCCTAACTGTACACACACACACACAAACACATCCATACATACATACATACATACATACATACATACGCAGCTAAAGTCAGTTTTCGATAGCGAATGCTGGAGAAGTTATTAGCGCCAATGTGTAACTAAATACAACAACTAGAAATGTCAAGCTCTTTACGCTGATTTATCAACGTTCACCTCTATCTTTGCTATCGATCTTTAGTTCATTTGCTATCATCTTCAAATCTCGATAAATCAAACAATGGGGAAATACACTAACGTACACACATACTCGTACTAATGTACATATGTGTGTGTAGGAGTGTGTGTGTCTTTCAACTGGTTGAAAAGTTGAATTGTGGGCGTTGATTGAATGGTTTTTATGCGCTGTGGACCGTAATCAGTGTGGCTCTACGTTGAAGTGTTTTACTTCGATTTGTGTCGATTTGCTTTAAGTTATTGGTGAAGTTTATGATGTGTGCTTTCATGCAACGATTTAGAAGGAATAGTCAAGGTGTGCATTTTTCGTTTGACACCAGTTAGTCATGAAAATATTCCTAAATCAGCGTTTGCTTGTAGAACGTTACGGTGGCCCACTTCGAAAAGTGTGGATGTTTTAAGCAAATAATAAAAACTTATGTATGTGAATATAAGATGAGTTAAAGATAGTTAAGCCTCGAAAATTAAATATTCGTGAATGAACCCACGTGCGGAATTCATTGAAAATACGAAATTACTTTATTATTAAAGAACAAAATAAAATACCAATTGCTCGAACGCTGATGTCTTGATAGTCTTGCACAAAATGGATAAAGAGCGTAGAGACACAAACTAGGTAAAAGAAGAAAAGTTATTTTATCCAAGTTCGATCATTTAAAAAAAATAGCGTAAATTGGTAAGGTTAGAAATTAAAAATTATTTTCATGAAATTGAAATAAATAAATGAATGAATAAATATATAAATAAATAAGAAAATTAATAAATAAAAAAATAAGTAAATAAACAATAAAAAAGAAAAAAAAGGAAAAAAGAAGTAAATTAATGAAAAAAAAATGTAATTAATAATTAAATAAATAATATGCAAATAAATAAAAATATGTAAAAAAAACAGAAAAAAAATTAATTAATTAATAAAATAAAAATAAATAAATAAATACGTAAGTAAATAAATTAATATGTCTTGCTTAAGGCCACTGCCGCCATAGCGTAAAGATATTCCATTTATTAGTTAACTTTAAATACAATTTTTTAATAAAATATATTATTTAAAAAAGTTAGTAAAAAAATTAACAGGTAAATAAATACCTAAATAAATATGATTTTCTCAAAAATCTTCAACTTTCGCAAAATGATCTCGAACAAGTCTTGCAATGTTACGAAATGGCCGTTTATTACTCGCGAAACGATTCTATACAAATCCCAAATTTTTACTCGAAGATGCGTAAAGAGATCCAGAAATGATTACAAAATTATCTAAAATTAGTCCTGAAATACCACTAAACTTAGTGGGTCAGCAAGTGGCGGCTCTTGCCGCGCTTCGGTTAAGAGAGATATGTCAATTGGAGTCTAGCTTGCGTGGGCACTCAAGCAAACTGAATAATTATAGAATGCAGCTCAGCTACAATTAAATCGAAGAGGAGGAAATGGTCCTGCATCTTCTCTGCCCAGCTCGAGCCAGACGCAGGCTACGCTTTCTAGGGGCACCTGTTTTCAGGGACCTAGGAAAACTAGGTGAAATAGACCCAAGATGCTTGACGAATTTCGTAATACTATTATAAAATTTTGGACAATAACCACGCCCACATCCCATATAACGGCAATTATCGAAAATGCAAAAATTGCTATCTTTCAGTAGCTATGGAAGCTAATTTGCTCAAATTTGGTATGTAGTGTTGTATTCGAGCAGGAAATTCGACTGTATAAAAATTTTGTACAGGGCCGTGGCACCGCCCACTTATGAGTTCATATGTATATCTCTGGAACCACCCCCCAATTTTGTTCAAATTTGGTATACGTATTACACTATGCCTATTTAAGCGATATATGGAAAGTTGTCAAAGTCTGACCTTAACCACGCCCACCTGCCATATAACGGTAATTTTCGAAAACACTACTTCGGACATTCCAACAAATGTTGAAGGGAAATATCTTGAGTTTAGTATGTGGTATTGTATTGCTGCCAGAAATCCGAATATATGAAAATTTTGCAAAAGGGGCGTGTCACCGCCCACTTTTGAGATCACATGTATATGTCTGGAAGCACTCTATCGATTTCGTCTGAACTTGCCACACATGTTAGATTGTACCTAGTTAGGTGAGATTATGAAAATGCTTGAAATCGGACGAAAATTTCGTCCGTCTCTCATATAACGGTAGTTTTCCAAAACTATTAAAATTTGATACTTCGGTAACTATTGGAATTTAGTCAACAAATCCATTTAAACGAACATTTTGGAAAAGGTTCATGGTACCGCCCACTTCAGAGTTCATATGTACATATGTATATCTCTGGAAATCCTTTATCGATTTTGCCCAAATTTAGTACAGATATTTTATTATGTCTAAATATGCAGTATTTTTAACATCACTAAAATTGGATCAGACCCAGTAAGTTTTTGAAACCCGTTAAATTTTGTAACTAGTAAAGCTAATTTGCTCCAATTTGGTATGTGGTTTTGTTTTAAATCAAGAAATTCGATTATATGAAAATTTTGAAAAAAGAGGCTTACAGCAAGTTCGGTTTTGCCCGAACTTAGTCTCTGCTTGATTAATTTAAAAATTTAGCTTTTTCCATATTAATTTTATTTTGACGATGGGATAACTGAGGAAATAATTAGATTGCTGATCATTTAACTTCTGCTGAACAAGAGGTGGATCGGTGTCATGAGTTTCATCTACCATACCAGCAACTACAGTTTCCTCCACTTCATTATCTTCGTCATTTTCTTTTTTTATTTTTTTCAAATAATTAGGATATAAGTAACTGCATAGTGATGTACAATTCTATCTGTTTTTTTTTTAATTAAACGCAAACTTTTTCAGAAATTGCTCTTAAAATATGTATGTAACAGAAACACGTGTTACAAACCTTTTTTTCAATCATTTTCCCTTTTTTAGCAATAGCAACTCAAATGTAATAAAATAAAATTAAAAACGAAATCATACGTTTATTGCAACAAACAGCGGAATGACAATGCCTTGGAACAATCGAAAGCAAATTAAAAAATCAAATTGTCTCTATAAAATCGGCCAATTTGGAATAGTTTGCAATAACCAATTTGCCATAAATAGCCTTAATTATAATTTATATAAATAAAATTAATGACCCCTTCAAATGACCCTAATTCCGTGGCAAAAATTCTTTGCTGTACCTAATTCCGTGAAAAAATGTGCCTAATTTCTGGATATGTAATAAATAAGCAGATTTCATGTTATAAAAATGCAAATATCTTTATTTTTGAAATTATAAATAAATTTCTTCAAGCACAAAATAATAATGTTTTTGGCATAGAATTTCAAATTCAATTGTTAATTGTTTATAATAATTAAAATCATTCAAGAATATCAAAAATTGTTAGGCTATTGACTAGCTCCATAAATAAACAAAAATATATCCAATAAATATTTCAATGTAATTACTTTTTAACTACTTTTGAAAACTTAAATCACTAAAGGCATAATCTCCACGGCTGTTGATCAGTACTGGTGCCTCCAATTTCTTTAGGACATCTGAAGAATCGTAGATAAGCACATTCTGTTTATCAGGCCAGCGCCAATTTGTTCCACTCATTTGCATAGTTTTGACTTCGTATTTTTTTCCTGATTGATCAGTGATTATATTTATCACTATAAATCATTTTTAAATGGAGTTGGAAAACCTGATTTCCTAACATCGGAAGCCACAACATTTTGAGAAGTATAAATTGACTCAGCTACGGCAGCATCACATGCTGGATAAAAAATATTTTGAGGACTTTGCTTATTCGGAATTGTTTCTTCATCTATATTCACGGCTGGACCTTTCGGGATTGAAGTAACTAATTTACTATCAGGTGAATTTTCCATATTTAGCAAATCCGCCATTTGTAGTTCGAGAGTTACTAAAATATAAGTCATCATCAACATGGTTTCTTTTATTTTTGAATAGTTTACTCCCAATATGAAAAAGTTTCTCATATTTAACGTCGCCTAGCCACACTCCATCTACACACTTTACTTTATGTGTTCCCAAGCGGTCCTCAAACTTTCACAGAAAGTCTTCATCCGATTTTGCTGTAGTGGAGACTGTAGATCCATAAGTATTGGGTTCATTTGCCAAAGGTCCTTCAGTGCCAATTGCAGATGTCTTAATATCCGGGAGCATCAGGATTAAATGGGTAAAGTTCACATGTCTTGAAACCTGCTTGTGTGGTATCAACTTTTATTGTGGAAAGGCATTCTTGAAGAATTGGCGCAAAATCATCTCTTTCCAGTCTACATCGACTGTTCTCTATTCTCCAATCGTGATTTTTTTTCCAGGTAGCTTTAAATGGAAGAAAAACAACAACGTCCATGGGCTGCATTATGTGGGTAGAATTAGGCGGCAAAGCAATCAAAATAATTCCTTTTTCTTTACAAAATTCGTTAAATGGCAATGACAAATGCGACGAATGGCCGTCCATGAAAAGTATCACGGGAAGCTTTATGTTCTTCTTTGTTAGAAATTAATAAAAAAAACATTCGTGATGTACTCGCAGAAAGTTTCGGAAGTCATCCAGCCATTATCCGACTTACCAATAACCCAACCTTTAGGGTACTTTGCCAAAATATTTGGTGGTATTCTTTTATATGGAAACAAAGCGAAATTTGGCATTTATTTTCCGTACGCAGAAGCTCCTAAAAACAAAGTCAAATTTTCCTTCGCGTCGTTTCCTGAGTTTATGTAAACTGTTTTTGCTCCTTTGTGTGTCAAAATTCTTTGGTCTTTTGGGCACATAAAAAAGCTGACTCGTTCAAACCATCCTCTTATTTTTTCTTCGGTTGCTGATATGCGTGCAGTTGTAAGTGGTTGAGCTATTTGATGAGAAATTGAAGGATTTCGTGATATGAAACCGTCATACCATTGTCTTCCGGGCGCGCCATTTTACAAGTAGTTCTTCCTCTGCCCCAGTCAAAACAGTTGGTTTCCCCGGCCCATTTTGTTTGGTATATTTATTTTTTATTCTGTCTCGTAGGGTCTGATCAGGAATGTTGTATAACTTTGCCGCTTTATAAATACTTAATTTTAGACCATTGACATCGCTTACGGCTGTGGCTAAATCTTGTTTTGTATAACGACGCTTTATCATTTTTGCTGAAAAATGAAAAATCAAACTATTTCATTACAATCATAAACTAGTGGAACACATTTATAAAATTACTTGCAAAATTATCCTTTTTTAAATTTACCGGTTTTAAAGAACTTCTGCAAATTATTGCCACGCAATTACGTGCATCTCTTTTCAATACTTGAACGTAAATGCGTGGTATACCGCGGAAGATGGAACATGTGCAATTCGAAGTAAATAATTCCGTGATAGCAGTTTAGACAAAATAATGATAATGACAAAGTAAATACTTGATACATTTTCAAAAATTTACTATAAATCAAGGAAATAAGAAAAAACATATATTGATGATATTTTAATAAAATGTAGTGCACGTCAGAAAATTATAATTAAAATATTTACGATTCGATTAATAAAACTATAGAACGAAATTAGCTCAACAACTTGCTCAGGTTTTTATAAAATGATATAATTGCTTTTTTGTTTTAAGTTAACCTGATTCATAAAAATATAAAGTGATTAAAATCCCTTATTCCGTGATACACACGTAATTAGGTACATTGCAAACGAAATGTGTACATAACTCCGTGAATGAGAAATATCAATTTTTAACTAATTAAATATATTGAGATGTATTTAGCGATTACACAAATCAGTGAACAGATATTTAAAGAATACCAAAATGAAATCTTACTAACAATAAGATTTATGATTAAATTTTCACAGCCTTACGAATATTTACTTGAGTCCTTAACATTTCTGTTAAGCGTCTTCATACGACATGCTTTTTCTCTGAGCTAACATTTATTATTTGCTTAATAATTAATAAGCATGGCATATACGTACAATCACAGTTGAAATTATTATATATTAAACATTGAAGTTTATGATGGTGTTTTTTATTTTACATCTCTTAATTCCTTATTTAAATGCAAAAATCAGAATACCACGGAATAATGTACTACGATAGAATTAGGTGCACTAACCTTAGTGTTTACTTATCACGCTTATTTTTAGAGATTTTCTCGCACATCTTTATTTCAAAGCTCTTTTTAGCACCTGCTTTTTCATGTCGAATATACTACCAAATAAATTATTTGTTTTCTCTTTGGCTTTTTGGGCTCGGCATGATGAAAACGCGCAGAAGTAAACTTATTGAAATATTTATGCAAAAGTTTGCATATTTTATCATTTGCTTAGTTTTTTGAAAAAATCTATGTACATACCAAGGAATATAAGCTTTGAATGATTAACACTATTTTAATATGGCTTAACCATTTTTCAATTAGATTATACTGATGACAACAAAACATACTTATATACAGAAATGAAACAACTGAATGCAATTTATATATTAAATGTACAATAGGTTTGTTAGTTACACTTATTTGGCACCGACGTTCATGAACTCTGCAACACAAATTTAACACTAACGTAACTACTTTTGCAATATCATTTTAACACTTAATCACTCCCTAACATTCGATATAACATATGTTGATATTAATAAAACACTGTTGGCACTAGGTGTGCAATTTTTCATCTATTAAACTTTTGGTAGACACCTGGATTTCGGCCAACACATTCTCTGGCACTTTTCGCTTTAATACCGCACTATTTTCACTTAAAACTGATTTGTATTGACACCGCAATTAACATTGCACATTTATTATTCTCAATTTTCACAATATTTAAATTGAGTTTTTAATAAAAAAAAGAGGCCTATAAAAATCCAATCTTATGTTTTTACATTTCTTTTGATCGCATTGCGCAACTTCAAAATGCATTTTAAAGGAAACTACGAATGAATCTAGAAAAAAACCGAGTATGCAAAAGTAATAAACTCAAGCCCTCGTTTTAGTTTATATGTGTAGGTTTTGCCCATGTAGATTTAAAAAAAAATTACATCAAATAATATTTTTTAGGGAAATGCAATTCCTTTTCTTTCGCAACATACGCTTTAATTTCAGCTAATCGAAACGTTAATTTAGATACATACTCGTACAGTCTAGTCATAAATTTGCTCCACACTCGACATGACTTTGCTCTGCTCTAACTAATGCAGCGCTAAAAAAAGTGAAGATAAAACAAAACCGGAATTGGTACAATCGCATAATCGAAAAGTTCATAATTGCAGTTTGATCACTTTGCGCGGTGTTGGTCAATGCAAAGTTAAACATCAGCACGCACACTTGTCTATTTACATATATACATACGCACGCATCATACATTCATACAAACCGGCATTTACAGCTTTAAATTTCTCATTTAATTGCGCTACTAGTCTAGACAAACTAGCGCCACTCTATTTAAATGTCTGTGTATTTGTATGTGTGTGTGCTTTTATGTGCGTAAATGTGTGTTTTCAATATTGCGTTTCGAACGAACTTATAGTATAACATACATATTTAGCTACTGTCCAACGGGGCGTATAAGTGACCAAATGAATGTGAATGTAAATGCTTGCTGGCATGCTGGGCGTATAAGTGACTAACCGGAGCGATTGAGTGTTGCCAACGTCGTATGAGTAACCGAAAAAGAAACAACTGCTATGTATTATAAACAGATGTACATACATATGTACATACATACTAGGCATGTCAATCCCGGGATCCTGGCCTTTTTTAACTCCCGATTATCCCGGGAAAGGACTATTCAAGTCCCGGAATTTGTAGAAAACAATGACTTTAATAACCATTTATTTATTAAATTTTTTTATCATTCTTCAAAATTCCCTTTTCAAGGGTATAACGAAGACTTTAGGGAGTTTACAATCGACAAATAACACAGCTTGTTAACTCCGTTAAGGCTTCGTTTTGTTCTTGCCATTATAAATGAGCTAGAAAATATCCCACTCGAGTAGCAAATGAGCCTCATTATGAAAGCGATGTTAATAATAGAACTAACAACGAGGTGCCTGAAGTGGATAATGCAAAAAGCTTCAAAGATAAATTGCATCAAGTTTTAACGTGCAGCTCGTAACTGTCCAATAATCGAAAGGCATACAATTTATCAGAAGGCTTGGTAAAAGAAATTGATAGTTTTTGTAATAGGGTGATAAAGGCTTTGTCCTACAAAGAGCATTTAACTCTTTATCGACAATCCAACCAACAAGTGTTGAGGCGCAGCAGTGCTTATTCTGTACCAAATATGTATATTTGTACTTGAAATATAAATTATTTTGTTTGTGTGTCAAATTTTACGTTTATTCCGGGTTTGTCCCGGGATTTCGTCTTTAAATCTCTAAAATCCCGGGATCAACAAAATGCCCAAAATTCACATCCTTAGTACATACTCGTACGTATGTGTCTGATTGTATTATTGCAAGTGTGTGTGCGGCACTTAAGTGGCCATCCGTGTGCGTATGAGTGGTTGTTGGCGTGAAATTAAGTATTGGAGGCGATTGTACTTATTTTTTTTTTTGTGACGAGGGCTGTCAGTGCGGGACTTCAACCTGAACAGAATCTCCTACCGCTTGAGTAACAATCCCTTCGCTCTACGTACCATACAGTCTTGATGTAGTCCGTTGAAAGTTGTATCAACTTTAAGTCGTTCTTTGTTTGGCTGCTTTGCCAGCCCGCATCGGATTTCGGACCGTTTTTGAAATCCCGGGACTTCATGTTTGAAAATGACGATTTGTTTAGGAATTTCCCAAAATACTGTTCCTTTTAGATTAATCGAAGGAAAAATCAGTTTCACGTAACTAAAGAACTGACATATTACAAAGATCATAGCTCCCTTTTTATATACAAAAAAATTACATTTTGTGTAAAGAAATCAAAACTGATTTATAAGTTTACGAATAACAGGAAATCTCAAAGTCTCAAATAGTAATTGAACGTATTAACACTTTCACTTTGTTGTGCAAAAATTTAATGGGTGACAAAACTCTAAATCCAAAATTTTCAGAAAACTTTGATTTGAAGGTATTTACTTTCCGTTTTAATCGAGAATACCTTCCTTTTTCGCTCCAGCCTTTCATAATCTTTTGTTGCTATTTATAAATGTTTATTATATAATTTTTGCTTTACATTCTTCCACTTTTACATTTGATACAAAAAAAAAGCTCTTTGCTATGTAAGGTTTGATATCTATGAGTATATAAAACAAATAAAGTTATATCTAAGATCAAAGTGGAGTTGATACAAGCAAATGCTGTACTATTGAAAAGTTTTACTACACCTTTTCCAAGAGTATTTTAGAAAAACACAAATGTATTTTAGAAAAATGCTAATGTATTTCAGAAAAGACGAAAGTAATACATTTGTGCTTTTCTGAAATACATTTGCGTTATTCTAAAATACATTTGAGTTATTTTGAAATACAATTCATTTTTCTGCAATACATTTGTGTTTTTCTGAAATACTGTTGGAAAAGGTATAGAGAAGATGAACTCCTCATATGGGGACTCTTGACTGGGAGAAACAATGACAGATTGTCTTTAGCAATGCACTAGTAAATTTATTCATGAATTTTATAAAATTCATTAAAATAATCCACGGCGCAGAAATTATTGGAGCTTCCTCGAAAAATAATTTTTAACTTTCTTCACGATCGTCTTGGCATGACCAGAGAACGTACAATAATGGGAAGGTGCATTTCGTATTTGGAAACTATTCAGCGAAGAATGCTAACAGATTTGAAAGAATTAGGCAAAGGAGTTTAACATTTTGATTACCACAGAAATTTTAAAGGCGGAAAAATGTAAAAATGTATGTTAAGAAACAGAAAAATACGCTTCAACTAAATATTGATAGACATTTGTTGCGAGTTTACTTTTAAGAAAATTTATTTTTTTCTAGCTTGTTGACATACAATTTATCCACTTTCCCTTGTTTTAATAATGCAAAAACCTACATACATATATAAATCGTAAAAAATTCACAAAGCTTTTTTATTTTGGGAAAACCAAAACCTTTTCTGTAGGAATTTTGCAAAAGATAATGAAGAAACTAATTGCTTCCTTCTACTGGAAAAAAATGGTAGCGAATACTTAATATATGTATATTATATAATTAAAATAATTTATGTATATTTAAAACAAAAAAAAAAGAAAAAATTTAAAAAGTTGTTAAATGTACATAAGCGGCTGGGAGTTGAACTCGGAAAAAATAGAGTAAGCAATAAATTTGTTGCCTTCATTTCACAAGTTAACACCACAGAATAAATTAAAGCTTTTGTGGACAATTAAGTACTTGAGTAGCAAAATTCTTTTAACAGGACGCCTGCTCATTCATATTTTCCGTTATTTGCATCGATAAAAGACGAAATGAATATAACATTCAGAAAATGAATTTCTTTTGTTGCAATAATTTTGATTAAATAAATGCTCTTTAATTCATATTTTGATTGAGAAAATACTCGTTTATATGTTTATGCATTTATGTAAATTTATGTTAATTTCCATATACATATGTATGTAAATGTGTATATGTATACATATCTAAACAACATTTATTACATATAAATCTATATACAAGTTCTAAATACCTCATACATTTATTTACACACATATACATACATACATATGTACCTACATACAATTCTAAAATATACATAATAATAATATATGTACATACTTATGTCATCATTTGCACATGCGCATCTAACTCATTCATTCTCATAAATTGGCTTTATTCATAATTTGTGCGCATCTTGCACACTTTCCCCGCTACGCGCATGTGCCGTCCACAAACCATTCTTGTTCGCGACGATGACAAAAATTATAAAATCTTCAATTTGACCATCCGCTGATGTCGAATGGAAAAATTGGCACTAAAGTGCTGAAACCTCTTTCCCTTCCCACACTTGCATTGTCCACACAAAAATTATGAAGTCTGAAATTTTCTTCGCTAGTTGAAGATCGACAATAAAGCGCATAAACCCCTGTCCCCTTGGAGTTGTATTGTCCATCGTCGCAAGCAAAAAGTAAATTTGCGCGAGTTGAACAAAAGTGCGCAGCTCGAATCAAGCAAATAGTTTCAATTGCGCTTCTACCCGCCCTTGCTCCATAATCATTCTTCTTCTTCTTTTGCATGATGACAAAAATTAAAAAAGACAAATATATAAAACCAACCACCAAATTTGCAAATTCGGTGGCTGCTGGCATCGAACTCGTGCCAAAACAAAAACGTTCGATTATTGCTTCAACTCTATTCATCGCACCACAGAGCTTCTTACTGTCGATTGATCTTAATTGCGGTTTTAAGCAGTTTTCTGCCAAATAATTTCAAAAAAATTAGAAATTGTCAATATTTATTTATAACACGCATGCGTAATGCCGTTGGCAAAACCACAAATTTTTTTAAACATATTTGTGCAACATATGTAAATTTGAGCAGAAAAATGCCAGTTTACAGAAATTTAACGAAATTCTTCTGCTAAGTCTCTGTACAATAACATTCTGGATTCCCTAGCGCGCGTGTTTCACAAATTTATTTTTATCGTATACGAAATGCACCTTCTCATTATTGTACGTTCTCTGGCATGACCAAGGAGTGCCGAAGATGGATGCCATTCATGAATAATGAAGGGACTTCAATTGTCTAGATTAATCTTCCGAAACTCCTGCCTTTGCTCGCTATGATTGTTGTTTATAATCAAATATATGAAACAGCGAAATGCATAAGAAAAAAATTTGAAACCATGAGAACTTTTGTAGAGGGTATACTTACTTTAAATAAAAGAAACACGAGTTATATCTCTTTAATTCCGCTCCCAACTTTGGCTGCGGTTACGGCTTCAATTAAGAACGCGACTCCGATAAGTCAATTCCAAAACTCCGATTTCGGTTGCGACAAACTCACTTTCGTAGCTTATCTACTTCATAGCCAGTTTAGCTGCAAATTTGTTTAAGTAGTCGGATGGGGGCAATACCGAGTCACCTGATCGCTGGATATTCTGCTGCTCAGGTGGTCTGAAAATTCGAGTTCGGTAGCCACACAAGCTTGTTAATTAAATTTAATATCTCTTTGTCATCATTTGCTAAATAAGTCATACGAAATTTTCACGATAATTTTGTCTGAAATATCTATAAATTTTTTTTTTTTTTAATTCCTTATTGTGATGCCTTTTGACAATCTTTTGCACTGAAATTAAAAATTCAATAAAGAAATTGTTGTTAAAAGATGCAAATACAGAGCATAAATGTACATATATAATTTTCTTCGATTTTGTAAATTTTTTTGTTTTTTTATATTGTTTTATTCCTTTTCTTTTTTACTTCTGATTTTATATTTGGTGAAATTTCGACTTCGAAATGAAGTTTGAAGTTGGAACGATTTTCCGTCATCCCTTGTCAAATTTGGCTTGCAGACAAACCGATTTAGACGTTGTGCCATCTTCAGTGTCAATTTTTGTTCTAAGAACGAACAACAAATACCAACATTCCACCCTGTCGGACAAGAAAAAGAAGAAAAGAATAAAGTTGAAAATTTCTTTAATCAGTACTTCAAATAAATACATAAGTTATTGTGTGAAAATTTGAAAATAATTTCCATTTCGTGCAATTTACAATTGTGACATACGAAAAATAACACTGAAGATGGCACAACGCCGAAACCGGTTTGTTTCAAAACCAAATTTGACAAGGATCGACGGAAAATCGTTCCAAAATACATCAAATGTATGTGCCCTGTGTAGCCGGCATTCTTGCATCTTACATCAACACGATCCTTTGCCTTTT
This sequence comes from Philophylla caesio, assembly GCA_963971545.1. Taxonomy (NCBI): domain Eukaryota; kingdom Metazoa; phylum Arthropoda; class Insecta; order Diptera; family Tephritidae; genus Philophylla; species Philophylla caesio. Next base: position 37,919,621 of record OZ020604.1, read on the forward strand.
TTTCGCTTGTTGATTTCTCCTCTGGAGGCGCCGTTGAAAAAAAACGCCCTTGTTTTCTTATTGAGTCCGCTTGTTCTAACAATAGAGGATGGCTTTCCAAATTCATTCGAAAATCGTTTAAACTTAGAATATCGGAGCGAGTCGGCACCACTATTTCCGCACGCTTTACTTTAATGTTCTGCTTAATCAACTCCAGTAAAGGGCTACAAATTGTGAGTTGACACAGTTAGGTGGACGAGTTCACGTGTGTCTTAAGGAAATAATTGAACTTAAAAATTATTTCATTATCACTGAAAACAGTATTTTTATGTTTCAAAGTGGACGGAGAGCGATTTATCCAGCGTAAGAGTTAACGAAATTATAAAATTATTTTTTTTTTTTTGGTTTGAAATAATGCTCTTTTTCATTTTACATATCTATTCTGTATGTGCATTGACATTGTACATATGTAAATGTATGTATATCAGCATATACATAAATTTTCCACAGCGCTTGCGGGGTGCTTGAACTTTGTATGTAAAGCAAAACTCAGTAGAAAACTGAAGAAAAAAATTCATTCATCAACTTAGTAAAGTGGAATGCTTACAACTACTCATACACTTATTATATAGTCGTACATAAAAACATGTGTGTACATACATACATTTATGTATTAGTATATTATTTACACTTCCAAAAATGGCAAATAAAGGCCGCCATGCAATGAGTCAAACGACATGGCAACTAAATAAAAACCGGCAAACCGGCAAATATCGGAAAGTATGTACTTTTGTGCATATGTACGCATATCCACATAATATATCATAAAATGTAAAAATATATAAATAAGCTCGTATGTCCACACATTCAGTACCGCGTACCGCAACGCTCAGTTATTTGTCGTTTTCTTTTCATTTCATATTTTTATTTGCCACACTTACGCACCGAAATTGTCTTATTATGTGATCCATTTTATGTTTACTGGCAAGAAAGTCTTTAATCGGTTGCACGTATTACGATTCCCGCCCTCCGCGCTCAGCTAGTTGTTTTGGCTTATTCAGTGTCGCGCCGTCGCCGTCGCCAGTGTTTTTTTTTTGTAGTTGCATATAGTCGTCTTCCTGTCGCGATTTCAATTGATCGTTGTCCTTAGTACCAGCTCAATGAATAAGCAAAATGAATTTGTACATTTTTTATCGCTCTAGTATTTCTAACTAAAATGTCAGTTCAATGCCATTTAGCCAAAAAATTGAGGAGGGTCGTTGAAATCTAAGCGTGTTAACTACTTGTAGTTACATTCGCCTGTACATATTTACAGTTATAAATTTATTAATTTATCTAAACGTCGTAGTAGTAACGTGTACCGATTTTGGAATTTTTTGATTTAGTAATCTGGCTAATTTGCTGGTTACTTGAAATAGTAGTGCAAACATAAGTTTTTAATTGCTCAACGCACCAAATATTTTTATTATTATTTTTTTAAGTAAATTAATAAATTAAATACTGCAAATCTACGTAAAATTCTCTTCACCAATTTGAACGTAAATTTTCATTCTGGTTTTTTTTCGAGACTTGTTCAAATTTAATTGGTTTTCCTTAAGTACCACATTTGTGTCAGGTGCGCTGCAATAATAGAAGGTATGAATGGAATGTCAGCTTGTTTTGACTCTCGTATTTTGGAGGTACGAAAAAAGCCTGCAAGAAAAAATGGCATTTGGGATTTACATTGGATATAAGGAAATTCGTAGACTGGAAATTACATTTACCATTAAACAAACAGTGGTATACATTTTAATGATACATATATCGATTATGACGCATTCCATGCTATTTCAATTTTCATATAAATTGGGTATGGTAAGATATGGCAGATCGCCAGGAAATGATTTTTTTTATTTTAAAATGTAAGGAGTCTCGGCGTAAGCCAATGTGTATCACTTCTAAGCTCTCAAAATATTACTTTTTTATTGACAAAAAAGGTCAGAGATTTATGTATAAAAAAATGTATTTAAAAAAATTAAAATTTTGCGTATGAAATGTTTAAGTTCTAATTTGCATCTTCGTGAAGAGTCTCATTATCAATTTTGGTGAGTTTTGTCACATTAATATCGCAATCGAGAGATTCATCTTCAAAAAAAAAACATTTTTAATAGCTCTAAACAAAGCCATTCGGTTTCGTCTACTGCAACATCAGCTTATTTTGGGCTGTTAATATATTAACAATGAATATATTAGGCACATCTACATATGTATGTCGTATTAATTTATATTTTGAAGTTTGATCTATCGCAGTTTAACCGCTTATCTGCGGAATAAGGGTCAGTTAAAGCTAGAGATGCATATCCGGCTTTTTAGGCTTTATGGTCTCGGCGCTCTAGTCTGTAGATTTGATTAAGTGCAATTGTTGGAAATCTGCTCCACGATCCAGAGCCGAGAAAGATGTCAATTTCCGATCAACTATGTATCTAGTTTTATGGAGGATCTTTTGATAACTAACTCATTCACACATTAGTACTGGCAACTTACATACATACGAGGGTCAATAAGTCCGTGACTTTTTGAATGAAACACAAGTTTTTGGATAAACAAATATTTTGTTTTTCAACATAGTCTCCTTTGAGTTCTACGCACTTTGTTCAACGTTTCTCCAATTTTTTAACCCTTCAAAAAAATTAAATTTGTTGTGGGCATCAAAATAGGCATTTGTTTGTGAAAAGCTTTCTTATACCCAAATGATCATTTAAAATTGAAAGCACTGAGCCATGTGAGATGCCTAAGGCTTCCACAATCTCACGCACTTTCAATCTCCTATCGGTCAACACCATATCGTGATTTTTTCCAACTGTTTCGGGTGTTGAGACCTCAATAGGGCGTCCAGAACGTCCAGAACATTCGGCATCTTCCGTGCTTGTACGGCCACAACGAAACTCATTAAACCACTTTTTTACCATTGAAATTGATGGTGGAGAGTCCCCATAGTATCAAGCAAGCTTAGCTTTGGTTAGGTCTTTTTCTGCAAAAAATAATGCTTAATGAGCACATGAAATATTTTTTTTCCATTTTCTCCTCAAATCACGCGTTAGTCTGCTATGAATGGCTATCAAACACAAACTAAATACCGCAGCTTGTCAAAATTTTTACAGGAGTCAACTGACAGATGCCTATTGAATGTAGCAGTGTTGCCATTTCAGTAAAGAGGCAAACAAAATTCAAAAAGCCACGAACTTATTGACCCGCCCTCTTATACTAAACATATTTTTAGGTAATTTTTAAGCAAAACGCAAAGAAAGTGGTTTATAATAAATGTTAATAATCATTAATATGAAATACATGAAGTAATATATTGTAAATATGAATTCCATGAATTTGATAAACTGCTTTAATAATCCTTATAAATTTATAATGAAGTTGCTTGTCTGAAATGCCTGAAAGATCAATCTGTGCGACCAAAGTTGATTAAGTTGTTAATTCAATTTAGCTAAGTTAATTTTCGAATAATTTAGTTGCGATCAGTTCGAATTTGTATTGATGATTTTTTAGGCTTGTCTGATCTATTGCTTGTTGATGCAAATAAAATACTTTTTATTTCATCTATGCCCGACGTTTCGCTAAATATTTTAGCATCTTCAGGGGCGGTTCTATTTATTTCACCAAAGAAAAATTTTAAAAATTTATTACATGAAGTTGTTAGCACATAGAACTTAAACAGAAATAAACACACATATGTTTTTTACTATAAACGAACATGAACTTACAATATTGGTTTGTTTAAAATAAACTTAAGAGCTACATTTATCTGTACCACTTCCTGTGGTATTTTTGTCAATATTAATCGTTAGCGTATGCATAATATGTAAGCGGCTGCTATGTTGTCCGTATCTTCTTTTTTGTTGATTGTTTTCTCTCGTTTTTGTAAAATTCGTAGGCTCTCCAAAGTGTATCTTTTAATTTCTCTTTTTTCTTTGTCAATTATTTTGGTGTTGGCGAAATCAGCTGTGTGTCCGCTATTTAATATATGCTGGCTGAGGGCTGTGCTGCTCTTTTGTTTTTTTATGTCAGCTTTGTGTTCGGCTATGCGAACACCCAAAGCACGCTTAGTTGTGCCAATGTACACTTTGTTACAGCTTTCGTTGTTCTTGCCTTTGCACTCTATTTCATAAACTACGTTGCTTTGTTCTTGTAGGCTTAGTGGGTTTTTTGTTTTTGTGTATATTGTGGACAACGAGTGATTAGTTTTATAGGCGAGAGTAATGTCTTCTTCTTTTGCTATTTCGCGATCAAATTTTCCACTTAGCCTGGGAATGAAGGTGACGCTGCAGTACTTTTTTGTTGTATTTGTCGTTTCTGTGGTTTGTGTTTTGTTTTGATTTTTGCATTTCCCCGCTACTTGCTGGATTAGTTCACGTATTAAACTGTCGGGGTAATTGTTGCTTCGTAATATTTTGTGTATTCTTTCTATATTAGCGTCGTGGAATTGTTGGTGGCTTATTGTCAGTATTTTATTTATTAAGTTTTTGGCTGTGTTCATTTTGTAATGTGTTGGTTGGGCTGAAAAATAATTAATCAGGCGTCCAGAAGCTATTGATTTTGAATACCAGTTAAAAATAATGCGGTTGTTGCTTTTGTGTATGTGAACGTCCAGGAACGGAATGCTATCATTTTCTTCTATTTCCATGGTAAACTGAAGTTTATTGTGGTATTTGTTAAGCCTATCTAGAATTATGTTCGCGTCATCGCGTCTTACTATTGCAAAAATGTCGTCTACGTATTTGTTGATAAATTTAATGTCAATGTTGTGTTGTTGTTTCAGCTCCGAAATGGTGTTGTCAAGAAGGTCGTCCATAATAATGTCTGCAATGGTTGGGGAGAGGGGGTTGCCCATTGGCATGCCAAATGTTTGGGAGTATAATTTGTTGTTGCACATGAAATAGTTGTTGTCTTTTAGGCAGAAGTCAATAATTTCTTTAAATTTGCTCTTTGGGATATTGGTTGTCCTCTGTATTTTGTCCCACTTTCTCATTATTATTTGTGTAGCTAACATGGTGGGTATGTTTGTAAATAGAGAAATTACATCAAATGACACTAAAACATCTTCGTCACAAACATGTACATAGCTTAACCTGTCTTTCAAGCTGAATGAATTTTTCACATTATATTTGTCTGATATAAGTGGTTTAAGTATTTCTCCTACATATTTAGATAAACTGTAACAGGGTAGCATAATAGACGATGCGATAGGGCGTAAGGGAGTTTGTGGTTTGTGCACTTTCGGCAAACCATAGAGTCTTGGCGCTGCTGCTGCCGTGCTGGTAAGCAGTTGTTTTTCCCTTTTGTTGATGTGTTTGTTCTTGTAAAGTTCGTCAACTATTTTATTGTTTTTCCTTTGTAGAGCGATTGTTGGGTCTGTTCTTATTGTTTTGTAAGTGTTTTTGTCTTCTATAAGTTTGTTCATCTTTTCACGATATTCTGATTCGTACATTGCAACTGTTTTATTTCCCTTGTCCGCATCTGTTATAATAATGTTTTTGTGTGACTTCAGAAATGCCTTTGTTTTGTTAAATGCTGCTAGTATGAATTTTTCGGCGGAGTTGTGTTTTATGTTCCGTTTGAATAGCATTATTCTGTTACTTAGTTTGTTTCTAGCTACTTCTTTCTCTTTTTCATTTTTTATGCTCATAATTACTTGTTCTATTTCAGCTATTGTGTTAATTGCTGAGAAATTTGTCTTTGTGGTTGGTAACGCGAACTTTTTCCCTAGCGATAGTAGCCATCTTACTTCTTCAGGAAAGTTTACGTTCGTTTTATTTACGAACCAGTTGTTGTTTTTACATATTCCCAGCTTCTGCATTTGTTCGTGTTTAAGTCGATCTAATTTCGAAGTGTGTTTTCGCTCTATTTCTTTAGCCACTTGTTGGCTCTGTAGTTTCTGTTTTCCTGTGAACGCGTCCAATTCCAAATCACTAAGGGCATGTTTTAGTTGTTGTTCGGCATGATATAATGAGTTTTTTATGTTTTTAATGTTGATATTTGTTTGCGTAATCTCAATGTTTAATATTTTGGTAAGGAAAAGTCGTTTTGAAGTTTCTAGTTTTTGTCTTATTATCTCCGAAGTGGTGCTAATTGTTACTTTCTTGGTTGAGTTTGTTAGATGATTAGGTGTTAGTCCGTATTGTTTACATTGTAGTAGAAATTTCAGTTGTTCGATCTGTTTTGCTAACTTGTGTTTTTGTTTGCTGTAGTGTTTGAGTGTAACACATGTATGCTCACCGTGTTTGTACCTCATGTGTTTGAAGAAATCCTTCATCTTGTGCTGTTGTTGTTATAGGTTTTTGGTGAAATAATTAAACAATGTGTGATGTATCGGCTGGCCTTCCGTGATTAATATTTGAATAATTTAGTTGCGATCAGTTCGAATTTGTATTGATGATTTTTTAGGCTTGTCTGATCTATTGCTTGTTGATGCAAATAAAATACTTTTTATTTCATCTATGCCCGACGTTTCGCTAAATATTTTAGCATCTTCAGGGGCGGTTCTATTTATTTCACCAAAGAAAAATTTAAAAATTTATTACATGAAGTTGTTAGCACATAGAACTTAAACAGAAATAAACACACATATGTTTTTTACTATAAACGAACATGAACTTACAATATTGGTTTGTTTAAAATAAACTTAAGAGCTACATTTATCTGTACCACTTCCTGTGGTATTTTTGTCAATATTAATCGTTAGCGTATGCATAATATGTAAGCGGCTGCTATGTTGTCCGTATCTTCTTTTTTGTTGATTGTTTTCTCTCGTTTTTGTAAAATTCGTAGGCTCTCCAAAGTGTATCTTTTAATTTCTCTTTTTTCTTTGTCAATTATTTTGGTGTTGGCGAAATCAGCTGTGTGTCCGCTATTTAATATATGCTGGCTGAGGGCTGTGCTGCTCTTTTGTTTTTTTATGTCAGCTTTGTGTTCGGCTATGCGAACACCCAAAGCACGCTTAGTTGTGCCAATGTACACTTTGTTACAGCTTTCGTTGTTCTTGCCTTTGCACTCTATTTCATAAACTACGTTGCTTTGTTCTTGTAGGCTTAGTGGGTTTTTTGTTTTTGTGTATATTGTGGACAACGAGTGATTAGTTTTATAGGCGAGAGTAATGTCTTCTTCTTTTGCTATTTCGCGATCAAATTTTCCACTTAGCCTGGGAATGAAGGTGACGCTGCAGTACTTTTTTGTTGTATTTGTCGTTTCTGTGGTTTGTGTTTTGTTTTGATTTTTGCATTTCCCCGCTACTTGCTGGATTAGTTCACGTATTAAACTGTCGGGGTAATTGTTGCTTCGTAATATTTTGTGTATTCTTTCTATATTAGCGTCGTGGAATTGTTGGTGGCTTATTGTCAGTATTTTATTTATTAAGTTTTTGGCTGTGTTCATTTTGTAATGTGTTGGTTGGGCTGAAAAATAATTAATCAGGCGTCCAGAAGCTATTGATTTTGAATACCAGTTAAAAATAATGCGGTTGTTGCTTTTGTGTATGTGAACGTCCAGGAACGGAATGCTATCATTTTCTTCTATTTCCATGGTAAACTGAAGTTTATTGTGGTATTTGTTAAGCCTATCTAGAATTATGTTCGCGTCATCGCGTCTTACTATTGCAAAAATGTCGTCTACGTATTTGTTGATAAATTTAATGTCAATGTTGTGTTGTTGTTTCAGCTCCGAAATGGTGTTGTCAAGAAGGTCGTCCATAATAATGTCTGCAATGGTTGGGGAGAGGGGGTTGCCCATTGGCATGCCAAATGTTTGGGAGTATAATTTGTTGTTGCACATGAAATAGTTGTTGTCTTTTAGGCAGAAGTCAATAATTTCTTTAAATTTGCTCTTTGGGATATTGGTTGTCCTCTGTATTTTGTCCCACTTTCTCATTATTATTTGTGTAGCTAACATGGTGGGTATGTTTGTAAATAGAGAAATTACATCAAATGACACTAAAACATCTTCGTCACAAACATGTACATAGCTTAACCTGTCTTTCAAGCTGAATGAATTTTTCACATTATATTTGTCTGATATAAGTGGTTTAAGTATTTCTCCTACATATTTAGATAAACTGTAACAGGGTAGCATAATAGACGATGCGATAGGGCGTAAGGGAGTTTGTGGTTTGTGCACTTTCGGCAAACCATAGAGTCTTGGCGCTGCTGCTGCCGTGCTGGTAAGCAGTTGTTTTTCCCTTTTGTTGATGTGTTTGTTCTTGTAAAGTTCGTCAACTATTTTATTGTTTTTCCTTTGTAGAGCGATTGTTGGGTCTGTTCTTATTGTTTTGTAAGTGTTTTTGTCTTCTATAAGTTTGTTCATCTTTTCACGATATTCTGATTCGTACATTGCAACTGTTTTATTTCCCTTGTCCGCATCTGTTATAATAATGTTTTTGTGTGACTTCAGAAATGCCTTTGTTTTGTTAAATGCTGCTAGTATGAATTTTTCGGCGGAGTTGTGTTTTATGTTCCGTTTGAATAGCATTATTCTGTTACTTAGTTTGTTTCTAGCTACTTCTTTCTCTTTTTCATTTTTTATGCTCATAATTACTTGTTCTATTTCAGCTATTGTGTTAATTGCTGAGAAATTTGTCTTTGTGGTTGGTAACGCGAACTTTTTCCCTAGCGATAGTAGCCATCTTACTTCTTCAGGAAAGTTTACGTTCGTTTTATTTACGAACCAGTTGTTGTTTTTACATATTCCCAGCTTCTGCATTTGTTCGTGTTTAAGTCGATCTAATTTCGAAGTGTGTTTTCGCTCTATTTCTTTAGCCACTTGTTGGCTCTGTAGTTTCTGTTTTCCTGTGAACGCGTCCAATTCCAAATCACTAAGGGCATGTTTTAGTTGTTGTTCGGCATGATATAATGAGTTTTTTATGTTTTTAATGTTGATATTTGTTTGCGTAATCTCAATGTTTAATATTTTGGTAAGGAAAAGTCGTTTTGAAGTTTCTAGTTTTTGTCTTATTATCTCCGAAGTGGTGCTAATTGTTACTTTCTTGGTTGAGTTTGTTAGATGATTAGGTGTTAGTCCGTATTGTTTACATTGTAGTAGAAATTTCAGTTGTTCGATCTGTTTTGCTAACTTGTGTTTTTGTTTGCTGTAGTGTTTGAGTGTAACACATGTATGCTCACCGTGTTTGTACCTCATGTGTTTGAAGAAATCCTTCATCTTGTGCTGTTGTTGTTATAGGTTTTTGGTGAAATAATTAAACAATGTGTGATGTATCGGCTGGCCTTCCGTGATTAATATTTGAATAATTTAGTTGCGATCAGTTCGAATTTGTATTGATGATTTTTTAGGCTTGTCTGATCTATTGCTTGTTGATGCAAATAAAATACTTTTTATTTCATCTATGCCCGACGTTTCGCTAAATATTTTAGCATCTTCAGGGGCGGTTCTATTTATTTCACCAAAGAAAAATTTAAAAATTTATTACATGAAGTTGTTAGCACATAGAACTTAAACAGAAATAAACACACATATGTTTTTTACTATAAACGAACATGAACTTACAATATTGGTTTGTTTAAAATAAACTTAAGAGCTACATTTATCTGTACCACTTCCTGTGGTATTTTTGTCAATATTAATCGTTAGCGTATGCATAATATGTAAGCGGCTGCTATGTTGTCCGTATCTTCTTTTTTGTTGATTGTTTTCTCTCGTTTTTGTAAAATTCGTAGGCTCTCCAAAGTGTATCTTTTAATTTCTCTTTTTTCTTTGTCAATTATTTTGGTGTTGGCGAAATCAGCTGTGTGTCCGCTATTTAATATATGCTGGCTGAGGGCTGTGCTGCTCTTTTGTTTTTTTATGTCAGCTTTGTGTTCGGCTATGCGAACACCCAAAGCACGCTTAGTTGTGCCAATGTACACTTTGTTACAGCTTTCGTTGTTCTTGCCTTTGCACTCTATTTCATAAACTACGTTGCTTTGTTCTTGTAGGCTTAGTGGGTTTTTTGTTTTTGTGTATATTGTGGACAACGAGTGATTAGTTTTATAGGCGAGAGTAATGTCTTCTTCTTTTGCTATTTCGCGATCAAATTTTCCACTTAGCCTGGGAATGAAGGTGACGCTGCAGTACTTTTTTGTTGTATTTGTCGTTTCTGTGGTTTGTGTTTTGTTTTGATTTTTGCATTTCCCCGCTACTTGCTGGATTAGTTCACGTATTAAACTGTCGGGGTAATTGTTGCTTCGTAATATTTTGTGTATTCTTTCTATATTAGCGTCGTGGAATTGTTCATTCAAATAGCTCGAAAACTGAGCTGAACAGACGGACAGACATACGGACATGGCTAAATCGACTCAGCTCATCATCCTGATCTTTTCGTTATACTTTTTGAGGGGTCTAACTCTTCTCCTTCTGATACTTACAAACATCGGACCAAAGTTAATATACAATTACCCGTCCTAAGTAGCCTCTCTTTAATAATATGTTTAAAAAAATGTGTAAAGTTAGTACATTTCAAATACATGTACGTGTTCACTCTGTAGGCCGCTGCGCCCCCCACTGGGTAGGCCAAGGCAAAACTTCAAAGAGAATTTCTTTCTTAAAAAAACTTCTAATCGAAAAACACTTCTTCCGCTCGGAGTCGACATAAAACTGAAGGCAACAATTGCACGCGCTTTTGTAGAATATGGCGACTGACCGGTTTCTGTTCCAGCATCAAGTTGGAAATTAGAAGTCACTATACTTGCCATAAGCTTATCTGAAATCTCAATTCTGCCTGAACTGGTGGTGTTGCTCAACGTCATTTCATATTAAAATGTCAAATGCGGCTTTTATATCAATATGATGGGTCCTTCGAAAATTATGGCACATTGCAAAGTTCTGCTCAATGAAAGATTCTATACGTCTTCTATTAAACTGTCAAGAACCTTATAAGCAAAATTAAGAAGGATAATACTTCCTGTGGATTTAGCAGAGCACTTAACTCAGTTGGCAATCCGTCAACTGCGGGCACTTGGTTGCTCTTAAGCCGTTCATTGAAAGCCAAGGTGCACCGATTTGAGTTTACTAAAGAGAATTAACAGTGGTATAACTCTATGTAACAAATGATCAACGTAAAAAACATATAATTTCACTTGCACAAATACTCTTACCACGGCCAACACCAATAGATTTTCTTTGCAGCAGTTATCAGAATAAAAGTAAAATAGGATGTTTCTGTAGACAGATGTAGCTAAGCTTGAGTTGGCAGACCTACTTGAATTTTCAAAAAGAGGGAATAGTTTACCAAGGAGTGCACAGAAGTGCTCTGGAGCACGGAGCAAAATGGGTGCCTTGTGTTTTTCAAATACAATTTTCTATATTAGCATTTTTTGATAAGTTGAAGTTGCTAATAGTATTATAACTAAGGTTTAATTTTTGGTCACCAAATTTCCGTTTCCATTCTTCGGTAACTAATTTACTGCACTTGTTTCCCTGCTTTTGTAGCACTGAATTACTTTATGATTTTTTTCGTAACTGATGGATCTGGGTTTTTGTGGCTTATACAAATTATCAGTATGGGATTCAAGCTGCCTTCAGATGTCATAGATCTCAATCTCTTTTTAATGAAAGCCAACCTTATGAAAGATTACATCGGCCTGTATCTCGGGTGGCAAATTCATTTCAAGAACCTTATGCAACGATTCAATGAGTCCTTGATTTTTTATAGTCAAAGGGCAAACAGCTTCAACTCTGGCGCTCAATCTTTCTTTAAGAAAATAAGACTAAAAACAGATATTTTGATAAATTTTCGATATTTCCATTATAAGTTTTTGCCTAAATGTTTGTTTTCATAGCATGAAAGCCGCAAAGAATGACCGTATGTGGGCCGCAAGGCGATTATTTCATAGAATAATGGTTTTTACTCGGACAAATTTACCACCCATTTACCACATCTACACAAGTTGATATCGATGTTGCAACCTGAAGTAGTTGTTTGATTTTGAGTGCTACGTCAACACCTTTATTTTTTTTGTAATCGACAAGTTTGATGATGCTATCACGAATTGTCCATCCTGAATCTATTTTCAAAACGAAATATAAAAACAATCTGCTCAGTGTGGTAAGCATACCATCTACGATAGTTGAATAATATTTTGCGAATCTGACGAATACTCGAGTATGGAATTGAGTATTTTGTCCCACACAATGTTAAAAATTCATTTCGAATGATAAGTACTAGTGAGCTTGCATTCGTGTGCCCAATTTCCCCCTCCCCTTTGCCATCCTAAGTTTACCACTAAGTCCAGTTGGCTAGTCCTCGTGACAGCCTTGACTCGTAGAAGGCAGAAGACTCTAATCATTTGAAAATCTTAGAAGGAAAGAGATAAAACATTTTGAAGAAAAACCACTAACCAACAATCGTGTCTGGGGACGATGCAACTGCCACAACCATTCAATTCTTCTTCATCTTTGGAACTAATTATTTACTTCTTCTCAAATCATCACTTCATAATTATCGCAATCGAGAAACTAGCAAATTTTACTTAGCTGGTTGGGACCACTTCTCTTTACTAGCCATTAACTAAAACTGTTTAATGTACCTAAAGCAGCCAATTTTCAAACGAGACCTCTCTGGGGCAGCGAGGCATCACAAGCGCACAATCAAAACTATATTAATTTTACTTTCTCGATTTTCTAAAGCAACGCCAACACTGGAGCCAAATTATAAAATAATGAACTGCAACGCCTTTCATGGTGAGATCAGTGGCTAAACTAAAGCTAAGAGCATGAATGAAGCAAAAGTAGTGGGAGGGAGACCACACCGCAGCCATTTTAATAAATACCTTTAGATAAGGCCCAAAAAAATAAGCAGTGGAGCGGCAGTTGGTTTGTGAATTTAAAGGCAAACACACTATGAACAGTTCCGTGCCTTTTCCTCCTACTGCTGCTCCTCTCTCGGCTCATTCTTCGCTGGCTACACTGCAGTAGGAAAAAAAAAAAACGAAAAAAAACTATTTTGTGATGGAGTGCGTTTGTGTATGTGTGTGCGCGCAAATGAAATGAGGTCAAACGTTTTTTGACAACGACACGTACACGAACTCGTGCACGCGCCAAACGCCAAGCCGCAATTGCAACAAAAGCAACAACGGTTGGCTCAATGCAAGAGCAAATATGAGTTTTGAGTGAACGAGTGGCAAGTAACAAACAGCTGCTGCCTCGACCACTGTACCTACAAATGCATGAATGTGTGTGTATAGGTGCTGCACCATTTGTATACAAATCCATGCATCTACATAGAAGCTTACGCATATACAGTGACCCAAACAACTGACCACACGGCATTTTTTTTGCCATAGCGAAAATGTTTATGAAGACATTTTTTTCGTCACTTTTTTTGGTTTACAACTCAACAATTCAACAATTCAACGAATTACGATTTTAACTTTTCTGGCAGCATTGTTGTAAAATATTTTTAAATTAGAAATTTCTTAAATACCCATATTGTAACATATATTTAATATATCTTATCAATTTAATTGAACTGCATCTTTCAAAGAGGTGGCAACACTCTAAGTTATTAATCGAATAATGCGCTCTGAAACCACTTAATCTCCACCGTCATATAGACATTCTTTTTTTTAATTGCCAATTTATGGAATTAAATTTTTTTTTGAACAGATGACAACCTCTTTAAAATATTTGTAAACTTTTATTATTATTTTGATACCTATGTATGTATGTATGTATGTACGAGTATATTGTAAAAAATGTTTTTTATTTTATCAATGTAATTGAACTCAATTTAATTCAAACAGGTGGCAACATTATTTAGAAATACTTTCCAGCTTAATTTTTCTTAAACCACTTTCCTTTTACAACCAAATTGCAAATTACTTTTAACTTATACATTTCATTAAATTACACATTTCGAACAAATGGTAACCCTCTTAAAAATTGCTTTATTGTATTAAGCTTGAATAGGAATAATTTTAATTTTTATACGTTCATTGTTTCAATATCTTATTTAGCTTACCACTTTAATTTAACTATGTATTTTTTCAAACAGGTGGCAACACTCTTAAGAAATATTTTCCAAATTAATAATAAAAAACCACATTATTTTTGCAACCAAATTATACATTTTTTTTCACTTTTCAATTTGATTAAATACAATTTTTATGAACATATGGCAACACTCTTTAAACATATTTTGAACACATAGCTTAAAAAGGCTTAATTTTAAATAAGAATATGCTATGTATGTATATATGTATCTTAATCATTTTATTTAAAATAATTTTTGAAACACGTGGCAACCTTATTCAAAAATAATTATCTAACTCAGACTTCTAAAACCATTGTTTTAACAACCATATTACAACATTTCTTTAAATAATCAATTTGATTGAGTGCAATTTTTGAAATAGATGGCAACCCTATATAAAAAAATCGTATTTCTAAGCTTCAGGAGACTTAATTTTTATTTTGACAACTTTAATGTTGCAATATATTTTTAACCTCAACGATTAAATTGAACTAAATTTTTTAGAAATATGGCAACTCTCTTCTAAATAACCTTTCAAAACCCAATTTATTCTAAAAATTTGTTTTCAATTTAATTTAACAAAATTGTTTAAACATATGCCAACCGTCTTCTGAAATACTTTTTTAATTAAAATTTCTGGAACCACTTTGGTTTAATACACAAATTGTACTCAAAACTGCATTTATTTCATGAATTTAACTAACCGAAATTTAACAAACAGGTGACAATTCTGTATTTTTGTGTGTTTAAAACGGTCAAGCCGATTTCGAATTTTTGTTTTCCCGACAAACAAGCACAACACTTTTATTTATAAAGGTTAACGAAAAATATTTACCATATCATGCGATCAACTATTTGTGATACTATATCTTTGTATGCATGTGCATGTGTACTCGCATGTGCATACATATACATACATACATATGTATACATTCAAATGCAAATATTTATACGTGTACCACTGCAGCGAGCCTGTTTGTAGGCGCATGTGTCCTTAAGTATGTTTGCATACACACAAACGTACAAACATACGCACATTTGCGGATTTTCACGCGCTCATTCAGCTAACTTCAGATGCTTTTGAACTTTGAACTTTGGGTTAATTGCTTTGCTGACCGTGTTTTAATGCAGCTAACAGCAAGCCAAGCAAACGATGAGAATAATCTCCGAAGATGGCTGCCACCCGGAAGGAAGTCACTACACCGAATAGCCAGCCCACTGATAGCGGCCTAACCAAGCAACCCAAGCCAACCAAGCGTCAGCAGTCATTCATCAGCGTAATGGCTCAACAACAGATCTACTTACTGTACAGCGCTACATATGAAAATACATTGCCGTACTTCCGCTACCAGCACGGAATGCTTATCTACATACATGCATACATATGTACATACATAAATACTCGCATACATATGTATGTACATTCAAAATATGTTTTTTTTTCTCTTAAATATTTTTGCTAATAATTAGCAGCTTGCTATGCTCTACTTCAAATCTATACATTTTATCTTTTGCAATTTATTTCGCAGCCATCTCGCCTCTGCCACTGTAATTGCAACTATTTATTTTTGCAAAATAGTTGCCTCAGCTTGCCTTTAATCCAATTCGCATGCAATGAGTTTGTGCAAGACAAACTTTCCATTAGCCTTTCGTTTTGTAGCCTGCAAACACTAATCGTTTTATGCACGACTATTTTTGCTCCACCTACTCAATTTCAGTGACAACAAATTAAATTTCACTTTATTCTCTTTGGTTTATTGCATTTTGAGCTGCTGCTATGTATAAATAGAGTTTGCATTTATTTTCGTGATAAAAAGTTCTTGGCTATTAACAGATTGCACTCGACACGCAAATACGATTAAGTGAGTTGACAAACCAAAAGTTGAGTTGCCGTGGCGTATGAGTAATAATGATATTGAAAAATGCGTGCAGGTGGTGGTCATGCTACTACAAACATATTCACCAGTAATATAAACATTTGCTTTATTTTAAAATTTACCTAAAAATATATCTCCATTTCGTATATTCAAGGTGCATCAAAATCGAATTTATTCATGAAAACCCAACACACAGCATAGTTTTTTTTTACAGCGAATTACCTTACATTGCAGAAGTGAGTACGTAAACCAAAATGGTCTACATTAAGAAAAATTTTCCGTTCGGCTTAAAATGCTTAGGGTTTGTACACAATTTTTGTTAAATTTGTAATAAAGTTTTCACGAAAAACGTTTATCTACATATTAAGATATTTGATCGTGGAATTATTGTTTTGGAAACTTTATTACACAAAATCCTGAAAATTTCCGCAAAATTTGTTATTATGACAAATTAATATCGGTGATAAAGCTTCTTGAATGTCGCGAGGACAAACAATTTTTTTGAAGATACTTTAAGGCACTGGTCACTAAAAATGAAATGCTCCAAATTTGAGCTTTCTTTATCCAGTTGAGGTCAGCGTTGATGAGAATTGTCCACCAATAATAATAATAAAGCATATTGACCAGTTTTTCGCCGAGCTTCTCCTTCTATTTGTGCTTCGATATGTGTTGCCTTAATGGGAAAGATCTAAAAAAGAACTTTTCTTTTCGGAAATACACTCGAAGGTTTGCCTTCGCAACTGTTTTAACAAAAATAAGTTTTTCTATGATTAAAAGTTTATTGTTTTATGAAACTCGTTTACACATTTTTTGACTAATTTCAGACTAAGGTTACTAAACGATATACATATTCCCGGCGATAAAATAATGCAATCGAAAAGTTTTTGCTTTTAATTTCTAATTTATTTCATTAATGTATGTATGTATTCATTTTTTTCAAATTAAAATAATTTTTTTTTTATAAAAGTATAGCTTAGTGTTTAACTTAAACTACATATATTCAAAACTTTGCACAAAATTTAAAATCGCAACAAATTTAATTAGAAATTTCTTGTTCTTTCAGAATTTTTGACAAATCTTTATTTTAGGCTCAAAGCGCAGGTTTCAAGTTGATTTTCATCCATAAAATGAAAGCTTGTAATTTATTTTAATTAAACTTACTTCTAAAGCTAGTCTTTCATTTGTTTGAACAAGTACTACTTTGCCGCTGCTGTAAATTTTCTTGAAGAAATAAATATACAGCATTTTCTTTTTTTAAGTTTTCGTTTGCAATATTATCGATAGTCACTAAAAACCATCGAAAGTTTCTAAAAGTGCTAAATGTCGATATTGCCATACATTGTTTTTCAGCTGTATTCTTTCATATTCTTCAATTCAATGGGTGTGTGACGACAGCGAATGTCGAAAATACGAGCAGAGAAGTAACGGCACCACGATTGTCGCAATCTTCAAAATCTATCATTCTTGGGTACCCATCATTTATCCCTCTAAACACTATGCATTTTCATCTCTGATCAACGTTGTCCATATTTCCGAACCATTTCGAGATCAGTTCGGACTTAGTCGTTCGTACCAATTTGCCACTGGTGCCGTCCCGATATTTTTTCGGTAACATAATCAATCCTGATTCAAATTAAGTTCGGTTCACCCGAATCAGTTTCCGCAAGATTTTTCCCCAGGCTGCGGTCCATTCCAATGCTCCCTGTTGCATTTCGAGATAATGTTATTGAATACGAGTACGTGATGATTTAGTTGGTTCAACTTCTTACGTTTTTAATAAATGTTTATGAAAAACTAATTAAAACTTTGTTAATTTCCATTTTTTATTGCGAGATATATGGAATATAGAATCAGAAGTATATCTCTTACATTCCTCTCTCTATCTTTTTATTATGGAATTGGCGATGAAATTTTGCTTCTGGCATGCTTTAATTGAGCTTTGCTGTTAATATTTATAATTCTCTGAACATTTTGATACCAACACGAACTTTTGGATTCGTTAGTTTGTTATGAGGATATAAATTATTTTCCTTTTCGAGCATTTATATTATTAGGGAACCTTTTAAAAGAACGGTTCGAACAGTTTTTGCACATTTAGCATGGTTTATGAAAATAAATATTTACACTCATTCTATCGGATTAGCAGCGAAATCTAATTTTGCAAATTTAAATACACGTTCAGGCTAGGTGTAAGGGTCCGGATACCTCTACCACCCTGAATATCAGAACCTTAAACGCAGAAAAATTTAAATGTTCATCTATCATGATTTGTCTACAAAAATATTTTTTGGACCTCTCCAAAATTATTTGCTGTAACCGCCCCTGTACACATTGCATGACTCAAATGCAGGAATCGCATGGATTTTTACCACAGATCACACGGGCTTTAGACGAAATGTTTAAGTAGGCAAGAACGCAAGAACGTATCGAAATCCTGTCCTCATTGAGGTCGAACTCTATGAATTTTTATCCGTTTGCTCTACCGAAGATCCAGGCACTACCTTCAGTTATTTCGTCGGCAGGTGGCTCGAGGCTCTCTGTTAGGGGGGCTCTATGTCAGTTCCTGTCGAGATGCAGTTCGTTGAAAGCTTCAGTTCTTTGGCATTTTACTTCCGAAACTTACTTTCAATATAACAATGTAAGTACATATAATCGTTGACGGGCTTCTTACGGCCTAAGTGTGCCACCGTGCTCCTGTGCGGTGGCAGCCACCCTAACCTAGAAGACCGAGTTTCCGAGCCTGATTTTTTTGGCGGTTGGAATGTCTTGGCTTTTGATAGAATCGCAACAATTTAAAGCCGCATATCTTTGACTGTTGAAATTGTCTAGGTTCTGACCAAATTTATCCATAGAAAAACAAAATAGGCCTGATTATTTGCTTTTATCAATGCTCATTTTTTTACTTCCTTTCTTCTCCCCTGCAGTAGTCTAAGATGACTTTATGATTAAAATAATCCTTTTTTTCTTATTGCGCGTCTTTGCGCACCAATGTCATAGATAATATGATACGAAACTCTCTCTCTCTGCTACTGAGCTGGTTCCCTGAACTCTCGGTTCGAGTTGGCAACACTACCGAATCAGGGGACCACGAACAGCTGATACGCAAAAAGACGCGCTACCAGAGGCAAATGCTTGAAAAAAGCTATCAAATCAGTGAAATTTTATTTGGATAAAAAATAGAATTGATGTTATTATTTAAAGAAATGGGTGTTAAAATCTTTAAGTAAAGAGATAAATTTCATAGTTTAGTGATAAAAAAAAGTACTTAGGTTTAAGCTTTACTTGAAAATATGGTTTTTTTATTAAAAACACATATCATAAAGATATTTTTTCAAAGAGAACTGGACATTGATTGCATTTGAAATTCCCGTACTACAAATAAATATTTATATACAAATACACACCTTGTTTTGAGTTCATATTTTCGGCTATAGGATAGCGCATTGTACATAAGTTTATGAAAATCCGTGATTTGGTATTGTTTTCATGTTGATTTCAATATTTTGTGATTTTTTGGTAAGAAAGAAGATGATATCGTGTATTTCTTCTTTTTTTTCATAGCATTTGCATTTATTCTATTTACATACTTCAACGATTGTGTGGAAACTGCAAAATCCCCAAAAAATAAAAAGAATACTCCCAAACCACATTTCTTACATAGGGCACTATAGGAAAATGTTATAAAAAATGCAGATTTTGGCAGCGCTCTCACGAAGCAAAGAGTTTCGTATCATATCATCTTTGAAAATGTCCCAACCAGAAGTGTCAGGTTTCCGGCCATCATCCTCTATTTTACAAGGGCGCTTTCATACAAATACAATTACAGGGTTGCCTTCGAACATGTGTAACACTCTTATACTACGTTTACACTATATTTGTTATATTACACACTCACACTATCAAGCTGAAGTATTGCCATATAAGCATACCATACACCCCTACTTTTTTAATTTTTAATCTCTTAAAGACCTCTAATTTTGTTGCATACGTAAAGTTATCACACTTAAAAGGTAACACTTCGTGATTGTGCCTTTAGGCCAGAAGGAAAAGTGTAAGAGGAATTTTAGAAAATAAATCTTGGTTCATCACTTAAACAAAATAGCTAGAAAATGTATATATTAAAAATTGTTCGAAACAAACATTAAACCTATACAAACAGTTTTTGAATTATATTTGTTCGGTTAAATGTTCATTTTATCAGCAGAAAAAGCAGTTTTCAGATTAAAAGCCAGTTGGCTTCACTTAATGATGATATATTATTAACTTAAGTCTGTTTTGTAATATTTTTACTAAAACACTCACGATTTTCGTACAAATTACCCAATGTCAAAAAATTTACTGCATCGCGAGTGGCAGTAAATAAATATTTCAGTTTTGAATAAATGAACTAACACAAATATTATTTATTTACTTTAATATGATTATGTACTATATTCATGAAGGAAAAAATTTTTTTTATTTTTCTTTTTATTGCAGTCGCCAAAATGCCATACGAATCCATGCACCACCATCATCAGTCATCAGCGCCCAACGGCATGTTCGATTCGTTGAGTTTGCAGCTGCGAGATGCAGAGATGCGACGTACCGAAATCGAGCGCGCACATCAGGTAACAACAGCAACAACGGCAACAACGATAAACTAAATAAATTACATATTTGATTAAATTTATATCTTTAATAAACCTTTTTTATATATTCACTTGGCTTACGGTGCGCAGGAAACATTGGCACAAATACGCAATTTGTCGAGCAGCAGTCGCCCGGACACGGAAGCTGTCGAGAATTTGCAGTCGCGCGCTCGCGAGCTCGAGAAAAAAGTGAGTTGACGGCATTTTTAATTAAAATTGTGCTGTGGTGGCACAGATGCCAAGCAGCGAATTTGGGAGGAATTTATTTCATAAAATTGGCACACCACTATTTAGTAGATTTCATAATATTTTTTTCTTTCTGTTTGTCTTTTTTTTCGCTAATCGCACTTACTTTTACACATCCAACATTTAGGTCGCCTTGGAAAATGTGCGCTGCGAGGAATTTCAAATTGAATTGACTTCCGCGCTGAAGGCGAAAACTGGGCGTTCTGGCGGTAGCGAGCGCAGTAACTATGGCGGAATTATCGCTTCAAGCGCGAGCGCTTCGTCAGGAGCCGCCACCTCGGGCACAAGTTCCACTGTCACATGGGCACCGACAATCAGCCATCAGGACCAAGGCTCTGAAATCGATATCATCATGGCGAAAATCGAGCAGGTAAGGTTCGTGGTGCACGTACAATTTTTCCTTAATGAATGGAAGAGATTTCCTGTTAATAATTTCTAGTTTTATATCTTGAAAAAATTAGAATAATAATGAATTGATCTAAGGTAATGATTGGTTCCAGCATTGTTATCGAAATAGTAACCTTTAAGAACAAAATAAAAATTGTTTTCGAGAATGCCCAGCGAATTAGTTATAGCCTCAACACATACCACGCCGATCGGGATCAACAAGATAGTTCGGAATTAAATTGATCTACATTAGGTGCAAGATCAAAGTTAGGATTTTTGAAGAAAATGAGTGCATTTAGAAAATGGAATTTTATTTTTTAACTGCTGCTCTCATTTTTATATTTACAATTTATTTATAATTTTTGCCGATGATCGGGAGGTTAAATCATTTAGGCCAATAGGCCTTTCATCGTTTATTATAAAAAAAATTATTTAAAGACTGTTCGACCTAAACAGCAGGGAAGGCATCATCAATCGTTCGATGAACGGGGCGCAATACGGACACCAGAAGGGCAGATCTGTTGAGAGCGTACTTCATTGTGATATTGATTTTAAGAAATACACCCTAGCAAATTTTTTTGGATTGTAAAGGAGCTTTCAGCAAAATGCCAGCACAAGCAATAAGAAGGGTACTTATTGAAAACTTTTACAACTTTTACGATTATTGAATAATATAGGAAGAAATCAAATGTCCCAACTTTTATTTACCGTCTTGAAATCCAAAAACTTTAGTATCATTTTGGTAGCATTCTTGGTTCCAAGCTTAAATGGAATCGAAGAAAAGTCTAGAAGCATATTAGATGGTCAAAAGGATATTTGAAAACCAATATGTAATTATTCTATTGTTTTATTTCCCTGCTATTCGGGCTGGGCAAAGTCACTCCCAGCAGCTTGTAAGGCAGTGCGATTGGGTTCGTAAACTTTAGTGCCTTCCAGTCCTTTTTATTGTTGATGTCCAGAATTACAAATTTGGTTAGTTAGCAGCTGGTCTTCCCAACTATATTTCCATAAATTTTAAAACCGCCCACTTCATTTTCGCCGATGTTTCGTTGGGTATTGAATTCTCATTGTTGGTCACAAAAAGTGTTTCAGAAACTGGCTAAGATATCTGCAATATCCAGAATAGGAATTTGCCTGAATTTCAGCTATTTTTTTAATTTGAACGATATGTCCTAACCAGCGGAGGCGTTGTAGCCTAACTTAATCACTAAGTCGACAAGCTTTTTAAGCTCGTGCAGTCCATTGCTCGTCGTCGCAAAGACGTAAAGGTTTAAACAAATTTCACAAAATCTATCTCACGAACACGCAAGGGCCAAACCTAATAGCTGTTCTCCATGATTATGTGCGGTACAATAGGATGAGAAAACTGAGATATAGGGTGTGGATTTGTTCGTTGCGAAGGAACTTAACTATTCATTTGCCTACTCAGCTCGAAGAAGCACTTGTTGTCAAGAGAAATTTCTCATTCGATTTTGGGTCTCACCAAAGGAGAGAACTTGTGTACTATTTTCGACCCAAGCAGTGTTTCATATTTGAATTATATTCTTAATTTGTGTTTTTTTTTTTCTATTTCCAGGATAATCGAGTATTGGCCGAATTAGAGCAGCCACGAACATCGGCTATGGGAATGTCATCGATGGCAACAAGTTCCATGATGCATACGGCAAATAGCGAATTTAAAACCATATCAAAAAATGGTGCGTTAACGCTTATGTCCAATCAAATTTTAACATTTTCATTTTTACAGAACTTGAAGAAGAACTGAATCGATATAAGCGAGCAGGTGATCTTATCCAATTTCCATACATACATATTTATGCTAATACTATATATTCGTTGCAGTGTTGGGCGGCACAAGCAACACCGCCGTCGGTAGTTCGGCGCTTACCAGCAGCTATGGTACCGCGGCCACCACCAGCGGTAGTGGTTTGCCATCATCGCTTACCTCCACATTGCCAAATGGCGCTGGCGCCATGTCAGCTGTTCTGGCAGGTGGTGGAGGTAGTAGCGGTTTTGGTGGTGGTGGTGGCAGCTGTGTCGGCAGTGGTGGTGGTAGTGGCGGCGGCGGCGGCTGTGGTGGAATGGGCCTCTCATCCATATCAGCGCTGGTGCCCAACTCCATTGGCGGCATCTCGTCGAGTTTGAGCAGTCATGCCATACAATCGATGAACGCGGCGGCGTCCGCCTATGGCGCTGGTCCCACGTCTGTTGAGAAACTGCTAAGCGGAACAAGTGGAATCGCTGGCGGCATTCCACCATTGCCGGTAAATATTCATACGATGAAGTCTATGCCATCAGCATTAAGTCAGGTAAACTATTTTTAATAATGAAAGCAATTAATCACAAATTAAATTAAATAAACTGAGGAAATCAAACAAAAAAAAAAAACATTCAAACTCAATGAATAACTATTATCAAACAATCAATCAAAATCAAAATTACTCTTACATAACAATCGTACTTAACAACTACTCGTATTCGTTAAACTCAAATTGGCTTCACTAAGAATTTCGCATATTAATTTTTTTTTGAAAACTTATTTTATATTAAATATTAACTAACTCATCCGCTTGTTATGCGAAAGAGAGCAAGAAGCAAATGCAAGTTATTGGTAAAATGTCGAATGCCAAAGGATTTACATTAAAAGTAGGATATTAAATTGAGTGAAATGAAAGATAATCAAGATGTAAAAAGATGGGCGTGGAAAGGTTGTTTTATACACATATACTTGTATATATAGTACATACCTATATTGCGGTTTTCCCAGAAACTGAAAATATCCCAGAAATTCGACTATTTAAATTAGTGTAACCTTCCTTTTTTCCCAGAAACTGAAAATATTCCATAAATTCGACTTTTTAAATTAGTGTAACCTTCCTTCATGAAGCTTACAAATAAAGTATTTTCAAAGCCACTTCGAAACTATAACCATAACTTATAACTATTGATTCCTTATTACTTTAATTCAAGATAAATTTGATCTTCCAAACAAGCGGCAACCCTCCTACATGTAGTTTAGAAATAAAGTCTCTTCCAACGTATTTTAAAGAAATTCGGCTTATACTGTAAGTGGACCTTTGGTAGGTTTTTATTATTATCATCAGAATAACTGGGGCAAAGTTTAATAGGACCTTAAGGTACTCCCACACTGAAAGCATATACATACCTAGAGCCTAATTATTGAAGATACTCGCGTCTACCCTTTCACGCCCTACTTTGTTTTTTCGTTAAAAATGGGTGTATTTTAAATTAAAAAAAAATGATGATTCACTCAAATAATTTCCTGTTTTTAATGTAAATCCAGGGTATGTATATTTGTTGTGCCGTAGTTTCATTATTGAAAATAATTTCATATATAATTTATCGCTTACTCATTTTCTAAATCACAAACAAGTGAGTAAAATTAATGCTCATAGCGTTATTCTTTGTTTGCTAAGCTTACTATTCCCTTCTTAGATTCCTCCAACTTTATTTGTATTTTTTTATAATATTTACTTTATGCCAATGCAGTCGAAATCCATTTACTTTTTTTAATTCTTCTATTTTGCCTTTAGATTTATAAACTTAAAAGCTAATCTTAAAGTTGCTCTTAAATTATCAGTTACAGTAGTGAAATGAAAAGTTCTTATAAGCATGCCGAAGGCGACTTTGGATTTGCACATCATTTGTAAGATCTCAGCTGTTCATTGATTTCGTTTCAAGACAAATGCATTTCGCTGAATTTGTGGAAAAGTTGTGCTCATTGAAAAGGTGAACAGCAATATGAGGCGATGTATTTCACTTCATAAAAGAGTGGCTATCCAATTGCTCGCTTTTGAATATATAAATTTTGCGAAAATCTTTCGGACTGCATAAATCCCTATCCTCCAAAGCCAAAACAAATCTAAAAAAGAGCATTTTATTTTATAATTTGCTAATATTTGCATATATACGAGTGCTTATGCGCATTCGGAAGAGGATTATGCATGAGTAAATGCAGGCCAAGGCAACTTGTCGAGATAATCTTGCCTGTCTGTCAGCAGTATTATACTCTGTTCACAAATTATAGCACAACCACATATTGACACATTCGGGCACTTAATTTTTCTTTTAATTAATTACAATTGTTTTTAAAGTAAAATCTGGTTCATTTTCTAAGAAAAAATATAAACACCCATTTTTTAAACTATTACAAAATGTACAATGATTTAAAAAGTTTCACCAAAACTTTTAACTTAAAAAAAAAGAAGAAACAAATTTTTGTGAGTTTCCAGTTTTCTGTCAAAGTGAAGTTTCAAGTGTTTGCAAGTTATCATGGATTTTTACTGACATTTTCGTCCATACAACGAAAACCCCTCGATTATTTAATATGAAAGGAAACGCTCTTTGTGTCAGTAAAAATCAGTGGTAATTCGTAGCAATTAGAAACGTTCACTTTGTTATACTAGAATTGAATGAGCTACTTATCTGCATACCCTAAAAAATAAATAATTTTTTTAAAGTTCAAAATTTTATGAAATTTTGATAAACGTTTTCTACATTTTTTATAAAATTAAAAAAAAAATGATTTTTAATGGTTTTTGTTAGAAAATCAACGATTTTTTAATTGAAAAATAGTTTGTAATAATTGGAGGATAAATAAATTGTCCAAATGTGTCAATATGTGTTTGTGCTATGATTTTTGGACCGAGCGTAGTTGACGCGAATCGCGCTATCACTCCTCTTATAGATTGGAGAGGGCACATTTCATTTCTTTCTTGCTGGTACAGGCAATTTGCCAAAACCTTACGCCTGTGGGCTACAACCGTCCTTTTGCTTATTTCGAGTAGATATTGTTAGTCGAAGCATCGTCGACATCATTGCAGGCGGTGTTTTTATAATCTTCGTGATCTTCATTATTTTCATTGAATTATTGTAAAGCAACCCCCTACAATTAGAGTTTGATCTGAACATCAGGAATTTGATCATTTCTAGAAAAATATCGTAAGTTTTCATACTTTCCCAACTTTCAAGTGGCGTTTTCTGTCGTAACAGTTTTTTTTTTCTTTTCTTTCCTAATTGAAGTTCAATAGTTTATGCTGCGACAAAACGTAGAGAGTGAACCATAAAACCTATCTCTTGGGAAAATATTTGGTTGCTTTGAGCTTTATATTCTCAGCGCCCGAAGTTGGCGTTAAACTTAGATACAACAATTCAAGGCTGAATTCCTTGACAGGCAGTTCAAAGAGAACCGTTTCTTGGTCATCCAATAAGCAAACATAAATTCAGCAAACAAAATTTTCATAACATTAAATGTTATTAAAAGTAGATCCCCTACTTCTTGTTGGATGCTTAGGTTTATTTTCAAGCAATAAGCCGCGCCTGAAGCCTCACTGATTACCTTCGATCATTGCTTTTATGAAGGTCTTAAGTCTTTCATTCATTTTCGTCCTTAGGACCATATATGCGATATTAACAAGGTCTATTCCATACTTATCGTTAAGATACCCAGAGAATTCCATTATCTCTTATGTACTCTACAGACAAAAATTAGAGCGTTTTGGTTGAGTGGAAGCCAGTGAATGTCATGCCTTACGATCGATCAGGGCTCATTTTCTTTAAATACACTAACAGAGTTGCGATTCAAAGTCGTTGTTAAGTGATCTCGCGATACCTTAATCATGCCGTAGACGTCTATTGCTAGATTCTCATTCTCGTCTTTGCAGATTCCAGCGTCGCTTTTGAAGCCACTTATTATTTTCTGAAAGCATATTCATACCGCATTGCTGTCTGCCCACCTCTTAAGATTTTCGCATTGTCTTCTTTGTGCCTCTTATTTCCCTTTCTTGAAAATGTGTTTCTCTTCTCTCCGCTTCTCTCTGTATCACGCAATTGATGATGCGAATTGAAACTACTTTCTGTCTTCTCGTCAAATTTGTATTGCAGTTTGCTAGTTTTGAACGTTACAGCCGCTGCTCTTTATTGGCGTTGAACGCAAAAATAAAATGAAAAAGCTCAGCATGCAGTGTGCTGGCCTTACAGTGCGGACAAATGGGGCTTGAATCTCATCGAGTTTTGAAAAGAAGTGTGATAAGGAGATGTGATGATCTACGAAAAAGCTGCTATTGCATTTTTTTTTTATCAAATAAACTCTTCCCCTAAAAAACTGACCCCAAGTTACATATATAAAATGCGTCGTTGTTGAAGGCCAAAATTAAGAAAAACCTATCTCTTGAAATTTGACTACGCAACTTATCTGGACTTATTTCCGTTTTCCAATCAAGCTCTACATAAATGGAGGGGTTCTTAAATGTACAATTTCAAGCAGTGAATTATATTAAGCTGTCGTTTAGAAAACTATTTCTTAAAAGTTGATTTACGATATACAATTGAAAAGAAAATGATAATCATTTTAGATGACACACCAGATTTTTCTTTAACAATTGATACTACTTCGGGGCAGTGAAATTATAATTTGAATTGTAATAATTATTTAATAATTAGTTTCTTATATTTTTTTTTATTTCTTATTACATCTATGTTATGCTGTTAATGTTTAATTCCACATTTTCTGATAAAATTGCTTAAATATTATATCTGAATGCTAAATATGGTTAGGAATTGGTAAATAATTATTCGATTGCGCTTCTACGCTTTGCATGCTTATATACTTATTTAGAAGCATGATTCTTTGAATGATATATGTAAATCTAGTATGTTTTAATTTATTGATAATTTATTTCTTAGTTTACCAACATGTTTCTCTAGCGACCAATGCCCTGTGACAGTTGAAAGCATTCTAAAAATTATCAACTTCTTTAAAGAATGTCTTCCTTGATCTTTTTGTAACTAAAAGTCTAATACAATACTTTGTTCTGCCTAACCCGAGCAAATTATAGTTTCATTTGAATGATGTACTCAAAGTAGATTTTCTTAAATAAACCTACTTATTCTCGAAAAACTTTGGCATTTGGCTCTATCTGCCAGTTATTCACACCTAGTGTGCCATTTTGTTTGTTAATGCATTGGTTTCATTGACCAACTATGGTTGCCGAGTTAAAGCATATTTTCATCGGCGTACAATCATCCACAGTTCCGATATCGCTGCCGCTAAAATTTCTCTGCATTTAATACTTACACACATATGTACATATTCATATACATAAGTCTTGCGGATAATAGTTCGCTTCAAAGCGTTCAAACTCAGTAGCAACGCTCCGGTTTTCTATCCTGACGGCTCTCATCAAGGCGAATTCAATAAAGCGATTTCAATAAGGCGATGTTGAGGAGGCCAGTGTTTTGTTCGGACTTCATGTGAAATTATTTCATTTTCATTGGCCGGCGATGTTAATGTTTTAAGGAACTTGACGGAAGGTCCACCAAATAGCAATAACGAAATGATGTAAATTTGTTGCCACCAGCTTGTCGCATTCACTTTGGCTATCATGTTAAAGCCAAAACTGAAGAAGCCAATTATTGAGTGTAGCTCTCAGAGAGTAGAAGTGAGAATAGAGTGAGGAAGTGGTTGACTGTCTAAGTTCCTTAAATTAAATATATGCATTATGAATAGAAGTTCTTTTCAAAAAGTCTTATGAAGTTGTTGGCTGTCGGTTGCGATTGAATCTTTTCGAGATATCAAGCTTTTCTAGTAACAAATCTAGAAACAGAAATACTGAATATCCAAAATATGCTAGCGAAGTTAGAGGAAAATATTGTTCTTAATATCTACTGAAAAATCCACAAAATAGTAAAGTTCTTCAAATAGAATTAATGCATTATATATTGACGCCCTTTTCAAAATGTCTTCTACTATATGAAATTAATTGATAAAAATAAAAACATCTTCTTCAAAAATTTTTGGAACCTGTTAAAATTGTTTAACAAACAGCTAAAAGCTTTTGTAAAATGTTAGATTTATTCACATGTTACCAGATTATCTGCTTTACCGAGCTTAACTTTAAACACGGTAATCCGTGATTATAAAATAAAACTAGATTATAACGATACGATATCCCTGTAACTCTGTGTTATCTGTGTTATCGATAATTAGTAATGTAAGGCAGCCACGATTTATTTTATGCGCAAGCATACCACAATCACACTTACACAATACAAGCATTACACGCTAAAAAAAAGTAAGTGTGAATGGCGTTATATACAAATGAATCACAGGGTTGCATTTAATTACCTTAAATTACTGTGCCAACCGGTTGATTCACTTCTTTATAAGCTTGTGCCATTATGCCATATATAAACATATTCTGACAACGTAAACCCTAATTATGAGGAATAATATCGTAACACTTATTCGGCATACTTCCGCTACTTTAGTCAAGTTAAGTAACCAAAATATTTGATAGCGGGAATATAAACCTGCAAGTAAGACTGTGGCTGCTCGGCTTAGGTTTCCAAGAGTAATTTACTACATTAGCTAGAAGGTCCGACAAGATCTGAGTAAAAATTAAAAACGCAGCTTGCGCTGCCACATCCTTTGTATACATACAAATCACATTAAGTAATTTTTTTTTTAATTCGCACTAATATTTTTCACACATTTTAACTATTTATATAGTTTTATTTTAAGTATAAGTGTACTTGTGTGTTATCAAGTTGTGTGTATGCCACAGGGGGGTCGCAAACCACTTTAAACGACATCAAATCAAAGGGATAATTCAGAATAATTTGTAACGCAATTATAACCAGCTATCCAAAGTAAATATTGGATAATTCTGGGCATACTTTGCCTTGAGGATAAAACCTATTTCTTATAATAGTTTATAAAGGCAAAGCCTTTACAGAGACAGTTGAGATCGGGTACTTTTTGTTTTGCTGTGAACACACCGGAGGGAAAGGTTTTACACTTTGTATAATATAAATTCGTGTTGGTTTTGGTGCTTTTCTAGTATATTTCACATTTTTCGATAATATTTTCGGTAAATTCGGTACTTTTCTTTTTCGGTATTATTTCGGGGCCTGTTTATACCTAAATTGCGTGACTAGTTTAGAAAAAGCTGTGAATGCTTCAACGAAATATTTCAGAACTAGTCTCGAAATGTACTCGCAATAATCTTTACCTAGTTCCGAACTGATACCAAAAATTTTCTCGACTGGACCGACGAAATTCGGAGGGAATATATTTATTTTGAATTTTGCCGTTTATTTAGCTTTGGTTCTGTTTCGATGAACGAAATGTTGTATTCGACTGAGAAAATTTGTTCTGAATTTTGTTACTTTACTTTTGTATAATTACTTTAAATTTGACGCAGGTGGAAACTCTCTTTGAAAATAATTTTGAAAAAAGTTTTCATAAATCACTTTCGTAGTACAGCCATACTTAGAAAATAAATATATGATTTAACTTATTATTTAATATAAATTTAATGTTTAAAGATGTGGCAACATTCTCTCTAAAAATATTCTTTAAACAGAAAAAATTTACGTTTTAAACACATATTGCGATATTTGATTTAATTTATTAAAATCAGTTTATTAATTTAATTATTTCGTATATTTTCCTTTCTGAGTTTGAAATTAATTTTGTATATCTCGCTAGCAAGCGGTATACAAATTTCAAATGTGCCACGCACTTTTTTCCAATATTCCCATCTAAATGAATACTGTACAAATTGAGTTCATAAAAGTTAAACTTTCTTTTCATTCTAAAGAAAAAAATTTGCTTCATTTTAGACGTCACAAATATTACAAAAAAATTTTTATAAAAATCGATTAAGGAGGGGTTTTTTTAGATTAATTTGTTTTTCAAATCCCTTTTAAACATAAAGGGGCTTCGAGAAACATTTTAATTAATCGACATATTAGTATTTATTTAGTAGGGGTTTTCTCAAAAAAAAAAACGGGAAAACTGTTTTTATATTGGCTTTTTAGTAATTGGTATTTTTTTTTTCGCCGTTAAAAATGGTCTGCGGCCCCATATTATGTATGTAGAGTGGTGCAATTTTATATTCGCTAGTTGGTTTGTAGGTATTCGATTCGTTTGTAGATATTCGAATGTTTCAACCGATTTCTTTACGTTGCTTTCAACTCAATTTTATGCGAACATACTGTTAATTTATTTCTTCTTCTTCTTCATTGCTCTTTGCATTGGTGGCTGAAAAGTTTTGCTAAGAGAAAACGCTTACATACATACATACACATGCTTTTAATTGTTGACGTTACTTACTTAGTTAAAAGAGAGTTGGAAATTGTTTTCGAATGCGCCCACATAAGAAATGTATTAGGTACCTGTGTGTAATCAAAGAACATAAATGTATAAGAAGGGACAACACGTTACTTTAAGCAACGAGTGAATCTCCAGGGGCATGCTTTCTCTTTTGCTCAAATGAATTTTTTGATTGGCTAGAGTAAGAAAGCATGCCCCTGGAGATTCACTCGTTGCTAATAATAACGTGTTGTCCATTCTTATACATTTATGTTCTTTGGTGTAATGTAAATGCCTTCATGAATCAGCTCAATATAGTGCTACATACATACTCGAATATATAGTACATACTTTCATACATACATACATATGTATACTCTTTA
This sequence comes from Philophylla caesio, assembly GCA_963971545.1. Taxonomy (NCBI): domain Eukaryota; kingdom Metazoa; phylum Arthropoda; class Insecta; order Diptera; family Tephritidae; genus Philophylla; species Philophylla caesio. The sequence goes on from OZ020604.1 coordinate 37,951,240, forward strand.
TATGTTTATGTACATTTACGTACATATTTACGCATTACGTTCACGGCGACATTTCATGCCAACGCAAGTTGATTCGATTTGCTTCTAGATAAACATTTAAACACATTTTTCGTACATTGATTCGTACATTGATCGTATTTAGCAGCATTCTTTTAAATTAGTATTGATAAAATAAATAATTCATATACATACATACATACATACATTCTCGTTTTGTATATGAATATTTCGTTAAAAAAAAACGTTTCTATGTGTTCGTTAGCGAAGTAACGGTAACTGAAAGCAAACCATTTTTCGTTTCTCTTTCCTTCTTTCATATGTGCTGTTGTCTTTTTCATTCTTTCTTAATATATTTTAACTAAAAACGTGTGGTAAAAAATTTAAAACTACTTATAATTAAAATCATTTTTTTGCATTAAAAAAAACGTATATTTTTTATATTAATCACATACCATACGTATTAAATAAAATAATCAAATGTGTTGTCTCTGTCTAATGGTGTGTAAATATGTCGCTGTCTTTCTTCATTTTAAACAAAAACAAAAACAAACACGCTCTTTCTGTCTTTCTCTTTCTTTGTGTCTCTTTGTATTTGCTCTCTCTCTCTCTCTCTCACCATCTCTCGATGCCCTATTTGTGTGTCTGTGTGTGTGTGTGTGTGTCTGTGTGTGTGTGTGTGTGTCTCTCTGTAATTGCATAATGTCTAAACAAATTTTACTATAATACCAATTAACCAAAAAAATCAAAAAATATAAATAAATATTAAATTTTAAACCTTTTACAACAACCGTTTTTTGTACAAAACAACACCTATGTATTTTGATTGAAATCCCAAAATCCTTAAATACGCAAATATGTTTGCCTAAAACGACATTCACTCGAAACAAATGTACATGCTCGTACACACATCCATACATACGTATATAGCGTGGCACAATACAACTGTACAATTTACAGAGCACAACTATGCCCATCTTGTCGCTGAATGCGCATAACATACCGACTGGCACCAGCAGCTATTCGGCCTTGGGACTAAGCGGCACCGGCACTGGCGGTTTGCCACCACTCGGCTCGTCGCTAACACACCCCACCTTGGGCAATATGCTCGATACGAGCACATTGCTGGGCACAGTGGGCTTGTCGGGACTGAGCGGCGTGACGGGCGCCTCTACGTTGTATGGATTGGGCGCGGGTGCTGGCATCGGCGGCGGCTTGAGTGGTCTTTCGACTGGCTTGCCCAATTCATATCCCCCACCGTTCATAGATGTCGGTTCGAGCGCCTCATATCCCTATTCATCGGCAGCACTACGTACCGCTACTAAGATGAAAATGCTCGATGAGATCGATATACCGTTGACGCGTTACGGCAATCGCAGCTCACCATGTTCACCGATACCGCCGAGCACGTGGGGCCTGGATGAGTTCACGGACAGTCTGAGTGCGTCTATGTTGCATAATAGGGGTAATTTGGCGTTGGGCGCATTGGATTTGGAAAGTGAGTGTAGGGTTGAAAATGAAAGAAATTAAAAGAATATGCAAGTATGTAAATACACTAATGAAACTCTTTAATTTTGTTTATAGCACGGAATCACAACTTGAATGGCGTGAGCGAACCGCAGGTAGACATGTTGGACATACCGGGCAAAGGGCGATGCTGCGTCTTCATAGCGCGATTTCCATATGATCCTCCAGAGTAAGTACAAACATTTAGACGACCATTTATACATATATTTATAACTGCATAGATAGATAGCTGACGTGAGCTAGTTACTAACAGGCAAAGCTTACTTATTATTATTATTTATTCCTTTCCTTAAAATATATGATGGTGTTTGTTTGCTGGATATCCCAACCTCTTCCCCTTGCCAATAAGGCAGCGTCAGGTTAAAAGCCGACTACTAATCTAAGAGAGAAGCGATTGAGCCGAGTGTGGTTATGGAAAGCTTTCATCATCAACTTTTATCTGGTGATTAGGCACCCACCTAGTATTTACCTCCTCAGTGAGCTCATTTCCTAAGTGTTGTTTAGAGGAGGTAAGAGTTATTGAACCGAGTTCATAACGAATATTTCCTAAACTTTCTTTGTCAGCTTGTCCGCTCAAGAACGCATAGAACCCTCAAGAAGCATATGGATGCCTAAATATTTTAACGTTAGATTTAAGATATTTTATTGAAACTTGACTGTCAGAATAAATAATGACGGGTTTTTCTGGAGGGCCAGAAGTTGTAAAGCACCAACTGCTTTCATTATTTCCGTTGCTTACTCTTTTGTTCAGCATATTACTATAAGTGAAAATAGTCAACGTTCCTGAGTCTAAGCCAGTGATACGTCTCGACTTGTTCCCCTCTCCGGACCTTTGGTGTTCAAAGCTGAGGTCGGTCCGCGACCTAGCCGCCTGACCGCACTGCAGCACACCAAAAGTTCGACAGGCAATGCCAAGCTTCCGAGTGTTATTCTACCATTAAAAAGCACATTTTTTATGTGCAGTTCGGATCAGAAACTGAGCTAATTTTTTATAATAAGGATGAGCACATACAATCCTCACCTCCAGTATCAATCAAACACTTTTTGGAGGTACTGGGGCTGAGTGAGATGCTCTAAGGAACTGAGGGTATAATAGACCCACTGGCGGCAGTGCTTACCTCTATCTCTATCTAACTATTTTACTATTATTATTATATTTGTTACATCTGGTTACATTGTTGACTCAATGCTCTCTCGCTCTCCTTTTTTTCTCTCTCTCTCTTTACTCTGGTTCCTGCTGACCACTCCTACCAACTCCCACTCACTTATGCTACCCGTCTCACTTCTCTGTTTCCGCTCATATCTTTAATATCGTTACCTTCTTTCCCCATCTATCCCATTTGTCTCTCTACTCTGCCACTGGTCTCACTACGCTTTCAACTCACACTCATTCCAAGGCGAATTCAATAAGGTGGCGTGAGGCGCCAGCTGGTTTTTTCGCTTTGGTAAGCATTACGTCAAACTGCTACTTCTGATTGGTAGCCAATATAAATGTCTAATGGTATTTAACATGATGCTCGCCAAAAAGCAAAAACAAAATACTTTTTTTACTTATATGCGGTTACAGCCACCTTACTGAATCCACCTTGCTCTCATCCCTCTCACTTCTCAAAACTCTGATTACTGTTTCCCTACTTTTTCACTACCCACTCAATATAATCTCTCAAATACCGCTCGTATATAACATAAAAAAATTCATGATTTTTTTTTAAAGTATTGGTCTTTTTAATACTTAGTTATATTGTCTTTTTCTCCTCCACCATAGGGAAGCCGAAGGTGAATTATCGCTGTGTGCTGGCGACTATTTACTTGTTTGGACCAGCGGTGAACCACAAGGCGGTTACTTGGATGCCGAATTGTTAGATGGTAGGCGTGGTCTGGTGCCTGCCTCGTTCGTGCAACGCCTAATCGGTATTTAAATACAACCTTCGATGCCTAATCATTCATTTCATTCTAAATTCATATTAATATCGCACAGGTGATGATCTCTTGGAATTCCATCAGGCAGTCCTATCAACACTACGCGATGCCGAGGATGGTTCCATGCAATGTGATACCACATCGTTGCCATCGCTGCCGCCACACAATCCCTTGCTCACACACACCCAGGAGGATTTAGCGCGATTGAGCGAGACGCATACCGATCTAGAGCACGATCAGGATGATATCAGTGATAATGGTGAGCAGACACTTGTACTATTCTTATATTTCCAAATGTTTGTTAAGATTTAAATAACCCGGTGTTGACGATATTGCGCTTAAGTTGGCTTAAGAAAAATGTCTTTTTGTTGGTATTTTGTATCCGTTTTCAATGAAAGTAGCTTTCTTCATGGACAATAGCGTTTAATGCATTGAAAGTGAATAAATAAAATATATTATATTTTATTTGTAAAATATGACCTTCAAATAGACGCATGGCTTAAGCAATTTTAAGCAAAAGTATTTTAAATATATGTATTTAAATTTTAATTTTCAATACTAAATGTATTTATTTAATTAATTTAAATTGTTTCATTTGTTTCGTTACCTTTTGCTTTTGGTGATTTCTGTTGATGTGTTGTTGTAATCTGGATGTCGTTGAAACGTGAGCAAGTATACTCTGAATTGCGTACGAGTTATATAGGTTCATCGAGGCCATTGAGCCAACTGCTTTTAGGTTCTGCACCAGCATTTGAAGGCTAGTTAAATTTGAAAACAATCTAACTACTTAATCTTATTTAAGAGAATATACCTATTCTGTAATCAAGCTAGTAAACAGCAAATCTAAATATGATTTGAGCTAAACCAAAACAGCCGTTGCTGTAGTAATTATTTCTGTAGCTGTCCACTTACTTTAAAATATACATACATATATATATACATACAAGTACACATTTACATATATACATATTTAGTTTTTTAAATTTTTCGTTTGGATTTTCTTGCGAAATTAATAAGCACTCGATCCTTTGGTTAATATAGAATTTTTGATTTCAATTTATAATTTTAAGAGAAGAATATTTTAGTGTTTGTGTGAGCGATCCCGATTTTATTGAGGAAAGTACAATTAAAGAAATCGAAAAAATACTACTAACGAATTGCGAGAACTGCAGAGTAGGTACTTGTTATGATTGCAATTGGATTTTAAATATTTTTCACGAGAATATTGATAAGCCATTAAATTTAACTCGCCTTTTACGAAGGAGTAATTCGGGATTTCGAGATAACTTTTTGGCTATTTCGGGACTTCGTTTTTTGTTATTTTTTAACGTAAAACCGTGAACTTGAAATTAAAAGAGAGTGAATCAGAGAAAGTCCCAAAATGATGCCAAAGAATTCCCGATCTCGTCCCGAAATGATGCCAAAAAAGTCCCGAACCATTCCCTAGCTGATCACGAACTAGTTCCGAACTAATGCCGAAATAGGCCTGGAAAGGTCACGCGCTTCAAAACTTAAAAAGGAATGTGTCCTGCTGACAACACTGTACAACAGGCAAAAACTCCCATTTCTGAATCCGAATCTTAATTCAGAATTTTCGGGTCACCGTGGTTTGTCCAGAAACCGGCGTTTGTAAAAAAAATCAAAATTTTTATTTTTTTTAATCATTAAACAAGTGTAACTAAAGGTTTTTGAGGTCAAGGGATCATAGTAGAACATTTATTTTACCATTTGACCGCATACAGATGTCGCTTTCGTGCAAAAAATGGTGTTTTAGTTCATTTTTACTTATTTCATTTTTTAAAAAAAATTTTATTCAATATAAATTATTGGAATGCAAAATTTTCTTACTAAGTTTGTAAAAAACAACAACAACCTACAATCGCTACAATCAGCTGAGGTACAGGTATTAGCTATTTTGGTGAATATCATTTCTCCATCATCAGACTTCTTTTTGTGACAAGGATTCGAATTTCCACCTTGTCTGTCCGCGGCAGTTGTGAGTAGTTAGTCAGTAAACAAATCGGCTATCGATGCCCTATGCAAACCGATATTATTTGTTACTTCATATTCTGGAAATGAGCTGGTCCATGAACTAATCAACTCCTCGCCACGGCACTTTTTGAATGAAGGCTCTGCCGGCTAGCTCAAACGTTCGCTTAATCAGTTCAAAGAGGTTATCGTCGGCGCGTGGTCTTAAATCAACGAAATGTTGAAGAATCTCGTTTGAATGCGAATTGTTGAGAGATGTTCGCCCAACAGTATAAATGCGATATAGTATCTCTCACCCACAAATTTGACTCCGAATTCATTGCAGATACTTGGCCTTAACTCATTGTCCTTAAAGAGTTTGCTGTGGTCGTCATCAAAAAAAAAAAGAACTCATCCGATGCGCTTTTTTGCTTTCATTGGAATGTCGGGCCCCCAAGCCCTAATCACATTATCAGGTTTTAGGCTATTGCTAACTGGGGTTCCTAAGAGAAATAATGAAATAATGAAAATAAGAGAAAAGGTAACAATATCGTGATAGATTTCAAATTACCATTGGGAATTTCGATATTCTATCCCAAGTTCACCGTCTTCACTCTGTTGGGCGAAGTGCGCCCTTCGTTTATTTTCGTCCAAAACATATAAATCGGACGCGAAAATATAACTTTCCCTCTATTTTTCATCCTAGGATTAAAGAGTAACAAAACTTTAGTTCCCTCTAATAATTTAAATTCTCTATCCTTCATGTGGTGTCTAAAAATGGGTAGACTTAAATCATGGACGAAGTTATACAAATGACCCAGGACGAAAGGCTAGAAAAACATAATTTTTCGGCAGTGGCGTAATTTTTTTCACAGCCATGATTCAGCTGCCATATGGAGTAAAAAGCAAAACAAAAAAAAAAAAGTAAACAAAAATTACAATATAAAAAGTCAGCAATTTGTTTAGGAAGCAATTGAGGTTATTAATAAACAATTTTTAGGCGATTCTTACAAAGCATCTGCCTAAATGTGCTTTGCATATTGAAATAAACATAAGTATGTCATTTGAACTAGAATAAAATAAAATAAAATACTGAAAAAATCTTAAATCCACTTCAAAATTCAAATGCCACTTCAAAAATGTACGAACGAATAATTGAAAAATAACCGATTAAAATATGACATCACCTATGCTTTTTTTTCAAATTCAATTACAAATACACGGTTAACGAGCTGGGTGATCTTTGATAATTGGTTCATGGACCTAAATAGTGAATATCAAAACTAATGTCTTTCCGTTTCTTCAAAACTAATTCATTGCTGAGATATCTCAAAATAGCATTTTAAAACAAATATGTATGTATGTATGTACATTTTTTTGTGCTGATCATAGCCTATAATGAGATTAGGTAAATTTGTCATTTCATATTTTATCACATCCACCCATGGATTCAAGTAACTACATGTATGTAACTACATGCATTACTTACGAAAGACAATTGCTCTTCATTTAATATTGTAAAATAAGCTCGACCATCCCAGAGTACAGCTAGAATTTATTATTATTTTTCCTTAAATCTAACTCTTCCCATTTCATACTCTTGCGTTTCACAGTTCCAGCACCGAAGCACTTGACACTCGAACGGCAATTGAATAAAAGTGTGCTCATTGGTTGGTCACCACCGGAGCCTGTCGGTTACAATCTCATCGACAGCTATCATGTCTATGTGGACGGCGTGTTGAAAGTAACAGTCAAGGCAAACGAGCGTACACGAGCACTTATCGAGGGTGTGGACTCGAACAGGGTAGGTAATCGCCGTTTTTGGATGGTAATTATGTAAATTCAACTTCCATCTGACCGTACAGCCCCATCGCATCAGCGTTCGTAGTGTAACGCAAAATCGTCAGACATCACGCGATGCCGCTTGTACTATGATCATCGGACGCGATACATCGCATCTGGGTCCATCAGCGGTACGCGCTTCGCATATAACGTGTTCATCGGCGGTAATTTCCTGGCTGCCGGCCAACTCTAATCATCAGCATGTGGTGTGCGTGAATAATGTGGAGGTACGCACGGTGAAGCCAGGCGTGTATCGGCACACCATTACCGGGCTGGCCCCGAGCACACAATATCGGGTCACTGTACGCGCTAAACATTTGCGTGCACCGGGTGGACAACCGACACCGGGACGTCCGCAAGAGGAGGCACCAGGTGCGTATGCTGACTTCCGCACGTTGACCAAGGGTTTGCCCGATCCGCCACAGGTTAGTTTCTGTAGAGAGTTCATGCGAATAAGAGTTATTAATTGTGCTGTTTATTTTAATTTTAGGATATCCAACTTGAGGCTGGTCCCCAAGATGGTACCATTCTGGTGACATGGCAGCCGGTTAACCGGCCAACTTCTTCTGGCCCCGTAACCGGCTATGCTGTGTACGCCGATGGTAAAAAAGTGACGGACATTAATTCACCAACTGGGGATCATGCGCTCATCGATATCGGCAAATTGGGCGTTTTCAATCCACGAGCGGTCACCATACGCACCAAATCGCGAGACGCACAATCGGCTGATAGTGCACCGATACTAATACCAAGTAAGTGAGTTGTTGTACTTTCGAAAGTGCATCTTATTTTAGAAAGTTTTTCAAGTGTTTTAAGTAAACTTCAAAGGACATCGGGAAGACTCTTGTTGAGTGTGAATGGTTATTTATAAGACGAAAATAGCTGACATAGACCATCAAAATCGTACACAAAAAAATTGGAAACTCGCTGAAATTAGTAATAACTCTTAATGACTCTCTGTTTTGCACTCTCTTTTTCGAGAATTTTACTCATTTCGTATTCCACGATAGAAATGCTAGTGCCGCTGGCGTTGTTTATATCTAAAACCTCGCTTCTTAAGACTTTAGAGCACAAAACCATATTATTCAGAAGAAACAGAGCGCGTTGAGGTAAGCTTAAGGACCAGTTTTTCAGTGCAAGTTGACTCTGTTTGTCGTTTAAACTAAATTTAAACTCAGTATGCAGTTTTCCAGTCAACTTTTAACGGAGTTTAAATTAAGTTTAAACGGCTGATCTCGCACCGTTAAACTTAGTTTAACTTATCAGCTGTTTGCTGGCTACTTCGTTTTGGTTGCAACAAATTTAATTAAGCGCAAGGATACTAAGTTTAAAATTAAACTGAGTTTAATTTAACTTTGTTTAAATTGAGTTTAAACCGGCACTGAAAAATTGGCCCTAAGACAGTTAACTTTTGGTGAGTTCAAGTGTGCTAAGTTAGCGTTTGAAGAATTTAAGTGTGATGATTTTGGAACCAATGAACTTAAGTTGGGTAAATTTAGATGTGTTGAACTCAGGTGTGGTGAGTTAAGGTATAGTTAGTTTAGATTTGGTTAGTTTAAATTTAGCTATGATGAGTTCATATAAAACAGCTGAGTTGAGGGTTGAAAATTCAGATATTTAAGAGGAAGCACTCGTACGACACGTTGATATTTTGAAATAAAGCTCAAGATGTTTTACTTAAAAAAAAATCTTAAAATTTTATAAATAAGCTCACACCTAATGCAGTTCTTAACCAAACATAACATAACATTAAAGAACATAACGTAACGTAAAATTTCATTAACATAAAACAACAAGAGTTTACGCGTGTTGAGTTTAGTTTTCGAGAGCTCGGTAGTGGTGAGTTCAAGTACGGTGAGCAGAAGAAGCTTTAAATTCCCAACAATTTCCATTTGCACCAATCCATTGGTAATTTTCAATTTACGACCGAAAAAGTTTCACTTCAATAAAAAATTAATTTTGAAAGTATTTTTGAGAATAGATACTTTCTTAATGTTCATTAACTAGCAATCACATTCCATGGGAGTATTATCTAGGACTAATTCTCTCTCAATTTGCAAAAATGTTTTTGTTATTTTAATTAAACTTCACTTTACTACTCGAATTTAAAAAATCATTCGTATTTATTTCAGACATCGTTCGAAGCGCTGTCGGTCGTCGGGGACCTCAACAAATGGGCATGGGGCCGCAACAAATGCAACCTGGACCACACGGCATGCCCGGCCAGATGGGAATGCCAGGACAACCGCATCAGCAACAACAGCAACACATGATGGGTCAGGATCCGCATCAATATGATCCGAATCAGCAAATGCAGCCTGGACAACAGCAACAACAGCAGCCTGGGCAGCAACAGCCAGGACAGCCGGGACAACAGGTGAGCTATACAATGCATAAATGACAAGCTACGAGGAAAATTAAACTGAATAAAACAACAAAACAAGAAAACAATACACAGACAAAGTTTCAAATGTCGATAAACGTCGACTGCACTTTATTTAAAATTACACTGAAAAACATACTCACAACAACGAACAAACTAAAAACATTGTAAATAATTAAAGCGCTGCGCACTTTTTTGTACAATCCAAACAAAGTTATTTATAACTTTTTGTTCGAAAATTAATTGGTATTTGCGAAAAATCTTTCATACTATTTATTTGACTTCTAAGTGTTGTATAATTTGGAAAAGAAAGAAATATTTAATTCAAAATTATTATATATAAAATCATGCGCTGTACATACTCGATGTTCTTTTCGAACTTGTGTATATACATACATACATACATGCCGAAAAAACGAAGTTCGAAATCCTTAATTTTATTTAGTTTTCAGTTTTTGCTTGAATGCAATGTACACCTTAAGAAATATAACATAAAAGAAAACACCAAAAATACGCACAAATTCTTTGAGCACAAAATACTAACCCAACAGAAAAAACTAACTCTTACTTATTTTGTGTAAACAAGTATAAATATTATTAAAAACACTAACGAATTATTTATAAAATAATACACAGAAAAAGTTTGGGAAATTTGGTTTGAAAAAATGTGTTTTTCTTAAGTTTGCGTTTGCATCAAATTTATTTTTGCCATTAACTTTCGAAACCACTTGACTTAAATCTGTTTGTCATAAGTAAGCACCAAGAAAAAAAAATATTTATATGCATATATGTATGTACAAGACAAAGTTGTAAAAATCGCAACTGAATGTTTAAATTTTCGATTATTAAACGAGACAAGCGAAATAACGAAGTGGGAGAGTGAAAAATGTGCACATTTTTTTAACATTGTACTCGTAAAAGATAGAAACTTTTTCAAACAGCAACAGCTGAAATTAAATGAAAAAGAAAAGAATAAAAGTAAACAAAAGATACAAACACAATTCGAAGTCAAACTAATTTTGAAACATTTAAAAAAGGGGAGATAAATGTTAAATAAATAAATAAAACAAGTCTAATTAAATCATAATAAATAATTATTTTAAAATATATAAAAATTTAATAAATAAACAAATAAATAAAATTGAATTAAAATAATGTTAACAATTAAAAATAATGCAAAAATTTAAACAAAACAAAAAAGGACATGTAATATAACGGCAGGGTTATTGATTACTCATGAATTTTGATATGTAAGCATCCATTGAAGGCTCAGGCAAAGTTAATTTCATTTCTCTGCATACATATCGTAGCGCCGAATTCACGAACGCACGCATTTTTCTGAACTTTTTCGGTAAAACCGACATTGGAACAGTTTGGAAGACTGAGCTCAGTGCTGATGGGGATTTCTCGACAGAGGACCCCAATATCAACCTTGCCTTCTTGTTTCGACCCTTCTGTGAAGTTGTCCATTGCTTCGTTTTCCAATATCCGCGCTCTACACAGTCTTCCCACGAGACAATGCGAATGAAAAAGGTCGTCCTAAATGCATTTGGAAAAGTTTATCCAATGTGTGGATTAGCGGTGTCCATCTTTTATCATTCGCATGGTTCATCGAGTGTAATCCTTAAGGTTATAAATATTTTGTTGATTTCGATTATTCTTTTAATAAGTGAGCGGGCCTACCGAACCTAAGACTTTTCAACTAGTTCTCTAAAATGCAAATGTCAGCCTATGCGGCAACCCTGCCACAAAAACGCACTCAAAAAGAGCAAGAAGTATAGAAATCTAATTTCGGGCGATGTATTTTTGCATGGACGGTGCCCATAATTTAATAAAAACCCCGTTTCTTTGCTTCAAATCGCTGCTAGTATTAAACTTTACTCAATTTCTTCCAATAAATGCTTAAAACCGAAGTTTTTTTGCATTTTTCAAAATTTCCATTATATGGAAGTTGGGCGTGGTTATGGTCCGATTTTTCAGGGTTTAGCTCGATTCCTCTATTCATTCTGATAATTTTAGTGTATACATATAGATATGTCTATATCTATCTCGACTACTTTTTACTGTTACAAACAACCGTTATGTGAACAAAATTATAATACCCACGTGTACAAGTACGCTCGGGTATAAAAAAGCAGCCATAATTGAGTAGTCAGTCATTCGCGAAAACTTCAATTATTAAGACGCTAATTAAAGCAATTCTCAATCAATACATTCATTTTAATATAATATCTGAAAGAGTTCGTCTTCTTATTTGAATTACATGAATGAGACGGTATCCTGACGATTAATGCTAGTGTTTGTTGTCTTTATTGTCTCACTTTCTCAATTGCGGGTTTGCTTTATTGAGTCCAGATCACGTTGCTTTACTAAAGAATTGGTTTTGAGGTCTGAATGGTTAGCTGATTTCTGGAGAGTTTTTCTTACACTCTTCTAAGGTAATATAAAAAGAAATAACTTAAATTACTATATGTCTTAAAATAAAAAAAAGCATAATTATTTCAAAATATTTAATGAAATAAAATAATTAAGACTAAAGAAAATTTAATTAGTGTACCATATTTTTAACTTTTTTTTTAGTTTCAATATTGTAGTTTTTTTTTCAATACTTCATTGTTTTCATTTACTATGTTTTTATTTAATTTAGCAAATTAAATTAATGTTTTATTAACTTATTTTGTTTTATCTTACTTTAAACTTATGCTTAAGATAAAGAATTAAAAAAAAAAAATTTAAATAAAAAACTGACATAGTTCTTTGAAACTGAACTAAATATACTTTATTATATGTTGCGCAAAATTTGTTTGCAAGTTTTTTCGTTATACATTTTACATATGTATAATAGGGTGGTCCAAATAAGGCCGGAAATTTAATGCTCTCAACTTGTTCTATATCGAAAAATTAAAACTTTTTATGTAGAACTAGAAAAAACTTAGAGGCCGATCTAGACGCTCAAAATCTCCCATATATTTTATATGGACAAAAAAGCAAGTATTCGTAGAAATTGTATGGAATCTTTGAAAGTCAATCTTTTACAGTTGTTTCTCTTCAAGAGACTTCAAAGGATATTAACTTATTGTTTGTTTGCAAAATTTTTATTAATTATTTGTTATAGGTCATCGATTTACCGACCAAAAAACAACTTAATATAAAATATAATTAAATAGTTAATAATAAAAAAATTTAAAAAAAACATTTAATTATTAGCTTTGAAGTCTCTTGACTTCATCGATTGAAAAATATTGCTTTAAATGTTTTCAATAACGTATCTTTAAAAAAATACAATTTTTTTTATTAATCACATGTTTTGAATGCTTTGGGAGCAATAAAAATATTTTGTGATTTTAAAACAAAAAATTGCAACATATTTTTTCGATAAAGCACAGTTCGAAGGATGATTTTAGTTATCTCCAAATATATTAGATATATTTTGGACCACCTCAATGTATCAACTTGATAAAGTAAAATCTCTCTTTCTTTGCCATAGAATGAAATTCCAGAGTATGAAAAAAACACCCTTTATTTCACTCTCTCAATAGCAGCGCCACACTGCAGTTAACGCTAGCTCTCTCTCTCGCTCTCCTTTACATTCTTGTTCTTTCACTGTCTTTCTCTCAAACTCACTTTTCTCGCTAACACTCCAAACCGTCCTCTTACAAAACTTCTTTAAAATTTTACTGCACTAAATTTGTTTTGCAATGCGTTAAGTTTTATTTAAATGTATTTTCTTCATTAGATACAATTTTGAAAACATTTTCGTATGCTAGTTAGTGATTAAAAACATTATCAATTTAAAGAAAAGAAGAAAATCAAACGAATATTACTAACAAAATGCATTTGCACTGAATTCACAATAAATTGTTTTTAATGCAAAACTCACCAATTTATTGTCCCTGTTGTGAAGAGTCCCATGTTTTGATTCCTAGTTTAGCAACAAAAAAATTATGAAAAAGCGTTCTCGTAAAATGTATGTACATATGTAAAATTTGGAGTATGATTTTCAATGTTTTTAAAAAAATAATTCATAGGCATATGCAATTTAATTGATTAGAATTCTTTAAGCATGTCTACTAAAGTTCGAAATTTTACCATTGAAAATTTAGTTAAAATTTCTGCAATTAATGCATATTTATGAAAACTGTTTATAACCATTTTGTAAGCGTTTTTTTGTGATGATCCAATTGAATGGTATTTCATTACCAAAATTATGTGCTCCAAGAATATAATTGAAATATTTGCCATTTAAGATTTCCAAAAATTGTCATTTAATTTTCAACTACAAAAACATACATAACTATTAACATTATAACAAACAATCAATCAAACAATCAATCAATTCAAAAAAAAAAAAAAATCGAAATCAAACCAACCAACATTTTACAACAATTTTCATAAAACTCAAACGCATCCATCTGTGATACTCGCACTGCAGCCTGACGGAAGCCACGGCTTATTAGGTGGGCTGCTCGGTGGCCTCTTCTCAAAACCCACTACTCAGAGTCAAGTGAATCAGAATATCAATGTAAGTTACTCACCCAACAACACATACGTACTTAAAACACATACTTACTTAAATACTTACTTACTTATTTATTACTTCCTTACTTGCCTCCTTAAATTTAAAATTTAATTAATTATATTATGAATTTAAAAAAATATACTACTAAAATACACTTTGCTACATAAAAACTTAAATTTAGTTTTATTTTACTACTAATATACACTTACATTTAGCGGCTAGTGTTGCTAGCGTTTACAAACAAATATTTATTTTAGTTTCGTTTTTCAACACTGGGTTTTTTCTTTCTGTATCTACTAGCTAATACTAAATGATAACCGAATGCATTTGAATGCTAAACACAAAGTTTTGATATGTTTTGGTATAAAATGGATTTTTTTTTAAATACTTACAAATACTACAATTACATAAGAACCGCTAATTTACAATTTCTTTACATACATACATACATACATATATACATCAATACTGAAGTACATTTTCTCACACACTTTGAATAACTTTTAAAGAGCTCCAACAAGTATTTCTCATTTCGTTAATTTTGCTTGCAGCACAACAATAAAATTACTGTGAACACTGTTTTAAACAAATTTATTTATTGAAATGCAGATAAACTGCATTCTTGGTTATGTTTTATCAAGTCATTTCTTCAAGATATTTGCTTAAATAATTTTTAATTTTTTTAAAATTAGAATTAGGACCGTTGTTATAAAAGCTATCATATTTGTGATTTTTGGTATTTCGTTTTTTCAAATACCCCGTCTCCCAAGCCAAAAATTGCGATTGAAATTGAGATTAAAAGTTCTTGAAGCGTGTAAAATGAGGGTAATAATTATTTGTTTATCAGCCGTGCTCCCAGTTTCACATTTCAATTTCACAATATAATTTTAAAAATTTCCTGTGAAAGTGATTAGTGTGCTCTCAGTTTCACAAATTTCTTCGCATATCAGGTCATCCCTGTCACACATATCGGTTATCGTTGTGGCAATTCACAAACAGCTGTTGTTGAAATTTCCCTGTCGGATTCAGCTATGTATGCTTTTTTGAGGAGTCATCAGCAAAACACTTAAAAATACGCACATTTCAATGAATAACTAATACAGAAATGTCATAAATGGCTTCTACAAACATCAAAGAATATTTAAAAAAATTTTCCAATCGAAAATATTTAAACATTCACATACTTTTTGTCATTTACTTTTCATTTCACATACAACCAAGCATTCGGATTCAATTCACAAAAATGTATGTGAATTTGAAATTGGAAGCACCAAACATGTGATTTCAAACCGAATCCACAGGGAAATTTGTGAATGTGAAACTGGGAGCACGGCTGTATAAGTTTCCTTCCCTGAACAGAAAAAACGATACCTTTTTTAATCGATTAAAGTTAAAAATTTTGTAAGCCAGTACATCCAAAAAAAGTGTATGGAACAACAAAACTAAGTTTAGTCATTACTTCATGCCTTTGCGTCTCTCTTTTTTTTTTTTGAAAATTTTTACATTACCTCGGTTATTAAGTCATAAAGTCATAAATTCTTAGATACATACATACTCGTACATACACATAAGTAAACACTTTGTACATATTTCGCTTTTAGATTTGTGTTTTTTGTGAATTTAGCGGATGTGTAGCATTTGAAATTACGTCACTTCTTCTAAGTTACCCCCCTCAATGAGTGTACACTAGTTGTTTTTCCTCGTGTAAAAACCCCGATTATTTTTTTTATTGAGTTTTAAGCTAGTTTTCCCGAACAAGAATTAATGTAATGCAATCACATGGAAGGTATCAATGAAAACGAAAAAAGTTATTTTCCACACTGAAAGAAGTGGCTAGTGTCTAAATATTACGGGAAGAGCGATTTAAATTACCAAACATGTCATAAAATTTGAATGATATACATACGAGTACTTATGCAGTTTTCCAAATTTCTTTTCACAATTCCTTAAGGATACCGCGCACACTCAAATAATGCTTAGTTATTGAATGAAAGTCTATGCCAATGCAGCTAAAACATTTCATCCCTAGTATTTCTAGAAATATATATTCGTAGTTCAATAGTTTTTAGTCATATCTCTTATAAAATAAAAATAAATAAATATGAAACCTGTATTAATGTTTTTCAATATCATCTCCCTTTAAATGAATAAACTTTCTCAGTGTTTCACTTAGTGTTTCGTCGAGCTTCTCCTAACATTTGCAGTGCGCGTATTTTTATTCTTCCACAAAATGGGGGACGTACTATTTTGTGCCGACCCCGAACTACAGATGTATTTTATGAGAAGCTTTTTTATGGCAGAATATAAAACTATTCTATGATTTAGATTTTAATTGCTCGGCGGAGATTCGAACCTCCTACCCAGTGGCATATCGAGTAATAGCACGCACCGCAATTCTTTGTTAAAATAATACTAAAATACTAGAATACCCAAAGTAGCTGACTTGAGATGAGTGAGCGACGCCACTCCAAAGAATTTGTTATCTGATTAAGGATCATAATAAATAACATTGGTTTTGTCGCTTAGTTACATTTAAATATGTAACTTTTTTCAGCCGATTAAAAAATTCTCTCAAAAAATATTTTTTCAAAATAATTCGCACACTTTATTTTCCAACCGCTGCAACATTAACCAAAAATGCGCGTCCGAATGCGGGTTAAACCTTTAATGCCGCAATATACAAAATTTTTTTTAGTCAAATATTTTAACTCCATGCTGATTTGGGTTTCCTATCACTATGAGCCGCAAGTAGGTTTGGGACCTACCTTTACGTGGTCTTCTTCTTACCAACCGGCTTATGTATGATTCCGACCACTGTTGTTATTAGAGGCTATTGTATAGTTTTGGAATTCTAAAAATTTTCGGAATGACTTCTCTACTTGCTGAAAATTTGCATCTGTAATGTTTTTCGGAGCCTAGCGTCAAGAAAATTCTTCGCTGCTTAGAGCAAACTACTCATCCAACGTCAGAAGTGGGAGTATCAATTAAAAGCAGGAAGATAAACACATATGGAAAAAGAGTTTAACATGAAAGTAAAAACTAGTATGTATATTAACAAATGAAAGCATTTTAACAAAAACGAAGTGATCTCTTTACAGAAGAAATTTATTGCCTAACCCAAATTCTAACCGCAAAAAAGAATTTAATATATGCCGTTTAATTAAAACAATTTTTTTTATTGATTTGTATTGTTTTTTCTAATAAATCCCGAAATATGTTAGGAAACGAGAATTGTAATATTTCGCATTCCGAAATCAAGCGCTTGCCAAAATGGCTCGGGTTTGAATGACCTACTACATAATTATATCGAATTAAAACTCATTCGTATCAAATCTTATGCTTAGATATATATAGTAAATTTTTTTTTGAAATTTGTAATTATTATTTAGGTTAATTCGAAGTTTGGTTCTATGAAGTTTTTCACAAAAAGAGTCATACCAAAATAATTGTGTCGTACCATATCTAACCTTAACGCTTTAGTTTTCGCAAACACATGTAAACAAACATACGCATTTCATATATCCCATCTGCCTTTGTAACTGTTTCTCTTTAGGTATTAAATTTTCCATATTTTCTTTCGTTCTGTAGCTTTAAACTATCCTTTGAACTATGTTTCTTAACTTAACAAAATATCAAACGTATGTACATCCTCTCATTAATGTAATGCGCATTTTAAATACTTGTAAACATTTAGTTTGGCTTCTTTTTTAAGTTAAAAAAAAAATACAAATTCATGAATTAATTATTTTGTTGAAAAGCTCAATGCGAATCGTTGCAACTGTGAAAATGTTTATGCAAACAAAAAAAAAAAGAAAGTATAAAATCGTAGCATTAAATCAACTAAACCAAATTTCAAAATTTCTTTACAAACGAAATCATTCCTGATTTATCATTGCTTAAAAATATTCATTCGCTCAACTTAAAAACAACAACAACAATCCATGCGAAACGGACGATGCAACAATAAACCAACAAATCTGTCCAATCGTCCAACAATATTATCTACGAAATGGACGATCCAATGCTAAACCGGCAAAAAATCTCTCCGCTCATCTAATAACAATCCGTATGAAATGGACGATCCAACGTTGAACCAATAATTCCTTCCCATCGTCTAACAAATATCTTTGCGAAATGGACGATCAAACAATAAACGAACAAATCGATTCGATCGTCAAACAATTACTTTTTCTCGGTGAACGACCCGACGATGAACCAACTTGCATAAACCACAAAAACAGGGCTATCAACCGGGCACAGGGCAACGACCGATGATGCAGGGCCGACCACCCGGTACACAAATGATGGGTGGACAACAGCCAGGCCAGCAACCGTATGGTCAACAAGGCCAAATGGGCGCGCCACGTTTCCCCGGCCAACGAGGACCAGCGCCGGGCCAAATGCAGGGACAAATGCAAGGTCAAATGCCCGGTCAAATGCAAGGTCAAATGCAAGGTCAAATGTCCGGTCAAATGCCCGGGCAAATGCAGGGACAGATGCAAGACAAAATGGGTGTTCAGATGCAGGGTCAAATGGGCGCTCAAATGCCCGGACAGATGCAGGGTCAAATGCAAGGTCAAATGCAAGGTGCTATGGGTCCGCGCGGACCACTCAATCCGCAACAGCAAATGCAACAACAACAACAACAACAACAGCAGCAGCAGGCGCAAATGGGCATGGGACCCGGGCAACAGCCATTAACCCAACAACAACAGCAGCAACAACATTTGGCGGCACAAAAGAAGCCCCGCTATTTCGTTGCTATGTTCGACTACGATCCAAGCACAATGAGTCCTAATCCAGATGGATGCGACGAAGAACTGCCATTCCAAGAAGGTGATACAATTAAGGTAGGTGGTAGTTTTGTGGGGTAGCCAATAAATTAGAATACACACATACATTTGTACATTTGCACAAATGTATGTATGTAGTAGATGTATAGATGTATAGGTGTAGTGCACAGGGTTGCGGGTGACTATGAAATTACATAAATACAAATACTTACATTTAATACAAATACAAAGTATGAGTACGGAGCCAGAAACAGAAACACCAACACCATTGTTGGTGTATCATTAAGGTGAGCGTGCTGCGGAGCGCTAAGCATGAACAAAGACTGGTGTTTGGAGAGGTGGTAATTGAAAGGCCGGGCTTTGGAATTGAAAAGGTAACAACAAGGCATTCACACTTACATATGTACATCCACCGACAAATTCGCTTTTAAGTTTTTCTGTGTTTCTTGAACAATCGGAGCGTACTTGAATCGGTAATTGTAATCGGGTGTTTACCTACACACACATACTCGTATACCTAATTTTTTTTTTTTAACGAATTACATGCATATATTTAGATTTAAAATAATTTCACACACTTTATTAAAGTTGCATGTCTTAATCGTTAGTTAGTTGCTATACGATATTTAATCATCCGCTGTAGTCTTGTGTTGAGTATATGAAAACTCAAAAAAAAAAAAAAATAATAATAAACAAACAATTATTTGGAGCGTTCTCCATATATCTATTTAAAATATATGTATGCATATGTATTTGTTCCTTGTATGTTTATTAGGAGTACTCGTACATAAGAAAATTTTCATAAATCGTTTCCTCGCGCCTTTCCCTGCGCATATAAAAATAAAGAAAACTTTCACTCTCTATTCCACATAGGTTTATGGCGACAAGGACGCCGATGGCTTCTATTGGGGCGAGTTGCGTGGTCGCCGCGGTTACGTGCCTCACAATATGGTTACTGAAGTGGATGATGGCACCGGCGGTATGGGACCGTTGCCGGGAGGGCCACCACAGCCCGGCGGACCGGGCCAAGTGATGCCCGGCCAAGGTGGTCCGCAGCAGAGTATGCGCAATGTGAGTCGTGATCGTTGGGGTGACATCTATGCCAATATGCCAGTGAAACGTATGATCGCACTGTACGATTACGATCCGCAAGAGTTGAGTCCGAATGTGGATGCCGAGGTGAGTACTTAAGCGAAATTTAGAATATTGTACATCATATTACAGTACTTTTGCTGTAAACGGTATGCTGTTGAGTGTGTTTGTTAATGTTTAAAAAAAATACTGTTGTTGTTGTTGTTATTATTGTTATTTAGAGTAAGCAAGCCAGTTCCGGTTTCTTAGGTGGTTTTATAGATGATCTCTTTGGAGCACCCCAACCAATCAAAAAAGTGTCACGTAAAGTGAGTGATTTGCATAATTTGTTTTTCGCTTGCTGTAAAACTCTCAATCCGAACACTCCCTTATTTGTAAAACGCTAGAAAATTACTATCGATTGATATACGAGTGTAATTACAAGGTGGTCCATATAGTGGTGATGAAATTATTACATCCTCTGCGACATCTTAAACTTAACATTTTTAAAACATTGAAAAATGTGCCATCGCAAACAAATCTTCTGTAAAATATTGTAAAATCTTCAATGCAACGCCGTATGGCATCTCTAATGTAGCAAATAAATGAGAATCGCGCTGGGAATCTTTCGCGAAACGAAATTAATCACTTTACGCTTGAACAACGATGTAAAATAATAATAATTGCGAAGCCAGCCAAGGTAGTTATACGAATAAACGTGACAGTTTTAATGTTTGTTGGTTTTTTTTTTAAATAAACACCAATATGGACCACTTGTAACTAAACTTTATATCCCGGTTAGAGTTTGGGATACCCTTATTCTTATAGTGTGAAGCCCTTAATATTAGGAATCCCTTTATATGCGAGCTTCTGATGTTCATTTGGTATACCAAAAATGTACAGGGTAACATCAGTTAGTGTCTTCTTGAGTTACTAAATAAAAAATAAGAAAACTAAGTATTACATAGGTCGCAGTGAAGCTTTTTTTTCAATATAGCCTCTTCTTCGTAGTAATATATAAACATACATAAGTATGCCAAGAAACTTCTTTAAATTGTCAAATTGTATATACATACATACTTCTGCGCCACTTTATTTGACTGCTTCTACGCTTTGAGCCAAAGCCAAACAAAAATCCCCAGTTCATTCCGTTTGTGCCTTTTTCTGCGATATGAAATAAAAAAAGTCCGATGCTCACGATTTTACACTTGATATACGGCGCGTATAGTATAGTAAGTTCCAAAAAGGCAGCATTTTCTCTATTAACTGAAATTTACACACACAGCAAAGATTATCTTCGAAACATGCATTAATAAAATTACTTTGTTCCCGTTCTCTTAATTCAATGACTTTGGTGAGCTATTTACTTGAACCCAAAATCGGCTTTTCCTCCTTTAATTCCCAGCGCCACTACGTAGGGCTAGTGCATTTGTTGAAGGAAATATGTCGTTGTTCCATTTAGCCAGAGCAGAGCATACGATATAATAAGTCTCACTAGTTTGGTTTCGGAGCTCAGCTTATGAAAGTTAGTCGTGACTGTCTCTAACAGAACGCTATTGAAATCTCCCTCAATATCGAGAGAAAATTTCTGACAAAGTCCTTAAAAACCTTAAACACTGAGGGAATGCTGATATCTCAACACAGCTGCTCTAAAGAGATTCCATTTTTATTTTTTCATCATCTGATATCCTCTCTCCAAATACAAAAACTATATCACTATACTGATGATAAGGAAATATTAGTATATTGAGTTATTCCAACAACCAATAAAAAAAACAATTATCAAAACGAAAAATTGCAGATTGCGCACTTGTATTCATGTATTGTTTTTTATTAGCACTCTTCAAACTTAACAAAACTTAAAAAACTACATACATATAGTTAAATAGTAGTAGATTTTTCTTAAGATTTTGTCCTTAGAGAAAGAAAAAAATTGAATCGACTCTAGAATCAAAATAAAAATATTTGATCCTATTTGAAAGATTAAGTAAAGAGCTGAAGAAGATGGAATAAAAATTTTGTTGTCATTCTATTGAGCAAAAGAAAAAAAAATTGCTGACATAATAAATTTACTATAAAACTTATAATAATCAAAAGAAAAATTAATTCTTTAGCTCGGCAAACTGTGTTTATTTGTATCAAAGCTGTGAATGAATTCATTTTGGCATGTGCCGGGAATCGTTAAATTTGAATTTACCTAACAGTTTCAAATATACTTAGGTAACTTATATAAAAGCTAATTCTTTTGTATGTAAACCAAGCATCACCAATGCGTTATTAACAACATATGTTAAGTGACAAACATAGTGTGTGGAAGATCAAATGAATTAGTTGTTAGTAGCAGATATTTTATATATAATAATCTTCGCCGACTCGCATAGAGAATGAAATAATATTCAAAAATCACATAAAACGTACTGCGCGACAAAATGATAAAGTCACCACGTTTTGT
This sequence comes from Philophylla caesio, assembly GCA_963971545.1. Classification (NCBI taxonomy): domain Eukaryota; kingdom Metazoa; phylum Arthropoda; class Insecta; order Diptera; family Tephritidae; genus Philophylla; species Philophylla caesio. The sequence continues at coordinate 37,973,712 of OZ020604.1, forward strand.
GAATTTATTTTTAATTAACATTTTATCGCTCAAGTGCACTATACGAAGTCATAAATAAAATTACAGAAATCAAATAAACTCCCCCAAATACATTGCCTGAAAGTAATGTACAATTTTTTGTCAACTTCAGCCGATTGTGTGGGGCCCGCTTAAGTAATTAAAATATCGACAAGCAACCATTTCATGCTTTTGCTTTAATACATATACTAAAGTCGAATGGGTTATAACAGCATATTCAAATTGTTCATGAAAAGTTGGCGAATTAAAAAAAAACATTTCTTCGCCAACTTAACTCCTTTTTGTTGATTAATCGAAAAAATTGTATTTTTATCAATCACAATCATGATGAATCAAATAACTTTTAATATTATAATCGATTATAATTCATGATTATTAACATTTATAGAAATCGTAAAAAGAGTAGCCGGAAAAAGGGTTGCTGGCCTTTCAGCAAACTTACGAGTATACAAAAACTTTTATTCCATCTTTGAACAAGATACAAATTCCAATAAGTTACCTTATTTTATCTTATTAGCTATTACAAATTTAAATAAAAATTTATTTCCTGAAAGTTTGTAAAACCTCTGTATTCACAGTACTCTCTGAACCCGAAAAATTAGTTCAATAATCGAAAAGTTCGGCGATTGTAACAAAAATCACTGATTTATAACATTTGACAGTTGGTAGAAGGACTCGTGGGGGAATCAAGTGTCAAAATAACAAAATTAAAAAATACCAATTGCAAATATTTACAGAAAATATATACACTCGCGGTGAAATTTCCTGTAAATACTCGTAGATATTCCTTGTATGTTCAATATTTGTTTGAAATTTTAAGAGACCGTGTTTTGAGGGAAAATATGCCATCTTCTAGCCATGGCAAAATAAAAAGAGACAATTCTTTTAATCAACGTCCGAAAAAAAACCTTGTCCATATTTGCGGTTTTAAACGTAAGCTTGAATTAAACGAACGAGGTGTCGCTTGCATTCGTAAAATATTTTCGAAGTAAGGCTTTCTTTTGGAGATACCCGTTAAAATAAGCCGTTTGCTTAACCAAGCGATAAGGTTACGAACGAAAAATTGCAGCCTACGACAACTCCACTTAATTTTTTACCGCAAAATTTTTGGCACTGTATCTCTGTGAGTTTTTTTTTTTCTCTTCATTCGTTCATCTGTGCTCGCACTCTAACTGCATACAATTTACGAATCAGCTGTTTCGAACACATTAACTCACTTTCGAACGAAATTTTTCGAACTTTGAAAAATTTTCGCGTTCAGAGAACAATGTATTTTAACCCTTCCTCATTTAACTGCAATTTCTTCTTCAATAATTTATTCATTTGTTTTTTTTTTTTGTAAACTCACAGCAGGTGGAATTGAGCTTCAAAACGGGTGAAATTATACTCGTTTATGGTGATATGGATGAAGATGGTTTCTATATGGGTGAATTGGATGGTATACGTGGTTTGGTACCGTCGAATTTCCTCGCCGATGCACCCGATCAGTACAACAATCAAATGGGTCCGGCGGGACGTGGTGGCCTAAGTCAGCGGGGCAGAGGGCAAGGCCCCGGCGCCAGAGGGCCACCACCGCCGCCTAGAGATAATATGATGCCCGGCATGTCCGGGCAACGTGGTCCACCCGGCAAAAGTAAGTAAATTTTGTATCAATTTTAAATATATTTTTAATGTACATACTCGTGCACATAATAAAGTATGTGTGTGTGTGTATGTAAAACAATTACTCGTACTATTTACTTACATACTACTCATTTACTGAGCAACCAGTACAAAATTAACAAAGAAAAAATGTACCAAAAATGAACAAAAAAATAATTAGACAAATACTGAATACAAATATGAGAATCTGTAAACGACAAATTATATACATACAACAACAATATACGTGTATTTGTATTTTTCTTATAACTGTCTTTATTACGCAAATTTTATGTGATTATAAGTTTGTAATTTTTATGCGATTTTCATTTTTTCATTTCGTTTTTATTTGCCTTCGAATGAAACAATAAAATGTACAGTTGAAGGTCAGTTTCTACATATAGTTTATCGCTATGTATCTATTTATTATATACAATATAAAGATATATACTGTACTTAATTATGTATCTACAAATATTTATGAATAACATATGTATATGATTTTATTTAACTTCTTCATGTTATACGTCTGCAATTCAGTTACCTACGCATAAAACAAAAAAAAAAAAACAAAAAAATCATTACAAGAAAAATTTTGTTTACATTCGTATATTGCAATTAAACAATTCGTTAGGTAACCAAATGAGAACTTACAAAAACCAAAAAAAATTAATTAAAAATATCAAATTTTTTTGCACAAAACCCATAAGAAAAATACTTTTTTTTTGCACAAAAGAAAATCAGCGCGTGACCAGAGACACTCACAAAAAAGAAACGAGAAAAACGCCAATTGTTTTTGTTTTTCAGTGCATACAAATCAGCGCGCGTACTTAACTCAGGTTTTGCTTAAAAATACTTTATATCCATATTTTTCACTTTAGGTATGACATACAATAAAACAAATAGTTCGTCCGCAAAATTTTCGCAATTGTCAACAGCATATTAAATTAGTACAACGCAAAAAGAAAGAAATGAAAAAAACAAAAAAAAAGCAATGAGTTAACTTTATTTAAATTTTTTTCTCCACTTTACCTCTTTCTAACTAAGCTATAACGTAACATACATACTATATGTTTTTTTTTACAATATTTACTAACTTTTCTCTTACACCTTAACTATTTCTTGTTTCTGTGAATTATTTCACTATTTTTTTTTTCGTTATTAAGTTATGTGTTATGAAGTTTTTAATATGTTTATAATACTTTACACTTCCAGTTTAACCGTTTTTATCAAAGTTAATATGTTTACTGTTTTTTTTATAGTTCTTATCTTCAAAAGTGCTAAGCAATAAGTACTTGTATATATTTTAAAAGTTTTTTCGGCACAATTTCTTTTGTTGTTTGAGATTTTGCAAAATTTTAGTTTCTCCCAATATGAAAAGAGTAATGCAAAAAAAACATAATCTAAATAAATAGTTGTTGTTCTTGTTGTTGATGTTGTACTTTTGTTTGACTGTGAATCGAAAATTGTTTATCAGTATAAAAAAAACCCGGAAATTTTTTATTTCAATATTCATATTCATGACGATATTTATGCACTATTATTTCGTTATACACGAGTACATATCATGACATTACACGAACGAATTTTTATAAAACCATTATAAAAAAAAACTAAATAGCACGCGGTTAGGAATTATATAAAAAAGTCACAATAAAATCAAATTACGAAACACTCGCCTAATCGGCTGAACAAGTATATTTAAATTTATGAAGTTGTCTATTCGGGTTGCTTACGTTATAGCCATAACGATAGTCATAACCCCAATAATATTTACTATAGCCGATTATTGATGCCTTAACCATAAACAACTGAGCTTTTCAATTGTAATTTATTTATTCATTTCGAAAGTGCGAAATAAAGCTAATAAAGTGAGCAGTAACGAAAAAATTCAAAGTATATTTGTTAATAAAACAAAAATACAGCAAATCAGCAACCAGCTGTTTATGTTTATGGAGGAAAATCAAAATTCAATTGATAGTTATGGTTATATGGTTATGGCACTGGCATTGTGGTATGGCACCACTAATCGGAAACAGTGTTGCATATAAAGTTCGTTGGATCGGTTGGTTAGAAAATAATTGACTTTGTTGATGCAGAACGTAAGTAAATATTTCACAGTTTGACTCAAAATGAGAGATATGTATATATTTATGAATATATTGATCCCCTATTACTTTAAAGCTTTTTTTAAAGCGATTTGATGTTTTTCACCATATTTTCACCATATTATGGGTTAACTCAAACGCTTATCATACTTTACTCAGCGCTAGATACATATGTATAAGGAAAATGCGGGAAGAAATTAATATTTGAATTTTTATTAAATGTAGAATACGTTCTTAATTTAAAGTGAATTTATTTACATACCGAAATTTTTCGAACACTCCGGTAATTGGGCATATAAGTTTTTCGTAAATGTATTCTTCTTTATATGTACATATACTATATCCAGCTTACTTGTCTAAATTTGAACTAAATCGGACCATAAATACGGACTCTCCGCATATTCCGATCGCAGCGCCACCTAGCGCATCAATTTCTGAATAAATTGTTTCTTTTCGTATATGAAGTATTCACTTTTTCAAGTTTTATCTAAATCCGACCATAGAGGCAGAGTTTTTGCATATTACGACTAGAGTGCAACCTAGCGCGTGGAAGTTTTTCTATTCAGAAATGTATTATACATTTCTAATTTCTACGGACCCCGACCCGTATTACGGCTTTTTGTAAATATTTTGACTTCGGCCTCACAAAATTAATAAAAAAATTTGGGTAAATCCTGAACATGGACTAGGGAATATGCTGTCCAACTTTGTTTAAAATTGGTTGGTTTGTTTTTGAGGTTGTGGAGAAATGTGAGCTTATCACTCTTGATTCAAGCATCTTTTTCTTACGTCTTTTCAACTTTAGTTACTTGCATGTGTAAAACTGAATTTTATTTTTGGAATACATACTTATCTTCCTGATGGCTGAACAAAAAAGGAAAGTCGGGATTCGCAATTTTTGTTTTTTTTTTTGTTGAAATCAACAAATATACATATGTACATATATAGAAGACGCTCAAAGCACACACAAATTTGTTTGTCTTTCATCAAAAAATCAAATTTTCGGAGAAAACTTTGGCCTCTGTGGTCTTGGAATAAAAAGTATCACGCCTCTATGTTTAAACGATTTATACTACCAAATTTAATTACAATTTTAATTTCTATGAAACACTTAAAAAGTCACTTTCAAACATTGAAATGTTTTTTTTTTTTTCAAAAAGCTTCAGGAAACTTGCAGTATGCCGTTTTGTAGTATATTTAATTTTAGTCAAAGAAGAGCAAGTTTTAAGCAACTTAAAATTACCGCTTGGTCTGGGACTTTTTTTATCGCAATTGCGGCCATAAAAATGCAACACCCGCGACAAAAAAATTTCCAAAATTTTGCTTTAATTTTTAACGACTTCAAACATTAACGTTATAATAGTAAATTGATTGAACTCATCTGTACATAGCAATTACATTAAACAATTATTTAGTTTAAATTTAGATATAAATTTCCTTTATCTCTCGACAATTTGATGAAAATTCGTTAAAATACAAAAAAATTAAAGTTCCAAATAAGTATAAAATCGAAATTAAATATTGATAAGGTCGATATTGATCAGTCTATCTTTATTCTAGGTTTATATCGATATTGCATCCCAGAAAAACACCCAAAACAATAACAAATAATCGTCAATATAAAATAGTAAATATTAAAAAATGGTTAGATAAAGAATTGTTTTTTTGGTTTGAAGTTTTCTGGAAAATATCTTAGTTCATTTTTTCTATACCGATTCAACGAAAACTTGTTGCTCCCAAAACACTTTCTTGTATACAAAATCTTAAACGATTGGACCGAACTCTAAACATTTTTAGATTTCTAAATAAAAAGCAGGGATATATCTTTTTCGAAATAGAATAAACCTTGGTGGTGTAAACATTAAAATGCCGATACCCTCAATACCTCACCTTTTTTTCCCGTCGTAAATATTAATGTACGAAGATGCATAATCTTCATCGCTGTTATATTTAAATATCATAAAATAGTTAATTTCAAAAATTCGAAGTTACCGTACTTCAATTCCCATTTCTGTGTCATCCAACGAAAAACTACAACCATCAAATGTTTAATATATGTGTTGCCGCTGAGTCAGCCAATTGTTGCACATATTCAATTAAATTCGATTCTTCTTGGCGCAATTGAAATTGGTTGTCTGTTGCTTTCCCAATATATTCGATATGCGAAAGACGACACTAAATATTAGTGATGTGCTTTAATAAATCGACCGTTCCGAGCTTTAAAAGAACTGAAAAAGGTTTCTAAAGAGCGAAAACTTTATTCCAAAATACCCTAAAACCACATTCCAGAGTAAACGAAAGACAATTCCAAGATACTCATAAAATGGTAAGAAGGAACTGAAAAATGATTTTAGTTTATCCGAAAACATATCTCCAATGAATGAAAACTTAGGGCGGTACTTAAATTTCAAGTTTTGTTTTTTTCAATAATTTTTTTTTTATACAAATGTGAGCTTAGAAATAAATTATTTATTAATTTTTTTTTACTTTATAACAAAAATATAAAAAAGTTTACATTTTGAAGAACTTTGTCTAATCTTTTATTTAGATATTTCGATAGAGCGTGCTGTCAAGTCGGTTGAAGTTAATTCCTTTGCTTTTGACATCTCGACAAAACTCGACTTCAATGAAAGTTGATGGGTCTGAAAGCAAATGAAAACACAAAGGGGATTAAAAAAATGGCTTTCAAGTACTTGACGTGTCTGAAATCCGTTTAAGCGCTTAGTTAAGACCATACGTCATATAAGTAATTGTCCCTAAAAAGTCAAACTCTGTTTTTCTTACTATTTAAAGGATTACTTCATATTTTCGGACATACAAATAAACAATTTTTTTAATTATTTGTTTTGATTTGATAAATACCTATAAAGCTAAACACACACGATTACATACATATACAAATTGTATATTCTACTAAACACTAGCGCTCATGCTCATTACTGGACTTTACACACATATTTAATATTTAACTAATTCTTCAAATAATTAATCGTATCTGTCTTGATGCATGTGAGTACAAAAAAAATATGAAGTTAGTACAATTAATGCATGATATAATTTATAATCAGCATTCAATAAAATTTTAAAAAATTTATACAGAAAATTATTTTTAAGTTTTCATTGCACTTAGCTATGTAGAAGTATGCGTTGGATTGCAACAAAAAAAAGATTTCTAAACTTTGTAAAAAATGCGACTTTACGCTTTTACATACATAATATATAAATTCATACTATAAGTATTTAAAATGTTAGAGTCTACTTATACCTACATAACATTATTATAACAATTGGTTTCCTCTTAGAAGAGTGCCATTCTAAGCTAAGACTTTTTAAACATTCCAGTTGCATTGGAAAAACTTGTCAGCCAGCATTCTTTTGTTTAATGTTTCTATTTTTTTTTAAATGGCTGCTTTAAATCAAAACTTGATACTAAAAAGTATTTAAGAAATTGAGGGCGTTTAAAAAGGAGAAAAAGCGTTGAAGGCAACCAAAGAAGAAAACGTTCCGTTACCAAAATATCTCAACCAGCGCCAGTTTGACGCTTGTCCATTGATCCCAACAACGATTTAGGCTTTAATTCGACTTGAGGTAAAATCTTAACTCCGGTAATTCTCAAACCTCCAATGTTCTCAACTATGTTCACAATTTTCTTTGTACGAAAATAGGTATGTTTCTCAAGTTGAGAAAAAGTTAGTATTCAAGTTGACCTCCATTGTGATTCTCTGATTGATCTCAAACATAACTACTCGTTTTTTTTTATTTTTTTAATCAAAACATAATTTTCCTTTTGTTTTTACCCTGTACTTAATCTTTATATAATTTTTCCCTTGGTAAACATTTAAAAATTCCTCTTTTTGATTTGGACTTGCGCCTAGAATATATTCTTTCGAATGCATTTGCATTCTCGTAGGTTGGAAATAAGTTGGAGAACGATGTTGGATATGAACTTGAGACCTATTTTTCGGAACTCTTTTATAACCGATTTCTGGCTTGGTCAAGATTTTTCGGGGCTAGTACTAAACCAGTCCGGGACTAATTTATGATTTTTTTTAAACACAGATATTTGCACAACATTTTTATTTTTGCAAAATTAGTGTTATACATTTGATTGCATTGCATCGAGAAATTTTTCGGACAATTTTTTCCATTTCGAGCGATTTTTTGGGTCTTCTTCTGCTAATTATGTGCGCCAAGAAACGCTTACTAAAAGATACTATAAGCGACAAGTATTTCTGACGTTCTACTGAAAAACACATTACATTTAATTCACAGAAAGAGTTCACTGTTTGTGGAATAGGTTCCAAAAAAAGCAACATAGTGTTGCATTGATATTTTGACTCAATTTAGCAATTAAGGGATGCAGGGCAAATTGAGCTTAATTAGCAATTTAAATGATGAAGCTGCCAAATTTTATATACATTTTTAAAAGCCTTTCTTGGTGGTTAAATATTACTTCAACTGTAGAGAGTAACGCAGCAACTATGTTCACACGAGGCAATTACTCAAAAGATTCAGCATCGTTCAGAACAAAATTCGCCTGTGCAAAATTCCTTTCAACTCGTTCAACTTTTATTGACCCGATAATTTTAATGTGTGATCGATTTCTGAGTGAACTTTTCAAGCGATGTTAGCGCGCTTACAAATTAGCATCACGTGAATGCTGCATAAGGAATATAAGTTAAAACTCAACACGAGTTTTAAGCAAATTTTCATTTTGCTGCCTTCTCACCTCTCATGCCTCTTTCGCTACTTTATTTTACATTTCTTACAGGTAATAGGGTCCTAAAAAATCGTTTTTTGGTAATATGTAAGTGTTTTATTAAAAGTTTGCATGTTCTCCAAGCAGTTTTCGTAAGAAATTCTATAGTTTATGACCGAATTATGTGTACTAAAATCAAAACTCAAAATGATATTGTTTGCAACTTATGTTTGCTTATTTATTTTTAATCGACTTCGAAAACAGGAGGAGCTTGGATATCAGTTCGTCGACACATTTTTTTCTTTTTTTATTGTTTTTTTCTCATGACTTTCGACCACGATTTTAATAATTCTGGCTTTATCGGTTTGGTTCAAATGCAATCACTGGATCATTAGGATACTAATTGTAATCCTAAATGCTTATGAGCATTTAATTTTTGTATATCACCAAAAAAAACATCCAAATTCTAGGTTTAATGGTTGATATAATATCAATTTTATTATTATTATAATAAAATATATATTGCCGATGGTGTAAACCCGTTTCCTCTATATAAGATAAATTCTAAATTTTTTCTAAAAAATCATCAGTAACTTCAAGTCTCTTTAAGTTTCACTTTGTTGCATTAAAATGATATTGACTACAAAACTTCAGGCTCTAAAATATTTTTAAACCCCTCATTTAAAATTTAAAAATCTTTTTGTTTAATTTTTGTCAACTTTATACAAAGTTTGAATCGTCATTTATTTAGGCGTTATCGATCATACGATGTTTATCTTAAATTGAAATCATTAAAAAAAGAGAGAAATAACAAACAATATAATTTTGAATTTTGTTTCGAAAAATATGCGCAAGACCAGAAATTTTACTGCTATAATTCGGTTGAAATTTTGAATAATTTTTCAAGTTTTCTTAAACTATTAATTTTTAGTTACTCCCAAAAACTTATAAAAATGGATAAAAAATCTTTTGGTAAAACAGAGATAAATAATTCTGAAAGTGTCTAATAAGGCCTTCTTACTAAAAATTGTATACGTATGTATGTCTCTTAACATTTTTTTCGATTATATCCAAATATAAATATAAACAATAATAAATCTTCTTTTTCTTCTGAAATCTCGTTTTATAGTTACGAGTTAACTTAGCTCTGATTTATATGAAAACTCTATGCTCAAGAAGTTTTTAGTATTTTTCGAATGCGAAAATGGCTCGCTATTCCTTTCTACGTCATTTAACATCTTATATTTCACAGACTAATTTAAGAACAGAAGCAACAAAAACAACAACAGCATTTAAGTATTTATCGTACAAATATTTTTATTAACTTTTTTTTGTAATATAAGGTGTAATATATATGTATGTATACGTATAAAAATCGCTGCAGGCTTATCTATAAAGAACAATCACATCCTTTGTAAATAAATACAATTCAACTGCACAATAAAAGCAAAGACGCAACAACTTTTTTTCTGAATATTTTAAACAATTGCCAATATTTAAAAAATACTATTGAACTTGAAAATGAAGCATACTGTAAAAACAGCTACTATAGCACTTTACTTATGATTAAATAACCGTTCTTAGTAAAGTCTACTACACAGTGCGCAGAAAAGGTAATAAACATCGTTTAATTTTCGTTATACATACATATTTAGAAGAAGAAAAAACACTAAAATTTGTTTAAGGAGATTATCATCTAAGTTAGCACATAACACGAACGAGTGATACAAATATTTTATTTCAATAAAAAATAACTATACCTTTTTCATGGGTGCATGCATTTCTAGGAATTTTAGAAAAACATTTGATTCTTTGTATTGTTCAAAATTAGTAACTATAATATTAATACAAATAATAATAGAAAAATACCGGTATTTCTAAGTTTCATCAGCACGTGCGAATTGTGCAAAGAACTTAAAGGGTCCATACACCATCCGACACCAGCATACTGACGCCCTTAATTAATAGCGCCAACCGATTGATGGTGTACGAGTATGTGCTTGTGCTATGTTTCTACAAGCAATTCGTGCAATTAAAAAAAAAATAATTTTATTATTATAATGATTAATTTATTTTAAATATGTCGTGTTTGTGGAAACTGATATTCTTAAGTATACGAAAAAGAAAGTGTTTGAAGCAAAATTATATAACACGCGCTTGAAGTTCCAAACACTTGTTTGTGCAACGTGTATGGGCTCCTTTAAGCGTGGGAAAACAATATACACCAATACCAAAAACATACTTAAATAGTTTACTAGTAGAGAGTAAAAAATACTTACGCCAAATGGTGAAAAAAACAGAGCATGGCAACAGTTAAAAAAAATTATACTTAAAATTGCATTGGGTGTTCCAAATATAAACGTTATTTAGGCATAACCGAAGAATGCAAACTGCGAAAAAATCTTAAAGGTTCGACCAAAGAAAATTAGTCCATGTACATATAAACGGTTTATCATGCGAAAACGCGTTTATATTTGGTTGACACTTAATGTTCACAAAAAAAAAATAGATCAAAAAAACTGAAAAGTTTATATTTAAAAATGTTAGAATATAGTTATCAACTGAATATTATTAATTTCTGTTGCAATTTTCGCTTTCTTTATGTTTTAACTACTCTTTTTAAATAATTCTTTAAACCCAAATTTCAAGAAAAATTTTATTTTGCGGTGAATTATGTAGCCATATAATAATTTATAAATATGTGTAAAAAAATTATTAGTGATGTGTTTTAAATATGCGAAGAAGCATTTAAATATGGGCAGTACTCATTTCAGTAACTAAAAGAAGTTTAAATACAACTCTGCGTGTAATGATTTATAACATAACCGTTCAGTACATTAAATGCGTTGTTAAGGTAATTTTTTTTTTTGTTTTTTTTTGTGAAATGTGAGTACATATAAATAATTAAAACAAAAAGATTGTAATAATAAAGAAATGCACTCGTATTTACTCGTACTCGTACTCGTATATATACATATGTATGTGGTCACTTTAGCCGGTGTCTGTCCAGTTAAACGTTTTTTCTTTCTTCCAACAACAACAAAAATATCAACAACTTATGCAACTTACGTGTCTTTTCTACTACTATTTAAGCATTTTTTTTGTTGTATTTTCTTTAATCAATTGGTTTAAGTTTTATTTCACAATTTTATCTATGCTGTACAAATTTCTAATGTCTATCAGTGCAAATTTTTCATAAAATTGGTATTTACTAATTCAAAGAAACACAGAAACAAAAGAAAAATCTATAGCAAGGCAATGGAAAAAATGTTATGTTCTAGTGACTTGCAATTCTGAAACATTGGCTTGTTTTAAATGAAAAAAATTATATACAAACAAATTTATTTTTTTAATATTTATTTTCCAAATTAAGCTTATTGAACTACTACATATTTTGAATATTTTTTGTTTTCACAAAATTATGCAAATTTTCTTTAGTTATTTTATGAATTGAAACTTCAAACTTAAGTTTAGTTTAATTTTTTTTCTGTAATGGTCTGCTGTGGTAAATGTGAAGTCTTTATGTTATATTTGTTGCTATAGATGCTCGCCCTGCTTCCCCTACACTGTTAGACAACACGGGCCTCCCTGCCCCCGATCACCAAACGCAGGTAAATACTCTTTCTATTTTTTAACGAAAAAACGCATTCTTCTCTACGTTCGTTCGTTCTGTTTTCGTTTTCTTGTCTTATTTATTAAGCAAAGAACAATATATAAATATATTTATATATATACTTTTATATAAACATAACAAAAAAGAAATACATTACCTTGCCAATACTCTGTCACCAACCCCCCTCTCTTTACTCCAAACCTCAGATTTATGCTATCTCTCTTTAAAAATTATTTTATTTAAATCTTTCACTCTCATTTTATATAATCCTCTTAAGTCTTTTTGCGTTAAAAACTAATTTTTGTAAATATTATAGTTTTAAGTAAAAAATCCTTTTTTTTGTTTATCAAAAAGCCTTATTAACGCTAATAAACTAATTCATGTTAATTACTGCTTGAATGGACCGAGGATAATTTTAAGTGCTTAATTGAATTGTCAAAACTTGAAAAGACATGACTTCTCAATATGTCTAGAAAGGTTTTATTTTCAGCTTTGTTTCTCTAGTTTAGTATTTAAATTAGTTCTGAAATTTAATAATACGAATACATTACAAATATTTCAATATGTTTAAATATGCCAAAAACTATTCTCATTTTAGTGTTCATTTTTCCAATTTAGCACTTAAATACAAAGTAAATTGAATACTAAAAAACTCCAAAATCAGTTCCAAATATTTTTTTTAAATTTAAATACTAAACTTTTACTATAAATAAGTGATAACAAATATAACTGTTTACCAAAACTAATTTTTTCCATTTTTAGTATTGAATTCTAGTATTGAATACTAGGAACAAGTCGAAAATCAGTTGTAAAACATGGTCTCAATTTTAGTACAAAATTTGCGCTAAGCTTTGACAATCAATTACAAATGCCAAATGTAGCACAAAACGTTAAATTAAGTAACTAAAAACAAAATAAATATTTTCTTCGATATTTGGTTGCTTATTGATGTATTTTTGGTACCATCAGACTTCTTAATTAAGTACAGCCCTTGTGCAGTTTCAGTACTAAATTTTCATATTAGTACTTAATTACAAAAAAAAACTTAAGGGCTGGGAAAAACTCAAAAATTTGTTCTAAAACATTTTTTTATTTCGGTAGGTACTAAATTAGTGCTAAAATGTATTTTCTAACTCCTGTACTGCGTTAAACCACAAACATTTTTAACTACAGTTTGCTAGAAAACGATTTCGCAATTTTAGTACTAAACGTCAATCTAATTTTGTTATTTTTCTACAAAGTTAGTACAATTTTTTTCGAGTTCTAGTATTTTCCACATAGGTAACTTTAGTACTAGGAAAATTTCGTAAGAAACGAAATTAACGTTTAAATTTGAAATTAAATTTATTAATATATAAGAATTTTCACATAATTTTTTTAAAGGTTAAACCTAAAGCGGTATACGTACTTTTTAGTACTTCAAAATACCACAAGCAGGGAAACTATAAAATAATAACAATAATAATAATAATCTACTGAAAATATAACTTAGTTTTGGCAAATCGCTCAAATTAGTACTATTTAGATAAAAGTGATGACATAATTTGTTTTAATAAACTCAAAGCACTAAATTTTCTTCTATCCATATAAAAAGAGTTAAAAAAAAAATCAAGCAATGAAATTTTTTTTCAACCTTTAAATTTTTGCAAAGATATAATTTAATTTCTGTACCGATATATTTATTTTCAATGTATGTACATAAGTATGTATGTATATTTTTTATATTTTTTATTTTACTCTGCCATCTCGTGTTTCATCAAGCAACAGTTTCACAATTTCTCAACTCAATTTACAGCACAAAAGTAACAAATCGACAAAATTAGTCAAATTAGCAAACAAAACTGTAATAATTAAATCAATCAAAAAAACAAAATTGGACAAAAGATAAACTTTGGCAGAAAAACGAAAAATCAGTCAAGCATTTATTTACAGAAATATATATGAAAATATTAATACTAATCAATCAATACCGTCATATTGCCAATATACCAATTTATATATGTATATGTATATATATATATGAATATATTCAGCAAACAATAAACTAAAATATCAAATAACAACTTTATGTATAGCTAGCAACATTTTGAACAAAACTCTTGTAGTTACCATTACCAAATACTTTATTCGTACCATATAACTATATATTTTTAACCTTAGAACATACTTGTATTTGTTGGAAAAAAAAATTATAAAAAATAGACAATGCCACCGCAAATGTACTTTAGTACTGTTGTACATTTTTGTGCATTTCGAAAAACGTATTTTTTAAATTTTTTTCATTTTTTATTTTAAATATCTTATTCACTTTTGTTTCACACTTTCTACTTCATTTACTTACTTACTTTTTCTATTCAAAAACTTTCTCTTCACAAATATTTGTTTAATAAACTTATTAACACTACAAGGTAACTCAAGGTAACTAAACTTGACGCATAATCATTTCAACGAATAGAATCAACTAATATTTCAAATTTTAAACCGTTTTCTACGCATAGAGAAAGCAATGTCATCAACTGATTATCGCTTTTTAAGAATATGCATCCTGCGTTTACAAAATTTATTTGGCCACAAATTCGGCTTCTCAGTGCCAGAAAACGGCGTTGGAATGAAATATTAACATTTTCATAGAATATATAATTTTTTTAAACTCATTAAAAATGGCAACAAAGACTACCCACAGTACCACAGTATCATCCATACAATTCATTAATACATTGCACATTTATTTTATCAAGCCTTAGTTCTCTGTTATTTGTGATAAATATTTATATGTGATCGTAAACAAAAATTATATAAACTATTAAGGGGAATATCTAGGGTACAATATGAAGTCTTTCAATACAAAATCGCAGCGACAGTTCAGTTTTCCGAACTACTAGGTAATAAAAAAATTTTCCGAACGAAATAAAGTAGTCAGAAAACAACTGATAGGTTGAACTAAGTGTAATCCTAACCACGTTTAAAGTTGACTGAAAAACTGCATACTGAGTTTAAACTCAGTTTAAATGACAAACAGAGTTATACTTGCACTGAAAAACTGGCCCTTAATATGACAAAATATTTGCAATCAAATAAACTACATTTGTATATATGTCTGCGCCAAGTGCTCATTATAAAGTTCCGCAAAAGGCTTATCTTCACCCCAAAGAGCTTCTCGGAAGAGTCTACAAAGTAAGAACCAGAGCTTTTGCAAAAGCATGGAAGTTGAGGAGATAATGCAAAGATTATTTCACCCTTTTATCCTCCATAAAGCAACGGCAATCGGATACGAGATAATATTCAGTTTATCACGTGGATTACCATCAGTAGTGAATGAATTGATACGATTTATAGCTTGATTGCCTGAAGAACCTCCGTGGTACCCTGCTGGGCCTGCTCTTTCTTTCGGAGAATCTTATTATCCGATTCATTTCGTAAAGTACCGAAAAATTGGAAATTTTATTTTATGCATCAGTAAGGAAAGGAACACGTGTCGATATCCTTTGCAGATTTATCTACTGATATCGTATAATATTTAGAGGTTTCGCAAATAAAGACAAGATGAAGATCGGCACATTCTTTATGCTGCCAGAAGAAGTATGAGTCCTGTGTAGATCATCCTAAAAATATGCCCTTAAACGCAGTTAGAATTTGGAATTGTGGAAACTTGTAAGCCTCAGACAAACTATGTTATTTGATTAAAGGTTCATTACTTAGACTACACTTCGTATAATTATATAGTTGCACATATCTCGTTCTTGATTTAACTATCCTGTCGGAAAAGTGCTTCTTTGCAAACCCCATCAGGCTTGATTTTCTATCAATACTTTTTCCTTTTTGAAAATTATCCAAGAATGTCTTTGTGGGTAAATGGAAAAGGGTTGCTCATTCATAAACCTGTCCCAGTTGAAGTTAAATAAAAATTAGTAAAGAATCGAGCAAGAAAGGCTTATGATATCAAAATATCTAAACAAAGTACTCCAATCAAGCAATTTTATGGCTAATTTTGCCAACTTTGCCCTAGCCAAATGGAGATTGAGTATCTGTCTACACATCCCTCAGTCTCAAAGTTTGTAATACACCGAGAAGCTCTTAATATTCGTGATAAGGTGGAAGTCGTCGTCAGTTGGGTTACGTTGGAAGGACGTACATTTGTACGAATATATAAAAAGTTTCAGACTTGATGCAAAAAAAAAAAAGTTTCATTCTGTATCAACTGTCGTCGATGTTGCAGTCACTGGTGTTGCAATTGCGGTTAATAATGCCGATAATGCACTCAATGACCTACAAATATATGTCGATAGTGCGGTGGGTGCTGTCGAAATTGCTGTCAATGATGTTGATATTGCGATCACTTTTTATTTGTTGATAACCTAGCTACATACAATTTTTGTTAAGTTGTTTTATGTTTTGCTACACTTTTAACCAACAACTGCACTCATCTGCATATTTCCATACATCAAAACGTAAATCACTAAACAAAAAAATTTCACAACTGTAAGCAGAGCAAATTATGTAGTTGTAAAAATTAGCATATACATTTAAACGTAATAACAAACTGTAAATACAACATAAATAAAACCTTTAAAATTCTACAAAACACAATTTCAGCACTTTCTACAATCGTGCCTGGTTTACATTATGCCAAATTTAACGTTACATTTTTTCGGTTGTATGGAAACGGGTTGTTATATTCAACAGTTTTTGACAACATTGTCGGCAATTTAATATGCGTTTGACACCCAACTGTCATATCTATTCGCGCTGAGGCAGTTCTAAAGTCACCGATTTTGTCCTGATGTAAACCAAGTATTAAACTTACCGAGCAATTAGTAATTTTGCTTTTCAATATCCTTTACAAGCCCTATTAAATAAAATACTTTTTATTAGAATGACAGTCAAATAGTGAATAATGTGTATTATTATTTTTTTAGTGAACGTGAAATGTATTTGTCTTAAATATTTTTTTGTTTTTGTTTGATTGAGTAATACTGGATGTATAATGAGTGTAATTACTGTATTAAATAAATGATTTCTATGTGATTCACTGTGTAATGTGTAAAAGAAGCGTAAAAAATCTATAATTTATTCATTATTTATTAGTGTAAAAAATTCGTTTGTACAAAATTTTTACCTTAGGTTTGGGTGTGTTGTCTGTATGGCTGTTTTTTTTTTGTTCGCTATACTTTTTTTTTTTTCACCGTAAAATATTTTACTTATACCTGTGTGCTATTCGTATTTGATTTCAAATTAGTTTTTGTGCAAATGTCACTTTTAGATTTGCGTAAACGTACACCAAAAATTATGCGATTATTTTTTCTGTTCGTTACCTGTTTTTTTTTGCTTTAGTTCCAGGCGCTTCCCAAATTGTTTGTTTACAACTCTCCATGTGCGCTGTCCCAATAACACTTTTTAACCCTTTCGCAGTTACTTATATACGAGTATGTGTATAACATAATTGCCGCTCATAATTTTGTTACATTCTCCCCAGCCCGTTACTGCTTTTGTTACATTTACTTTTATGTATGTCATGCGCCGATTTTATTTATTTCTATTAACTACCGAATTTTTTTACTACATTTTTTATTTATAATAAATTTTTCTATACCTATCGCTTTAACTACTATAAATTACAGAAAAAAATAATAGCTTTTTAATTTTCTATTTTTTTTTTCGTATAAAGAACACCGAGCCGTCAGAAATAAATATAATTAAAATAAAAGAAAACCAAAAAAAAATAATAATTATTATAGAAACTAGTTTCGATTGAGCAAGTTTTTTTTTAATATTTTCATATTTATAGTGCGAAAATAGTAAAGTAACACTAGTAGTTTTGCAAAAAGAAAAAAAAAAACCAAACTACGAAAATTACTCAACATTTGTACATCAAACAAGTTACATAAATTTAGGCGTAAGGCCTTAGGAATCAAAATTGAGAATATAACTATATACATAGATACATGGAAAAAATAACTGCTTCTTTTGTGTTTTATTTAAAATAAAAATGTATGTAATTCTTGCGTTCGTCTTTTTTTATTAATTATTAAAAGTTAATAAACAAGTAATTAACACTTGGCAAAAGTCAAAGGGAACCACTGAATCCGCCATCACCACCACCTCCAATACCACCACCACTACCACTGCCACCTTAGCGCCTTATTCGAACTTAACGCTCATACAAACATACATAAATACATACCTAGTTAAATATATACTTTCAAACCTCTCATATATTCGTGCATAATTCTCAGACATCAAACACTAACATACATACATACATATATGTATGTACTAGCATAACTGTGGCGTTAGGCATAAAAGTGATAACTCCATTCATGCTACTATTGCCTTTACTTAGCTAAATTAATTAGTCAAAAGCATAGCTGTTGAAATTTGATAAAACCACTTATCTTGATTTAGCCCTTTTTTTACCAGAGAGCGGATATAAAGATATTTTGTTTGCAATTTTTAAACAATTAAATGTTTAAATTGGTCTTTCTCCATATAATTTAATTGCGCAAGCTCGAATGCCCCCGAAATAAAACCTGCAAAGTTAACTGCATTTTTAATTGTAGCAAAAATTCAGTTCACCACAGTTTTGTATAATTCTTCTTCGGTGATGTGTCTACATTAAAAAGGGAATTGGAGTTATCATTTTTTAAATTAAACCTCACAAACATATAAATTTGCAAAATTTGCTTATACGCTTTAGCTTAAAAAAAATTATATAAATAAGAATACACCTTTTTCAAATCGTATAAACTTGTATTATAAAGAAGAAAAAAAAACTAGGAATTTAATCAAATTGAAGCATATTTTTGTCTAAGATTCGTAATTTAATTATGTTTCGATTGAGTTTTAAAGTTTTTTGAGTTTTGAGTTAGAAAATAATCTATAAATATATATTTATGTATTTATATATATTCACATATATTACCTTGAATTTAATTTTGCTTCCTTTTTAAATAAAACCTACTTGTTTTCCTTAGTATAAACGAGTTTTCAAACTAGTTCCTTTAGAGTGTTACAAGTTCGAAAATGTTATGAAAACGTTGCTAGTTCTACATATAAACCCGATTTTCTAACTATCTTCTAGCTAATTTTTTTATTGAAAATATTGCAAAGTCGTTAAGCGAAGCCAAGTGAATTGTTGTAAAATGAAATACAATTGAATTAAAAAAAAAAGTGTGCTATATTTAAAAAAAAATTGCAAATAAAAAGTTATTTATAAGTAGAAAATGCGGTTAACAAGGTTTAGGCTCAGCGTTAAGTAAAACTACTAACTAACTCACTTCAAGTTCTATTTTCCAAATTTTTTTTTAATGATAATTGTAAAAGCAAATCGATTATCACATTTAAGAAAATTGCGAAATATAAAGGTTAAAGGGAATATTGTTATTTCGTAAAGCAATTCTAATAACAAGTATATATGTAGTTTTAAATTTAAGACATTTTGCCAAAAGAAATTTGTATATAAGGACAATTCCGCGCGAAAATGGCCTCCATTTTTTTTTTTTTGATTTATGGGTTTGAAGTCGCTGCCATTAAACACTTCTGTTTGACGAACAATTTTGTTTATATGCAAAGTTTTCTAAAGTCATTTGAGACTTAAAGCACCTTTGAAATTCTCAGACGAATAATTTTATTGAACCACTTAATCCAGCGGTTATTTTGACCCACGCTTTTCAAAAGTTTTCTTAAGCTATTAAAATATTTCCAGGACCAAATTATTCAGCTTAAACTATTTTAAGACCTCATATATCTTCTCCGAGTAACTAAGTGCTGCAGCAGACTTAAACCTTCGAAAGGCTGTTATTAGATAAAATATGCGACCAGACGTAGTCTCAATAGTAATTGATAGACCATCCAAAATAAAAACAATTTCTTTTATAAAAATTATAAATTTAACCCTTAAAAAGTAAGATTTTACTTTACAACAACTTTATTGTTAAGTGGAAATATGTGAAATTTCGAATTATTTACAAAACAAATATTGAAAAAAATGTCTCCTATTTTTCTTGCAATGGAAGAAGAATCCTTTTTTTATCATGATTTTTTTAACTAACTAGTTAGGTTAGAGTGGTGAAATGATGACGATTGGGTTAAGAAAAGAGCTGAGTGGTCATTATAAATTAAGCTACGCAAACAGCTTTGGAATAGTGCTTTTTGGGAGTATCTCGCACTTCACGAGACGAAGTCGAGGAAGTACTGCTAAGACGATTTCACCTAACCACCCTCCATACAGTATTGGCACATCGGATACGAGACAATTTATGATCGAACGCGTGGATTTTTATCGGTCAATGCCCGGTCAGGCCTTTAAAAGGACTTAACAACTTTTCATGTCGGGGTTTCATTCAAGCATTCGCTGATTCGACTAAAAGTCCACTTCTTCAGCAGTTGCAGAGAAACTCTGTCACTGCGATTTTCTACAATATCGCTGCATCCTAGAAGCCAAATCGGCTGGACAGGGTAGTAGCCCGCGGAAGACCACAGAGAGGTTAGGCAATCTCAGACTTATTTCACATCATCAACGATCACTGGATTCGAATTGCCGCCAATATGTCACAGTAGATATTTACCAGTTCCGATCTGTTTATTTCGGCATGAAATTGAAATGTCTCAATATTTATTTACATATGTAGTTCGCTACATAGCCTGATGGCGGAACGAGCAGCGGACATTTTGCTTGTATGTATACTCCACGGCATCAAATTAAGAGCTAGTGTGGTGGTTGTGAGAGTGCCCACTGAGTCCAATCGGAGCACCTTACTGCAACCGCCTTAAGATTTTAGCCTTTTCAGTGAAGTACATTAGATAATGGCCTCATGCAACAATATCGATTTGATAACAGTTTCATACAGACAGAAAATAACTCAGAGAGAGAGAGACCATATCTTTTCACAATTTCACCTGTGCAGTAATATCGGTCGACCGATGTTTTTTTCACTCACTCATCAACTGGCAACTTAGCTGTCTATGCAGAATAAGTAATACGAATACGTGAACACAATCCATTTGCTTGAAAGTCACATTTTTCGCATTTTATTTGAGAGCAAGCTTTGCAGTTATAGCTCTTGCAGGGGACGATCTATCAATCAAACAGAGTGTGACCACCTTGTGGTCCCTATTTTTATCAGATACTATGTATTTAGACCCGTGAGATGTCAGCACTTCTTCTCCCCTGCTTATTGATAAGTTTTCAGTAGGATAAATTCGACTTCAGCGAAGTTCCTCGGATACCAGTCCATTTAAGAGAGCTGTGCCCGACCGAACTTTTCTATATCTCTAAAATAGTACGCCGGAAATGTGCGGTGCATTGGGCGGCCATCGAGCCAGGTGACTGAAACTAATAATAACGCAATACCGTTGAAGGTGGTCTAACAACATTTTTGGCAGCCAATGTGTCGGTAACTAAGAAAGTTTATTATATTGAAATTGAAAGATATACAAAATTGCATACTCAAAAATATTCAAAAATGTGTTGTTTTTAACTTCGAAATTTTGTTTAATCATCATGCACTTCGTATAAAGTTAAAAAATTGGCTTTTATGGTTATTGTTAGAGAATGAACGATATTTCGAATGAACAAAAAAAATTATCCAAATATATCACTTATTTACCAGAATTTCAACGAAATTGGTTTGCTTCTGTACTTGGGTGTACTTGAGTGTACGCAGAGAGATGAAAATGAGCCTAATTGTTGATAATAGTTTTTTTTTTTAATTTACAATTTATGGAATTTTAAATTAATACTCTTGTTGTCTGCCGGATATCACCTATGTTAAAACGATATGAAAAACTGACCAGCTAGGCCAATAGAAAACGTTCAACATTTAAACCAAACTTTACAGATCTGCTCCGTTTCGATATTGCCTAACGAAACTTGGAGCAGTGTTTAATTCAACTTTGACTTAGTCTTGGAGCCTACAAATTTCCCATGTATTTAACATGAATACAAATTAGTATAGAAAGTTACATTTGCATAGTATTGTTGTTTATCGAAATAAAATTTTGATGCCATAACTTTGTTATTACCTTCAGAGTCTAATGAGGCAAAACGAGAAATGAGAAATAACAAAAACATTGATAAAGCGCCACACTTTACTGAGCATCTAGTTTTCTACATAAGCAATATCTGTGCGATCCAGTGTTATAAGGCCATAGGAAATAATGCCACGTTCATAATAGGAAATAAGGTGACTAGACGCGAGAACTCAGTGTTTGGCCCGGCCGAACTTGACGACGTTTTTACCTGCTTTGTATATGTTGGCGTGTAATTTTGTCAATTAATCGTAAAGAGCTTTATTTATAAAAATGGTGTCTTTGGTGACCGCCATTGAAATTTTCCGCCAAACATTTTCGTAGAATATTTTAATCCTTAAATATCCTTTTTTAAAGGATATTTTTTGATTTTCTCGAAAAAAGGGTCAAATTGACCCATAAAGAGACCAGTTAGAGGGTTAAGATCTTCCACAAAAATAATCCTCATACAATTCCACAATACAACTCTGACCATAAGAATTCTCTCAGACATTAACTTACAACATTTTTTTCATATAGTATAATGCTCCCTTCGACCAAAATATGAAAACTTTGACCCACTGTAAAAAAAAAACTCAGACGTGCTGGACCATAAGTTTGTTCTACAAAAATGATCTACTCAACATACCCTTTCAGAATTATAGGGTCGCTATTCTGTTCCAAAAATGCTGTTGGACAGTGTAATTGTTGTCTCTCTGTTTGATGACCAAAGTTAAATTTTTCATTTTTCTTCTTCTTGTATTTGATGAGTTTTTTTTTTTTTATTTAACATAAGGCATATGCTCGACAAGAGTGAAGTCAAATTGGTTCCAAAATAGTTTATAGCTAAGTATATTTTTTCATTCTTCTCCTTTTTTGCCGGTTTTCGCGACTGATTAAATATCTGAGCTGTGGCGGAAACTGAAATTTTTGCGATTACTTGAAAATATATTATGTAACTATAAGACGGCAAAATCATTAGTCAGAAACGACTTCATAGGGCTACTATGGCATAAACATATGTACATACATACAAGCGTTCATTCATATATGGAATTTTGCGTCAACAATTAAGTCTGATATTTTACGGCATAGCTCTAGCGTTTAAGCAGCTAGAAATTTAATTAGCTGGAAACTTGAAATTTTGTCCATTCATGCAAATTAAGAATCGGAAGACATCGCTGCGCTTACATGCTTTAATAAATTTAATCGTGAGTTAGCACGAGTTGTTTGCCGTCATATTCCACTACATTGCTTCGATAATTTTACAACTTTCCAATTTTTTTTTATATAACAATTAAGTTGATTCGTTATAATTATTATTATTAGGGAAGAAAACACTGTGATCCTAATTTCTATTAGGCGCCCTACTTTCAATTAAAGAGTTTCATTTAGTACAATTTCCGAGCGTAATCTTAGTATCGAGCCTTAATCTCCGAAAATTATTCCACCTTCCGTTGTTAGATATTTATCCAGATATTTTTTGTAATTTTGCATCAATACGTGGCATTTCTCCAGAACGTATCTGGCAGTTTACTTCTCTTCGCTGCAAAATCTCAAATGTTCTGCGAATATTCTCTTAAAATTCCCGTGTCATTGTCTCATTGTTCTTTGAGAAGCACATTGTTTTGACGCACTCAAAAGCGATTTGTAATGCTCCAGATTTAGTAGATTGTCCCAATATAAGTTCCTTCTCTAAGCTAATCGATGTAGACAATGGCCCTTAACCTATTCCGGAAGAAGGTGAGCTGATGTTTCTTCTTTTTTGCGAGCCTATCCGCAATTTCGTTACCAAAAATACCAACATTACCCGAAACCCAACGAATCCAGAACAGTTGTTCAACTTGTCAAGGCACTCCATCGCTAATTTTGAGTTTACCTGGTGGGATTTAGCAGCTTGGCTATCCGAGAGGATCGGCCCCGATAGTTGTGCCTGATATTAAACAACACACATCTTGGGTTCTAGTACCTTTTCCGCTACCTTTTGCAGTTAGTGAACCGACGGTGTGCCAAATTTTCATATATTACTTGTAATATTGTTAACGTTTACAATATCCGTATTGGTATTGCTATCGTTATTTCGTCATCTTTTCAATCCTTTCTGGCTTATCAGGCATTAAGCTTACTGATCAGTAAGATAGCGATGTTTTACATTAACTTTAGTAACGTTCAATAAACAAGAAATTTTAACAAAAATTCAGCATAAAATGAATAAGTTATAATTTCTCTAATTTAAATTTGTTTTTAAGCGCAAAAGTGACCCTTTAAGCGGTTCTCATAAAATCCAATATTTTTTTTTGGCGTTGTAAAATAACTAATATGTATTTTTTGGAAAATTTTAATAAATATGTGTTTATACCTAACGAAAACAAATACGAAAAGTTAATAAACGTGCCTTTGTATATATCAAAAATTCATTCGGTTTTGCAAATTTTACTACTTTAGCGCTTTTCGTGTCACAGAATTATTTTGATTCGTGTAGATCAAACTTATTTGCCTTGAGACTTTATATCAAAACCAGTGCTTTATTTTGTGAATGGGTTATAAAATATTACAGTTGTTGAGGCTCTAAAAACTTTATGAGAAATTTTATCAAACAGATACTTAAGTTTTCTCAGAACAAAAATTATATTAAAAACTATATCTTTGCACTAACTAAAAGTAAATAAATATATTTCAGGTTAATATAGTTCACAGGTATTTAACTTCTGAAGCCTTGTTAACCGCATTGATCTACATGTTTTAACAAAAAAAAAAAAATATAAAAATCTTTATCGTTCAATTTTGCCGTCTGCTTACCGTTTTGAATCGAGAGAAATTAAGTGGAACACGTTAATGTGATTTTTTGTCTTAAAGTTCCCGTAAATTATTTAATCACAATTCTTTCGCGTTCCAGTTGCTTCACCGAATGTACCTAATTTTTTTCCAGTGCTACCCTCAACTGTTTAACTACTATGTTATGTATAACATTTGCTCTCCACTTCTCTAACCTATCTCGAAATCTAACTCTTTGCCCGCCACTCCCTCCTCGACTCACTACCGAGTTACAGAATATGTAATTGAAAGTCTCCCTCGTAGTTAAAAAACCAAAAAAAAAAACAAAACCTTGTCGAAAATTTTACATGTTAAACTTATCTGATGAATTGTGTGCACATTTGCAGGGGATGATCGGTCGCGGTGGTAATGTTGGTATGCAACAACAACAACTTCAACAACAACAACCTTATGGTCAGCAACAGACGCAACAGCAGCAGCAGCAACAACAACAACAACAACAACAGCAACAGCAGCAGCAAATGGGCATGGGACAACAAATGGGACAACAACAGCCAGGCATGATGGGTGGTCAACAACAGCCGATGGGCGGGCAAATGGGCCAAATGGGCGCCATGGGTCAGATGGGACAAATGACGCCGCAACAACAGCAGCAGCAACAGCAACAACAGCAAATGGGCATGGCCGGGCAGATGGGCCAAATGGGTCAAATGGGGCAAATGGGCGGCCAAATGGGCGGCATGATGGGACAGCAGCAGCAACAGCAGCAGGGGCAGGGGCAGGGGCAACAGCCCCCCGTAACAACACAGTCCTCTGGCGGTTTATTCTCTGGAGCGACAAGCCTACTCTCAGGTGCTACTTCGGCTGCCACCGGTGGTCTATTTGGTTCGAAACAACCACCGAAACAAGATCCAATGCAACCACCAGTCGGTGCGCAGCCAATGCAGCCAATGCAGCCAGGCCAACAGCAGCCTGGCCAACCGCCGCAAGGGCAACAGCCGCCGCCACAGGGTCAAGGGCCCGGGGCGGGGCTGTTAGGCGGTCTAAAGGGCATTGCAGCGGCGGCGCCGGGCGGCGATGTGCTGTCAAAAGGCAAAGATCTCTTCGGCAAATTCGGATTCGGCTTCGGCAAATAACCCTGGTCATTTTGTAGGGCATTTCTATATATATTGTATTTAAATTTGTATTTATTATTATTATTAACTAAACGGCAGAAAGAAGAACAAAAACAAAAAGCAAAAGAACAACAACTACAACTATTATTAACGCTAAATAATTACAATAATAATAGTAAATATTATAAATATAATAAATATGTTTATCATAAATCGAATCAGGCATATGATGATTGCATTACTGTTTATGATGCTAAACTAATAACGGTACTAATATTTTTTATTACATAATACAAATGGACAAAATGGTGAAGCGTTGAAAAGCGAAAATTTAATATACACAAAAAAATATTTGACGCGTTTTTTTTTTTTTTGCTATGTTTTGTTTGTGTGTAGATTTTAAGGGGCGGCGCGAACGCAGCAAATGCATACAATACAAAAATATAACATACATACCATACATACAAACAAACACATATACATATGTATGTATGTACATGCATAAATATTCGAGATGGTTGGTAAAAGCTGCGCACGGCACGCGAAACGAGAGTGAGTGCGGGTGTGTGTGTCTTTTGACACACATACGCACACGTTTAGTATGTGTGTAAGTAGGGGCGCATGTATTGTGGATGCTGGTATAATTTCTATCCAAGCAGTTCACACAAATAATAACAATTAAGAAACCAAAAAAAAAAAATTTATTAAATTAAAAAAGAAAAATCACATCAGCCCGAGCACTGAGAGAAAAAACTATAGAATTGTAAAAAATAATATCTAAGTACACACACAGCTAACACACACACACACACACACACACGCACTTAAATACACAACATCAATACATGCCAGCCCCCCGGGCGAGGCAACAAAAAATGCAATAATGTTCGACGACAGCAAGAAAAAGTATTTAGATAACAAAAAAAAAAAAACCAATACAAATAAATATATAATTGTATTAAAATTTAAAGTACACAATTATCTACTATTTCAATAAAAATTCTTCGTGCGCATATATGTACATATATACAAGCATACAAACATACATACGAGTACATATGTACATACGCATAGACACACGTAAATATGTATGTACACTTAGTTCAATACACATACAAGCATACAAACATACATACATACATAAATATTATGATTAATAATTATTATAAATAAATATAAAATAATTAAACAAAGTATATATTATATATAAATACATGAATATATTTACAAGAAAAACATTATTTGTTACGCACATTGTTAAATTTGCTACTGTTGCTGACCAGTTTATAAATAAAATCTAAATGAATAAATTAAAACAAACAAACAAACAAGCAAATATTTAAAAGTCAAACAAACATACATTCAAATGAGAGGAAGTGCATGAAAAAAAAATGAGACAAAAAATAAAAAATACAACAAAAAATAAAATGAATAAAAAAAGTAAACTGAAACATGCTACATATTATATACATACATACATACATATGTACATGTATGTGAAAATATAATAAAAAACAAAAACCAACAAATGTAAATGCATACAAACATACCTAAACCTATAATAAGTGCATGCATTATACATATTTAAAAAAGTTAAAAAAAAATCCAAACACAAAATGCAGTAAGTATGTATAATATTCGGAAATATCTAAAAAAATCTATAAATTTCCAAAAAAAAAAAATTAAAATTTACAACATGTATTTGACTTTATGAACTGCGTAATGACACATTTACATGCATATACCTACATACTACAAACATATACCTACATATACATATGTAGTAAAAAAAAATATATAAAAAAATGTGAGTTAAATGGTATAAGAAATCTGCTTTAAAAGTAACACTTAAACTTAAATGCTAATACTTTACATTAATACGTACGTACGTTTGTATATACATACATACATACAAACAAATTTAGTTAATGCTATTTCCAATTGATCAAAACAAAATCGAAATTTAAACAAAAATGTAACAATCTAATCTAACTACAAAAATTTAACTAACACACACACAAACATCTCTTTAAACTATTGAATATTGTTGAAAGATTAAAAATAAAAAATAAAACGCTTTTTGTTAGAAAACTGCGAAGAAGAGTAAATATGTATGTAAGTATATAAAGGCATAAACTAAAATTTCCGCCATTTTATTTTTGTATAAATTTAAGAACAATTTTGTATGCCTTCATGTTATTTTAATTAATTAATTTCGAGAGCGATTTCTTGCAAAATATGCTAATATTTCCAAAGATATGTATATACATATATATTTTATTGTAAAATTTGTTGTTTCGCATTTAAAGTTGCGCCCTCACTATGACCAAAAAATATTTGAAAAGCAATGCAGAGTTAAAAGGTTT
Organism: Philophylla caesio; assembly: GCA_963971545.1. Taxonomy (NCBI): domain Eukaryota; kingdom Metazoa; phylum Arthropoda; class Insecta; order Diptera; family Tephritidae; genus Philophylla; species Philophylla caesio. Next base: position 38,002,052 of record OZ020604.1, read on the forward strand.
TGCTGATAAGCTTTCATCTTGTTTTAATGTATTGCTAAGAGCTTTTGAATTTGCGTTATAAAACTTTAATTCAGTATCGTCAATGTGCGTAAATTAAGTATCGGAACTCACTTAGTTTCACGGTATTTTTTATCCCTCTTCTCTAAGCAATCATTTTGTACGTCACAGACACATTGTCAGCTGCCTCATTTGCACCGATTCGAGGACTCCGTGCTCATTAAAGAAATCGCTACCTAGTGCCGCCTTGGCTCTTCGTCTGACTAGTGTCGAGTAGCGGCAGAGGAGGTGGTGATTTTGCTTATCCTCTTTCACGTCTCCACAGCTTCTGCAATAGTGGTTGCGTGCCCCACCCCCAAGCCTTGCACCCATTCGATAGATGAAAAACCAAAAGTTTGTATTATAAATTATAATTCATTAACGATTGATCCCATCTTATTCATGTGATTCAGAAATGAGCTTCCAAGTTAGCCGATAATGGCAAAATTTGTAAATCCAATGTAATGAAAGATGTTAGATATCGACTTGAAGGCCGACATTGATGACGAATGGAGTTTAAAAAGTGCAAACATATTTATGTGTTTACTATTGTGAATTATGAAGATTTCACTTGCAGATGTCGATATAACTTAACGGGAACGGGCACTCGTTACTTTGTCTCCTTTTTCTCGAGTCGTGTTACCCGTATTGGATTATAGGTTCAACCCTCTACGAACACCCAGCACTCGTGCACATTATGCAGAAACATCCAACTACGCACACGGAAGGTGTCCAGTTTTTGCATTTCTATACATTAAACGGCCTTTTTTAATGGCAAACAAATATTCCGTTGCAACGGAATTCAAGAGGACCCAGACCCCTATACTTGAAATGGCTTGACCAATGTAAATGTGCCCAAGTTAACTGCTTTCGCATTCTCCACTTCTACGCTTCTTCTTGTTCTCTGTTTACAATCTGAAATGACGTCACGCGTTTGTGAAAGGCGTCATCTTTTATTCTATCAATATTGATAAAAACGTGTGTATATTTGTTGCCTTACAGCTGCAAGTTGTCAACTCTGAAAATACGTAATGTTTGCAAGTTTAGAAAAATTGTTGCTTCATTAAGCGGGTGCCTTAACTTTTAGCGCTCGATTTAACTTCAGCTCCATGTTAATATTCTGTCTATAGGCAACGCCAAATATTTTACCTCTAAGCACCGAGAATTGAGAACTTCTTTTCTAAGTAAAAACTAGCATAACTGTTTGTCATGTGTTGATAGCAAAACCCTTTAAAGTGCAGCTCTCTAAAATTCGTATTAGAATTCTCTGCCCTTCCCAATGCTTCGCTGAGAGATTTTCCTGTTGTTAAAGCACATGTCTAAATAATCAGCGTAACCTTTGATGCGAATGAAGCTTTGCACTTTCACTGAAAGCAAGTTCACTACCAAACAGCATAGAATAGGAGAGAGTGCAGCCCCTTTAGGACACCTCTTTCAACCAGCAAGTTTCTAGAGAACATGGACATGGTATTTTCCTACTTCCTACGGCAGAAAACATAAGAGTCAGTTATAGCCTTATCAAGGACTCGCATTGTGTACTTCTTTGTTTCGCGACCTTCCTTGCAAGAACGTGAAAAGCCATTTCACAGTATTTTCCACATTCGTATGCAAGTTGGTGAATACTGCGAGTGCTCCATCAAAAGCTTTAATCTAATGTGCTTATATTTTTTGTTGGTTATTTTATTTGTTTTACTTTAATTCTAACTTGTAAGTGCGTTCTTAAGAATATTTAAATTAATGGAAATATTTCTTTGTTAATTTTTGCATTGTTTCATACTCTCTTTTAACTATGAAGAATAAGCCAGTTAAGTTTCATAGCAAGCTCGATTTAAGTTAGTGCCTAGGTTGGTCAGAAAGTGCTTTGCATTTTCAGTTTGGCATTTTTGCCTACCAAATTCGCAACATATCACAAACAAAATTTATTGTTATGAAAAATAAAGACTGTATATACAAATAAATGTATATGCTTCTTATCATTTCTTTATTATGTTTTCTTCTTAAAAAACAAACCCTATCTTTGGAAATATTAGTTGATTTATGCTTGATTTATTTTGTGAAATATTTCAAAGAGTTTCAAATCGAGAACATATAAATACATAAATATTAATATACAAAGTAAGAAAAAAAAATAAGATACATGTATGAGTGTAAGTCATAAAAAATAAAAACCGTGTCCTTACCTCGCATTTTTTACTTTGATCCTAGTTGTCTTTTTATTATATCGTTGAAACTCAAACTAGTCATATATCGAAGCCTCTGAAAACCTTTAAAAATCTTGCAGTTGTACCTATTACTACAAAATTTATTCGAACTACCACCATATGTTTATACTTAAAAAATTATAATAATATAGGTCTTTCAACAAATATGGCATGGATAAAAAGTATATAGTAAAGGTTATAAAAAATGTTACTAACTCTCATGCAATATCAGTTCAGGCTTAATATGTGCTATACGAACACAATAAATGTTTGGAGAAACTTTAAAAGCTTTCACAAATGATACTTAACTTTTTACAAACTTGAGCCGGTTTTCTGCTCTTTTTTATAACTAATGCTTTTTATATAAAACGATCAGACGATGGACTACAGTAAATTATTAATTTTTTCCGTACGGACACAGTTGTGCTTGAATAACTCTTAAACTTATTCGTTAAGGATACTAATAGAAAATCAATTAGTTTCGTTTAATCCCTAACGACTGAAATTGGCGATTAATTAATCCTTGACTAATATTGTAAGGACGTAGAGTAAATATAATTCTATTATAAACGTTTAATGTGAAATGCCACAGTTCTATTTTCGTACGAAATTTGCCACAGCTTGTGAAACTTATTTTAGTTTTTTAATCGATTTCAATAAAAGGAGAGTGTTATTAATTCAACAGAATATTTATTTTTGCTTTTTAAGTACAGTTGCGTTCAGTTTATTATAAATTTGACAAATTTTGGCAACTTAGTTTCAAATTGTATACTAAATATATATCAAATTAACAAATCTTTATTAAAATATCAAACTTTTTAGCAGTACACAAAATTTTAATATAATAATATGCAAGTTGTGGAACGCATATGTATATTAACTCTGATTATTAAGAATTTTTATTTTTGTCGAGGATTAGCATCAGGTATAAAGTGCAGAAGTAATTTTAATTAAAAAAAATCTGCATGGCTTGTAGAGAAATGCGTGCAGATTGTTACTGCATACAAGAAAGCTCGATAGATGGCGCTTGAGCCACATTTCGTGTAAAGCTTAAAACTTTGGTTGCTATGATTTTTGTAAAAAAATTAAAAACAGATTTATTATAAAATTAAAGTAAATAAATGAAAGCAAATTGTCACATTTTTTTCAAATAAACCGCCACCTACATACAATTAAATTGAACACAGATCTGACAAAGTTAGGATCCGTCAGGCAATTTCGTTATTTCTTGCTTTATCTGAAAGTTGGTATCTCAAGGGTGAACGCATATTTATTGCTTTCAGTAACGTTTCAAAACTTCTGCGAATGAACCAATTTTTTTATTACGAATTAATGATATTTTCAAATGTTTTATCTTTTCAATTTACACTTAAGTGTGTTTATATATATTAAATAAAAAATATATATCCAATTCGTACAAAATATCAAACAAAAAATATTATTTTTAAAACGTTTATATGCAGATATAATCTATTTAGTAAGCGAAGGCTATTAAAAAAGACTTAAGAACTAAGCAAATTTAACTTATACATAACTATTAAAAATATTTTATTTTTAGTAATATATTAGAATCTTCTGCGAAAAATTAAAAAAAAAACTTAAAATTGCTATTGCAAACAATATTCATGCGGTTTGATTGATAGCTTTTTTAACTCTTTCTCTAACTCTAATTTTTTCAACAAAAATATTTGATGACAAATTTTAAATTTCGTTTGTTTTTCTTTTGTACATACTCGTATTTCCACGTAATCCACACCGAAATTTTTCATACAAAATTTAAAAGACTTTTTAATATATAAAATACATATGTATAAAAAGTAATTTGCATAAAATGATGAAATGTACTTAATAAAAATTAGAAAAGAAAAGTATAAAAATCTCCGATGTATAGTTCAAAATGCTTGTATGGCATTAAAAATAATGTTATTGCAAATACACACACCAAAACGCTACAACTATAAAATACATTTGCTTTTTCTCACTCGCCCAAAGCAAAAATTCAAATTAGTTAAAAATATTAAAAAAATAAATAAAATTAATAAATACAAAGCCAAAGCCAGCAACTTCGTCAAGTTTCCTAGAACCATTTATGTACTAATTTCCTTGCATAATTTTCATAAACTAAAATCAATAATAGTAATAAATAACAAAAGCAAAAATCACAAACTGTATTAAAAAAAAAAAGATATACATTCATAACTACATGCAAAGATTTAGGTAACGCATACAACAAATTATAAATTGAGAGGAAAAAAAATACAAATAATAAATACCAAATATTTTATGTACCTACGAGTATTGCATTATTCAATAAAAAAAATAAAGAAATGAAGTAGAGCAATTGGTAACAAAAGGAATGAAAAACTAGAGAACAGTGATTATGTAAAAAGCGTAGCAGGCGTATATAAATATATATATATATATATATATATTTAATAGCGAAAAATTAAGCAATTTACAAAGGAAAAATACACATAAAAATACAAACCAATTAACTTACATTCATACATGCTAACTCTTGTGCATAAATGCTTGCAAATATATATGTACATAAATACATACGTACATACAAACATACATACATATTTATATACATACATACATACAAATATATAAGAGTAACACAGCATTAGTTAAAGCGAGAAAAACGCATTTCACGACATCCCACTTTTGGTTCACCTATTTTGCTTTAATAAGCAACTTTTATTAAGGAGCTTTTAATTTTTCTTATCCATCAAAAAAAAAAAGAATTCTGCAGTAAATTCAATTATTAAAATTTCGTAGCAAAATCATAAGCAAGCTTTGACTATTTCTTTTCTTTTATTTAATGTATATTAAACACAATTCATTCTGTAACAAAATATTATAAAAACAAAAGTTAAAAATTGTATACAAAACATTTTAATAACGTCACAAAATTTTATTATAATTTCGCAATTATACAAAATTTTTAATGGTTTTGAGTGTGCAGTTTTGTAGCCCATTAAATTTTAGTCCCACAAAATGCAAGTTTCAAGTGGCTACAATTTTTGACAATTTTCTTATTGCCAGCTATTCCATATAAAAAAATCTCGTAAATTGAAATTGCGGAAAAGCGTCAGTAGAATATGAAACTTGCATATTATTGTACTAAACCTTAAGAAAAATTTAGTTTACTTCGAAGTTTTGATAATTTTTATTTAATGACAAAGAAATTGTGTATAAAATACGAAACTTAATTTTAAATGGTTGTTTTGTTAGAGAATGAACGATATTTTGGTTGGAAAATATTAGAAACTAAATACAAAACTTTGGTAAAACTTGTCAAACATCGCTTGGAATCATCACAGGCACATAACCTCTGGTCATTAAGAAGGCTCATTGCTGAATCGAAGTAACTTAAAAAGTGGTAAATTTAGAGGAAACTTAAACCATTCACCAACATTACTGTTGTCAAGCTAACAGAGTCAATCAGTCGAGTTTCTAAGAAAAAGCGAGGACTCGCAAAGGATTTATAACTCTTAGCCGGCGAAGTCTCTAAGTGACTGCTTTACTTTAGCACAGTGGGGCCTAAGCAGTGTCACTGGATACTTGACAAGTTACTGTAGACCTTTATCACAAAATCTGACTTCTATATTGTATGACCTTGGAAAAAATGTGACATCTCTATCTAGAAAATGGAACATGAAATTATCAAAGTGCTTAATTTCATAAACAGACTGAGGTTGGAGTGATCTTTCTTTCCAGAATAGATATGTAGATGAACTATTTTATTTTCAAATTATGTTTTTGTATGTTCAAAAGTGTATTAAACTCGCTTTCCGTGTACTAGCAATGCGTGACTTACTTTTTCCGCACGCTCTGATTCGGTTTCACTCTTTAACGTTCTCATTGCAATTTACAGGCGTATTATCCAAGTGTTTTACCTAAATTACAGCGTTAGGCACAATGTGATGAGTTGTTATCAATAATGGCGCGACTACACTTTAGTGTACAGTACACTTTATACTAGTTCGAAACTAATTACTTAAGATGTAGAGCGAGATTAGTCTCATAGGGTCTCATATTTTTACTGCAGAGTTAGAATTACAAATCAATGAAAGCAAACACATATACCATACACAAAATTGAACTGTTCTAACAACAACAAATGCAACAAAAGTTTAACAGAATAAACCAAAAAGAAAACAAAACAGCCCCAACGCCAATTCATTGCGCACAAATCGTTTCCATTAATTTATTTAAACGCTATAAAAATTAATAAATTAGGAAATTTTCTCTTTATAAGTTGCTTTTTTCATTTATTTTCCGTTGAAATTTGCATTGGCGCTGAATAGTTAAAAAAAAAAAAACCTCTCATCCCAACAACAAACAAATTAAAATAAAAAAATACAATACAAATAAATAATATTGAATCGTTGACTATCCAATTTTGCCCACAAAATGATAAACATGTTTACACCTAAATTTTTGTATTACAAAAACAAAAACTTATTTAGTATTTAAATATTTAGTGTGCGTAAAGGAAATTTGTTATACATAAAAAAATGCATGAGAAGCAACCGAAAAAATTGAGAGTTTGCAATTAAAATATAAATACAAAAACTTACTCAAATTACAACGTACGAGTATGTATGCAGTTGCAAGTTAGACAAGTTTTTCTATGCTCGTAAAATTTGAAAAATCCACAACTTTTTAAGAGACGATATATTTCTCGAATTGAAAAATGGTTTAAAAATCAAAGGAACTGCAAGCATTTAACGGCACATAAAAGTATACAATAAACTACAAATACATGCATACATACATACTTATATATATACATATATACATAAATACATACATACAATAACAAAAATTGTATACAAAAAAAATACACACACACACACACTTGTTATGATCACGCCCATTTATCACTATACGAGTATACATAAATACAAACATACATCCACAAATATATACACATATGTATTTATAAATAATTGCCACTTCTACGATTGCATACATACATACATACATACATACAAACATACTTACCAAATAATGCAAATTGTTCACATATTTACTTATGCATATAGACACTAAACCAAAATGAGAACATACAAACATACATACGTACATACGTACATACTTACTACTACAATACCTAGCAAAAATCTCCCTAGCAAAATTTTGTTTAATAACTACATATTTACTAAGAAATTAATAAAAAGCGTGCAAAAAAAAATTAATATAATAATATAAAAAAATACAGTCAAATACTTTCAAAGCAAATAAAACTGATCTGAGAAAAAATATGAAAAAATGGATAATTATAAAAAACGTCAGTTTACATAAAATATTACAAATGCATAAATAAAGAACAAAATATTTAAAAATAAAAAAAAAAAACAAATATATATGTAATAATAATAATGATGATGATGAAACAGACAATTGTTATACGGTATTATTATTATACTTTTTCTATAACTTATAATTTATTTAATAAAAATAAATGAGAAAAAATCGTAAATAAATTACAAAAATGAAAAATAATGCAAACTAATCTTTAAGAGCTTATTATTTTCGTTAAAAATTTATATATTTTTGCGAATAGATACATACATACAAGTAAGTAAACAAGGTATGGTCATACATGAACATACATATGTTTTAATGAAAACTTTAGACATTCGATCGCTGAACTTTAAAATGTACTTAAAAATCCAAAATAAAAAATCGATTTTTCGATGAGCTTTTTCAGCAGGCGTTATCAACGTCCACACTGCTGAGCCATACAATGTTGAGCAGCCTTGGTTGAACTGAATAAAAATTGGCTTCATATTGATTGGATAGCGATGTAAATGTTCACAGCTATTTTAAAAGCAGTCCACGACGCAGCGATAAGAGATGGCGCCTTCCGGGATCCAGTTATATTAAATTTTTCGGATTTGACAGATGAGCGACATCGTTGAAGGTTATGAGCAACCCAATTTAACACACGGTTCACACTTTTCGAGAGCAATGTTCTTCGCAAGATGTATGGCTTAGTTCGCGTGAAAGTCGGGTATCGAAGAGTATGGCATGAAAAATGCATAAAACTTCAATGACTGCGATAGCTTGGCCATGTCGTTCATATCGATGATGATTGTGCTTCAATTTTATTCTTTCACTTTTATTTAATAGAAGATTTTATTTTTTGCTTTCTCACACTGATAAATATTAGGAAAATGGAAAAAATATCAAATCAACCAAAGATACTTGAAACAATCTAAGCGAGCCTAAGTTCATCATTGCGCCACACAAATAAAGGTATTTATAAAAGATGCTGATTTTTTAAGCTCAATCAATGACTTAGAACGTTCTGCATGAACATCTTTTCTGAAGCTAGTGAAACTCTTCTCGGCAATTGGTAGTAGCTTCTCTTAAGTCTTAAACGTTATGATGAGCTACTACTTAAATCTTTAAGTTATATTATGACTATCAAAGCGCTTTTTCTCCACATCCATCTTGGCAAATTCCCAGAGAATCTTGGATTAAATAACAAAGAACAAGGGGACCGGTTTCAGATACCAACGCCGAAGGGTTCGTCTTCACCCCATTCAAGAAAATCGCAAAAAATAAAGTAGTAATGAATGTCGATTTTTTATTCTAACGGAAATAAATTTCACTATTTTGTTTGCATTGTTTTCATTTGTTTTATATTTTGTAAATAAGTTAGTTTTAACGAATGGATATAAAAAAATTATTCTCAATTTTTACAAAAAACTCTTTGTAAATATCTAAAAAAAAAATCTAAAATTTTCACGAACAAAGATAAATGCACGAATTCCTTTCATTTTATAATTATATGTTGCGATGGTTCTATGGATTCTGTAGATTTTAAAAAATTTTAATAGACCTTTTTTTTCTTTTATCGAAAAACGTTATCTTAAACTTTGTGATAAAATAATGAACAAATATGTCTCAAAATTTCACATTATTCAAATTTTTAAAAAATTTCTATCATACAGATTTTAAATCGTTAAATTTCGTTTTGACAAAAAGCAAGTTTCAATTGACTACAACTTTTTGGCGATGTGCGTATGCAATTGGCTTTCAATGTTTTATCCACTCATTAGATGCATTTTAAATCCTTCAAAGAGACGTACAGCTGCGGTCAATATAATAGGAGTGCATATACCAAGCTTGTTCAATTTTAAAATTTTATTATGATACAACATGCAGGAGTAGAGTTTCAATACCATTTCTTGCATCGGTAAATTTAAGATAATTAGAAAGAATAGACCTTTTAGAGCTTTTACTGAGAGTGATCATAATAATAGGAGAGTCGGTTAGTAAATATTTACAGTACGGATAATTTTATCAAAATATTGTTATAATTTTTTAGATTTTGCATATCCATAATTTATTTATGGTTGTTAGAGGGTGGAATGTCAAGGGACTCGAAATAATTTAAAATATCCGGAAGAAAAACAAAGCTTATAAGATTATTAAAGAAACTTTGAGTTGCTCTGGCCAAATGATCACTAACGCTTTTTCGTACAAAACTACCGGCAAAAGTAGTGGACCTAAGCGTAAAATCACAAGTTAAGATGATAGGCGTACTACAGGATATAGCAAAGTTGATCTTTTGCTTTAGCTGGACACATAAAAAAAGGAGGTGAAACTTTCTGTAGGTAAAAAACCAGTTTGTAGATATTTACAAGAATCAAACTTAAATGCCAGAAGTCCACAAAAAGTTCCTTTGCTTTCTAAAAAAATATGTAGCAGCGCATAACAAGTTTGCTCATGAACATATTGTGGACGGACGAAAGCAAACTTATTCTATGTGATGGAACGGGGTCCCGACTATATGTTTGCCGTTCCCCGAACACGAAATATAAGTGCAAATATACAATTAAAACATGGCATTAAGGTTATGGTATGGGGCAGTTTTTCTTATAATGGCGTTGGCCCAATCCACCTTATTAAAGAATTGATAGATCAATGGGGATATGTGGATATATTGGGCCAAGTTGCGTTGCCATATGACGAGTTTGTCTCTGAACTGGATCTTCCAGCAAGGTAATGACCCGAAACATACCACCAAATCGGCAGAGGAGTGGTGTCGGGTAAATGAAGTTAAGGTTATAGCCTCAGCTCAGAGTCACCTCAGTCACCCGACTTCAACCCCATAGAAAATCAGTGGGCAGACGCCAAGAAAGGTGTTTCGGAACAAATGGCCAAAAAATGGAAGGATTAATGGAACAGTATCCAATAATCGTGGCGATAAGTCCCTTTGAAACGTTGCCAGGATGTCATCGACTCCATGCCCAGAAGATGTGCTGCAATTTTAAAATTTCATCGCTTGTTAAATTAATAAACATCAGTGGCCATTTACTGCTATTTACTTCTGTAATATTTGAAAAACTTTCCATATTCCTATTATTTTGACTGTAAAATTTTGTGTTAATTTACTTATTTTAAAATATTTTGATGGAATTGCTCTAATGTGTAGAAATACAAGACAAAGCAAAGAATGTAAAATATTTCTGAAGTGTTCCTGAATAAAATTTTACTTCTTCAGAAAAATATGTAGCATTTTGTGTATTTGCTTGGGACACTCCTATTTTTCTGATCACAGCTGTATGTACAAATTAAATCGTTTTTTTTATCAAATAAGAATCTCCGCAACAGTGTCAGATTGTGTTTACTTTAGCTTGAGGTGCTACCGAATACTTTCTGTTGTTGATCCAACTTAATAGCTTAATCCCAAGTCTAAGTGTCTACATTTTGTGTTTTATTGCCACATTTATCTTGAAAATCAACAAAACGTGAACCACTATTTGTCAAACGAAAAATGCCATGAACTACCTTGAAACTCTGGCAAATTATTTGAGATAAAAGCAGTGAGGAGCAGAGTTTATTTGCAGTTTCTAATTCAACAAAAAATACGTCAGCAGTTGCAGCATTAAACGATAAATTATTTGAGCATACATTTTTGTACTTTATTTTCATTTGTTTGTTTGTTGTTGTTTACACTGTGAAACAAATTGATGTTCGCCAACAATGCCGAAATGAGTAAATGTACAACGCAGGCGTTCATTTTGCATTAAATTCAATTAGAAATAATTTTTTACCCACTTCAGCAGAGCAAAAATCAGCAAAAATTACCAAATAAATGTATGTACATACATCCCATATCAACATCGTTATACCAAAGAAAAAAAATATAATTTTGAATCAGTGAGTCTTGTTTTAAATTTTTGCATATTTTACGTATAATTAACTGCTAATTGTTGCACTCATTCCAAGTTTTTCAGCAAGCGTCGAATGTAATTCATAATATTTAATTGTCCTTCCGAATCTGTAAAATGACTTTAGCATAGTCAATTGTACTTCAGAAAACCTTAAATGAACTTCAGAATAGTCAGTGGGACCTCAGAATCCCTAAAACATATTTCAGAAACTGTAAATTATACATTAAAATTGTCAATTTTACTTCAGAAAATGTATAATGTATTTCTGAAATTATAAATTTTACTTTAGAAACTGTAAAAAGTATTTCGAATAGTCATTTCACTTAAATTTATGTAAATGGCTGATTTTTAAATACTCGTTATACATAAAAGTGCAACTTTCGAGTGGTTAGAAGTTACCGCCGATTTATTTTAAATTATTTTAACTAGCAATTTGATCCATATAATGCAAACACACGATTATTTTTCATATGGAAGGAATTGCGTGAAAGTGTCAGTAAAAATAATATCATAAATCAATCGTCATTTGTAGCTACTTGAAACTAGCATTTTATTACATTACAATTGTTTGCTCAGAAATATTCAAAATTTTTTTTTTAGTTCGAAATTTTCAACAAATTTTGTTAAATAATTGCACATTTTGTGTAAAGCTTTCAAAAATGACCATTCATGATTTTGTTAGATTTAGGGTTTTTTAATTGAAAAATAATTAAGCAAATTATAAATTATTCAATTCTGTACACACGCGGTTGTGCTATAATTTGTAAGCGCAGGATACTTCTAAAAATTAAAAGTAACCTTCGTGTGAGAAGATTTGTTAGATCTATTTTAGCTGTAATGATTTTACTGAATTCCATAAATTCATTTACGTGTACAACGATATTTAATTCCAGAACTGAACTAATGACGCATTGTTTTTTTTTATTTATATGGCTTGCGGAAGTCTTGGAGCGGTAAATCAACAAAGTTAAGTGAATAAAAGCAACCGCATAAGCAATTGTATATCATCAAAGAACACGTATGTATGTATGTATATTTGAATGGGCATACGTACGAGTATGTGTATATGTATTTCACTTGCATCATGATCCAAACGATTATCTTGACAATTGGAAAAAAAATAATGCTCATAACAAATAAAGAAGGTACAGAAATACATAATTACAAACGAAATTAGCGAAAAAGGCCATGAAACAAATATTTTTTGCTTACTTATATTCAGTTATATATGTGCATATGTATGCACATACATAAGAAAGAATAATTTTTTAATTAAATATGCATATTTGTCGTTTATAAATACTTTGCACATACAAATAGACTATTTCCCAACCAAAGAGCCACCACAAATTGACACATTTTAAACAATTCTCAATTAATTTTATTATTTCTTCGCCAATCTCGAATTAAAGCTATAAGAAGCCAATCTTGAAACTTTGTTCACAATACAAAAAAATTCAACAAACTTTTATAAAAATCACAAATTTCTTACATCGAATTTTTAAGGGTTTTTGACCATCTAGCGCACTCTCGAGATTATATTCATATGAAAAAAAAAATGTGCAAGTGCGATAGTTTATAGCCAGTTAAAGCTTGTTTTATTAGTTTTTAAATTGGATAGGCTACAAAGCTTGTTACTCAAATAAATAATTTTTTTTATACCCGAGCGTACTTGTACACAAGAGTATTATAACTTTGTTCGCATAACGGTTGTTTGTAACAGCAAGAAATAATCGAGATAGATATAGACATATATGTATATACTAAAATGATCAGTATGAAAAGAGGAATCGATTTAGCCCTGACTGTTTGTCCGTCCGTCCGTCCGTCTGTCCGTGGTTACAATAACTTGAGTAAAAATTTAGATATCTCAATGAAATTTGGTATATACATAGATTGCCCTTTGGACAGGGTAGGTTGGTATTGAAAATGGTCAAGATCGGTCAATAACCACGCCCACCTCCCATATAACGGAAGTTTTTGAAAAATGCAAAAACTCCGTTTTCTCAGTATCTATTACAGCAAATTGAGTGAAATTTGGTATTTGGAGAAATTTTAAACACAGAAATTAGGCATTTATGAAATTTTGAAAAATGGGCGTTGCCACGCCCTCTTATTAAAAAGTTTCCGTATCTCAATAACAGTGTAAGGTATCGTCACAAAATTTGGTGGGCATATTTTCCTTGATATCGCTATTTTTGTCGTAGAAAATTTTTGAAATCGGATCATAACCACGCTCACCCCCAATAACGGAAGTTTTGGAAAATGCAAAAACTTAATTTTTTCGGTATCTATTAAAACAAATTTAGTGAAATTCGGTATTTGGAGCGGTTTTGAACTAAGAAAATAGGTATTTATGAAATTTTGAAAAATGGACGTTGCCACGCCCACTTATGAAAAAATGTCTGTATCTCAATAACGGTGTGAGGTATTGTCACACAATTTGGTGGACATATTTTCTTTGACAGCGCTATTATTATGGTAGAAAATTTTTGAAATCGGACCATAACCTCGCCCACCTCCCATATAACGGAAATTTTGAAAAATGCAAAAATTTTGTTTTTTCTTTATCTGAACATATTAATTTATTATTTAGAGAGATAGTTAATAAATTTTGAAATTTTGAGAAATGAAAAAAAATTCGTTTTCAGTATTTATTGGAAGAAATTGAGTGAAGTTTAACAAGAAAACGGCGTTTTCATGAAATTATGGGCACCGACCATACAAAAATAAATCGCGAGGGTATATAAAAATCGGTTTCGCCCGAATTTAGCCTTTCTTACTTGTTCTAGTAGATCTTATCAAGTAGAACGAGAATACACTTTTGGAATTTGTCAAACACCCCCAAAATCTCGACTTAAGGTTATAAAAACGATTTTTTATACTTTTGCGCACTTATTAGCCCCTATATTAGCTAATTATCAACCGATAATTATTGGTAAATTAAGTTCGTCATTCACGCGACAACTGCGTAAGCGTACGGTTCGGTTCGTAAATTTCAGTGAATAAGCAATCGAATAACGGGAAAAAACAAACCAAGAAACTGTACATTAACTTTGAACAATAAATTTATCTAAAAGACTTTCATAAAAATTAATACAAAAAGGAAAGTGATCAGTGTGTTTAAAAAACCTAAAATGGACCCGACTGAGGGCTATATGCCCTCAGCGGCCAAAAAACCACGTAGTCGCAGTACTTCCAGAAATAGGAAAAAACCTAATGAACAAAACCTAAAATACGACGCGTCGCATAACGGACCATTCGTAATATTCGTTGACAAAATAACGGCTAATAACGGTTCAATCAACGTGATCCAATTAACCAAAACAATAGTGGAACTTAAAATAGAAGATGTTCATGATATTATAAAAACAGGATACGGTAGATGTAAGATTACGCTAAAAAATGCTAATGCGGCGAATAATCTATTAAATAACAAAAAAATGATTGAAATGGGCTATCAACCAAAATTATTTGAACACCTAATATACAAAACGGGTATAATATTTGATATTCCTTTAGACATCGATATAAATAAATTCAAACAAGAAATCGAATCACCAATTGAAATTATTAAAATGGTGCGAGTCATGCGTAAAGAAAATAACAACCAAGAAGAACTAATACCAACCAAAAGAGTCAAAATAACATTTAAAGGGTTAAATATACCTAATGAAATCACATATGCATACACAAAAATCAAAGTAAAGCATTTTATATCTTTTGCTCAATGCTATAACTGCTTCAGATATAATCATTTTTCTCTCCATTGTAAAGACAACAAAACACTATGCAAAACATGTTTTCAACCTCATGAAATTTCAGAAACCTGCAGAAAAATAATATGCCCAAACTGTAAAAATGAACATAAACCAACCGATAAAAACTGTCCTGGTAGAATCAAAGCATATGCAATCAAAAAAGCAATGACAATCGAAAATCTTACAAGAAAAGAAGCAGGAATCCGATTTGCAAACATATTCGGAAATAGATTAGAAGTTTTAGAAAATTATGAAGAGGAATTTCCTCCTATAAAATCAAATTACAACAATAACAGACTAACCAAAGACAATACAAAAACAGTGGCAAAGTATATGCACTCAATCCTTCCATACGCAAACGTGGCAAAAATAAAAAACAACCGACCAACTAATTCTGATAAAGCTATGGAAGAATGGCGTAAAATTATACAAACGCAAAAAGAAAACTCTACACCAATAAATATAACTAACAAACATAAAACATTAGACATTCAAAAAACAATAAACCAACTTTCCATAACAATAACTCGATTTCTAACTAACAACGATAACAAATTCCAAGAAATAGCCACACGTAACTTACTTAACGGAATTAAAGCAAAATTCGATACAATTAATGCAGAAATAGACGCAGATGTGATAAATAACTCCTATGAAGATATTACAGTATAATATACAAAGTTTAAAAAGAGCAGGCAACAAAGAAATATTAGAAGTATTTTTACATAACAATAAAATTGATATAGCTATACTTAATGAAATATGGCTTAACAATAACTCTTGTTCATCCTTAGAAAACTATAATTTTATCTGTAAAACAAGA
This sequence comes from Philophylla caesio, assembly GCA_963971545.1. Lineage (NCBI taxonomy): Eukaryota > Metazoa > Arthropoda > Insecta > Diptera > Tephritidae > Philophylla > Philophylla caesio. Next base: position 38,018,076 of record OZ020604.1, read on the forward strand.
CCAGACGGTTTTGGTGGAGTTGGAATTTATCTCAAAAAATATATTAAATACAACATTATAAACCTAAACACGAATGCAGAAGCAATAGCTATTAAAACACTTAACTTAAAAACAAATATAACAATAATAAACATTTACAGTGCACCAAACACCCCTTTCCGCAACTTTAAAAGAGAAATAGACAAAATTTTTAACCATATAAGAAACATCACAACAATAATATTATTCGCAGGTGATCTTAATGCAAAATCTGTTCTATGGGGAAATATTAACACCAACAACAAAGGCAAATTTATTGAAAATATCATGGCAGACCATGACTTTAATTGTATGAACAATGGTTCACCAACTTTTATTACTAGCCCAAATAATCAATCTGCACTGGACATATCCCTAATAAAATCCAATAATACTAAATATAACTGGGAAACAATAAACACAAAACTAACTAACAGCAATCACCATCCAATCATTATAAGACTTTTTAACAATTTTCAAATTATGAACAAAACTACCAAAACAAACTACAATCAAATATTTAAAGACATTAACAAGCTTGAATTAACAAATAATTTAAAAGACACTTACTCCAAATTTACAAACATAATTTCTAAAAATACAATTTTAATTGATCCTAAAAATAAATATATTCCTAAACAGTGGTGGACAGATACAACACAAAAGTTATTTAGAAGAAGGAATGCTGCCAGAAAAAAATACCACCAATGTAGAACTATTGAAAATTGCAAACAATATTTACGCGACGAGGACGAACTTAAAAAGCATATAACCGCAGTTAAAAATGAAAACTTCAACGAATTAATAACAAACATCTCTAATCCAACATCAACCAAAGAAATGTGGAATAAAATAAATCAAGTTAAAAAATACAAAATGGAAAAAAAATGCAATAACTCTTGGACTGCAACTGAAAGCCAGAACTATCTAAGTTATATAACTAACCAGCAATCTTCAAACTACCAAATAAAGTACAACAGTAACAACAATATGCACACTATACAAAAACCTATATTTGACTTTCACAATTTTGAACACTATTTATCCACCAGAAGCGACAATTCAGCTAAAGGGCCAGACGGAATTTCTTAAAAAATGTTAAAAAACTTAAACCCTAATGAGCATATCAAAATATTTAATATAATTATTAACTATTGGCAACAAGAAATAATTCCATTAGAATGGCTAAAATCCAAAATAGTACCAATACCAAAAAAAAATAAAGACATTTCAATTATCTACAATTACCGACCAATATGTTTGCTATCAGTATTCTTCAAATTGACGGAAGGTTTAATCAAACAAGAAATCGAAAAAACAATATCGCAAAATAAATTATATCCAAAAAGAACATATGCCTTTAGAACTAAACATTCAACAGCACTTTGCATCAACGACTTAATAAACTGTATATACACCTACAAAAAACAAGGATTTCAGGTAATGGCAGCATGCATAGATATAGAAAAGGCGTTTGACTCTGTCAGTACACAGCTACTTCACGATATACTTTTCAATATGAAAATAAACCCTCACATAATTAACTGGATATATAAAGTATTAACAAATAGAACTCTTTCTTTAAATAACCAAACTTGTGTCGCGAAACATGGCCTTATGCAAGGAAGCAGCTTAAGCCCGGTCTTGTTTAATCTCTATACAGCTAACTTACACAAAATCAACAACATTAATACCAAACTCTACCAATTTGCTGATGATTTCTTTCTATTAACTATACATAAAAATAAAATCAACGCCAAACAAATACTTCAACAAAAATTAGATGAATTTAACAACTTGTGCAAAGCATTGAACTTTACCATAAACTTACAAAAATCTAAAATCATATACTTCAACAATAACCAGGAAATCATACACATTAACATCAACAATACACCCATACAACAAATACAATCAATAAAATATCTGGGAAGAACAATAACAGTAAATAATTCTAGCACAGCTCATACTAAAGAAATAATCAAAAAAGTGAACGAAACCTGCAACTTCATTAAAATCCTAAGCGGCTGTACATTCGGAATTAACCCAAATCAAAGCCTAACAATATACAAATCTTTCATTAGATCTAAAATAGAATACGCAGTATCATCTTTTGCAAACACAACAAAATCAGCTATTTCAAAACTAGAAACATGTGTAAAAGAAAATTTAAGAAGAAGCCTCGGTCTAATAAAATCAACACCAATACCAATCATTTATCACTTAGCAGCGGAACTACCTCCAAAATATAGATTTCAACTACAAACTACAAAAGAAATAGCAAAAGTCATAGCATACAATTTACCTATAAAAAATTTACTATTACATTCTAATTACAAAATTAATACCAGCTACAATATAATTTTCAACAAATACGAACAAATTTTCCGTAATATAGAAACAATAAATCATACATTAAAAACTTCAAATAAAATATATACCGTACCTGAATTTTTTAAAGGAGTTACTAAATCCAAAAAAGAAACAAACAAAGATACCATAATCAGTCTTTTTAGAGAAAAACTCTCAAATTTAAAAGCAAACAACTACGAAATAATATACACCGATGGCGCGGTAAAAGAAGTAAATAGCTGTGCTGCCTTTTTTCACGAGAAGGACAACATAAGCAAATCCTTCTACACAAGTCAAAGAATATCCTCAATGTCTGCCGAGCTTATAGCAATATACAAATCAATACAATATGCAACCGAAAAAAAATTTAAATACGTAGCAATCTTAACAGATAGTTTAAGTGGAGTAATCTCAATAAACAAAAAATTCAGCGATAACTATTTAATTCATAAAATTCATAATCTTATTGAACACAGTAACATAAATAAGGTAGAAATACATTTTATTCCCGGACATTCAAATATTGCACAAAACGAAAAAGTGGACTATGCTGCCAAAGAAGCAGACACTTTCGGAAAGAAAATTGAAATTAAATGGACCATCAAAGACGCCTGCAATGAAATAAAATATCTGTTAACACAAGAATGGGAACAAGACTATAAAAACTTAACCCAAACAAAAGGGAAGGATTATGGCAGCTTACATCCAAATATCTCATCGAAACCATGGTTCAAAAAGTCACCGCTACAAGCAACTGAAATTAAACAAATAAATAGAATTCTATCCAACCACACTTTCTGCAAAGAAACTTTATACAAAATGAAAATATATTCCGATAATTTATGCGATAAATGTAATCAAATATCCAACATTAACAAAATATAATTCAATCAATGAACTTTTTAAAAATGAACCGATGACTATCTATACAACAATTATCGACTTCTTAAAACAAATCGACTGCAAACTATAAGAAAACAATCGACAAATACATAAATATCAAAGAATGACACATGAAAATGAAATAAAGTGAACATTCACATAATTTGTAATGGCGTTTTAAGTCTATACTGGCCAAATAAGTCTTTAAGGCCTCGAAAGAAGCGGAAGAAGCAACGATAAAAAAAAAAAAAAAAAAAAAAAATATTAAAAAAAAATTAAGTTCGTTGTAAATTTTTGTAAAAATTTTGTTTTTATAAAAAGTTGAAAAACTCAGTCAATTCGAAGTGTAAATAATCACAACATAATTATCTCAACTACAAGAGATCTGTTAATCAAAAAGGAGCACCAAATTAAAATTATGTGGGTACCAGGCCACGTCGGATTACCTGGCAACGAAGAAGCAGATATCAGAGCCAGATTAGCCACAAAAGAACCTCTTCACTTATACCTTTATTTGGATAAATCGGACATACTTCGCTTAGCTCAAGACTTCCTCAAAGCAATCAAACCCACGATACAACCTCAAAATCACTATTACGCGACCATCAACCCAGCAGGTATTAAACGAACCTTTCCTATTACATGCTCATACCACGATGCCCAAACTTTCACCCGTCTTCGCATCGGACACACAGTTTTGACACACGAACACCTCCTCAAGGGTACGAATCCACCACCGTGCCTCCTGTGCAATGCAAACGCTACATCAGTGGATCACATTTTGCGAAGCTGCCCTGCACTTGCCGCACACAGACTCACAACTTTTGGCACAATAGATCCTAAAGAAATACTTAAAAATACCAATGCATCTAATATAAAACTTATAAATGAATTCCTATTACGATGTAAAATTAAACATTTCATATAATTAAACAGCAACATGAATATTTCACCCTAATTCAACTATCACTAATTAAATATAACTATTTTATATAATAACTCTATTTTAAAGCCTTAGGTAAGCCGAAAGCCTCAATAGCTAGTGCTTCTTTCCAAACCAAATGTAAAATACTAATTGTATTACTATTTTACACTTAATAATAATAATAATAATAATAAAATAAATTTCGAAAAACTGCCATTAAAATTTCAAACCTCTGAGTATTCAGTTTTGTAGCCCATTCAATTTCAGATCAGTAAAAAGTACCGTTAATTTATTAGTTTTTTTCTTGTCAAGAGTGTTGAGCATAATCTTCCATATAAACAAAGATGTTGATGATGCGTTATACCATCTAAATCAAAAATGTAATAAAATAATAATGAATGAAGGTATTTTTATTTAATATGCAATGGTGGAAGATGTACTTTCGCTGAATTTACAAGAGATATATAATAAAAAAATTTTTTTCCAAGGAATTATCAACACGAACATAACAGAAATAATTTGAATCGTTACGACACTTTCTCGATATTATAGTACAGTAAATAAATTACAAAATTTTAAATAAAATCACAGATAAAATGTTTTATGACTATTTATTCGCGAACGTTCCTCCGCTGTTATTGCCGTAGTAATGGTTATGAGTATTACCGTATCACAAGAAAACTGAGGCTAATTGAATCAAAATAATTGCAATTTTACTACGAAGGTAGTTAGATAAAACGATATTAGCTATCAAAGATCATTTGGTATAACTAGTGTAGATCATTGTATTCGGCCCTATTACAGTTGGCGACACTAAACGACGGCGTCTTGTCAAAGTCGATATGCTTGCAGTCGCGATCGATAACTAGTGAAAGATATTTCGTATTGGCTAAGCAAATTTGATGTCGAATTTGTGTGGAAACGACAACACTTCTAACGAAGCCAAGTTTGACGATCACTGGAAGAAAAATTGTGATAAAATTGATATTTTCGGAAAAAAAACTATGAAGTTGATTTAAAAGTAATGTACTGCCTTATATTATATTTAGACGAAAATAACAAACGCAACAACACTTTGAAGGTTATGGAGTTTAGTTGAAAAAGTATTAATATGTTTCAGTTTGTTGAACGTATGCCTTAGAGAACGCTTTACGGCTTCTAATAGTGGCGCGCTTTGTCGATTCCACACTTATCTGCCCCGGAATACCGTAAAATTGTTGTCAATATATTTTATTACTCTGGCAGCTGGCGCGGTGCAGACTTCAGTTTTTTAAAGTAATTTTTACAAAACACACAATTAAACTGACTAGTTTTCAAATCAGAAACTAAATTTAGTTCTAGCAACTGCAATAATAAAAAAAGCTCAAGATCTGACCAGCCCTTTGCCACAAGTTGAAACACTTTTTTGACAATTTTGACAATGAGTTTTGGATTATTCAACTTTTGAACTCGATTCCTAAAGAATTATGGATGTAGATCTTCGGGAAAATTTACAACTTCAAGAAAGCAGAATAGGTTTAATCATTCAATTGGAATTTTTTACATTTGAGCTATTGTCAAAAACCTATCCCTTAATCAAAAAGTTGTTTATTTACACTAGTTACTTTATTTTTTGTACTATGGAAAATATAAATAAAAACTTTTCAAATACTGAGAATCAAGTCGAATTCATAGTACGTAAAGTAAACATAGAAACACTTTTCTTAATGTGATTGTTTCCAATATATTGTGAATTTGTGCATCTGCTAATATACGAAATAAAATTTATATGGAAAAAAATGGTCAACAGCCTTGAAAAAAAAATTATAATAAATCAACGGTAGTTTTTAGCCAGCTTAAACTTGCACTTGGAAATTGGTTGGGCTACAAAACTGCACACCCAGAATTTTCCAAAAAGTCCTGAATAAAATGTTGAAATTTATGATAGCAATTTTTAGAAACATGTTTAATTTTAGCGAATTTCGTATAAGCTTTGGAACTTTTATTTATATGGCTTTGGTTAAAAATTCTACAGAATTTTAAATAAAAATTATTAAAAATAATAAAAATGAATATATGTAAGTGGCAAGGTATGTCCGATACTGTATGCATAAATTCAGTTTTGTTAAAATTTAAATGTGGTAGACCAACTTTCATTCTATTTCGTTTCATTCTATTTGGTTACTCAGATTTTAAAAATCTCTACGCTGAAAGCAAAACAAAATACGAGGTGTATTCAAAAAGAAAGGTGACTTTATGTTTTTATGAAATAATATTTATTTATTTATCAATTTATCAATTACTTAGAGCATACTCACCGTACGCGACTGTTAACGTTTCAAATGTTATAGAGCATTTGATTTATTCTTTCACACACAATTTGATGCAAATTCTTAGCTCCATTTTTATAAAATCGCCGAGCACAACAAAACACGTCTAAACTTTTTATCTGTCAAAAACAAACTAAGTATGATATGTACTTGAAACTGTGAATATAAGTATGTTCGGGACATGTCTACCAACACAACAACATAAAAATCGTAATCATAATCGAATGTACGTCGCCCGCAAAATTTGAAAAGCCACCTTACTTTTTGAACACACCTCGTAGACGTAGAATTTTTATTTTATCGTTGAGATGTTATCACCGTGAATGATTTCGCCTTGCTGAAATTGAAAAAATACTAGATAACTTAACTAGGTATTTTTACTTGATGTCTGTCACAGGTGTTAAAGCTGTCAAATATCTAAAAGAACTTGGAAAAATAGTAATAAATACATACATATGTGCATCGGTAGATGAAATATTAAGCGTTTTTTCATATATACATATGTATGTATGTACATACATATGTGCATTCAATTCAAAAATTTCAAACAGTCAAATCCTTCTATATTACGAGTATAAATAAATTTTGAAAAACTTGATTTTTGTTGAGAATCACAAGTCGTATTCTTGATTCGGCAAGTCCATGTTAAGAAGCCGCTGACTCTCAAGGTATTCTTGAGCAACAGTCACAAGACAACCAATCGCAGGAAAATTCAACGGTTCGAAATTTGTGTTATCTATATTTGCGGAACAATCAACAGGTGAAGTCAGTTAATGTGTGTTGAGTTTAGTTTTGGAGAGTTCCGGTGTGCTGAGTTTGGTAAAGTGAGGTTAAGTTGGATTAAGTTATCTATAGGGAGTTCAATTTTGTTGAGTTTAGGTATGGTGATGGAAAAAAGCACTTATTGATGTCCCTAACTATTTTCTATTACACCATTTGCGGCGACACCACTTACGTATCATTCGCCATGTTGAATTTTCAATTTACTACCTGAGCTAATAATGAAGTCTCACTTCAGAAAAAATCATGCATTTTTTTTTTACTTATGTAGCATGTATGCATGTGCAGCCCATCTATTTTTATCCAACATAACAGAGTATTACAGAACACAATATGCGACCGAACCTGAAAACAATGTGACTTAACATAACATGACGTGAGTTATCATGATGAATTTAGGTGAGCAGAAGTCAAGTATGCTGACTTTAGGTGTGGTGAGTTTAAGTGCGGTGAGTTTAGATGAGTTGAGGTATGGGGAGCACATGAAGAACATTTATACTGTACCTAAAAATTTCCGTTTGCACTTTTGTATTCGGTACACTTTGCGGCGCTTCATTTATGTAGTACGTCATATTCCCCATGTTGATCTTTCAATTTACTAAAGAAATTTCGTTTCAAAAAAATTGCTTGAAATAAACATAGTCTGCGTAAATACGAATATGGCATTTTTATTTATTTCAAATTACGAAATTGCGTTTGTTAGGAAATCGGATTTCCCTTTTTTACATCATCATTTAGTAATTAAGTAATTGTCTTATAACGAATATCTATCTATTTTACCGCGGCATACAAACATACATACCAGGTATGTTCATTGGTGCCTACATACACATTTTCAACGAGTTGTTGCGTAGTACGGCACGTTTACTAACTAATTTACAATGTCGTTACTAGGAATTCACAAAAACTAAAGATAAATCGTTCTTACTACGTACTTTCTATACAAACTACGTACTTACTTATTTATTTTATTAATATTTATTAATATTTATTATATATTTTTATATACTTGTATGTACATACATATGTAAATATAGAATAGTTAACAAACAACAAAAACTGTGGATAGATCCAACAGAGGAACGAGCTTTTTTATGATAATGAGGTACAAGTCACAGTCACTTTGATTTAAGCAAGTATTCAACGATAATTTCTGTATTCATCTTCATTCGCTGTTTTTTTTTTACTTTATGTGGTTACAACTTTATTTGGCATTACTTTCCAAGGCTTGTTTCTTTGGCGATAAATCATCAGAACATATGCGTCCACTATCACAAAAATTGGTATAACTCGATTTATATATCAGCTCTTGCAATTCCTCCTTCATGCCGTACAGCACCATTAATACATTGCGAGCCTCCAACTCTTTGGCAACAGCATTGAGCACATCGACAAAAGTGGCATCGAATTGCATGAAACGTCGGCAGTCCAATACAATTGGGAAATCATCCCGATAAAGCAGACATGCATCGCTGATTTTGTCGCGTATATACTCGATACCCGAATAGTAGACATCGGAAGTGGGACTGATGAAGACGTAATGGCGTTTATCGACCTATGTTTGGAAGAAACTAGTGAGGAAGAGAAGGAAAGAGCAAACGTTCGATCTTACACTAACCTCCATAAGCGTGACATCCACTTTAGGATTGCCCAATTGTAATAGCACGAATATCATGTTTAGCACGATGCCAAAGCATAGACCCGTTTGAACGCCAGCAAAGATACAGACAATGAAGCAGCCAACCCAACTAAAGAAATCTTTTTTGTTGTTACGCCAAAGTGTTTTAAATGGTGAGAGATCAATCTGGAAGAAAAGACATGTGTGTAAATCTTGAATGGAAAGTAAGAAACCTACATATGTATGTCTAGATTTCGATAAACAAGTCACTACAAAGATAACAAATAAGTTTAGACTTTTCTTAAGTAAGTTAATGAGTAACTACAGGACGATTTTGGGCCTCGATACAAACTAGTTCTTGGCAAATTGAGGTTAGTTCAGTACTATTTCGGGTTTTTTTCGGCACTTGTTAATTAATTATTTCAGGCCCCGAAATGTTTCTGAAAAATTTCGAGGTTAAGTATTTCACGTTTACTTCAGGAACATTACAGCAAGAGTTGGCGAGAATTTTGCAAATAATGAATTGTCATTTCGGCAGCGTTTAATGACTTGTTCAAAATTATTTCGGAGCAAGTTCACGACTTTGTCAGAATCAAGTCGTACCATTTTTAATAATAGTCCTGAACAATTATCGAAGTGGTTCTAAAAATTCGTGAACTTGTCTCCATATAATGAATATAATCCAATAAGATTGATTATTCAGTTCTAACTTATTTCCATTTATTTATTTGTGTTAATGTATCGCCTAAGGACTCACTGAGCGCTGTGTGTCAAGAAAGTAATATTCCTGACGCCACACGCTTTCGAACTGGATTTTTTCTCTCCAAATATTACTCAAAACTATGTAAACGAAAGGATTTTAACCTCTTTTTGGTAAGATCTTAATATTTTCACAATAAATATATAGTTATTTAAAACGAGATACTCAATATTAATTATCTTAAATTTTTCGTGACCTAACATAGAAGAACAGAAAAGCTAAATAAAATGGATTTTCAATTCTATATATACCATGAAGGACAGTGACAGTTTCGATATATGTTACCTGGTAAAAGTATCAGTTTCTGAAAGCGATAGATAATCTTTCTGAACTTTGCCGATTCTCGATCGTGACAAAGAAGAAAAAGAAGATCAAGCTAAGACAATGCAACTTCGAATGCAAATAGCTCAATCATATGAAGGCTAACAAACAACAGCTTTATATACCAGTTAGAAGCTCTAAACCTGCAAATAGGAAATCACATTCAAATTTCTGTGGACTCACAACTTAAATAATGAGTAATTAAGGGTCTACTGAGAAGTCAGTAATCGCAAGGGAAGGCCATTTGTTTTGCAACATTTTGGTACTGCAAAGTGATGTACTGTAGCTAAGACGAGCAAACAATTTATGAATTGAAGATCTGGAAATTCGATATGTCTAATAGCTGAGGTATTATGATTCTCTATACAAAATTCTATTCTTGGAAATATTAAACTCGCTGTGTAGAAGATTTATGTTTCATGATATACATAAGTTGTTATAACCTCTTTTCGTGAATGGCTATTCAGGAAAGCGCGGACAATATTTAATATGATTGACACTTGAGAATATGTATACATATATGCTATATTAGGTCAGGCCCCTAATCAGCTATGAGTCCGTGGTCCGAAGGAGCAGACTCTCGATAAATATCGTGGGAAATCAGCTTGCGAGACTTCAAAGATTACAGATCAACAGTAGCTTTTAGAAACCGATGTTTTCTTTTATATAATAAAATTTAATGGGCATACCTAAAAATACTAATTAAAATTCGTTAAATTCTTATTTGTAAACCTTATAAAAATTTAGAAACTCTGATTTATATAGTTTTAGTTGCAAAATAATAAAATATACATACACATAGACATATGCAATATTCCCATTTTGTCAATATATATGTAGGTGTGCTATATTACTGTCGGGACTGTACATATGTACTTATGCTTACTAAATCGTAGTGAATAAAATTATATTCTAAGATTACTCACCATAAATACCACAGCCGCAATGAGCATAGCCGAAATCGAAGCCTTGGGTATGTAACCGAAATAAGGAGTGAGTACGTTGAGCGCAAGGAATACCATTAAGCCTTGAAAATAAATTATAGCATAAAAAAGTTAGTTCACTTGATTGCTATTCAACTTAAACTACCAGCAAAGTACCCACCTGTATAGATACCAGAAAGAGGTGTGCGCACACCACTTGCTTGACTGACAGCGGAGCGCGTGAAAGCGCCACAAGTGGGCATGCAACTGAAGAAGGAACCAGCCAAATTACAAATACCCAAAGTAAGCATTTCCTGAGAAGCCTCCAATCGATTGTCCTTAACTGTGATGGTTGAAGAAGGAAAACGAGTATACAAGTGAGAGTCATTCAAAGCCGACGTATATAGTGAACTCACCGAAGGCTTTCGCTATAGCCACGTTCGCTAAAATGGCCACAATCGGCAACACAATAATGGCGCTGCCCAATTCGGCGACAATATCTGTAAAAACATATGTGGAATTTTTGTAGTCGAAAACGAATGGTGGCAAATGAAACTCGAAATGCGATGAAGACACTTTTGTGGTAAGCGCATATGGTATCGCCTCCACGGAACGATTTTTTATCCAAAAGAATGTGGCCAAACTGCAAAGGAACACAACGAGAGCGTTACGTGAGATACTTATGTACCAGAAGAATTTCTTCAGTATTCGTGTGGTTGGGGTGTCGTTCTTGAAATTCACTTGGGCCAATTTCTGCAAAGAAAATATGTAAATTGAGAATGTACATATGTATCTATGTATGTTAGTACAACCATTCTACAGTGATATTGAACATTTTCTAACTAAATCAAACGCTTCAAACATTAAAAAAAATAGATTTAAAAAAAATTTGAATATACAATTTTAGTATGTTTAGTTCATTTTATTTAAACATAAAAAAACTTTATATAGAAAAAAATTACAAAAAATTTTAAAAATTAGCTCTAATCTTAAATAAGCTATAAATATACATTATTAAATATATATGAAAATATTTTTAAAAAAATATATAAAAATTATTTATATTAAAAAATGTGTATAAAGTTTTAAACTTCCATTAATAAGGTTTTATTTACATAGTAAATTGAACTTAAGTTCAGAAGTAATGAGAATTAAATAAATTTTTGAAATTGGCAATTGGGAATGTGAAAATGTCAATTTCAAATTTTAAGAAATTTTAATGTTTATTATTTGAATTTTTAAAGTATGAAATTTTGATTTGTATACTTTATTAATGGAATGAAACATAAAGAATAATAGCCAAAACTTTTTTGCCTCCTGTGTATTTACGTACATACCATATTACTTGTACATATATTCAATTTTATTTACTTACCCTAATTAAGAGCAACACCGTTAGACATATTAAACCCAGTAAGGTATCAGCGTAGCGTATGCTTTTAAAAAATCCGGCAAACGATAGTAACACTTTACCTTTTATACCTAATAAGTTTTTACACTGTACCGCAACAACTATGACGGCGGTGGCGCTGGTGAAAGCTTTCGTCACTGGAGTTGGAATGAAATTTACGATGAAACCTGTATAGAAGACAAACAGACGAATGAGAAATTATTGCTTAAATATTTAGCCACTGAAATTAAATTAAAAAGTATGCGCTTAGGAATAAAATAGTAGTACATACATACAAGAGCTTTATCAAGGCAACATTGGCTAACTCTTGTCATAAACATAATTAAAGGTTTATCATGGCCTTATAAAACTTCGAAACTTAAACAATGGGTTTCGTTCGTCTGTATCTTCTGTAAGAAATTATATTTGTTTTAGTTTATTTTTTTGTTTGAGTTGGTATTTTCACAATTTTTTTTAGGCAGAATCGGCATCTTACCAGCTCAGCTGTAAAAGTGTGCTGCCTATCTTGCTATTTATTTTTACTAGAAGATATAAGGACATCGGCAAAGGATCTAATACAATCAACCCAATTTTATTATATATTGTACTAATCTGATTAAATGGAAGTTTTGAGATAATATTGCAAGTATGGATTAGTGAAATTTTTTAATGAATGTGTCACATGTATTAGCTTGTGAAATGTGAACGAACGAGAACGCTCAAAAATCCGGCTACTTTTTATGAAAGGATGCGTTCTATGAAAGCATGATGCAAAAAGAAAAAAGTTAGTAGCATAAGAAGAGAACTCAGAAGTGAGATCATAGGCAATTTGTTCAAACAATTTGACTATGTTAGGTTGCTATTAGATTCTTTGCTAACGGTTAGCATTTTTGTTAACATCCCATTGGAAGTTAAAATATTGCGGCAACATTCCTAACATCTCTTATTTAAGTTTAAGTGTGCCGTCGATTTTGACATTGGCTGAATATTCGAATTGTATCGAAAATGCCAACACTTGTTCTACTCCAACTCTTCCGTAAACTTATTCTATTTAGCGCTGACTTCGCTAACGAAGTTAATTCGTAAATAAAAGCAATTATTTAACAATGACAAACGTATGAAGCGCTTTTGGCAAAATAGTTATGTATATTACATACAAACTTAGAAAGCTTCAAAAAACGCCAGTCAGTTTACAGCTGCAAATCAAATACTTACAACTAAATGTCGACAAACTTTATGGGATTTCCTTTTATCGCTGTAATTTATTTATTTATTAGCGAGCAAATATAAGATTTTATTGTCGTTTATATTTAACAGAGCAGTTATTAATAACTCACTTGCCCTGATGCCAATAAATGCAAATTAGTAATGATATTCTTGGTAACTGACTAAGTGTGAAAAATAGTTCAAGTCAAAACCAAATATTTGCCAATGAAATTGTGTTATGAATATAAAATTCTGACGCTATAAATTATATAGCATACAATTAGACAATTCCAGTAATTCCATTTTCTATACAACTTCAAAGTTGCACATTCAACTTTTTGATACCACAAAATAGCCCTAAACAGAGTGTTCTATTTATGTATTTAACTGTAGTAATTCCTTATAGGAAATGTGTGTCAAAAAAAACGTCAGTCAATTTGGTCACTAAAAAAACTGTAAATGTTTTTTTACGTACATATGTATGTCTCTGCAACTAATTAAATAGCATTAGTGCATGTATTAAAGTATTGAAATAATTAAAATCCAATTGAAAACTTACCCAACTGGAACGCGCCCATCAGGAACTCCACCAGTCCCGCTAAAAATGATAGCACGAAAACAAACTGTACTGGACGGTCGCCAATAAATTGTAACACTAACAAAGACATCAAACTTGTTGGTCCAATTGATACTTGTGGAATTGTACCAAACAATGCATAGACGATTTGACCTGGAAGAGAGGAAAAACAATGGACGATGAAATGATGAAATAAACAAACCAATAAAGATGTGGATATGCCAGGATTTAAAAAAAAACAATTTTTTATAATACATCTGATCATGGTCTAAGCAAGTCGAGTAACTTTGTAACTTGTTCATTCCCGCATCGCCAGACGCTTGTAATTCTCATCAAGTTAATCTCTATATAGCCACAAAGGTTTGTTAGAACTCTATAGACGCTGAGACCATACATTTAATTAAAGAAACATGCAAACTTAGTTGTTAGTCTCAGCGAGAAGAAGGTTCATAGTAATACTTTGAACATCATTGCAAATTCGATTTTAAGTGTGACATTGATTACATAAAAGATTGAAACATTTTTTTCTGTGTTTCGAATGAAATAAATTAAAAAACAAAATTACGTAGAAAATTAATTTTTTCAAGTATTTTAATTGAAATGGCTTTTTTGCTGATATTTCGATTATTTGAATGAACTCCAGCTAAACGCCTTATTTTAATGATAGTTTTTATGTGTTAAAGGTCAGATTCACAATTGTACCACACACGACGCGATTGCAAAAAAAGAGCCGCCAGATGGTGCTGGAGTCAAGTTGTTATTATACGTCTTATTTAAGGTCCAACTTGCCTCATATTCAAGATGTGTATTGATAACACCAGAACATAACTACTATCGCAACATTTAATGCTTCTCAGTGGACTCCCGATGAAGTCGAGAAATTACTTCAAGTCGTAGTGAAAACATGTCTTTCTGCACTTGGTCCTGTCATTGTGCCGGTGGGCGCTCTTCTCTAAGTTACCCACCCATTGGTGTCGAAGGATATTTTCACTACGCCTTCGTACGAGATGTCCCAGATATCGAAATGGTTGAATTTTCATAGGGAAGGTGCTTCTATTCAACTTCTAGATACGCTCAAAATAATTAACAGCCAGATAAATATTTTACGTATTCAAAAACTTATTTTGATTATTTTTACGACCGTTTTATTACCAGTTAAAAATTGTTTGGTGTAATATTCTCTCCTTTACTTCGGCAACGTTTATAAAATTGTTTTGAGTGGTTTCGAACTAGTTCCGAACTGGTCACGAACCAATTTTTTTATTACAAAAAGAACCATTGATTGGCTTATATTTTATAATTGTTACGCTCTTTAGCTCTTTTAGCGCTAATGCTCGACCCATGAACTAAGTAATTAGTTAGAGAAAAAACTCACAACATATTTATATACTTTTCTTTTTTGTTTTTTACAGGCTAACTTCTCTTAAGATGAACCACTGAATTGATATAAGAATGTTTTTTTTTTTGTATTCGATACTTACCGACAATAGCCGAGTACAAGCCATATTCCGATGAGAGTCCCGCTAACGCGGCATAAGCAATACTTTGCGGTATTATAGTGAGACCCAATGTGATGCCGGCAATTAAATCAGATATAGCAATTTCACGATCATAACTTTTAATCCAATTCAAAGAATATACGCGTCGATAAATCCAATGCTTCTCTGGTGGTTGTTCGTATTTCACACCTTCAATTGTCACTTTAGTGTCAAGCGCTTCACCGTCATTCATAGGTTTTCGCTCCTCAATGGCTGCATGATAAAAAAATGAAATTATAATTATAAAATCTTTATTAAAAATATGGCGCTTAAACCGAAAGAAGTTTATTTACTGATTTTGAAATTTTGCTATGCTTTAATTTAATTTTGCTTGTTTTTTTATTAAAATACCGATAATATCTTAACACAAATCAGCTAAGCTTTGGTTTCAAACTTCGTACAGCCTTCAGAATAAAGTATGAAATCAAAAAAAATTTACTTAAATTTTTAACTTTTTAATGAGAATTTTTTGAAAATATTTGTGCATGTCATTTTCTAGCACATTCAATTTCAACAGACTGCAAGTTTCAAGTCGCTGCAACTTACGGTTGATTTTTGACGATTTTTTTAACGACGACAATGAACGAAATCTATTAATTACCTCCTCAACTCCACGTCGAAAAAAATTCTCAAAAATCAACGGTACACTTCCACTTTGTTAGACTAAATTTAGTTGGGCTATAAAAGTACATACTCGAAAGTTTTCTAAAAATTCGGATGAAAAAGTTACAAATATGTAAGTAGCAGTAATAAAACTTTTTTTAATCTTTTTTTTATTTAGGAACTATGTATTTATCATATATTATCTCGTAAAATGGGATTAACTGATAACTGCTTATATGAAATACAATATTTACGTTTATTTTCCTCTATAATATCTGCTTTTTGAATGCTGTCGTCGTCGTCTACTTTTACAGAGTTTGGTCTGTCAACACTTTTTTCTGTTAGCGCCTCAGTCATTTTAACAGGTAATCCCTTTTGACTGATAACACTTTTGGGTGTACTAACATCTAACGATGTGAAATTCGTTAATTGCGGCAGACGAAACGTACGTTTCCTGAAGAATCTCATTTCTAAACTGCTTTCGCAATTCGATAAAAGCCGAAATAAATGGCCAAAGCCAAGCTAGATTAATACATACGTAACATACGTATTTTTTGTTGTATATTAAAAATGAAATAGCTTTTAAAGCTGAAATTGTATTGCCTGTAGTAAAATTCGCGATTTCAGTGCACTTGTCAGGTAATGGAATTGCAATGTGTGCGTATGCGTATAGGTGCAAAAGCTTTACGAGTATGTAAATAATTTGGAATTATCCGGGAATGATGTGTGTGCATGTTACTAGCTTTTTTTATTTTTTTGTTTTTGTTTACAAAGCTATCTACAAGCTGTCTGATCGTCATACCTGCATGATCCATTATCTCATCTTTGGAGGAGATAGAATTTAGCTGCCTTAATACCCAACAGGAATTTTCAAGCGGTATGAATAATTGATAAAATTTTTTTTTACATGTGTTCTTATATTAACATCTAACAAATGCATACTTTTACTTAACTTTCGACTCGCTTATTTATTTATTTTTTTATTTATCTATTACAGATTGTGTACCGTAAGACGCTAAGTCTTTTAATGTACCAAACTTCAATATTTAATTACAAAAATGTGTTCTTAACTTAATACTAACAATGTTTAGGAATAAGAAAAAGAAAAGAAAAATATGAGAATTTTAAATAATACATTTAAGGTGTTGTTGGCACTAAGCAAAAAAGTTTATAACTGACCTTTCGAAACATCTTGCTGTTTTAATACTTTTGACTAAAATTGGTAAAGATTTCCATATTCTAATAGCACTAACAAAAAACAATCTGGATGCCATTACTGTTGCATATCTAGGAACAATAATATTGTGTGTTCGTTATGATTGAACAAAGTGTAACTTTTGAAAAAGGTAGCCAGGCTGACGAGTTTTAATTAATTTTAATAAAAATTTCATATGACGAACATTAATGTAATTTTCCAGACTAAAACCTAGAATTGTTTTGGAATATACCGATATGTGGTCAAACTTTCTTTTACTGTAAACACATCTAGCTGCATTATTTAGGGCCAGATTCAATTTGTTCCTTGATTTGCAATCCATGTTACCATATATCATCTCAAAATACGAAATTTGTGGAACAATAAGGGTTTTTATTAACTTTAGTTAGGTTTCTCAAAATATAATATATTTTCGATATTCTATAATAAATTAATTAATATTTGCGGGTTTTCTAGTGAACAAAAATTACCGATTGGAATTAGTTTTCCAACAAAATAGTTAATAGTTTACAGCAGTAATACATCATTTAATTAGTTGTCCTATTTGCTGAATCATTGGGAATTTTTACAAATGTTTTCATGACTTTCAGTGTTGACAATGAACTGATTGGAACTAAACAGCGAGGCTTTAGACTTGCTAGTCTACCCTCGAACAATATGCCAAATTTTGGTAAAGACACATAAAAAAGGAAGCTTGACCGATAACTGCATCATTCGAGATGCTAGTTGGGGTATTCAAGAGAATAATTATTCGTAAGATTTGTGCAGCCTTAACGTCTTAGCGATGGCGAATAGCACAGATGATAGAAAAAGTGCAGATAATGTATGTCCAATTGAACCATTGGTGGACTGAAAGTATTCAAAGCTTTATTCGCTAAACTGTTCCAAAACGGCGCTGCTGGTAAGTCAGTTGTTAAGTACAATTTCGTCCGAAGAGTATCTGGCCTGTTCGAAAACTATAAATCCTCTCCTCCTCGATCTGTTGCTAGTTTTTTTTCAGTTCTGTGAGGATAAGAAATTATTCATTTCTTTTCGAAAAATCAAGACAATACTTCAAAGCCAAAAAAGAAATGCTTGCCCTCGATGTTTAACAATGCTTTTCAATCCGATTCCGACCAAAACAGTCTTGTAAATGCCGTATGATTGGAATACCATTTCAAATCCATGCGAATGGTGATTCTGCCGGATAATCCGTATTATCGTGGGATCAAAAGGATCAGTCGTATAAGTGAATGGCGTAAATTCACAAAAGAGATGGGCAACCGCCGAAGTGCTTAAGTGTCAATCCAAAGGGACAAACGGTTGTAGTGTCACAAAATAATAATAAGAAGAGCACTAATACTTTTCTTTCACTTACAGAGTTTTTTAGTATTTTTCTCGTGATTTTGTGGGACAAGTGAATTGCTCAGCAGAGCAAAGGTTGACATCACCGCCATCCAAGAGATGCGATAGACGATACAAGGGAAAAATCGATAGGCCCTTGCGACATCTTTTACAGCTACCATGTTAAGGAGCGTAAGTTCGGTGTAGGATTTGTGGTGGGAGAGAGACTGCGCCGTAAAGTACTGTCGTTCACTCCGGTGGACGAACGTCTCGTCACAATCCAGCGAGGCGAGATTCTTCAACATCTCCGAGGAGCCAACATCGACTCGGATCATTTTCTTGTGGCAGCTAAGGTCCGCACGCGCCTCTGTGCAGCAAATAAACGCGCGCAAATGGACACAAGGAAAGCTCGACGTCGAAAAGTTGCAATCGGAACAGACAGCCACCCACTTCGCAACCTGGCTTGCACTCCTGCTCTCTGAATATCAACAATAATCAACAGAATGATATTTCCGAGCAGTGGAACCATATTTCTCGCTGTCTACTAGGGTGTTCGACTATTCGACTTTTTTGTAAAACCTGTTTTCGAATTCTTTGAACAATGGTAATTTGAAAAAAAAACGGTTCTTAATTTTTATATAAAAAAAAACCGAGTAAACCGATTCTTGTTCCAATTAAAAAAAGGTACATAAACGTTCATACATGTTACTAAATGCTATTATTTCTAAGAATGAAATCTTTTGAAAATTAAATTTAGTCACAATTTTGGACCAGTTGGCATTAATTGGTCTCAAAATAAAGCCTCTAAGTAGTCTCATAATACCGTCTCTCAATTATGACCAGGTAAATAAGCAGGTCATAAAAATTAAGACAAAAAATAAAAACGTAAAAGCGAGGAGAGGCAATAATCTGCAACTCATAAATTGTCTCAAATTTTAAAATTTGAGATTATACCAAATTGCTTAATTTTCTGATTGAGCAAATTGAGAGAGCTAGTTTTTTCTAGCTAGCTAATTTTTCAAGGCTTTCCCGTCCTCTTATGACTTTTGTCTAAATATATATGTAAATTCTTCTAAAGTATATTTGCACATTCTTTCTACAAATTATTTGAATAAGTCTTATATAATTGATAAGCATCTGGTGGTAACTGTTTTAATAAAAATATATCGGATATTTCTATCAAAGTCTATATCTTGACAACTACAAAAAACCAGTTTTGGAAATAAAAAAAAAACGATTTATTCGATATTCTAAAAATCCAGATTTCAAAAAAACCGTACAATAAATTATGAAAAAACCGAGTCAAACACCCTACCGCCGCTGTGGCATCCACCGGACTTCAGCGAGCCCAAAAAAGAACTGGTAAGACGAGGAATGACGCTGTCTACAGGGCCACACTGCGATCGGGCGCAACGCCAGCTGTGCGGGAGCGTTATCGTGAGTTGAAGAATGAAGCAAGACGCATTTTTCGTGAGAAAAAAAGAGAGTCCGAATTGCCCTCGGTGCCGATAGGTTACCAGCTAAGTTTTTTTAGTACGGGGAGAGTAGCTGATTAAGTGCATGCACGAGTTCATTTCTAGAATATGGTCGGAAGTACGCATGCATGCTGATTGGAACTTAAGTGTGCTCTGCCCAATCCACAAAAAGGGTGATCCTGCAGTTTGCACCAATTATCGCGGGATTAGTATTCTTAACATTGCGTATAAGGTTCTGTCGAGCGTATTCTGTAAACGAGGTTTCAGACAGGGTGACTCTTTCTTGTGCGACATTTTTAACCTGATGCTGGAGAAGATAATTTGAGCCACAGAACTAAATCGGTCAGGCGCCATCTTTTATAAGAGTGTGCAGCTGCTGGCGTACGCCGATGACATTGACATCATCGGCCATAACAATCGCGCAGTTAGTTCTGCCTTCTCCAAACTGGATAGAGAAGCGAAGCGAATGGGTCTGGACATGAACGAGGGAAAGACGAAGTATCTTCTGTCATAAAATAGACAGTCGGCACATTCACGACTGGGATCAAACATCACTGTTGGAAGTTATAACTTTGTAAAAGTAGAGGGCTTCGTTTACTTAGGAACCAGCATTAACACCAATAACAGCATCAGCATTGAAATCCAACGGAGAATCTCTCTTGCCAACAACTGCTAATTCGGATTGAGTAGACCAATGTGCAGTAAAATCCTCTCTCGACGGACAAAAACTATACTCGTATAAGTCTCTCATCATGCCCGTCCTATTGTATGGCGCAGAAGCATGGACGATGACAAAATCAGATGAGAGGGCTCTTGGAGTGTTTGCGAGAAAAACTATTAGAAAGATTTATGGACCTTGGACGTAGACATAGTGCAGCCCTGAAGGTTTCTGATGCGGCATCCGGCACTGACTCATTCAATTTTACTGTGAGAAAGTTTCAAGTTTCAAGTACATATCTTGTCCTTCTTACCACGCAACGCGATTATTTTTCATATGAAAGAGCGTCCGTCAAAATTTGTCAAAAATCAGTGGTAAGTGGAAGCCACTAGAAACTTTCCCTAAAATTAAAGGAGCAACATATCTGCATACCCCAAAAAATTCTTAAAATCTTTTTAAAAGTTCGAAATTTTGATAAATAATTTCTGTATTATTAATTTAAAAAAAAATTGTTTTTAATGGCCTTTGATAGAGAATGTTTTTATTGAAAAAAAAATTTAAATAATTGGGGGATAAATAAATTGTCCAAATGTGTCAATATGTGTTTGTGCTATAATTTGTCAACAGAGTGTATTAATCTAAAAATATAAGAAATTAAATGTGATAGTAACCAATAATTCTGAAATGCTTTTTATATGTTAGAGCCTAGTATTCGTAGCCTATCTAATGCTGCGTTCAGGGTCATTTAATACATTTTTTTCCACTCGAAATACACGCAGATAATTTGCTAATTGCTTCAATTAAGGCTCTGTCTGTATGCCGATTCAGCAGAAAAATTAATTACACAAACGACTAGGCAGCTAAAACAGAGAAAATTTCCTTTGCATTTTAACATATCCTTTCTTAATAATGTGCCAAGCAATCCTGTTAAAACTATCGAAATATGGCGACAATATTAATAACCAAAATCACGCTGAACGGTGCACAGAGTCACTGTATTTGTGTCGCTGATATTTTGTACAAATTTTAGCAAATCACATAGTATTTTGCCTTATCCAACAATGACCGGAATTTCATTGAAAATAATACCAAATATAAATCTATGAGTATTTATTTACTTACATACATACACACATACATACATATGTATATATGTATGTATGTATGAGCTCGTATATTTGTTTACACTATAATTACCAAGTCAACATCAATTCATTATTTTCCCCTACAATGTTTTTTCGCTACTTTTTCTGTATTTGTTGTTCCAACTATTTACGTGTCGATTATTTGTTTTTTGCAATCGTGACAATAAATCCGATATTCAAGCGAAGTCTATAACTTTGCTACGCGTTAGAAAATTAAAAGCTTTTTTTCGGGGATTTTTTCGAAATCACTGAAAAAGTTCAATAGCTTTAAAAAAAGGTATAGTGAAGAAAAATATTTAGCTAAACGATTTAGTTGTTAAGCCAGTTTTGAACGCAAAAGTCATTGAGTAGCTTGTCGTTTGAGAAAAAGTTGATTTTTTTTTGTACTTTGCATTACTTTACACATACATATTTTTTTGCATAAGTTGTCAGTTGTCAGAGAAATTTAAACTTTCTGTTCTCAGTGAAATTTGCGCAGCTTTTTTTGTCGTTTGCAGAATCGTATACGGGAATTTTCATGGTGACGCGCTTGGCGGCCATGGAACATTATTTAAATTTCCTCTTGTTTGTGAGAAAGTATGAATCTGTATGAAAAAATTGATTTTAATATAGAAACAAATATATATGGATACCCGACGTGACGTAACATTGAAGTGGTTTCAAGTTGCATCTATAAAAATATAAAATCAGCGAAAAATGTTAGAATTTGGTATGTCTACCATTTTTATTTTTACATAAAAATATTATTAATCATAGTAAATAACTTGACTACTTTTTGAAAATATTTGTTAAGTTTTTTAACAATACTACTTATACTCAAAAAATACTTAAAATAGATTTTTTCAAAGAGCGCAGTAGCACCAGCCATTACGTTTATTCGTTTGTCTCCTTTTATGAGTTTGCTTGAGGTTTGTTAAACCGAAGGATTTGCCATGGATTTTCATGTAAGTATGTTGTAGAAAAACTCATAACATATAACAGAACGCCCGGAAATTAAAATTTTTTTTTTCAAAAGTTATGCGACTTTAAAATGAAAAGTGGTGTCGGCATAAGCCACTGTTTATCACTTCATAGCTCTCAAAATATTAGTTCTATCAAAAAAATTATTAAGTACTTTTTTATAGACAAAGAGTTAGAGATTTATAAAAAGAATTTTAAGTAAAATTGTTCATACCTTTGGTTATAAATAAAAATGAATTTGCTAAAAATTCATGTTTACACAATTTTACAAACATTAAAAAAATATATGTGATAGAACGGATGTCAAATACGTTTAAAGGGGGTCTCCTCTTAGGGCCTGAGCTATTATTTTTTCGTGAAGCAATGTCTAATAAAATCAAGTGTTTCGCTAAGCGCATGCATGTATTAAGGAAGCTTGCTCGTTGTTTGTTACAACTTATAAATCTCAGACTTTTTGTCTATAAAAAAGCTCTACTCGTATGTATATTGCGCTTACGGACATAACGCGCAAAGTAGTTTTGGACTAATTGAAATATTGTGGAATGCCTAATATACAGACCATTACCACAACGATAAAATAACTTTAAAAACTTAGAGAGCTGTTCATTTTTAAAATCTGGAATATTATTATCGTAATTAAGAATACCTACATTGTTTAACTTTCAGAGGTGATTTGTTGAATGGCGCAATTTTTTGTTGAACACAAATTATTTGTTTTCTAAATTAAATTAATTTGCAACGCGAAGTTAAAGCAATTGGTATACAGCTAGTGAGTGTTGTTTTTTATTTATAGTTTAGTCAGCAATATTCAAATATCTCTTCCACACACACATATACTCGTACACAAACACAGGGTTGCACGAAGAAAAAGTTCAACAGGCTCAAAGTTTACGGTTGCCCGACTTTTAAATGTTCAATTTTCGATTTCAACAAAAAGTTCAGCAATGTAAACAATTTTTGATAGAAACAGAGACTGCGTCAACGAGATAGTAAGAATGTATGCGTGACATCATACATGTAAAAAGTTTGAAAAGTTTTTTCTAATAGTGATCGCCCCTCGGCTGGCAATGACAAACCAATTAGTATATTTCTGCCATGCAAGACCTTCTCATAGAATACGTCTGCCATTCAGAGTCCGCATAAAACTGTAGGCAAGTAAGAAAAGGGGGTCAAAGACCGCTGTTGATTTTTCATTTTGAAGTTATGTGAATTAGAAAATTTAAAAGAGTGTTAAAAAAATTATTAATTTCTATTGCATTCAATAAAACTTTAAAGATGTGTACGTGCAAAAAATGTTTGAGTAACTTACATATTTTATTGTGGCATCTTTGAAAACCACTGATCAAGAAATTTCACAATAAGCATATTCATTATGATATAAAGACAATATTGTTTAGGCATACTAACAACAATTTGTGTTCACCATAAGTGTGTATTTTATAAAAGAAACTAATTATCTGTTATTTTGTTAATTTTAAATACATACATTCATTGTATTTGTTACACAGTATTAAAAGTTTTTTCTTGTTACTTTTTGTATAAAACTTGGTTCCAGCAAACCATAAGGGTCTTAAAGTACTTTAATTTGAGCTATAAACCTTCTTTTGTCGGTAGTTTTTATTTATTTATTTATGTATTTAATTTTATTTAGTCTATGAACAATAAATTCTTACAGACTATGGGAAAGAAAAAAATATTTGCTAAAGTAATTAAATTAATTAACAAGTAACATTATATAATTGAGTTCAAAATGTTTACAAAAGATGACCTTGGTAAAGAAAAATCGAGCTCGATAGAGTTAGAGATTAAATTGAACTCATTTAAAGCACGAACAAGAGGAGCATTGCGTGCATAATTCGTTTTAGAATTGTTGCTATAAAATGTATGTGAAAATCGATACTTCTCATAGGAGCTAAACAATTCAAAACCGCGGATTTGCTAGCTGCGTAAATGATTGCCCAACAAGGAAATGTTGCCACTTTTACTCGATTGCCGTTTATAGAAGTGGCCGACAAAAAAGGCTGACCATCGCCTAAAGCATTAGAGGAAAAAATGTAAGATAAGACACCTCTTCATGAATTTTTTAGCGTATACTTATATCCTAGAACTTTCTCAAAACTTTACAAAGAATCCCTGAAACGCAAGTGAGAGGAAGCAAAAAAAAAAAACGCAGTTAAAACTAAAAATTTAACTAGATGGCCCATACTAAGATCGATCGCGTGATTAAAGAATTACATATTGTTCTATTGCCTCCAGTGAAGCGATTTCCAGAGAAATCCCCAGTTTACAAGACTGCGGCAAAAAACGATTGGAAGGCAAAACTCAATAGAAAAATAAAATGTGAGGCAATAATGTATCGCTGGTACACGCTGCTCCTGGGCGAAGGGTTAATGAGTTCACTGCTTACTGGTAAATATAACTGGTTAATCCAATTGTGATTCACTAATATTGGATTGTCTTGATTTTAAAAACATACACATTTGTATAATAAATCTAAGTTTTCTCGATGAATGATTGGTTCGATGTGATGATTGCAAGACGCGCCTATTCTATGTATTACGAGACCAAGCGGATTAGCGAGCAGGTGAGAACACTTTTCGCGAACACCCTATTCTTCACAAAGATGTGTCTGTCGCGCTAACGCAAAGCTGCTTCGAACTACATAACTGCAACCAATTATGAGCCCTTAAGACAGCAAATAGCGCAGGCGTCAATACAAGTTTCGCATCGCCTAGCCGATGGGAGTAAAGTACCATATGCTTTCAATAGAGTTATTCGATCCGCTTGGATAAGTTGGACCGTGTACTATTCGCTCGAAAATTTGACTTCAAAGAATATGGCGTCGAAATGTAGACTTGGGCAAGCTTATACCACCTGACGTAGCGGATGGTTGGATGAACATGCTTGCATCGCTGAAGCTACATATATCGCTTGTTTGGCGACGTAAAGTTTATTTTATGAGCTGCTAAAACTAGGGTAGCATCCCTCAAAACTGCTTGGTTGCCTAGGCGCTAAATTAATCAATAAAGTTTTGCATGCAAATTCTGATTATCAATATTACTCCTTCGCAACGTCCCACACATCCGTTGTGATAGAATGCGCCAGACTGGCTCCGGGAACACAACGGTTTTTGGACACTACCTTTCTTACAACGCATCAATGTCTTGGAGTTAAAATAGAGCAAAACGATTTCGCATCGAACGCAAGTCGGCGACGAATTGGATCTGCTGACCTATTACAACTAATACCAGTATATTCAAGTAAAATTAAGCATTCACTGCTACACATTATTGCGCTAGATTCCGACACGCAAACAATACAAGCTGCGCTTCAAAGGTGACTGCTGCCCAATATATAGTCCGGCAAATATATCGTCATTATGTCCGATGTAAACGATGAACCACATAGTTAGCTTCATCGCCGCTTATAAACGTTCTACCTCTAATTGGACAATATATTTTTTCCGATAACGGCATCAACTTTGTCGGCACAGATCCGGAATTGCGTGTCGCAAACGAACGCTACATCGGTGATGTAAAATTGTCTTCGTATTTCTTTGACACTTGGGTAACCTAGCATTTCAATCCGTTAAGCGCGCCTCATATGCGTGTTTTTGAGACGATTGCATAAAGTCAAGGCAAATACCATTTAAAACGCGTATTAGGTACTAAGCTTCTAAGGTAGTTGATAAAATATTTTTGAAACATTAAAAAGCAAAAACAAAATACCATGATTCAATAATAAAAGGTTCTGTAATAAAGCAGCTCACACTTTCCCGCATGACAAATCGGCTCCTTAACTCATGAAGAATGTTGCTTATTCTATAGTAGTATATTATAAACTTCTTCATACTAAAAAAAGCATTGGCATTACTGGCTCGTTTGTCTAATTTATAATTTTTTTCACTATTGACATTTGATTTTGTGATTGCGTGAATTCGGGTAAGTTTTACAAAAAATTTATGTTTTTTCAAAATAATATAGCATTTTTTTAAATACATATACATATCTTATAGTTAACCATCAGTTCAAATGATGGTGCGTTTGACTGAAATTATAAGAAAACAGATGAAATCTATTTACCACGCAACAGTCTGCAAAATTAATTATTTAATGCTATGGATGTTAATGAATCTCTAAGATATCAGTTGAAGCGTTTACAAAAGTGCAAAACACATAAAGATATGAGGGAATTGCTCGATAGTCTTCGCTATATATTGGGCTTTTGGCACATCCGCATTTAGTAGTCTGCAAGCACAAAATATCGACGAAGTGAACCATCTTGGATACACGGAAAATAGTAATAATTTACTAAGATTATCATAACCACAATTGTGATTTAAAAAATGAAAAGTAATTCGTATTTCACTACAGGCTCGCGTTTGCGAACTTCGAAAATGCAAATGCATGACAAGCAGCGTAGTGAGAAGTCGATTCTCAACAATTCGTTTAGCTGAAGTTCTTGCAGTTACTTCTGTAAACAATTAGAAAAATGTGAATAATATTTAAATTGACTGATATGTATATAAAATTTCTTTATTTATCTCGTAGTTAAACAGATAAGCTAACATAACCTATAATTGCTTTTGAAACACATTATTCTTTACTCTTTACATATTTTACTTTGCACTTTTTAAATACCATTTCGCAAAAAGGGATCACATTATTCCCCCCACTAGCGTACTTCCAAAATGCAACTATAGATTAAGGAGTGTCAGAATTTAGCTGTCAATAAGTACAGAACCTTTTATAATTGAACTATGACAAAATACACAGAGTTCATATTTTTCTTTTTTTAATTTTTCACTACGCCTCTCTATTGAATATGCCTTGATATTAGTGAAAATAATGAACAGAAAAAATCAGTGTCATTTTCAAAAGACGCGGGGTAATCGATATCAATAGTTAACAATTAACAGCATAAAAACTAATAGATAATAGTTTAAATAAATGCAAAGTGATTAACGCAAAAGTTTATAGAATTCTAAAGAAGCGTAGAGTGTTTTGTACCAGTTATTGGAAAAACCTTAACACCTCTCATTAATTGTATACTAAATATACTTAATAAATAGCGACCCACGCTTTTTGAAAATTGTATGGATTTTTGCTGTTCATTATTTTACTCTTACTATATTAAACGTTTTCTCTTCTTTTTATTTAAATACATTTGTTATTTTTAAAGTTGGTTTTTATTTTTTAACAATAATTTTTTTTCTGACGAAAACATATGTTCTTATATTATTTGTTTACTTTTGCTTTATTTCAATGCAAATATAATTAATACCCAAATTCAGTAAGCAGCCTCAGGCTCTAACAGAGATAAAAGTCACAATTTTAGACGAGTTGGCATTCATTAGTTTCAAAATAAAGCATATAGTCTCAAAATAAAGTCTCTAAATAGTGACATAGCTTATTTGAGACTTGAGATGATACCAAAATACTACTTTTGTCTTGGTCCAAGGTATGCTTATATGGCAGCATGAGGAAACTCTTCGTAAATTAAGTTAAGTATGCGTTTAGGGCCATTGCACTTGAGGTATCTCTTAATTTTTCTACAATATTCCCAATATTTTTTCATAATTTTTAATGATACTATAAGTCATTCCAACTCTAAAAGCCCATATACGAGTACATAGCATTAAGTTTCAAAGTTCGTACAGAATTCACAAACATATTTGAAGAACCTTGAAAAAATATTCGAGTATGCAATTCTGTAGCCCTGTATATCTTAGTACAATAATTCGTTCAAGGGAACGAATGCTAATCCTAAGTCGCTTGAAATGGGCTACAAAACTGCTTACCCAGAATTTTTCTGCAAGCGCTAATCGAAGTTTTATAATAGTATAAGTTTAGTTTGTTATACTTACCTTAAGTACGCAACGTGACACACTTTAAAGCTTTAAAAAAATTGTCTTCATATAAAAGAAATTAATGCGGGCACATTTTTCTCTGCGTTATAAATTTACTTTGCATTATTTTTATTAATAACTACAAGCCAATTTAAAATCATACCAGGTGGTGGCATTAAATAAGACAAACGCTTCTTCTTCTATTCAATTAAAGTTTAAGGATGTCAATAAAACGAAATGACGAAATCAAAATTTTGTGATTTTATGTCTTCATCGTCAATATTTGTTAAAATTTATTGTAAAAGTTGGCACTTTAAGAAAACACAGAAAATGTTACAGTTTTAAGTAAATAGAACGTTATATAATTAAGTTTAAAATTTTCTATTCTCTACTGTCGTGAGTAAGTAAGGATACACACCAAAATGTTGCTGTTGGCAATGTGCTATCAACTTGTTTTACTTCGCTTTGCTTGCAGATATCAATACAGCAATAAAAAATTAAAATTGATGTCTTAAAGATAAGTTAGAAAGAGACATTAGATTAAGAGTGTTCGCTAAGCAGTTAATTGTAACGAATTGTTAAGAAATATCACGATTTTTGTCAAATCGCGTTCGCGGCATCCAAAAAACTTGCAAGGAAGCGGTAGGAAATTGAGAGAGCAAAATGACGTTTCATTTTCAAATTCTTGCTGGACAAATTTTACGCAGCTCAAATTTGCAAACAAGAAAACAGCTGATCTAAAACTGCTCATTGTTATTTGCATAAATTCAAACAGCTGTTCGTTAAACCTGCAAGTCTTTGCAAATTTTGAGTTCGCGTAAGAGAGAATATTCCCAAAATTCTCAGAAATATCGTTGCTGAATAATTCTTGTTGGACTTTTAGACGAACTGCGGCAGCTCCTTTTTTCACTTTGGTGACCAGAATGTCAAACTGCTTGGTTCTGATTGGCTGGCGATATAAGTACATACAAAAATATCTAACGGATTTTGACAAGACGTTCGCAAAAAAGCAATAACAAAATACGTGTAAGATTTTATTTATATTCGTTTGCCGCCACCTTATTGAATTCGCCTTGAGAATAGATGAAATATAATTGTGATAGAAGTAGATACAAGCTGCATGCATGCATCTGCAGATATGTATGTAGCTGAGTAAAGAAGAGGTCGTAAAGAGCTCGAGCGCATCCGTCCTTTGAGTGTCAGTTCTGACACTTCACCGTCATAATTTTTTAAAAAAACGTCAACAGTAACTACAGCCACACGTTTTTGGCAATTCTTAGAAAAAATTTCAGAGCACTACGGGAAAGTACATCCATACATAACATAAGTATGTTCGTAGTCTTTAGAAATCCTCTGTAGCTGAAGTGATAATTTTTAAGATAAAAAATGATGAGCTTAGCGTGTTATCTATGTTATGATTTGTACTTTTATGATGACAGCTTAAGAGGTCTAAAGAGACATGCAACTTGGCATATACATACATACATATATATACCTATGTACATTAGGGCGTGTCAAATTGTATGGGTCAAAAAAAGTCGATGTTTGGTACCCCCTAGTTGTGTTTTATAAATCATTTTAAGCAACTTTTCCAATGGAAGTATGGTTTTATTTTGAATTCCGAGCCCCCCAATTTTTAAAAATAGGTATTTTTTCGTCCTTTTCAAGATTCGCACTGAAAAAAGGATTACATTATTTTGCTATGTATATGTAAAGGGGTTTTTTGGTACGAAAAACCCGAATTTGACATTGGCTCGGTGATAAAATTATGTTTTGATACTCAATTTGAACAAAAAAGGCTTAAGATGGACGAAAATGGCACAAAAATCGGAATATTTGTATGGAAAGTACCCTCATTTTTCAACGTGATGACTTAAAATTTTGCACAAAGTTTTTTTTTACAAAAATAAAAGATAATGAAACTTACAGTGCAATACAATAAAAATTAAGGGTACTTCACATACAAGATTTTCGATTTTTAGCCTTTTTCTGGCCAAAAATTGAAAAATTTGTATGGAAAATATGTTTATTTTCTATCGGAATGACTTGGAACTTGCTGAGATTGTAAAGTTCAGTTAAAAAGAGAGATTCAAGAGTTCTCGTTATGATGTTGCAACTACTACTATAGATTTCAGATAGAAAATGGAACCCTCTGGAAGACAAAAATTTAGATCTTCCTCTATCTACTCGCTAAATGAACAGAACATTTTTTTATCAAAGTTTTTTTTCTTCAGAAATTCAACTCTAAAGATGGAAACATATGTTAAAAAAACAAGAAGCAATAAAGCATTCTCTAATATTTCAATTTCTAAATACATACAAATAACGTCTTTTTAAAAAAAAAACGTGGCAGTGAGGTTTCAGCCGATTTGTCTAACATTAAACCAGGGCCAATTGCACATTCTCGCTGGCTCACCAAAGCCAGTAGATTATTACGGTTATACGTGACAACGAATAAGCCATCTAAAAATTTAAAAATTCTGGCAAACTATGTAATGAAAGTGTATACGCCAATGTATTTTAATATTAAGTACTATAACTCTGTCGTTTACGGCAGTGTATTACTTTGTAAATTCATACGTTGGACTCAATATTTGGATTCGAATTTAAGAAAAATTGTGAATAATGTTGTTCAAGAAAACGCGTATTATGCTCACTCAGAAAACGTTTTATTAGCAATGTTGGTTGAACCACCGTTTAATCTTAGCATCCCTTATGAACATCTAGAACAATATCTGGAAAATGATGATCGACCGCTACCTGATCCAAAAATTCCGTTACACATACAAGCAACGGAAAGACATGTTCAATTGCTAGCTAGCGTGTCCAAACGAGTTTTAGAACAGAAACGAGAAGAAGTGATGGCAGTGACATTAGAAAGCCGTAAAAAATTTCCTAAACTTGACAGCAAGAAAGACTTTCAAGAATAAGTCCTTCTCGCTTCTTACAATATTCAATTGAATTTTTTTCATTTATATTTTATATAAGTTTTTATCTTTAAGGTTGGTATTGTAAAGAATAATAAATTTGAAATGAGAAAAATAGGCTTTGTTCATTTAGCGAGTAGATAGAGGAAGATCTAAGAAAAGGAAAAAAAAAATACCTATTTTTAAAAATTGGGGGGCTCGGAATTCAAAATAAAACCATACTTCCATTGGAAAAGTTGCTTAAAATGATTTATAAAACACAACTAGGGGGTACCAAACATCGACCAAAAATTTAACCCACCCTAATGTACATATATACATATGTACATATACAACTCCACGCGAGTATATTTAAGAAAAAAAAAATTTACTTTTTTGCGTAAAACGCAAGTTTCAAATGATTACAAGTACCGCTGATTTTTGGCAATTTTTTTTCTATTCTCCTTACCTTATACAAAGCACAAACTCGAGATTTTTGCTATGGAAGATTTCGCGTCAGTTCAAAAAAAAATAGTCACAAATAAAACTTGAAACTTGCACCTAATTTAACTAAAATTTATTGGGATGTAAAAAACTTCAAAAGCGCTACGTCACTAAATTTTCTCTCAAAATCAATTATTTGTACGTATTAAAAAATATCTTTAAAAAAGTAAATATCCGCTCAAATTCAAGGCACATTAAACAGGTAGCAGCATTAAAGAAAATGCAACCCTGGGGTATATTTTTTGATTTATTGTGGTCCATCACCCTTCAAAATAGATATATCCAATTTGACCAGTTTGTTAATTCTAAATGTAAACAAAATGTACGCGTTTCAACATTTTGCTTGAAAATTACATTTATTTCGATGTAAACAGTGCAAGACGCATCCTACTTGAACGGATCCTCAGAAAGCATTGCTCCTGGTCAAAAATTCTGAAAAGACTCACGAGGTATGCTTTCAAAAATGCAAAAAATGGTCGGAACGCACCCAACCGTTGCAGAAAGCGGCATGCCGAAGTTCTGTTCCAACTGGATACATGAAAAGCAAGATCCGACCTTTTCCAGTCTTTTAGAACACAATGTCTCCTTTCTGATAATGTACATTTGTTTTCCAAATCGCGTTAATGCAAAATTTATATATGTAAATTAATAATAATAATTTGCCGCTTACACTATATATGTACATAGCTCAGTGTTTGGCCGAGCTTCTTTTACCATTTGTGGTGTGCGTCTTTATATTCTACCACAAAATGGAGGGACCTACAATTTTGTGCCGTCTCCGAAGGGCAGATGTATGTATTTTATGAGAAGCATTTTCATGGGAGAAATACCCTCGGAGGTTTGCCATTGCCTGCCAAGGGGTGACCGCTATTAGAAAAAACTTTTCTATGCTTTCGATTTTACTTGCCCTCACTGAGGTTCGAACCTAGAACTCAGCGGCATATCGAGTTATATCACGCACCGCTAACTACTCGACCACCGACAAAATGTAAACAAAGTTGTTTTTTTTTTTTAAGAAAAAAGTTTGTTTTGTAAACAAAGTTTGACTTGTTATGGACTATTTATAAGAAAAAAACTCCAATCAGCTGCTAACATTATATTACCTGTTTATTGTACCATGGCTCAAATTGCATAAGAACACACATACACCTTATCCCAAAGCAAACTATACAACAGCCGAAATATGGGCTTTGATGTATTTATACGACCGTAGTGTCTATGGATGTCCATATAAAATTCAAACACATTTATTGCCCATAATTTTCTGCAACAAATATGCATTGCAGATTCTTTGGAAATCAATTATCGCCTTGGAAAAACAATTATCGCCTGCCAAAAAATCTCTAAGCATTAATTTTAACCCAACTATACTCTATACTGTGTTTTTTTTTCAATTCTCGTAGAACTTATAACGGACTTAGATTAGTAATCATTTTAAAAAAAATTATCAAAAATCTTTGAATGAAAATTTTTTGTAAATTTGTGCATTGTTGGAAACTTGGGTTTATGATTTTTATGATTATTATTGCTTCTATAATATAGAAGAGAAAACAAATCAATTGCCAAACTTGTTCCTGTGTTGAAGCTCTGCATATAAATCATGATTATATTTAATGTTTAAATAAAAATTTATATGTAACATAAGGTAAAGCAAATCCTTAAACCAAATAAATAAATTGAACCAACGCTAAAAACGTCCACCTTGCATTGTTTTCAAACGAATTTGACAGCCATGCAACTCTGTAAAGTAAACGCACGCAAATCAATTTCGGGTGGACGTGGTTAAAAAAGTTGCGTGCTTGCGTCCAAAAACGCAAGCCGTAAATATTATGTTAGCCTGTTAATGATTAAAACCAAAACTGACAAAAACCAAATGGGGAATCGGAAAATTGTTCTGAATTGTGCAGAAAAACTTCTATATGAACTGATGCGTTCTGTGGACAACCCCAGTATATTCAAATTAAAATATAAGTTTTAACTTTTTGTACATTACTTAAAAATAAAACACTTATTATACTTTTCTATTTCATATTTTAGATGATGTTTCAGCTGGCGTTCGCAACTTAGCCAATGGCACTAACGATACAACAGAAGATATTGTTGAGGAAGAATGTGTTTATTTAGATGAGGGGCTTTGCAACAGCACAGCAGTATCAAAAAAGTGAAGTGTTCTGCAAAAAAAAAAAAAAAACAGGGAGAGTAGTACTGCGCAATTGCAACGTATGGTTCTTCTAAAACAACTAGAAGTATTTGAAGTCCAAAAGAATTTGTATGATGCTGCTAAAAGAACTATAAAAAAATAGATGAGTTTATTGACACTCATAAAATATAATTAGGGAGTTCACAAGCACTTCCGTATCTCGTATTTCGTCGTATCGCTTATTAGAATAAACTAGTTTAAACTTGTTGTTATTGTTTCACATGTTAAATTTTCGTATTTCAGTACAACTCTGAAAGGTATGTTAAGTGTGTGTGTTATTCGATCAGCTCTTTCCGTTTGTCATCATTTTAGGTCTATTTGTTATTGAAAAAATGTTAAATTAAGTCAAATAGTGATGTACGTATACATATTTTCAAGAAACCGACCGCTAAAATTTATTAAAAGTGTTTTTTTGCTGAATAATTGCTTGAATACCACATACAATAGTAAAGGAAATAACACAATGCGTTCACAAGCTCCTCTGTTATTTAAATAACGCACTAAAGAAGACCAATAACACGCTTGTGAACTTCCTAATTGTAAACAACAACAAGAAAACTGAAAATATATACATACATATGTATGTAAGTACATATATTTATATATGTACAGCTTGCATATTTAAAATATTTGTCATGCTAAATACTTTTTGTCAAATTATAAAAAGCTTTCTAACCAAGCAAATGCAAAGCAATTGCATCCCGTCAACGTTGACCTCTTTCTTTGACATTAGTTGCAATAGGATCATTAAGTGGAATAATGTGGGCTTCTATCCCAATTTCATCATCGCGAGAAAAATCATCATCTTTCAGAAATTTTGCGACGTTGTACAATATGAAGCAAGCTAAAAAACCATTGGTGCATTCTTATTTTTAATTGTGGAAAAGAGAATATTTTCTTAACTTGTCCAAAAGCGCATTGTATTTATTTTGAAGCGCTCCTTGGTGTGTATTTTGTTATAAAGCTTTTCAGGCCCAGAACAATCCATACTGGTAAATCTGCATCCCGGATCAAAAGTTGCTTGAACATTGAAAGACATTTGCCCTTTTTTATTGACAAACTCATCGCCGTGATTATGGGGACGTACAATGCAGACATGAGTGCAGTCCAGCACTCCTATGGTATGTGGTATTAACTTTAGAGATATTTTTACATTTCATTATGCATTGCACATTTGAATACGAAATATTGAAATATTAATATATGCATCTCAAATCAACACAAACTACAAACTCTGTTTTATATTCAATGATTTTGTGTAATCATATAATCTTTTTTTTTTTGAACAAATTAGTGTCACAATTTTTAACGTATTCTGGCAATTCATTGAAGCATTTGATACCCTTATAAAAAAGATTGTTTTTTTAGATTCTGTTTTATAATTAGGCAATCGTAGTTAAATTTAATACTTGTTCTCAAATAATCGGGCAAATTGTATATAAATTTCATTGTGTAAAAAAATATTTGTTGTTTTACGCTAAACCAATTCAAACTGAGTAGCATTTCCCTTATTGGAGTATCATAAGGTTTGTTTAATATAAAACGCATAGCTTTATTTTTCATTTAGCAGTTTTTCAATTAACGAATCTTTCATGATAAAGAAAATTGTAGAACAATATATAAAGTATGGCTCAACTATTGATCTATATACTCTTACTTTAAAATAATTAGTTAAGTATTTACAGGATCTTTTAATAAACCATAGTTTAGTAACTATTTTACTTATTGTGTGGTTAATATGACCGTCAAATTTTAATTTGTAATCTATTACAATACCCAGGTACTTAATTCTCTGTACGTTTTCAATTTCCGTATTATTTATTTTGATAGATTCAATATTTACAATGTTC
Source organism: Philophylla caesio (assembly GCA_963971545.1). Lineage (NCBI taxonomy): Eukaryota > Metazoa > Arthropoda > Insecta > Diptera > Tephritidae > Philophylla > Philophylla caesio. Next base: position 38,054,363 of record OZ020604.1, read on the forward strand.
TTTCTTGTTATTACCATGTATTTAGTTTTTTCAATATTAATTTTAAGTCTGACATACAAAGCATCTAAATCACTTTGCAACTTCTCTCTTATATCTTCTTCATTCTTACCATTAATTATCATAAATTAATACATCGTCAGCAAATAGTTTTATACAACTGAATTTTAAGACTGAATTAATATCGTTAATGTAGATATTGAATAAAATTGGCGCAAGAACAGACCCCTGACGTCCACTTCATCTGAAAATGTCGAACAAATTAATGTTCTTTGCTTACGATTTGTTAAAAAATTTCTATACCAATACAATTCAACATCTCTAATACCAATGCCTGATAGTTTTTCCAACAATATTTGTTGATCTATTGTTTCAAACGCTCTTTTTAGATCGATGAAAACTGCTATTATCGATATCTTATCATTAAGTACTTCTTTACATTCAGCTATAACCATGTTCAATGCTGTTTCACAAGTATGATTTTGGTATCGGTATCTTATTATTTTCTAAATATTAAACTAATTGGTTTTTTATCACGATTTCTAAAATTTTTTCGTCACTTGCCTATGTATTAATGGGGCGGAATTCATCTGTTTTTATCGTATTTTTAACTTTTTCTATCGGGACAATAGTTGAAGTTTTCCACATTCTTGGAACTATGCCACTGCTTAAACTTTCATTTATTATTTCAGCATAGACAAAACCTAAATATGGTACCGCGTCCTTTACAACGCCTTCCGACAATAATTTTTGACCACCCTTTTTAGCTTTAAACTTATTAACAAGTTCTTCGATGTCATCTGTTTTAACTTTGCCAAATTTAAATGTAGTATCAGTATTTAACTGATTATTTGCATTAATGTTTCTATTAACTAATTCTATATTGCTGCAAATATCTGTAACACTATCTACAAAATATCTATTTAGTTTACTCGCTATTTTAGATTCATTTTCGTATATTGGTCTATTTATTACCACATTTTTTATTGATGAACTTTCATTTACCATGCTTATTGCCTGTTTTAGATATCTCAACATCTTTTTACTATCATGTCATTTTTATTTATATTATTTTCCATACGCTTATTTTTTTGAATCTTCACTAATTTTTTATATTTTCTTTTAACGTCTCTGTATTCATCCCATTCTCCCGAATGCTCTCCAAATCAATTTTATCAAAATTGCTGAAATCGCATAGTCGCCATTGATTAATAAGTGCTTCATTATTATAATACTCCCATGAAATAATTTATATAAACCTTCTAATATTGAATTGGGGGTTACGTTTAATTTTAAATTGAATTGTTTCATGATCGGATATTTGATATTCTTCTAACTTTTCACAGACGATATCATTAGTATTGGAAAATAGTAAGTCAATTTTTGTGGCAGATATATCGGATATTCTAGTATCAAAATCAACTTTCTGATACATCGAGTGTGATTTAAGCACTTCAGTTTACTGGGTGCTATAAGTGGATATATTATTTAAATTAATATTAAAATCACTACTCTTCATTCGTAATTTCATATGTCGTACATGTTTCAGCACATAATATTAAGGCTGGGTTCTTAATTTCAATCAGCCCTATTCTGCATTTCGACTCGAATCGAAATTTTCTCAGTTTGGCAACTTTGGTATTCTGCGTTTCGATGAGTTTCGATCAAACTTCGAAATTTACAATTTTATGTATTCTACATTACGATCGTGATTACGTTTTTGTAAGTTGAAATTTTGTTGGCGGCGGACGGTTAGATTTTTATTTTCGTGTACTATTAATATAATTTTCCCAAAAATGTGAGTAAAACTTGTTGTTGATAGTTGTAAAAGTCATCAACATGATTTTTATAAATTTTTTGGGCTTTATTGATGTTTTTTGATATGTTTGCAGGTCAAAAACAACAACGCCGGAGCAGTATGAAAAATTGGCTGATATAATGGCAACCAAAAGGGATATTGCGCAGGACTTTCAAAAGCGACCGAAGGAGGAAGTGATGGAGTTTTGGGAGGGAATTGCAAATGCCCTAAATGCACTTGGTCCACCATCAAAAGCGGAGATAACGACGTCAAAGTACTTGGTTGAGTTTCTTCCGCAAAAGTATCTAGGACATACTTGAAAGCGTCCTTATTAAGTCTAAAGTTTTTTTTTCGAATCTAAATAAGTAAATCAATGAATTAAGATTTATCACTTTCTAACTCAATTTCTTACAATTCGTCATTCATCTGAAATGGATCAGACATATCTCGCAATCTTCTCCTTTCAACTTTTGTGTCAGCATTCTCGGATGCGTTGTCGTCGTCCTCAAGTAGTATTGCCGCGGCTATTGAATCCATTAAGCGATTATATTTTTATTTATTTTATTTAAAAAGCAATAGTTTGACCACAAATTTGTATCTGGTTGATTTACTTTGTTTCAATTTCACACATTCCAAGGCAAACAGCTGATTTCGAAAAGGTTGCCGCTCTTCCTCTTTTTCTTTCGAGTCCGTCGTAACTCGGAATACCTAATTCCAATCGATGCGGAGCGGAATGCGGGAACGTAATAGAAATGCAGAATAGGGCTGAATAAGTTTTTCTAACTCATTCTTATTACCTAAAATACTATTAATATTAAGATATAAACAATTTAGATCATTACTTCTTGATTGCTACTTTCTAGTTTTAGTTTTACTTTCAATGTATTTTTTTATATACAGGGCATTCTCTACTAAACGCAATATGATGTACATCAACATCTAAAAGTTTTTGTACTAATTTTTGTCTTCACCAACACTAACCTAATACAAGTAATATATGTACATATGTACATATAATATATGCATATGTATGTATTTTTTTTTTATTATAATCATTTTAACCTCAAAACCAGGATCGCCTTCATATCGCTAAAAAATTCGCTTTTTTTTGGCAATTGGTCAACACACCACCACGACTTTCTCCAGTTTTCTCACCTAAAAAATTACGTGCAAGCCAATCGACGTTCTCCGGAGTAAATCTATGTATATAACGATTTATAATTGTTTTCTTCCACTTTTCTTCTATTCCTATAATTTTCCGTCTCCTTTCATTTATTTGCATAAATGCAGCCATAATTTTTAGGGTGCAGCAGCTAAAATTATTTATTGTAGCAAACAATTTTGTTTGCTATGTACATATGTATATCATAATTGTAGTTTTTATTCATTCCATCTTAGAACAAATGTAGCATTTTCGAAAACAGCTGATCAGAATAGTGTAGTAAATAGGATTTTAAGAATACGTCTCATACTACTTTATAGCACACTCTACAAATTTTGTACTAAATTAAGGGATACTAATTGTTATTCAGTTCAAATTTTTCTTTGTCACCATTTACTGAAAACTTGGGCTTCGTTAACTTAAAAAGTGGTTAAAAATCTGGTGAAGTTCGTTAGGGCGCTGTGCTGAAATTCACTCCTTTTTCCCTGTACGTGTGATAAGGCATTATTTTCGCACACATTAAGCTACACTATAAAGAAAAAGCTATAGGTGCATTACTTTAATTTCCAATTCTGTGGCAAAAAAATATGATGCACATTATTTTTAATAATTCATAAAATTATTTAAAATAAATTTCTATAAATATTAAATGAAAACAAAACATACCATAAAATGAAAGTTCATCTACATACATACTTACATACATATGTACATACATAAATCGTTTAAAATTATAAATTAAAATCTTCTTCTAACACTTGCAATTGTTATTAGAGCAACGGCATCACTGCTCTAACTTAAATGTGTAGGTGAGATAGCTAAACAAAATTGAATGTGTGTGTAATTTTTTTGAATTTCAGGTGAAATTGGTAGGTTTATTTTTATTTACAAGAAAGTATTCGAAATTACTATTTATTATATTAAAAAGTGTTAAACATTAAATTCAAGTTGAAAATGGGTCGAGGTTAAACGTTAACAATTAAAAAGAATGCTCAAATTTATGCGCATGATTATCAAGGTCTGACTGAAAGGAAAATAGAAAACAGGTGACGTTATTTGAAATGAAGGCAAATCGTTCCCACAACAGCTACGGAGGGGCGAAACATTAGAAAATTAGCCTCTAGCAGAGTATGTATGTATGTATACTGGTATACATATATTTCGTTAAATTAAATTCGACAGCATTGCCGATCAATCCCGATTACGATAGAAAATGGTTTTTGGCTTCATATTTTTTGAAAATTAAGTCAATTAGTGGAGTCTTCAACTGCTTCAAATGCTCGCTGGCAATTTTCGACGCTAAACATCAAAAATAAATCTTTGTACCGAGGTTTTGTTTGTATTTGAACGAGGCAAGGGTTGAAGTATCGGGGTAAAAGTATCAAAACCACTCATCATCCAGCAGAGATCTGTTGATGAAATTGTTAAATTTGTTTGCATTATATTTTATTTAAAGAAAATTAAAACAAAATCAGTTCATATTTCTGGAACTGCATTACACGATGTAGAAGTACTTTAAACCCGTCCATCGTCTAATCAACTTTCAAGGTAAATAAATCTTTAGATACTATAAGAACGTCAGAGCTCGGTAAATCTGCCACTGTTTTCCCTAGCCAATTCAAAGAAATATAGACTAACTTCTTTTTAGAAAAATAGTTGCGAAAGTGCAAGGTAGTGTCATCGCTTAGGATTCCTCCAAACAGGCTTCAGTCCTTGCGAACTCATTGCCTTGTATGTCCCTGCGATCGTAAATCCGGAGAAATTGAAAATAATCCTGTCTAGCACATCTAAACCTAAAGCTAACCGCGCCACTTGGCTATCAGAATACTCATAAATTACTGCCTCTTTTTATTTTACCAACGCTTTTGCCTAGAAACTTACAACCTTCCAATATGCCGATAACTTCTGCCTGAAAGATGAGGGACAGTGAGGCACCAAGTCCATCAGAGTAAACTCTTTCCACTTATGCATATTTAAACCAACATTGTTGAAGGAAATTTGCGCCTTTTCCGGCTGTAGTATATTGTTATTGGAAATTTGTCGGAAATTTGCTGCGGTCGTATTTCGCTGATAATCGTTTCGTTCCTTTATTTTAGTGTTCCTCACAGCCCAAACTCTCTGAGTATGAATGGCGATATCATGGCCATATGGAGATTTGATGTAGTATTTGGTTTTGAGCGATCCTATTGCACCAGTTGTTTTTCTCCCAACACTGCTTCTTGTAAACTTCTCAGTATTTTATATTATTTTTTTTTTATACGGGGCCATCAAACCAGGTCTCCCATATGTTAGGATATGTATTATAATGGTGATATACGAATACATCCATATCAAATGGTTTGATTTTAGTCAACCGTTTCTGCTGAAAATTCTTTTGCAAGAAGGAGGCACATATTGCCCTATTGCTGTAAATATTTTTCATCGCCAGCCACTCAGAATAAAACAATTTGATATTTAGACTACCAAACCGAAAAAGGGAGCAGAAACCACACACCACCTTGTTGAATTAATTAACTAATAAAAAAAAAAATTTTTTAACTCCTTGCTTCAGCTTGGTTCCATTATAACACCAATTTATAGAAGGTGAAGCCATCTCTATAACAACAAAATACTATTTTCATTTTGTTTTGGTTTTTGGCATAGGGATTGTCAAAAATAGTATAGGCGAATAGAGGAAAGCGAAAGCAGGAGAATTGGAATAAGTTTGTCTTATAGACAGTCTTATATACAGAAAACAATCAAAGATATCACTTTAAAAGCAATTTAAACAGGGTTGCAGAGAACACAGTTTGATAGCGTTTGTTTACTTATTTTTGACACGAGTAAATTCGATACCGTGTTTGATGCCATTTTTACGAGGTAACTGTTTCCTTTTTTTAGTTTTTCAATGATTACAGCAGGTCTTACTCTAAATAAGCGTTTTCGAGTATTCTTATACTATCTTCGCGTTGACGCATAAACTCGAGTTAAAGACTTTGCTTATCATACCAACCGTCAGGTGTTCACATTCGGGTGCTTAACAAATTCGGAGTTTAGTTTGACAAATGCTTGTTTACTTTCTCTTTAGTGAACTGTCATCAGTTCCGCAAAATTTTCTTAACAGTGATTTCAAAAGTGTCTACAGTGAGGCCAAATTCAGGCTCAAAAACCAGTTGCGTGTCCATAAAGAAAAAATAGAAGTGGTGTTAAAAGTGAATTTAGCGAAAAATGTTTGAATGGTAAATGCCGAGCTAATGAGTTGTGTTGGACGTAAAATACCAAAACGGCCCATAAACTCGAGTTTTTATACCCGAGCGTAACTTTGTTCGCGTAACGGTTGTTTGTAACAGCCAATAATAATTCAGATAAATATAGACTTAGGTATACCAAAATGATCAAAATGATCTGTCCGTGGTCACGATAACTTGAGTAAAAATTGAGATTTTTAAACTTGTTACATACATTTCTCTTTGGCCAGGGTAGGTTGGTATTGAAAATGGTCAAGATCGGCCAATAACCACACCCACCATCCATGTAACGAAAGTTATTTTTGTTCGTTATCTATTGGAACAAATGGGGTAAAATTTAATATTTCCTGCGGTTTGAAACAAAGAAGCTGGGTTTTTATGAAATTTTGAAAAATGACCGTTGCACCGCCCATACAAAAAAACCTCGCAAGTTTATAAAAGTTTTTTGAAACTCAGATTTAAATGTTTTAAACAGTGATGAAAATGTTATGAATTTTTTGCTTATATGTATGTATGTATATCTGAACTTTGTAAAAATTCTGAAAATTTCGTTTACATAGTTTCGGTTGAAGATCGAACTGAGTAAACATATTTTTAATAAAATTAATAGAAATATGTAAATACTCCAATGTGGTAAATAATTTAATAATTTCAGTAAATAAATAAACTAATTAAAGAAATGCGATTTTTGACCATATTTTTCTATTAAAATAAAGTTCAATTTGTCTCGACGTTGTGGCGTTTATTTTACATATAAAAATTAATTTGTTTCAAATCATGCAAATGCGACAAAAAAGCTCACATTTTATATAAATTGTATATAAGGTTTAAAATTTGGGTTTTTATTTTCGGAAAGGGAACTGAATTTTAAATATAAGATATTAAATATAGAAAAAATATGTAGTTAAATTGACTGATGGTATTGTGAACTTTGTTAAAAAAAAACAAACACACGTACGTTACGTGAAAAATATTGTTATTTGTAAAAACCTTCAATTTGCACATCCAAAAAAAGTATTTTTTGCTAAAAACAATAATATAAACTGATTAAAAGAAAAATAATGGTAAAATTTGGTAATATAATTTATTAATATTGAATGTGCTATTTATACTCAAAAAACTTATTAAAATTCTTTTAAAAATTTGAATATTTTTTTTGAAAATTTATTGAAGTTTTTTTATAATTTTCATCAAAATTTGTGTAAATATGACTTTTGTTAGAAAGTGAAGTGTATTTTTAATGGATGCAGAATGAAAATAAAATAAAATAAAAAAATTCTTAGTCTCTAGTCCAGCGTAAATGTGTGTTTATATGAACATATGTGAATACCCTTTCAATGAATACGTACATACCTTCAATAGTTAAATTTTTATTTTTGGTCATTTTTGACGTCTATCAACCAGCTGGTCGTATACTTTTCACTTGCAAATTAAATATATCACGTTGATCTCGAACCACCTATAACTTTATTTTAAATTATTTCATTCTTCTGCGTTATTCCGCAATGAAAGAAGAGATCAAATTGCGGCGCACACGTAAACTTTGACACAATTTCGGACACTAATTATACATTTTTTTTATTAACTTAAAAGTTTAAATTGCTTTTCAGACATGTGCAAATCTATGTGTAGGCTATATTAGCACACAAAGCTAGTTAATCTGGTTTTTTAAGTTTTCAAAAACATGTCTGTTTTTTTTATAAGACCCCAAAGTTTCAGTTAGGACACAACATAAGAAATTAATTAAAGTATAAGAGGTAGTCACATGGATATCAAATACAAGAGGAATGACAGGATGATATAAAAATGTACTTGTTCTAAAGAAATCCTAGGAAGACAATTTTTAACAACTTTTTCAAATTTTTATTTTTCAATATAAATTTTCATATTTCAATAAAAAAAAAATGTAAGCATAGTTCTTTAACTTATTAGCAATTTGAACCCCTTTTTTTAGTTTTTGTCTCTCAATATAAGTTTAAATTTTCAATAATAAAAATTTAAACAAATTTCTGAAATTTTTTTTGGAAAGATTTTTATTAAAAAAATAAATTATTTTGTTTCTTAAATTTTAAATAAATTTCTTAACTTTTTTTGCAAATATGTAATAAAAAAGAATATGTTTTTCTTCCTAGTCAAACTTTGAGGACCTTAAGAAGCAAAGAAAAACTCTGTCTGCGGGTGCAAAATCAAACACGCAAATTTGTCACCATTTAGTTCTAGTAACATGCATATATCGAGTTTTTCATGTATTTAAAAAAAAATTTTATTTCATCGTAATATAAAACGAATATATTTAGCCGTTTGTGTGTATTTTTTTTTGTTTTTATTACGTCGTAGTTGTAAGATATTGCTGATTATCTGCTTTCCAATTTGTCCTTGCGCTTATCCGCCTCTAAAGCCAACCGAAACGCGTTACATTCAATTGCGAAAAGATGGCGACCTTCGCCAGCGTTGGCGCTTATCTAGGCTCGCGGATGCTGGGCAGCTGAATCGCGCAACCATCCGGTGGTCGAGTGATCGACGTCGTCGCGATAACATGAAGAGTGCAACTGAGGTGTTGTCTTACTCAGCCAAATGTTTTGAGTGCCGACTTTGTGCAAATATCGAGCAACGATAATAAAATTTATCTACAAACCTAAATGAGAAAATCAAAAGATATAAAAAAAACACACACACACACGCGCACACATATGTACATATGTACATACTACAAGTTATGAATAATTCGTAGGGACGATAGATAATATGCATACTTTTCTCTGGCGATTTATTGATTATAATTTTGATCTTAGCTTCGCTGTGTACGTGTACTCTTCTTTTCGATTAAATTAATAATCAAACATAATGATATACGCAAACCGAGTGGACAAACAAATCTGCAGCAAAGCACAAACTCCCATTGCATTCGTCAATTAGTTTGCAGTGATCAAACATTTGTCAAAATGATTAGCATCCTAACTATGTATGTACATAAGTTCATTGTGAAGAGCACGAGTTTAACAAGGCGAAGGTGGTGCCAGGCTTCAACATTGGCATCAATCAGTTTTGATAAAAAAAAACCATTACCCTTATCTCCTATGTGGTGCACGAAAATGTCTCTATTAGCTGCGACATACTCGTACATATGTTCATTCTGTACTTATGTATGTATGTATGTACATGTGTTCATGTAAGTATCAAAGATTATGGTTTGATAGACGCTAAATTAGCATCACACTTTCTTGTTTGCGTCAAATGTAAACACTCATACATATTAGTGTAAATATCGTTGATGAAATGTAGAAAAGCGCTAACTGAGTTTTATCTTGCATTGCTTAGTAGCTTATACTAACACAAACCTTCTTCAAAAAAATTAGAGGTGTGACTTAAAACCAAATTTTATGATTGTATGACTTATTTGTTAAAAGTCCTTTGCAAAGAATTAAATGCGTGAGAAACTTGGTTTTTGCCTTTAACTTAAACAAAAAGATCTGTGAGCCTCGCGAGCTTTGCGATATAAATGAAACTTCGTGACATGGAAACGTTGAAATACATAAAAAAATAATCTACAAAAATTACAAAAAAGCAAATGTGTGGAATGTGTTGTTTACAATGTACAAGAGGGAACAACGCATTACATATCAGGTTATATCGTCGATCACATTACATCGTCACATCACAACATATTGTCACATCACATCATATCATCACATAAAATTACTTCATTTCGTTCCATCACACCGTATTGTAACATCACATCATATTGTCGCATCAAATCATATCGTCACATCACATCATATCATCACATCACTTCATATCGTCGCTTCAAATCGCATCAAATCACATCGTCACATCACATACTATCGTCACTTCACATTACATCGTCACATCACAAACTATCGTAAAATCGCTTCATTTCGTTACATCACATCTTATTGTAATATCACATCATATAGCCACACCACATAATATTGTTTCATGGCATCATATCGTCACATAACTTAATATCGAAACAACACATTATATTGTTAGATCAAATAATATCGTCATATCACATCATATCGTCACTTCACATCAAACAATCACATCAAATCACGTCATTTTATTACATCACATCGTATTGTAACATCACATCATATCTTAACATCACATAATATCGGTTCACTTCGTTATATAACATCGTCACATCACATAATATTTTTACATCGCATCATATCGTCACATAACATAATATTGTCACATCACATCATATCGTCACTTCACATCATATCATATCGAATCACATTATGTATATAACATCAGACGATATCATACACCACACCACAATATCACATTACAACAACATATCATAATGCATCGCATCACATAACATAATATAACTCAACATAACAGAACATCAAAATAACTGCTAGAGTTTGTGAACGTGCTTTCATTCCCCCTCCATAACATCGTTAACCGCTTAACACAGCCATCTCTGAACTCTCCTTAGACGTTTCACTTAAAAATGAAAAATGCCAGTAAAGCACTTTCTGCATTTCATCAACAATATGTACACATTTATGACAAGCTTTAGCTATAGCTTCTGTTTATCGCCGTCCCCAGAAGCTATTCAAGAAGATAACGACGCTGGGTTTCGACTTTTATTTGATACGTTGTGTGAGTTATATTTATTTTTTAATGAAATCAGGTACTTTTTCACGGTTGCTTATATTCATTATAATTTAAATTATAATAATAATATTAACACTAGCTACTAGGGTTATCGGTTAAAAGATTACATTATTTTTATGGAATCACCATAAGGTACATACGAGTATATACTCAGGGCTGCTCTCTTAACTAAGCGGCAAGACAGCCATCTTCTCGCTTGCGGCGAAAATCCTCCTTATGTAGCCCGGTGCTAGGGGTTAACGTAACACCTCTTTGCAAGATGACGAAGTTTTCGCAGACGAAGAAGGTGTGGTGCTTTCCCAAACTGTGTGGGTACTGACAAAAGCACACATAGCCTGTGCAGGTCCATTACTCTTTGGCGCTCGCATTCCAGTTCTATTGTCACCGCAACGGTTATTCTGTTTATGTTCGGCACTGGAACTGAATATTTCCTTGCGCTCACGAACAAGCAATTCTATTGGCATCCGCCGAAGTTCACTAGAACCGCGTCTTCAAACATTGTACGGTGCGCGGACGCAACACGCAGACCAACTCAGCGTTGTTCCGGTGAAATTTAAGTCCAGCCTATTTTCTGCCAAGTACAGGAACTTTATTATTTTGAGCTTCTGCCTATATGCGAAGGCTTTTACTTCAGTGCTAGAAAAGCTGCTTGATTATCTGACAATAAGACTTCGAAATGTGCCTGCAGGCTTTTATAGCAAAAATATTGTTTTTAAATACGGTGGGGTTTCGGTCCCAGTTTCCCATTTTTAAATTTATAAAATGTTTCCACGGCATTCGTATTTGACACCCCAATCACGAACCGGAACAACAAACAAAACTTTGTGAGCGAATCACCTCTTTTTTAGTTGATTCAATCTAAGTCACCAGGCCAATCACGAAAAAATCGATGCCGTCCCTAATTTAAGTCGGAAATTTATCGGAAATATGTAGCTGCCAAAACACAAACAGCTATTAAAACAACAACAAAGCAAAAGTATGTACATTAGACTGCCACTTAGAAGAAATACGCTTGCGGCACCCCCCAGACTGGTTCCTTTTCCCAAAAAAATTATTGTGGCAAAATTTTATCCAAATCGCTTCGGGGGAAGTCGTGCCTCAAAGCCCATTGTTAACATCGGAAAAATAAGTGAAAATGTCTATGGTTTTACGTGAGCGTATTTATGAAATCGCTTGATAGGTAGTAAATTACCGTCTGCGAAAGAATTTTGAGAATTCTATTTTTTAATACGCTTGTTGTTAAGCTAAGTCTTAGGGAAAGTGTCCGTTTAACAATAAAAGAAGTGCAAATAGTTTGGCAAAAAGCAAGAATTCCAACTAGAGAAGAGAAGCACTGCATTGAAAAATTGGAAAAACTGTATAATGAATGGCGCAATCTGCAAAAAAAACTCAGCTAGAAAGACAGAAGAACAAAACAAAAAAGAGACAGTATTTACCAAAAAGATTTAAAACTTATTTGATTGAGCTATAGCAAATGCAATGACTATTCTAAAAATAGAAGAAGATAAACTATTTTTATTGAATCAAAGAAAAGAGGGAAGACCGGGATATATGCATGGCATCGATTGTGAACTTGAACAATCAGAAAAACAAACAGAAGATAGGCAAAGAAAATTGTTGGAAAGGAGTAATAAAAGTACACAAGAAGTTAACGATTTATTAAGAACTGTTCCAATAAACGATATTTCGTTGTCTGACCCGGAATATTCAAATTATGAAGATAGTGCTTCTGTCATGGAAATTGCACAAGAGCCACCTTTAAAGAAAGCCAGGGGAAATACTAATTTAGTCACTCCAAAACTTGCAGCTGTTCTTGATGCTTGCAAAATAGGTGACAGAAATGCTCTTAAAATTATAGTTGCTGCTGCAGAAGCGTTTGGTCAATGCATAAACAATTTCATTTTAAATAAAAATTCAGTTCGTACTGCTAGACAAAAATTGCGGAAAGAACGCGTTGATGAAATCAAAGCCATGATGGAAAATAGTGATTTGGAAACTGTATGTTTGCATTGGGATGGAAAACTACTTCCAGGATTAGAAGGAAAAGAGAAAGTAGACAGGCTCCCTATAATAATCTCCAATGGTCAAATAGAGCAATTACACGAGGTTCCACCTTTAGACGCAAGCACTGGAAGAGCCCAAGCATTAGCTATTTGCAAAGCTGTTTACGAGTGGGGTTTGCAAGATAAAGTGAAAGCGATAGTTTTAGATACAACAGCAGTAATCACACAAACGGAACAGCTACTATTGTTGAAAACCTATAAGAAAAAGATCTTTTGTATTTACCATGCCGGCATCATATATATGAACTAGTTTTAAAAAGCGTGTTTGATTTAAAAATTTCAAAGTCCGAAAACCCTAATGTTGTCATTTTCCAGAAATTTCAAAAATCGTGGCCAAAAATTGATATCAAAATCATTAGCAGTGGCATTAGTGACAAAAGAGTTAAAAAAATATTCTGTGCAAGTGAAATAGAAATCATAATATCAAATTTGAACAAATTTTTAAATGAGAAACAGCCCCGTGCCGATTATATGGAATTTCTAGAACTTATAATAATATTCGTGGTGTAAAAATTAAAGCTCCAGGAGCTATGCATCATGCCAGATGGATGTCAAAGGCCATATACAGTTTGAAAATATTTTTATTTAGAAAGGAGTTTAAGGTTACGAAGGAAGAAGAAAACGCTTTGTGCGAAATTTGCATCTTTCTTATCAAAATTTACGCTGATGCATGGTTCACAGCTCCTTTACCAAGTAAGGCACCTTTTTGTGATTTTAATTTTTTAATAAAGCTCCACGAATATGCAAAATATGATAAACATATCCCAAAAACAGCTTCTGATAAATATCGTAGGCATCTTTGGTATTTAAGTTCAGAAGCTGTCGCCTTTGCCTTTTTCGATTCAAACGTAAGCTCTGATACAAAGACAAAAATGATAGAGAAATTAAATAGAGAATCACCATCTGAACAAAATGATAAAAAGGCTAATGTCACGATTTCTAAAATCCAGGAAGAGGGCATCGAACAGTTTGTTTCGAAAAAAACATAAAATTTCTTCACAAGATTAAATATTAACTTTTTAAAAAAGCCACCATCAGAGTGGGATGTAGATGGAAGTTATAATGAGGCAATTGATACAAGATTATAATTCTATATTATCGAAAAATGAAGAACAAAACCAATACATACTACAATTAGTTGAAGATTATCGCCGCAGGTTTCCTGACTGAAACAAATACACTTTATTAAATACATTGTTATCATAAGAACCTTTCTAATGCAAATAATAAAAAAATTAAATCGTTTTGAAAATGAGCTTTTTAAAGGCGCAAATGTTGTTGCTAGGGATATAAATAGAAAACGGTTGAAGATAATCAAAAACATTCTATGGCAAAATTACTTAACGTAAAATTTTCTTCATTTCCCTCAAATGTCATTTTTATCAGTAATTGATATTAGCTGAGTTATTCAAGGCCAAAGTCAACTTTCTTGAAAAAATGCTGATTTTCCAAAACTTTGGGGGCTTTGAGGCACCACTTCCCCCGAACCGGTTTGGATAAAATTTTGCCACAATCATTTTTTTGCGAAAAGGAACCGATGTGGGGGGTGCCATCATCCAAAATTACATCAACAAAAAAGCCCATATGGGGTGATTCGCCATTCGTAATTCAAATTGCGAAACACGTGATTCACTTGCCGTGGAAACACCGTTTTAAAACTATTAGTATGTCAAATAGTCGATACTCCCACCACCGATAGTTTTAATAAAATTATTGATAACACTATCACAGTACTATCGAATTTGAAAAGTTAAAAAAAAAATTGTACCTCATATTCTGATATTTAAAAACAATTGTGTTCGAAAAAATTCACTTGATAAACTTATAAGCTAAGAGATCCATATATTTATAAAAAATAAATTTCGACCATCCATCCAATAGTAGCATTTCTTTATTTTTGGTCGTCTGTCTGAAATAAATTATCCAGCCTTGCTGAACATCCGTTCGAACAACATAAGTACATATGTATGTAGCTGGCAACATTTAAAATTTTCGTAAAGACCTTATTTTTAATGTAAACATTTAATCAAATCCGAATAATGACATTTGCCTAAATTTGTATGTACATATTTTGATTTTGTTATTTAATGACTCAAGGTGTCATTTGAAATTAAAACCTTGACTCCTAAATATGTATTCATTTTTAATTTTGTCTGTTTCTAATAACCTAATTGGATATTTTCATTTATTTTCATTGGTTTTTTAGTTAGGCTTTAAGAAGGCAATGGAGTGCTTCGAATTAATGAGAACACGCAAACTCAAAAATCATTGTTAAAAGAAGCGCATCCATAACTCATTGGCAAGGTGAGTTTTGCGCTTCAATACATTTAGAGCAATGTTACCGTTTTCACTACGATCGTAGTTTTTTACTTATCTTTAATGGCCATCGCCTCTGCACTTCCTCTTTGACCAAATCACTTCGATTTTGAGACAAAGAAAAATATATTTTATTCTCCGAATTTATACGATCAAAATTTCAGAAAGTTTTTGTTTCAATGCCACACGATTACATTTTTTCCATAAAATTGCCTGAGAACTTCAACGTGTCTTTGATATCCTAATTGTTAAGACATAGAGTAGATTCAAATATTAATCAAATTAACAGTAGGTAGTAACAATTTTAGATCAAACATCTTTAGGAAATAGTTTAGTCCCATTATTTAAAAATTTTCCCTCTTACAGTACAGCCTCACATGCCAGTAAATAATACGTTTTATAATCGAAAAGATTCCCTACAATAACAGTGCCGGTCACTTTACCGTACATCTGATGGTCAGTGGCTGAAAAAATTATGTCAGCACTTAGAACAAAGTTGCTTTCATTTTCTTAGAGCCATTATGTAAAAACTGATGTCAACAAATGTGTACGTGTGATATTGTACTTCACTTTAACACATTAATATTACCGAATAGACAAACATATATGTAGCTCTACTGCTAACTCTCGTTCTTTTTAGTGGGTCAATGCTCCATATAAAATCATCAGTACTGAAAATTTTCCTTTATACGTACTTACCTACATCAAACGATATTTCCTTTTTTGTTTGATTTAATAAACAAGTTTTTTTATTTTTTCAATTAAATTTGATTGATTTACTGCAAGATAATAACTTTAATCATGGTAAAAAAATTAAATATTATTTTGAAGAACTTTTTTTGCACAGAACTGCTTTCTTCGTAAGCCTCCTTCGTCCGTCCTGAAAAAAATATCACTGACCAGACAAACTACGGCTACTCCATCAGTATTTTTGCGCAGAGCTCTTTTACGTTTTATATTCGATTAAGAAATCCTCTTTTCTTTATAATTAGCATTTAGAGAAGCAATTTTTTTTACATATTTAAAACTTATTTTTTATAAAAACACGACGATTTAAAAGTTTTCGCAACTATACACTTCAGAGTTTTCCAAATACTGCATGCCATTTGAAAAACCCCAATGAATTTATCGTACGTTTCTTTCTCGCATATGCGAAGTTAGCCTAAATGGTCATTGTCTCTTTTGTGCAACTTTAAATGACAACTATTTTACAGGTCATCTTACGGTCAGTAAAGAAAAACATAAAAACTTCGTTGTTTCGTTCTCGCATATATGCAACCATAGTAAGCGTAGCGAGTCCCGAGTGTCTCTTTTTGGCAACCACCAAGCAGTCATTTTACCGGTAAGCTGACAGTCAGTGCTGATTTTATGTATGAGAGTGTATTGGTAATTCTGTCAGCATGTTCTTGTAGGGTCCAAACTGGCGTGTAAAGGGTCAGTTAGCCAAGACTTAACTTAACTTAACTTAAGAATTGGAGACGATTACTCAACATGTCAACTTAATTTTTGATGATTATTTTTTGTTGCATTTTGTTCTTTGAATATCTCCGTTCACACAAAGTACAAAGTAGTAAATAAAAGTACTTGTGTGATTATTTTTGAACCGCATATTGCTTGTAAATATGTCAAAGAAAATTAAATTGTGTTGAATGTTTTTAAGTTTAGCACAAATGTACAAAATGTGCAAGAAGCAGTCACTTGGTCAAAGGAAAAGGTAGTGGAGAATCCACCCGATAAATAAAGACTTTTTGTTGTGCCAATTTACATCCAGGGCAGAATTTATCGTACAGTTCTTTATTGGAAGATACGATCTACTTTTTGTCATAAATTTTTAATTTTTAAATTTTCTTTTTGTCTATAGTTTTATTTTGAGCTATTTGACGGTTCACCGTCTATGTTACCACATCAAATAAACTCGTTTTAAATGTAATATTTGCATACGTTTATTTTAAAAAATTGTAAATGTCAAGGTTTGGTAAGCCTGATTCTCTCACTGCTCACGCCGCTCTCAATTTACTTAAGAATCTAAACGGTTGAAATTTTCTGAGACTACCGATTTTTTGGGGGGTATACAGACACCTACAACCCCTCCCCTGTATCCGTCCCTGCATTCGGGTAAAATATACGGGTAACGCCAGGGTTGCGAATTTACTTTGCAAAAACGGTGATCTCAGCTGTTCCAAATTTTGACGTTTATCGAAAAGATATCTCACTTGTTATTATACACAATGGTTACTCTACCTGTCTACAAATTGTCGATTTATCTTATCCTGAATAAGAACGCGACCGGTTGTCTCGATAACCCAAAAGGAAGTGGCCATCATATTTTCTTTTTATTACATTCTCTATTATACATGGTTGCATTTACATGATAATACAGGGATGTTTTATGTACATAAATGTGATATTCGTCTAGATAGAAGCAAAATTGTATTAGCTGCTTTACAGTTGCTTGGATTTTGAGCATATCTGTTACTCTGGAAGAATGCCTTCCATCTATCACAACGTGGTCTATTTGGTTGTTAGTCTTATCATCTGGAGACAGCCTTGTGCAGAACCACATTCTGGGCATTTAGAATTTATACCAAATGGGTGATCACTAGCCGCCCAGAGGACACTTGTGTGAAATCACCCGGAAATCGTGAATCTGGTCGCTCTGGTCTTTCCTAAGTGAATATCAATCAGAAATTTACCCCAATTTCGTGGACTTCTGCACACGGAAGAACGATGCTGCTGGCGTACACGGATGAAATTGACATCGTCAAGAAACAAGAGGGCCGTCTGCGCAGCATTTTCCAGTCTAGAGAAGGAAGCAAAAGAGATTGGTCTTGCAGGTAACGAAGACAAAACAAAGTAACTTGCAATAACAAAAAAATCCTCGCGTATTGGGACCCACGTCAATGTTCGCAGTTACAATTTTAAAGTAGTCAAAAATTTGGTATACCTTGGATTCCTTATTAACACCACCAATGATGTAGGCTCGAAATCAAGCGTATAATAATACTTGCCTACAGGTGTTATTTTGGGCTTGGCAGGCAATTGAAAAGCAGAGCCTTTTCTCAACCGAGGTTTTTGGGGGCCGGGTACCGAAGAAGATGGAATGATGAACTGTACGAGCTGTATAACAAAATGGACTAGTCCATCGCATAAAAATTCAACAACTGCGATAGTTTGGCCAAGTCGTACGTGAAAAAAGTGCGCCCACGAACAGACTGTAAGGACCAAGTGCAGAAGGAACTGCCCTCACATGGTGTGAATAATTGGTGAAGTTTTTTTGGTCTCGACCCGAAGCGACAAACGGTTGCAGTGCCATAAAAGAAGAAGAAGAAACGACTATGCCGCTACAATTTAGGGTAAGGTGTAAAATTGTACAAGTCGCATGGTAAAAGATTGCGACAAACCAGCTGAGACAAAAAATAATTGACGAAGTAGTATACCTCGAATGCGAGAGCAAAGAAAACTGGTAAAATAAGTAAAATATGCCAAGCGAAGCGACCAATTTTTGTATAACATTTTCTTTACCTCTGGCCAGTAGTCATGGTCAAGTTAAGGACGGTTATAAAGTTAGCATCAGCTTTCAGAGTCGACTTTAACTTGACTATAACTACGGTCCAATATCTTTGACTTTTCGAAGACTTTCTTTTGTACAATGAGTTTATGTAGTCAATTAACATACAATTTTTCCCTTTATTTATTAACAATTAATACAAATTCTCAATCATCTCTGATCACGCAATACGAAGTGAAAGAAAAAAATTATTTTCTGCCAGTGACGTAGTGCTTTTGACACCATGTTTGAAGGACATTGTGAAGCGAAATTATAACAAAGAGGAGAACAAAACATGAACACCGAAAAAATGATGTGATTGAGCGTAATGAATAATTGAATTTATAACAAGATTTATTGCGAAAAATTTATTGGAAATTAGCAAAAAGTGCTTATGAAATTTGGTTTTCGCAATATAAACTGTTTTACACGTGCTCAATTGGAAACAAATCGCCACGAATATGGAAACAATGAATGAAGTGGAAACAAAACGAAAATTTTCAAAAGTACTCACTTTTTTCTCAAAATCAATTACAAATACAAGGTTGCTTGAATACGTGATCTGTAGTAATTGGTTCATGGAACAGACTGGTTTCGTTTAATTAATAAAATCCTATTGTCGTACTTTAACCCTAAACGAACAAATCCAAATAGTCAATTTATCTATAATTAACATTATTAATCATCGCTTTTACGTTATTTTAATAAAAAATTTAATTTTTCTAAGTTTCTTTTGTTAATGTTTTTTTAAATGCGCTGTTGGTTACGCTGTGTGGTGAGAGAGCACGGCTTCACGGCAAAAATCTAAATTTCTCAGTGAGTTTTCATTTACATGGCACCCTCATAAGTTTGATCGTGATAAAGGCCTGCCAGATAGAATACGTTAAGTGTGTAAAGATTATAAAAAAAATGGAAATAATTGAAAAAACCAATCAGCTAACACTAGCGACGAATTTGAATGCGTCAAAAGTAGAGAGTTGGGCTACTGTTGTACGTTGCGGCATCGCATGCGTTGCGAATGTGGCATTCTGCATTCAACTACATATAATATACTTAGCTGTCAGTCGAATGCTACGTCGGAACGCACGTAACGTGCTCTATCTGGCAGGCCCTTTAGCCACAGTATATACAGTACGCCAACTCTTCGATAATTTATCGGAAAAATTCACCCCCCAAAAGGACTTTGGTTTCGTGTTACTCTTTTTAACCAAAAAAATCTTTCAATAGGGTTTTGTGCAGCAAGGAAATACACAAGTTTTATTTTATTCATTGATAAATAAAAAAAGCGCGTATAGAACAAACTCACAGCTTGTACTACTTCATTAATGATATCTTATATTTGTAATTCCTGAAGTTAGTTTTTAAAACTTAAAAGAAAACTCTTTGAAAAATAGTCCAAAAAAAATTTTCAGTCCAAAGTGACAATGCTGTGCTGCGGTCGCTCTTCCATTTTTACTCTCTTTCGCTCATTCACTATGGTTACGTCCAAGTGGAATTCATTTAAGATGCAAGATTATCTATTACAGGTGATATCGATAAAAGACGTGCTTCCTCTTATTCCACATGTCTAATAACTTTATGTCAAACTATCAGGTGTGTTGCCTTTGTTTATGTTATAATGTTTTCGTTTGCGACAGTATTGTGTTTTGTGACTACGCGTTATTTTTGTGAAAAATTTTGCTAAAAACTTAAATTTTAATTATGTAATATTTGCGGAAAACCGAGGAGGATAGGTGGATAATTTTCCCGTGTTCCGCTTGATGTGCGACGTAAAGCTTCACAATGCTCCTTCACTGTTATATCTAAAGGCCATGCCACATAAAACTTCTGCTTCGCTTTACGTCAGAGTTTAGCTTTGACAGCAAAGATGAATGCATGCAATTATACGAAATTTCCCACATAGGCAACACCGTCGCCAAAGCGAAGCGAAATCTTGGGCAACTCTCATCTTTTCGCTGACTTTGACAGTTCGCTCTTACCAATTTTTTTTATTTGTGACATTTGTCTGTAAACGGTCGACGTATAATTGAAAATTTTCCCACAAAAACAAGGTAAATATAAAATTTAACTGAAATAAATGCTTAAATATAAATTTTTTTAAATTTAGGAGTTTCTGGTAATTGTATTTTATTGTATATAAATATATGTATGTGATGATTTACTAAAGGCTTTTTCTTTTATAATAGAGGGGCATTGCAGAGCACGGTGGAAGTCACTTCGTGACCGGTTCGTGCGGGAGGTGGCAGCAAAGATATAATTCCCTTACCCACATTTTCCGCCTTGATATGTTTTTTAAACATAATAAGGCTCGTGAAGTAAAAGAACTGTTAACAAAACTTCCATAATGTCCATAATTATGCCGAATGTATGTAAATATGTTTATAATGTTCCGTGGGATTTTCACAACTCACAATTAACAAACGAAAAGTATGTATTGTCAAAGTTTTATTGTGGCATACCTTTGGCGTTTTTCGCTTTTCTGACAAAGTAACATATGTCACGTAAAGCGAAGCAAGTCCTATGTGGCATGGCCTTAAGTGTTACCACATATTATGAAGTTTACTTCAAATATGAATAACGCGTTTAATTAGCAATATGTATGTAAATTTCTATAGTTTTTACCTTTTTTAATTGTTTCCATTGATTTCATTAGCTGTTTGTATCATGAAAATATATACATAAACAAAGCAAAGCAGCCATTTCTGACATAAGGTAAAACTGTCGTCAAACGAGAAATTTTGTTGTTGCCTGATCAATACAACCTTAAATTATTGAGTCATGCTTAAGATGGTGTATTTTGCCATTGTCATAATCAGGTGACTGTTTCGAAAGTAAATGGACAAAAAGCGTAAACAAAGATGACGGTTTTGACAATCACGACAATATAGCAATAAAAAAAATCAAATTCGCCGCTGCATTTACTCAACCTTGAATGAATTCGCCACGCACTTTTGGAAGGCTCCATCTTCTTCTCTATCATTCTTTAAGCACCATGTCAGTCATTTACCGGAAAGCTGACAGTCAGTGCTGATTTTAGGAATGTGAGTGTGTAGATCATTCTGTCAGCATGTTCATCGTTTAAACGAATTTAAAGAATCTTACATATTCCGACTGTTTAGAAGTCAGGCAATGTCACTTGAAGCTAAAAATAATCTTAAGGAGGGGGCTTTCCATTGTTAATAATATGTTTTGTGTTATTAAAATAAAAATTAAATTTTCGAAGGAATGGCAATCTCGTTTGGCATGCAACCCTGTGTATGCAGGAGTGACAGCGAAAATTTCGGAACAGGAAAATTTGATAGCAGCAGTTTACCAGGAAACTTTGTGATTATTGAATCGTTAGTGAATTAAGGGGAAAAAAAGCCCGTAAATCAACTCTCGAGCGTTAATTGCATGCGATACGTCGATTATCAAAGAAATTGCCGATCGTGTAATCCGAAAAATTGATTTGAAGAGGAGGAGAAATCATAGAAATAACACGATTAGGGTTGGTCATTTGTTTGCTGCTAGTGGAAAAAGTTTTCCATCGAGTGACGGTGACAACGTGAAATTTTCTGCAACGAAGCACCTAACAAAAGAAACGGTGTGTAGTGGAATCGAAACAGCAAATGTCGCTGTGAAGCGCAGTAGTAGAAACAAAAAGAAACGCATCAGCGGCCAAATTCAAAAGAGAAGGGAAAAACCTGCATGAGCGAAGCAGCGTTTAAGAAAAACTGCCAATGAAATTCAGAAACGAAGAAGGAAGTAACATCAGCATTATAGTGACCGAAGTATAAACGCATAGTTTAAAACGAAGCGTATTAAAAAAGTAAAAAGGTTAACTTGCCAGCGAAAAAGAAATTGTGCGCTAGAGGAAGGTAAAATATATTGATATATTTTTTCACCAACCGAAAACGAGAGCTAAAATTTGAACGCGATTACATTTCGATTACGGCAACATCGTATTAATGGCAGTATCGTAATTGCATAAAAAATTATAATAAAAGAGCTGACGAAGTCTGAAACGTTTCTTTGACTTTGTGTTTTTGGCATACGGAACTCGATATTTTTTGTTAGATTCGAAGTAGAATCAGCAAATCAAAGCAACTCCTGTGGAAGTTGTAAATTACCTACATATATATTAATATAAAAACGTGCTTGCTAGAACGCAGCATAAAACACATCGTAGTACACATCATCAGGATAGTGCAGCGAAGCGGTGAAGGTAGGAAAAAAGCAGTGGAGCAAGAATTGATACAGCGAGGCGCAACTAAAAGGGGCACGAGCGAAAGTGCCACTTGTCCACTAATTGTTGTGCACTCCATAGTAGTAGCACAACGATCAACATGAACACTAACAGTAATAAACGGAAAAATCGCCCTGGTGGCGTATCGAGGTAAGTGGTTCCGCATGTCACTCACTCTATGTTCTTATGTTTGTTACTTATTGCCCATACCCTCCTTGCATATAGCGGCAATGGCAATGAATGTATTTTATATAACAGCTTGTGGAATTCTGTCAGCGTATGTGCTCAACGCCGCCACTTGTTTACATTTCACTGAAAAGTAAATTAATAAAAAAAAAAAAAAAAAATGGCAGACTCAAAAATTTGTTTATTCTTCACTCTGAATTGTTATAAAATCAATAAACCCTGTTTATGTGCAGACAATTTTTGATAATTATTCGTATAACATGCATTTTCTCTTTGAGT
The DNA here is from genome assembly GCA_963971545.1 of Philophylla caesio. Lineage (NCBI taxonomy): Eukaryota > Metazoa > Arthropoda > Insecta > Diptera > Tephritidae > Philophylla > Philophylla caesio. Next base: position 38,077,813 of record OZ020604.1, read on the forward strand.
TTGCTAATAATTTTGTGAATTCCCCAAAAAAAATACCCAACGTTACTCTGGGCTGCTATTCGAAGACACATACAAGTTTCATCGAATAAACTTGTCCATTTCAAGCGAGCGCCATAATTTTTTCCAACTTATTTTGATTTGCCAAACGTCGAGGTCATTGGCTTTCGCCAAATATGCCGCCGCGTTGCTGGTTATTAAAAAAAAAAATTAAAAAGAGTCTTGAGTAAAGAGGCAGCGAGTTGAATTCTTAATCTGTTTTTGTTTATTCTCAATTCCGTAGCCGCTTTCTCAGCCGCATAAAAGCGTGTTATGATTATCTACGCACGGTTTCACACCACAACAAAAAATTTACATCTGTGAATTAGAAAGTGCGTTAACTTTTAATATTTTTTTGCAAGCATTTTATGACATGATTATCAATTAGATATTGTTTTGATTACATATTTATAGATTGTAGGTTATGTGTCTGACTTAACTTAATTGTGCGAGAAACTTAACCTCAAGGAAATTGCCGAGATAAATTCGTTGAAATGAATGCATAATTAAGCGGTTTATTAGTTTCCGACCACGGTATGGGAAGAAAGATTTATTAATGCGAGTAGTTGTTGAGCACTGATAGCCTTATTATTAGTATACACAAAATCCCAAACTTTATCGCAATCGGCTTATTCGTACTTTAATCAGCGCTAACCAAGCATCTCAATGGAAAAGAAAATGTGAATTGAAAAATGTGGAGAAAATCGAGTTGCTCGCTTTTATAATGCACTTTATCCAGCAAAAAAGTTTTTTCATACCGAATTAAAAGCTGACATCCGTTTATATGTATGGGCTCTTGCTTGTCCAGGGCTGTAGCTAAGTGGGTGCTAGAATTGTCGGATAAAGTATGCAGTTTTATAACCTCGAAAAAAAAATTTAAATTCTACTGAGTTTTTTTTGCGATGTTGAAGCTTCCATTTTAGCTAACTAAAGTTGTATGAGCTACAAAGCTACATATGTACATTAGGGTGACAATTAAATGTATGGAGTATTTTTTTTTTCTTTATTGTTTTGGTCTCAGTGTTTTTTTGTGTGTAGTTTTATTTAAAAAAAATTCTAGTAAAATTTCAAGGTCGTAGGAAGAGGATTAGGGGGCGCGTCGGCCCCCCAAAGTTACACAAAATACGTTTTTTCACGCAAATTCTTACTTTGACTGCTTGTAACTTTCTCTGCGTTTTTTTTTTTTAAACATTACTGGCGAAAGATGTTCATTAATATGTCTACAATAACATCTGTCAATAACATTTTTGTCTAATGTTAATATTTAATGAAAAAAACTTAAATATAGGAGAAAAAGTACGCCTCAATGTCGATTTATTATACTTAAATAAAACTACTTATGTATATGATTTCTCTTTTTATTAATATTGTTTAAAGCACTTGAGACAATGTCTTTTTATTACAGTCCGGAAACCGATGGCGGTAATCGCTAACAATTTTTAAAACAAATTGTTTTTGGCGTTCATTTTTGGTAAATAGTTTATTATACTCTTCCATCAATTTAACCCCCCTTTCGGCAGTGTCATTTGTAACATTTAATTTTTTCATCAGTTCAGCCGCTTTACAATAAGATTGGTCCTGCTCCCATTTGTCTGGGTTTAATTTAAAAAAATCAGAATTTATTTGAAATCTTTCAAATAATGCTTTTGTTTCGGCAGAGACGAACTGTTCAATTCCGTCATGGAATATTTCAACGATTTCTCTATCATTTATTGTAGCTCGCTTTGTGTTTTGCTCTTGTTCAAAATCATTTTCCAAAGCCGCCACCATTTTTTGTTTTGAAAAAAGGGATACGTTGCTGTCAAAAAATGCAAGACCAACCGCCTCAGGGCTTAAATACCACAAGTGGTTCCTGAACTTTTTAAGAGCAACATAAGATATAGCAGCATCAATTTTTTTGAAGTTTTCAAGTTTTTGTAAAAATAAAAAATCTTGATATGGTGCTTTAATGGCCAAAGGAGCAGAAAACCACGCTTCGACATAGACTTCAGCAATAAAAACACAAATTTGACGAAGCCCATTTAATTCAGTTGCTGAAAGCTGGAACTCGTTACGGAATAAAAATATTTTTAGACAGTAAATCGCTTTTGCCATCCACCTTGCATGGTGAACAGCTCCTGGCGATCGAAACATTAGGCTGTTTGGATGTGTCTTTTCTGGTTTTTGACCCAGGAAGAGCAAAGTGAGTTCCAAGAATTCTTTATAGTCTTCCCTGGGTTGTTTTTCTTCCAAGATATTATTTACTGCACCGATAATGCGAACAGCAGACTCTTTCATGTACGTCTTGACAGTTGGATCGTTGATGCCATACTCATAGTTTTTAGCATCAATCTTAGCCCAAGCATTTTTAAATTTCTCAAACATTTTAACGTTTGGACTTCCATAACAGCTTATTTTTTCTTCGAAAACGCATCTTAAAACAATCTCGTATATATGATGACGGCATGGTAACCATAAATGTTGTCTTTGGAAATTATTTTCAATTAACGTACAGGTACCATTGAAACGCCCAGTATTGACCGCTGTTGTATCAAACACTAAAGCTTTGATGTGATTTTGCAGACCATATTCATAAATAGCATCGCATACAGCGGATGCCTGTTCTTTTCCAGTACCGGAATCAAGTGCAGGTATTTCAAGAAGCTGTTCAACTTTACCGCTCGATATTATTATAGGCAACCTATCAACTTTATCATTTCCCGTCAGCGCCGGCAAAAGTTTACCATCCCAATGAAGGCAGATAGCGTCGAGCTCATTTAATTTTAATTTATTTTTTAATGCTGAAATTCTTTCTTCACGGATTTGTTCCCTTTCCTGGTGTACAGACGTTCGGTTTAAAATATAATCTTCAACATTATTACCCAGAGCTTCAACGACTGCGCTTATTAGATGAACCGCATGTCTGTCACTGATTTTACAGACATCGAGTGCGGCCGCCAGTTTTGGTGTTAGTATTTTATTTGTTCCCCTACATTTTTTGGCTGGAGGTTGACTACAACGTGGGTCACATTCCATATCTGGAAAACTGTTATCATTCTCTGAAGATTCAGATGACAGCAACTCTGCAGTTTCATCTAATAAAAACGACTTAATTTAAAGAAAATAAAAAATAAACAATAACATACAACGAACCAATTAATGCAATTTCACGATTATTCCGCTCCACTTGTTGTAATAAATTGTTGTTGCGTTCTTCAAGTCGGCACTCTCGGCGTACTTCTTCGTAATCGATACCATACATAAAGCCTGGGCGCCCCGTTTTTCGTTGACTTATCAAGAAATCAATATCTTCTTGATTCGACATTATTTTTAATGCACTTGCATGCGCCACGTCAAAAAGCATATCCAATTTTTCTTTCCACGTGTTTACTTTGCTCTTATGGAAATTAGAAGTCTGCTTTGAATCTTTTTGAAAGCTTTGCCATTCTTTATACAATTTCTCTACATTTGTAATGCAGTGTTGTTTATCCTTGACCGGAATGCGGGCTTTTTCCCAGAACACGAATAGTTCTTTTACAACTAAATCTGAACTTTCTCGTAAATTTTTTTTTACTACACGTAAATTGAAAAAACAAAACTTTCAACACTTCTATATTGGAGGGTAGTTTACTTCCCGTTAATGAGTTGGTACAATAACCAATTAAATATATGCGTTCACGTAAATTTCTAGCAGACATTTTCGACTTTTCACATTCAAATATTCACTTCGAATGATTTTTTTGCAAATTTAATGCTATTAAAAAATGTTTGCGGCTGCTGCATATAACTGTAAAATAAGAATCTATTTTCCGAGAAACATTGGTGCTGATTTTTTGTCGGTAGCTTACGCAAGCATTGAGAATAATATTGTTGAGGTTGTAACGGGAATATTCTCGGTCACAATTGTCAATATTATAGATCGCTTCAGCATACAGGCAAAAAAAATTTGAAGCAAACTTTTAAAGACAATTCTTACACTTGAAAACAAAAGTAAACAAAAAAAGTCTGAAGTTCGGACTAGCGCGGTCTTACTGTATATAATTGTTGAAGCTACTCTTACGTAAATCATAAGGAATTTTCTGTATGAATCTTTAATTAAATAAATCTGAACAAAATCCAAAATTTGAATCATATAAGTAATTTTATTTAAGTAAATATAATAAATCGACATTGAGGCGTACTTTTTCTCCTATATTTAAGTTTTTTTCATTAAATATTAACATTAGACAAAAATGTTATTGACAGATGTTATTGTAGACATATTAATGAACATCTTTCGCCAGTAATGTTTAAAAAAAAAAACACAGAGAAAGTTACAAGCAGTCAAAGTAAGAATTTGCGTGAAAAAACGTATTTTGTGTAACTTTGGGGGGCCGACGCGCCCCCTAATCCTCTTCCTACGACCTTGAAATTTTACTAGAATTTTTTTTAAATAAAACTACACACAAAAAAATACTGAGACCAAAGAAAATATCACTTTCGAAATTAACTGTCACCCTAATGTACATACATACTTAAAAATAAACAGACACAAAAAAATTAAACACCGATCCAAAGATTTGGCAAAGAACTCGCACGCATCCGTGTTATGGAAATTACGAAGTACCTAAACGCCATTGACTTCGGGATACCATTAACTTTCTGTCTCGAGTTAGAAAATAACCAAAAGAACTTGGATTATATTTTATATTGGTCTTTAACGAATTAATATATTTATCGTATTCAAATTTTCATAATTATTTGAATTCTTTTCTACGTTAGAAAAACTTGTCCCGCTGCCTGACAGCCGTCTTATTTAAAAAAATTGGACTTTCTTCGAAAATGAGTTATTAAATAAAATTCGATTTGACAAAAAATTAATTAATGTAAAAATATTTTTTATTTATAAATATGCCCATATGTATGTATGTACGTACAAACATACACATGCCTTTAAAATGTTATAAACACACTTTTTCTCAGTCAGCATACACTTAATTTAACTCACATCTAAGTAAGTAGTTTTGTGTCTTTTGCTGAGCTTAAAAAGGTTTCAGCTTCTCAGTCAACGAACTAGAATATCGTAAGAGATTTAAACTGACAATGCCAGCACTGACAAGTAGCGTCCGTATTTACAGAATCGTGCTAGTTTTTCGGGGAAACTGGTGAAATAGTGAATACTCTAAAATCTTTGATTTTCGACAGAACGTAAAAAATTTTCACCGATGAAATTTTTTCCAAAGTCGAATAATCTTTATTAATACATAGATTAATATAGCTTTCCGAAGGTTGAAAGTGGCCACCACTTCGCTTTTTCTTTTGTTTGATGTATAGCCGCTTACGATGGGATCACCGCGTTAAATTTTAGCATTAAAGGTGTCAAAAACGCAACAAACAAGATTCCTTCTATCACATATGGTAAGATCGACACAATTTCCGAATTTTATTTCTAGGGCCGATTGGCCATCTAATGTACTGATCTTTAAGGCTTCTGAAGTCCGTTCATGTTTGAGCAGATAAATATTGTAAATGTAAAATGAAGAGACATCGCTGCTGCTGGAAGTGAAATAAAAGCCACAGTTGGTTCTATAGTTTGTTACCCATAAATACCTGGCCCGCGCAAGAAGTAAAACTAAGCTTGGTTCATTACTTAAACACTTATTGAAATATAATTAAAGTTAAGAACAACCGAACTCAATATTTGATTAAATATGATACTTTTACCTTAAATTTGGGTTGCAAAACTTTCCATTTATCAAATAGTCTTTAAAGCTATCAATTTTATATACGGTGGTAAGGTAATGGCCATGTGCTGTCACTCGATATGCCGTTGAGTTCGAGGTTCGAATCTCTGCCGGGGTAAGTAAAATCTTAATCATAGAAAAATAATAGCGATCACCTTTCGGCAGTTAATGACAAAACTCCGATAGTATTCCTGCCATGAAAAAACTTCTCACAAAATACATGTGGTCGAAGTGCACACCTCCATTAAATCTATCTATCTATGTATGTATATAGTGTAGCGCCAAATTAATAATAATAAAGATGATGGGAGGTGAGTTTGGTTGTAGTGAGAACGTATGGTGAGTTCTGGTGTGGCGAGTATGTACATACATATGTATGGTGAGTTTAGGGTTTTGTGATTTCAGGGAGTTGATTTTAAGTGTTTAAGGGTTTACTTGTATTGTGAGTTCCGATATTCATAATGCGTTCAGGTGTGGTAAATTTTGGTCTTGCAAGTCTATTTGTGCCAGTTTAGGTATGGTGGGTTTATATGTGGTGAGTTTAAGCCTGGCGAGTTATGCATGGTGAGCTCAGGTGGGGTATGGTGGTATTGCCATTGTCAGTGTGGTGAGTTTTAGTATGGCGATTTTATATGTACATAGTGTGTATGTATGTACGAGCATACATAACGAATTCAGGGATGGTGAGATAGATCAGTTTATGTGTTGCGAGTTTAGATGTGTTGAGCTAAGATAAGATAACAAAAAGTGATGTGTGGGAAGTTTAGTTAGCGGGTATACATATTTGTGTAAGTTTAGGATACCATACCAAGTGCTTAAGTTTTATGCGCTTATGTATGGTGAGTTTAGGTGAGTTGATTTTTATCGTGATTACTTCAGATGTGATTGGTTCAGGTACTGTCGGTTGTAGTGTGGTGAATTTTAGATAGGGAATGAGTTGAGGTTTAGTGTGTATACGTGTGGTGGGTTTATACGTGATCAGAAGAGGCTTTTTTTGCCATTCCAACCATTGCCGTTAGAACAATTTTTGTCGCATTCGAAATGTTTATTTTTTCAATTTACTAGCATTTGTTGCTTTTCATTCTATTACTATGCATCAAAACATTTGCTCCTACTTACGTTTTTTTTTTTAATTTATTTTATTTAATTAATTATTTATTTATTTATTATTATTTCAAATGTACAATTTTACAAAGTTATAATATATTTTCCAGTAAAGCATAAGTACATGTTAGGTATACTTTTAAAAATCATATATAAAATTGCTGGAAAGACCTTGTTTCCAATCTACCATTATGTGCCACGGGCGGAAAGGACTTGTTTCCGCTCCGCATTTCTGTTACTTGGTTTCTGATGGTCGGAAAGCACGATATTCCACTTTTCATACGAACAGTTTGTTACTGTTACTAAGTTCAATTGTTCCTTTATATCAACAAAAAAAAAATGTACATAGTACCAAATAATAATCGATCCTTAACCTCGATACCACTCGAAAAACCATCTTTTTCGTATGTACTGGCAGCCAATAAAGTTCTCCGTTTTCCATTTATTTGTATTAGTAAGCGACCTTGTAAGACAACTCATTAAAATTGTAAACATGTCAGTTATCCATTACTTGAATGTAAACTCAAACAAAAACTTTGCACACTTTCAGATATGTGACCGACAATCGGCAACAGCAACAGCAACAGCAACAACAACACCAACAGCAGTCCAACAAAGGACGCACACAAGTGCAAGGCGTCTATAAAAATACGCATTTTATACATGCCGCCACAGCGTTAGTGGGCAGTCTGGTTCAAGTGCGCCTGCGTTCGGGCAACATCTACGAGGGCGTCTTTCACACATTTTCGCCGAGCTTTGATGTGGCACTGGAACTGCCGTTGTGTATTAAAAATAGCAAAAATGAAGATGAGGGTAAACATGTGCCGAATCATATGATTTTTCCTTGCGACACAGTCGTTAGCATTGCAGCGAAAGATTTTGATTCGCGATATGCCACAACGAGAACATTTGCTACGGATGGCGCTATTTCTGAGAAGTTCAATGGTAAGATCTTAAGACTACATTCATTTGCGTTGTTATAGTTGAATTTCTTTTTTGTTTGTTTATACTCAGGCATACGTTTCGAAGAGAAAGAGCTGGAGCCTTGGGATGCTTCCGGCTTGAATGGTGATGTTGATATTGAATTGGATGGCGCATCAAATGGCTGGGACCCAAATGATATGTTCCGTCAGAATGAGCATGTCTTTGGCGTTCAATCCACATTCGACGATTCGCTGTCATCGTACACAGTGCAGCTGGATAAAGTTGATTCTGATGAGTTCAAAGAGGCGGAAGCGAAAGCCGAAAAATTGGCTGCTGAAATCGAAAGCAATCCTATTTACCGCGAGCGTGTTGATTTAGAGAATGGCGACGAGGAGACACTATATGCTGCTGTTGAACGTCCCAGCAGCGAGGTTGACCGAGAGCGTGAACGCGAACGTGAACGCGAACGCGAAAGGGAGCGCGAGCGTGAAAAGGAACGAGAGCGTGATCGTGAAAGGGAACGAGAACGCGATCGTGAACGTGAACAGCGGGAGCGTGACCGAGAGCGTGATGATCGTGAGCGCAGTAAACGTCCTGTGGGTGTTGTTAATACTGGTGGTGCATACGAACCACGCGAGGTTATGACGGAGCGCTATATATCGAAACCTGCGCGTAGCATCACCGGACCGCCACCGCCTGTTGCCATGGCATCAACGAACCCAATAACAGCCCCGTCAACGGCGGCGGTGTCGTCTCAAACCAGCGGCAATGGGCCAACACAACGCGCTCATATCGAACGCAGCGCTGGCGGCGGCGGCAGTACCACCGGGGTTGTTGTCAGTGGTGATATGATGAGTGGCGAACGTATAATTAATGTACCTCCGCCTGCAGCGTCGGCAAGCATGGGCCAACCACAGCAACAACAACAGCAAACTAATTCAACGCAAACGACTGCCAGCGGTTTGACGGGTGGCATGAAGAGTACGACAGCGCCGCCCTTGGCTACAAACACAAACATGGGCAGTGGTTCGGACGGTGGCAACAAGTATGGTGGTGGTTCGATGATGAAACGCAAACCAGTGACACAGGGCAAACAAATGATGCGCAATGCGCCATCATCAAACAATTCCAACGCGCCGTCTGGTGTAGGCAGTAGCGGCGGCAATATGGCGCAGGGCAGTGGTGGTAATCAAGCTAGTGGAGGCAAAGGTGGCAATTATCAGCCAATGGCGATGCAAAACCAGTCGTCGTACTACTCACATATAATGCATGGGTACGACATGTGACTCCTCTTATATCCTTTGCATATTAAAATTTATTATATTTCGGTCTTATAGGTCGTCGCAGTATCGCAATCAATCACATATGGGCGGACCGTCGAAGCTAAATGGCGAATCAAATGCGAACCCCGGCAAGCCAATGCCGCAACGAAGCACGCGCCAGTATCAAGGCGGTCAATCGAATTCTTCGTTGAACTACAATGACTCACAGAATCAGGCAAGTGTACTTTACGAATCAGGACTTTACAAATCCGTAAAATTTATATCAAAAAAGTCAAATGTACTCCAGAAACAAGAAAATTTATTGTAGAAATTGGGAATTGCCTTTCCGAAAATGTAACCTGTTCCTTGGTAAAGTAGATTGTACTTCAAAAACGGTCAAATACATTTCGGAAATTGTACTTCGGAAGTCGTAAAATGTACTTCAAAATAATCATGATGATGCTTCAGAACCTGCCGATGGATTTGTAGTAAGAGTGAACGGCACTTAAAATTCGTGGCCTTGGCTTAGAGATGAATGAAGAATGTTAAGAATGACTGATGGATAGATAGATATCGAAGAGATATGCCCTGCGCATTTTGAGTGTATTGTGCCCTTAAATAATCCAATTCAGCCATTCCCCAAGGCCTCTAAAAACCTATGAATAGATGTCGGAGGGTAGTAAGTGGTTGGTTTACCCGGATCCCCATGTAGGTGACTTCTTAGTCCACAGTGAACCGTCAGAACACTTCTGATAATCCTTAGCCTCTCTTTGGGAAAGTTAATGGAAAACTTGTCTTTATTTTGGTAACATCTCCCAGTTAATTCTTAGACTGACGGCATTTAGCTTGAACTCCGAAATAAATGCCGATCTGACTTGAAAGGAAGATAGAGCTTTGTGTGCCACTTGACAATTACTAAACCGATGTATACTCTCGATACGATAATTTCTCCACATGTTAATTTCCGCACATAGACCTCTGCCTGGAAGTTGTTTAGAAAGTCAATTACATTTTCTAATTAGACCTTAGAGCCATGCGTGCACCACTGTAAAACACTTACTTGAGCATGAAAACAGCCAGTGCGAGCTTGGATCACATCTGCCTCTGGTATTTACAAGAAATACTTACCCTTAGCCAAAGTCCTTTTATAATTTCTCTAAGAATGTTCTGGGATTATGTACATATCAGTTCTTAAAGCTTGGCAAGGGAAATCCACGACATCGTTTCTTGGGTAACCGTTGGCTTTATTTTCAGGGAGTACATCCATCTCGGAATTACAGCGCTAAACCCTCAGCTCTTCTCTGCAATACCCTTGAACACCATCAAAGCTCTCATAGATTTTAAAGTGGCCGCTTCGACGTTGACTCTTCGCATTAATTTTGGCACCGAAGACGAGACCCTGGCACTTCTTCGCTGTGACTACCCGAAGTTACTATCCGCTTTTACAGAGACTGTCAAGTCTTCATACGCTTTTATTCGCGATATGTTCTCTGATAGAATATTCACTAGACTTCTGTTCGTATTTTATTCTCCTTCAAGATATTCTTTGTTTTTTGTTTAGAGTACGAATGTGGTTTGCTCTTATTTTACTTTTTTGCGGAAACGGTTCCGAAAGTTTTGTTCTCTTTCAAAAAGTTCTTAATACTTTTGTTTCGATGGGATCGTTGCGGGAACGTTGTTGACAGAACTACACTAAAAACCGGAACCGGCGTTCGATAAACCTTTTTGTAAAAATTAGGAGTCTCTGTTAAAACTTGCGTGTTATCGATAACAATGTTAGATATCTACAATTCACTCATACCTGCTGATATCTCTTGCGGGTACATTTTCTCAAAAGGAACTTGCACTTGCTTTTATTTATTTCCACACTACCATTCAAAGCTTTTGTCATGCGAGTATGACGGTTCTCAGTTTTTATTTGTTTAAACTGTTGCAGATCTCTATGGGAAAACCACACGGTCCTCCTCATGGTCAGCAGCAGTTGGGTGGACCGATGGGCGTGAACAATAGCACTTCGCCACCACTACAAACGTCCGGCGGAGGTCCCCATGGTCATGCACAGTCTCAGAGTGCGGCTGTGAGCATGTCTGGGCCGCCCAACCAGCCACCACCACAGCCACAGCGACCGATGCGTAATCAAGTGCAAGAACTGCGTCAGTTCGGGCAAGATTTCCAGTTGGTGAACAACACCTCAACTTCGCCGCAGCAGCAGCAGCAGCAGCAGCAGCAGCAAACACAGCAATCGCAGGTGCCGTTACAGCAGCAGCAACAGCAACAGCAGCCGCCGCAGCACCAACAGCATCAAGCGCCACAGCACTTGGGTTTGGGTAAAGGTGCGGGTCACCACCCGCAGCCGTCAGTGTCGCCGCCACAGCAGCAGCAGCAGCAGCAGCCACCACAACCACCACCACTACAGCAACAACAGGTTGTTGTGCAGCAGCAACAAGCGCAGCCACATATTAATATGCAGCATGTACAACAGCAGCAGCAGCAGCCGCAACATCACGGGCAGCATCACGTGCCGCCACCACAGCAGCAAGCGCATGTGCCGCAACAGCAACAGCAGCATTATGTGCCATCTCATTTGGTGCAGCAGCAGCAAGTGGCACAGCAGCAGCAACACGTGCCACCGCAGCACGTGCACCAGCCGCCGCCACCACAACAGCAACAGAAACCGCACTTGGACAGCGGCAATATGATGCATTTACCCAAACAGCACCAACAGCAAGCGCCTCCACAGCATCAACAACAACAGCACCAACATCAACCACAACCGCCATCGCAGCCGGCTACACCGTTGTCCCAAGAGCCGCCACAACAGCAAGGCATGTATCATGTGTCGCCGCAACAGCAGCCGCCACCGCTGCAACAGCAACAGCAACAGCAACAGCAGTCACAATTACAGCCAACTTCGCCGCCAGTGGCAGACACGCCGCCACAACAGCTCCAACAACAGCCGGTACAGCAGCTGAGCAAGTTGGACACAACGCCAGTGACAACAGTCACAGCGGTTAGTGGCGGTGCAACAGTAAGTAATATTGCCGATAAGGGGACCACGCCCACGAGCGCCGTTGCGGCTGCGACCAGCGGCACCATCTCGACTGGCACGACGATCGTTAAGAAAACACATGTGCTGAATCCTTCGGCGAAACCGTTTACGCCACGCAGCCCCAGCACACCGAACCCCTCGCGGCCGCACACGCCACAAACGCCAGTGCCGCTACAGGGCATATACACGACTGGAACGCATGTGCAGACGACCGGTCAGACAACCATGTACGTGATGCAATCACAACAGCCCGCATTCCAAGCGCAGACACATCCACAAGCAAGCCAACAGCCACGCATGCGCAGGGGTAATTATGGTGAGTACGAAATGAAATTGCAATACACGATGCAACTGGTTTTTTTTTAACTGCATTACTCCATGTCTATCATAGGTCCCATGGCGGCATCGCAAACTCACGTTTCGGCCACAACAGCTACGGGACAGCCTTTGTTGGCAGCAGCGCCCATACAACAATTCATACATTACCAACAGACGCCACATGCGCCGCATTTCCAATCGCAACCCTATGTTAATGTGAGTAGAAATTTTTGTATTTCGTTGTGAAACATTTATTTTTGGTAGCAAATATAAATTCGAATACGATGTGGAAATAATATGAATGACTTTGCCGATAGCAACCGCAGGGTTATCACCCTACATTATCCGGTCTTGTGATGCACAACAAACAACGATGCCTTCTCCACGATTAAATAACGAGTTGCAGTGGTTCAAATCATTTCATCATGATCAGTCTTGTTACTCGAATAGTTTTTGCCACTAAAAAAACTTATCAAATCGGCTTTTAGGTTACCAACTTTTTTTTTTGTTACCCTAAAATATTAGATTTTATAAAATTTCTACTTGTCTTCAGCGACATGTGTAAAGAATAATATACGTACAAAAATCGGTTTAGCACATAAAGTATCTGCTTGTTAAGGGGTTGCTCACGACTCGCTTAATTTGTTGTTAGGTTAGAATAATAATTTGCCAAGCGGGCACAAGCGCGTATAGAGAGAAAGAGAGAAGTATATAAATATGTATACTAGTATATACATATGTACATATATATAAAGTGAAATATTTTCGTTAAGTTATTTTTTATTAGGATCTCGAACTCCCCGCCTAATGTCATTTAACAGACTGTAATGTAACGTTAGATAAAAATAGTCATCTCTTACCCGGCAGTTACACGATCAATTTTTCGTTCCTTTCGTTACTTTTTAATTCACCAATACCAATAGGTGGCCGCTGTGGTCGAGTTGGTAGCGGTGCGTGCTATAACTTGATATGCCGATGAGTTCGAGGTTCGAATCTCAGTCAGGGCAAGCAAAAGGTGGCCGCTGTGGTCGAGTTGGTAGCGGTGCGTGCTATAACTTGATATGCCGATGAGTTCGAGGTTCGAATCTCGTCAGGGCAAGCAAAATCATAATCATAGAAAAAGTTTTTTCTCATAGCAGGCAATGGCAAACCTCCGAGGGTATTTCTGCCATGAAAAAGCTTCTCATTAAACACATCTGCCGTTCGGAGTCGGCACAAAACTGTAGGTCCCTCCATTTTGTGGTATAATATAAAGACGCACACCACAAATGGCAGGAGAAGCTCGGCCAAACACTGAGCTATATAGTGTACGCGCCAAAATTATATTATATTATATAATACACTTAACTTTTCATACTTGACCATACGTTTTTCTTTCAATTCGCCTTTCAACTTGATGGTCAAGTCGAACAGCTTTTCTTATATTTGGTAAATACATTAAAATACAAAACAGTCATAAATAAATGATCGATAAACGGCATTATAATTGCGAAAAATTGCCCTCGATCGCTCAATATGTTAACAATATAGGGAGATTAGTTGAAACAGAATCTCTATTCTTTAGTGAATGCAATTGAGACATCAAATCACTATAAATAATTACCCTCGCTGCTTTTCAGGAAATCGAGGGCTAGGTTAGGTGAGATATGAGGGCTAGGTTGTGATACAACTATCGCATGCTATGCAATTTTCCCCATCCTTTTAAAAATTGAACCATCCCGTCCGTTTGGTGTAGAGTAGAAAGCTAGGAATGCTCGCAGAGTTCAGGTCGTCTAGGCACCTCTTCCTCGTTCCTACAGCTACGACAGAAATCGTTTGCTGAGTAACCTAGTATCTCCCCATGCGTGCCCATAAGGCAGTGCCCGGTTATTACACAAACTACTAATCTAAGAGAGCAGCGGCTAAGCCATGTGAGAGCTTTGGGTCGCTTCACATCGATTCCCTCCCAGATTTGTGTTGTAATATGACAATTGGGCTCCGAAGCTCATATCCTAATCTATGCTTTAAGATCGCTAGATGTATACCCTCACCCTGAGCCGAGTTTATAGCGGTTAGTTCCGTCCCTTTCCTTTCCTTTCCAGCTCGTCATCCAGGCAGTTGCCTGGACTGTCCTTATGACCAGGGACCCATACAACGCACACGGTGTACACTTCTGCCAGCCTGTTTAGAGTTCTTCACTCAATGGCTACCCTGGAAGTTGTACCGCATGAATCTAGGAGCCTGGCTGTCCGAGTATATGGTTATACCTCTTCCTAGAGAGGTGCTGGTTATGATATCCTGAGCTGCTTCCATTGTTGCATTTTGCTCTGCCTGAAAAACAATACAGTGGTTTGGTAAGCGTAAACCGAGGTTTAGATTGAGTTCACTTGAGTGAATCCCGCTGCCTACTCTTTTGTCCAGCTTAATATATACAGCCGTTGATACTGGGTCCACGTTGCCTATCCATTCGTCCCTATCGGGGATTCTTATGAAGAATTTATTTTAAGCACATAGAGGATTGGTAGTGTAATCCAGTTCCCTAACATTGTCCGGCAGGGTTAGGGAACTTTCTTTTTTCTTTGCGTAACCGGATCTAAGATCCCTCCATGATGGGATAGCATTTAACCTGGCAGCACTACAGCCCGCCATAAATCTGCCGGAGATATCCACTGGTGGAAGATTTAACAATACCTCGAGGGATTTGGTATGATCTACGACCCCGTATAAGAGAATGGTTCTTATCACCGCTGTGTACATCCAGTGTACGATTTGTGGCTTTATTAACCATTTCTTCCCTATGGCCATCTTACAGCCATAACGAGCAATAATGGCTTTTTTTCGGAGCGTTCTTCAATATTTCGCTGCCATTCGAGTTTTTTGTCTAGAATTACTCCAACGTACTTGACCTCCGCACTACCCCATTTCTAGGTGGTAGTTTGAAAGGGGACATTTTGTATTGCCTCGTAAAGAGCACCGCCTCGGTCTTGGAAGGATTGACGTTGAGGCCACATTCCACACACGAGGAGGTAATAATATTGTGCTAAAATTTTAACAAAGTACAAAAAACTTACGTCAAAAACAGATCCATCCGACAGTGATGGCCTTTTGAAGGTGCAAGTCCCACCATTAAAGTTTCCTTACCGAGTCACATTTCAATTTCACAATGTGTTTTTAAAAATTTCCTGTGTAAGTGAATTAGTGCGCTCCTAATTTCTCAAATTTCTTCGTATATCATCTCTGTCACACGTAACGGTTATCGTTGTGGCAATTCACAAACAGCTGTTGTTGAAATTTCTTTTTCGGATTCCGCTGTGAATGCTTTTTTGAGGAGTCATCAGCGAAACACTTTAAAATACTCATATTTCAATGAATAACTAATACAGAAATGTCATAAATGGCTTCTACAAACATCAAAGAATATTTAAAAAATGGTTCCAAACGAAAATAATTAAACATTCACACAACCAAGCATTCGGATTCAATTCACAAAATTGTATGTGAATGTGAAATTGGGAGCACCAAATATGTGATTTCAAACCGAATCCACAGCGAAATTTGTGAATGTGAAACTGGGAGTGTCTCATTTTGGAATATCTCAATGAAGTTTAGGTTTCTGGTCATCTCAATTTTAAAATTTTTAATGGTCCCCTTCTCGGAACACACAACCGCACTTGGAGCAAAGACAAAAAAACGTTGTTGGCAACATAAACTGCGATTGACCGATCGGTTCTATCTAACGCCACGCCAAATTGGTCCCCTGGACCCATTGGACGAGATATCAGACAAGACAAAACGCACAGGAGCACATATACTGAACCGGACGATGTTAAGACGTTGTTTGTGTGGCGTTCACTGATGGTGTTGCCGTCTTTATAAAGTCTAGCTAGCCGCTACAACAACAACTCTAGTGCTCTAGGCGGACAAAAATTGTTTAACACGTCCGCTCATTTTGACGTGGAGTTGTATACAACCGCCTTGAAGACGATTGCCGGAGTACAATCGAAATATATCGACAAAAAGAATACAATTTCTTGTTTTATTACTATAAAAAATTTACCTCGAGCCAGCAAAAAAAACCCCTTATTGTACATATTTATCTTTTTTGTTTGCCACATACGCAATGGCGCCGTCAGTTTCAAGACTCCCAAAATTTTAGATTTCAATGTAACTGCCGTTCCCTAGCTGTACAAAAACTAATTTATCTTCAACGGTAATGTCGTGATTCCTAACTTAATACACGAAGACTGCTTCTTAGCCTTCACTATTTTAGTCTCATTATCTCGTTTTAGGGTAATGTATGTAAATCCTTTGCCTTTCCTAAGTCAGAAAACTAAACACATATTTCTAAAAAGAAAGTACGAAATAAACCATAAAAGACTTATCACTTAGCACAAATATAACGAAACCAATAACTCGGCCACTCGCGCTCACAGTCCAAATTGAAATTCTATTAAATTTTTCATTTCTAGTCATTTCGAAGTTGTTTATGTTATGGCTTTTCACTCTTGAGTGCTAAGTACATTTTTACATCTTTTACATTTATGCTACCACATATAGTACATAAACATCTTTTTATTTTAAATTATTATAAAACTTTTTAATTGAAAACTCGCTTTCATAGGTACGTATGTACGAGCCACCACCACAGCAGTTGCAATTCATTACGCAAACGCCACCATCGACCACGCCTTCACCGGGCCAACCGCATCAGACGTTCCATCCGCCACCACAGCCTTCCCCTGCTGGCGGGGGCCCACAAGCCACATTCGCGCCCCAAACACAACCAATGTACCCGGTCGTCTATCCCGTGTTACATCCAACACAGATCATGCCGAATCATTACTACTCGACGACGCCACAGCATCCACAACAAACTCAACCTTTTCAAATACTAATGCAACAACATCCGGCGCAATAAAAAGCATAATAAATATGCATATTAAATATAAAAAAAATGCGAGCGCGAGCAGCAAGCAACGCGGATAAATGTTAAACGGGTGTGTAATGAAAACGTTGGGGGGAAAGGGGACGAAATCGTGTTGATGAAGAAGACGAAGAAGTAGTAGAAGAAGAAGAAGAAGCGTATTAAAGTAGTATAGAAAAAGATCAAGAAAAAAGAGACGGCAAATTATTTATGTTTTCAATGCCGCTAAGCAACATCAGTCAACAATAATAACAAATTAAAGGAGGCTTGAATTTCAAAAACACAAAAAAAAAACAAGAATCACCAAAATTATTATCAATGATATGATCCTCGAAATGTTGCGTATTTTTGTGAAACTTTGTTCAAAGAGAAAATGTGTACTGCAACAACCTGCAGCGTAGCAAAGTGATGTAAAGGAGGTAAAATGCAGAAGTAGAAGAAAAAAAAACGCTGAATGTTAGTCAAAGTCCACAAACGGGCTTGTCTATGCTTGCGCTCGTGCAAGTGTGCTGATGCAGTCTGCTGCCAACATATTGTTTGGCATAAATGCAAATACAATTTTTTGATTTTTTAACTGCCCTTGCTTGCCTTATTTATGTTTTAAATTGTAAAAAAAAAAAAACGAAAAACTAGACAAACCCAATTAGAAACCTTATCGCGAATTTCTAAGCAACTTCAATTTTTCGCACACCGAAGAATTAAGGTGAAACAATCGTTGCGTTGCATTTAAATACAATTGAAAATAACGCAATGCTTTCGGAAAACAGTCTGTTGCTAGGGAAGGCGCCACATGCATAATAACTCAACTCGTTGAAAAACTATTTCATTATTGTTATTATTGTTGTCATGGATGTTGCTATTTTGCTGCTAAGGCCGTAATCAAACGCAAAAAGGCGAATAAAACAATTAATGAAATCTAAATAAATAAAATTTCTATATTACAATTTTAAGCGTATTCAAAATAAAACACAGAAATACAAAAACAAAATGACGATTTAAATTGCTAAGCGAGAATATGAATGGACAAAAACAAGCGCTAATAAAATTAAAAAAAATACACAAAATCGCTATGCAAAAATATAAAAACAAAATATATACATAATATAATAATAAAAGTGAATCTTAGCACTAAAAAATATCGAAATTCGTCAGATGTAAATACATATATGTGTCGATTTATGCTGACGCTTTAAAAACAAAAACAAAAAACAAAAACTGCAACTAAATCGTTTGCGTCAAACGCTACCATATGTCACGGCGCCAAGCCACCATCACAATCTCCTGCATATTTCGTAATAGAAATGTTGCAAGAAAGCTTACATGACCGCTATAAAAAGCCGCCGCTGCAACTCGGCGAGAGTCACATATTTTCACACTTACATATGTATGTACCTACATACATACATACATACTATATATGAATGTATGTACGTGCATACGTTAGGTGGATTGTTGGGTGGCTGGTCGAATTTGTTAAAAAACGTGCATGTTCTATTGTTTTATTAGTAATTGTATTTTAATTTTAATTTTTGCCTTTGTTTTATTTATTTTTCTTTTTTTGTGTTGAAATTTTTTTTGTTTTTTTTTTTTCGTATCAAAGCTACAAAAAGAAGATGGAAGCGCGTAATTTAAGATTAATGCTTCGATTTTCTTCACTTGCTTATGCCACTAAAATCCCAGACGATTCATTCCATTGACATACATACATACATACTTATGTATGTATATATGCGTGTTTAAATTTGAATATGCATTTTGTGTAGATTTTTTGTATTTGGTAATAAAAAAAAATCGTATGAAAGGGCAGTCCACCCTTTGTTTTTTTTTTTTTTTTGTATGAAACGGTAGCGCGCTTTTTTTTGTAAAATTTTGTTTGGCTTAAAAGTAATGATTGAACAAAAAAAAAAAGAAATGTCACGTATTTATGGAAATTATATTGCCGGATGGAATATCAGCACAGCAAGATTTTGAGTATTTTCCTGTGTATTTCTAATGCTGCTATTATGATTCACAACTTAACTATTTCCTTTTTTTTTTTTCTTAGCCCTTTTGTTTTTCTCGGCTATTTCAAGGTGTTGCTTGTCCATTTCCCACTTTATTCGACTCTGACCAATCAAAGTTGCAATTTTTCAGGAAGATCCAACTAGAGATAGATATGTATATTCAATAGAGGTATGCACTTCGACCGTAAGGTCCATTGTGCCCTCGAACTATAATTTTTATAATACTTCGTCTAACCCTAACATCCTAAGGCATTGGAGGATGATTTTTGGTGTCAGCGAATGCGTCTGTCTTTCTCCTAGTTCCCGAAGGCCTATACATGTTTCTCGTCCCCTTGAAATGGACAAGAGTCTCTGGGGCCGGGTCACAGAGGCGACATGGCTCATTGGACCAGACTTCCAACCTGTGAAGGTGGCCGTGAAGTCTGCAGTGGCCCGTGAGAAATCCCGTGAGCATTCTCAAGTTGTGCTTTGAGAGGACAATTAGCTGCTTGAAGCGCTTTTGACTGCATCCTCCCAACAGGCATTTTGACTTACGAAGTCCAGTCGACCCGTGCCGGTGCTGTCCCCTCAACATTTTTCCCTAATAGTATGCTGTCCTAACGCTAGGATAGGCTCAGGTCCTATTGGTGTTGTTGCTGCAAAACATCCCTAGCCAAACCATCAGCCTTCTCGTTCCCATTTATACCTTCTAAGTTGAGTTGTCAATATTGCAGCTCTATTCAACTCAGCTCTACAACAACTAAATTTAGT
Source organism: Philophylla caesio (assembly GCA_963971545.1). Lineage (NCBI taxonomy): Eukaryota > Metazoa > Arthropoda > Insecta > Diptera > Tephritidae > Philophylla > Philophylla caesio. The sequence goes on from OZ020604.1 coordinate 38,097,864, forward strand.
TTGATTGGAAACCCATTGGTCTTGAACTATAATAAAAGAACTTAATGAAAGCAACCCCGCCAAGTTATGCTATCAGTTGAGTTGTGATTCATAATAGGCGCGTTAATTTTTTCAAATTTTAGTTTAATCGCAAACAATTTTCACTTTCTCACTCAATTTAAGCTGGTATTGCTTTTGTGCAGCGTAATGCCGTAACTAAATTTTGAGTAGTTAATTAAAAAAATTAATCAAAGTATATTTGTTTAAGTTTACATAATATTTCGGTATCTCAAATTTAAAATTTACAATAAGGGCGGCGCGTTTACCATAAAGCAGCTAAACTGTTAAGTCAAGAAGTCAATATTACAATATTAGGCGCTACTACTAAATTTTTGAAATCATCAAAAAAAAAAAGCAACTAGTAAATATCCGTGGCTTAGTTAAATAAATCTCAAACAATTGCCACTTTAGCTCAATTTGCTACCGTGTTTAGTTTTCTCTCCCAGAAGGGTTTTAGTGGTTACATTTTTTCTGCGCTGAAAATATTAAAGTTTTTGTGCTGTATTTTTTTCTGTTTATTTAAAAAAAAAAATACCCCTTTTCCCATTAAATAATAAACCCCAATAAAGAAGATAAATATAAAGAAACTTGAAGTACATTTAAAAAACTGTTTATGTACATATGTATGTGCAACGCATAACGCAAAAGGTGTTCAAAAACATGTTTGCAAAGTAAAATTTGAAAAAAATGATAAAAGCTAAGTTTTTGTTTGTTAAGTTTTCATCTCTTCTTTTTGTACTCCTTCAAGCTATATTTCGCGTACATGATAAGTACAAGGAAAGAAATGAAAAAAAATATAAAAACTAAAATTATGCAAATATAATAAATGAAAATAAAATAAAATAAAAAAACTAAAAAAAAAAATGTAAATAAAAAATAAGCAAAGAAAAAACACACAAAAAACTTAAAAAGCATTAATTTTGTTTGTATTTGTATATATAAGTATGTAATTTAGATCGCTGGATCGGATGCTATGTTATGACGATGACCAAAAATTACAAAAACTAGGGATGAATACTTTCAAAATGTCAAGGATACATATTCAAAATCGAAAAATATCCTAAACCTTTATTGTCTCAGCCACGGTAACCACGAGGGGACAAACAAGAGTTCGCTTAGTTGTTGACTCTTAAATTCCAAAAAAAAGAAAATATATATCCAAATCCTTGCATTTGTTTTCAATTAAAATGGAGACGAGAAAATGCAAAGTAGCTGAGTATGGACCAGACGAAACTCCACCACCAAGGCAAGCAGAAATTCGCTATGTTACCGCCGTAAACGAATTCCCACTACAAATAATCAATGAATTCCAAATTGTATATGGAATGATTGCACTGTCTCAACAGACAATTTCCGCTGGTTCTTAATCCGCTGCACTATGTCTACGTCCTTTTACAGCTTGTACAGCTCATCGCTCCGTCGTTTGTGGTATTCGTCGTCGCAAAGACGTAAAGGTTCATAAATCTTTCGAAGAATCTTTCTCTCGAACACTCCAAGAGCTCTCTCATCTGATGTTGCCATCGTCCATGCTTCTGCGCCATACAATAGGACGGGCATGATGAGAGACTTATAGAGTATAGTTTTTGTCCGTCGAGAGAGGATTTTACTGCACATTGGCCTACTCAGTTCGAAGTAGCACTTGTTGGCAAGAGAGATTCTGCGTTGGATTTCACGGCTGACGCTGTTATTGGTGTTAATGCAGGTTCCTAAGTAAACGAAGTCGCTTCGCTTCTCTATCCAGTTTGGAGAAGGCAGAACTAACTGCGCGATTGTCGACAAAAAGATGGCGTGTGTCTATTCTCGGGTCTTTCCCAAGATCTGGCGTAATGTGAATATCTGGTCGGTGGGATCAGTGGGCAGATCACACTTAAGTTCCAATCAGCAGACATACGTTCTTCCGACCATATTCTAGAAATTAGCTCGTGCATGCACTTAGCCAGCTTCTCTTCGCCGTACTTGAATAACTCAGTTGCTTCTATTAAGCAGTGCGGAGAAGTGCTCCCTCCATAATTTAAGTATGCTGTGGACATTAGTCACCAGGTCGCCGTTGCCATTCTTACAGGAATTAGCCCGGTCTTAAAACCTTCTGTTCGCCGTCGTACTTTCTGAAAAAATGTTCGGGCGCTTTTCCTGTCGGCGAGCATCGCAAGCTCTTCGCGCTCACGCATTTCGGACTCTCTTTTTCTCACGAAAAATGCGTCTTGCTTTCTTCTTTAACTCCCGCACGGCTCGCGTTGTCGTATGAATTGCCATTTCGTATAAAAATTTAAATCGTGCGATTTTCAGAATATGCCTAATAAGTTTTTAATGATCATCACGGTAAGGTCCATAAATCGTTCGAAAGTATTTTTCTCGAACACTGCAAAGGTCATCTCAGAAATACTCCAGAGGGAAGATGTTTAGAAAAATCGGCTATCTTTCGCTACCAGTATAGAGCTGGGAGTATTTGAGTACTAAAACAGGACCTCTTTTATGATAAAAAAAAAACAGATTTTGCAATTCACACATTCAATTACCAATATGGAATTAGAATTGTAGTTAACAGATCATGGGTGAATGAATAATGAGATCACTGATTAACAGTGAACAGTTAGTGAATACACGAGATTATCTGCCAGTAATTCTGCTCACCGGTTCTCGCGTGTCTTCGGAAAACATCAAACTAATGAATTCACGAGTGAAATCTTAACTAAAATGGTCCATACTACAGGTAACGGTCATAAATGCCTTATTAACTCGATTAGGCTTTTAATGCCTAAAAGTTACTACTATAAAATTTTTGAATTAATTTCTTTTAACTTTATACACCATGAAACAACAAACAAAATCCATTATAAGTAATTACAATTTTAAAATATTATTACCTCTCTTTGGACGGCGACGTTTAGGGTCTTCTGAGACTGACGAGCTCTCAATACAGACAAAACGGCCACCAGCAAACATCGCGTTTCTCGATAGTCTCACCTCAACATCATTTTAATATTTAATATAAATCATTTAGGTATCGCGTTACTCTTGGATTTTTCATTACAGTGGACAGTGTTGGTCTCAATTCACTATTATTTTATTATCAAAGCGCTATGGATGCCGACTTTTAAGTATATGCAGAGAAAGCCGAGGTCTTCTTGCAGTTTTAAGGAGTCATTCGTAAAAAAACACTTTGATCATATTATATTATATTATTTTACTTTATATTTTCGGTCAACATAGGTGACAGCGCCAGGTCAGTCCCGCTTAGTATCAATCAAAAATCACTATCTAATGGATCTTAATTTTACAACTTTAACCATCTGCAGATAATACCGTAGTGCGGCCCCTGCAAAGTCGATAAGCATCAGTTCGTTGTCGGTTGATTCATTATGGAAACTGAGCTTTCTGACTTTGAGACCAAAGCTACCCTCTTTCTCCAATTGCTTTTAAGATCACCAATCACTCTTTTTATATCGTGACTGCGGCAGAGCTCACATGGTCGTTTTAGATGTGGATAGAAACGATCATTGGTCGCGTCGTCCTTCTGTTGTGGCGTGGGCGTATATCGAGGATTTTTAAAATAATTATGCTTTAATGCGTATTGTGGCAAGACGTTCGTTCCCCGGAGTGAGCCACAAAGTCTCATTTCCACCACAAAGTCGGTGCCAGCAAAGTATGAGAGTATTTAACTTCGCTTGTCGGACATATCAATGATGTTGTTTGCCTTGTCGGCTTATGACCAAAAACGACTGCTTATTGTAGAAATACGATTATTATTCTTCTGAATTACTGTTGAAATCCATTTCAAAAACTAGATATTTGTTGGAACGATTTTCCGTCATCCCTTGTCAAGATTGGTTCGAAGACAAACCGGTTTCGTTTTGCCATCTTTAGTGTCAATTTTCGTTCCATTTATAAAAAAAGCTGAAAGGAAAAATACTGACTTTTACCTACCTTCAGATAAAGGATACAAAAGTAATTGGAGATATGGAACCGCAAACAAATACACATACAATTCGACGATGCTATTACCTATTATTATGAACCAGGCAAACACTTGTATCTTTTCAATGCGATAGTCCCGAGAAGTCTTATTTCACGGTGTTTGGAAGGCATCTTATCTTGAGCGCCGTGCGGTCAACTCTTCTTAGGGCCGGTTTTACAATCTTAAGTCGAACTTAAGTTCTAGTTAAGACAAATAAGACCATTTTAATTAAAAATAATAACTAAGGATACAAAGAGATGATAAAATTTCGCTCCGAATGAGATTGACTTGGTGGGTTATTTAGGGCAAACTAAATTTTGACACTGTCTTATTTTTTTTCTTTGTCGAAGTTTTATAAAATTTTCTCTCAACAATGCTATAGGGTGTGGGGTATACTCGTATGTTACGGCTCGCGAGGCAGTAGTCTTCATCACTACTTAAATCAAATTCCATGTTCAAAAAGTTCTTTAGATTTTCTTAGTTATTCGTATTTAGGTCCTAACAATTCTATTTGACAAACAATAATCGGTTGATCGCAGAGATAAGCTCAGTTTAAGACGAGAAATTTGGCCACTTAAGTTCAACGTAAGTCGAGCTTAAGATTTGGTCGGTGAAACGCAAAATCTTAAATAGGCTTAAGTTCGACTTAAAAATGCATTGTAATACCGGCCCTTAGTCTTAGCTTTGTATTAAATACATAACTACGCTAAGCGCACTAAAATATTCTTTCTCAGAGGTACCCATTCGCCCTGTTTTAATTCTTGGCTAAGACCTATGAAATTAATCTTTAAATTGCGCAGAAGAGGTCTTCATCTTCCAACGGGTATCACAAAAGTGTTAAAACCCATACAAATTCCATAGATTCTCTCGAATACTTCGATGTTTTCAAAGTTCATTCATCTGTGATGTATAATTGAGCGGGGATGACGTAGGTTTGATTTTCAGTTGTAAAGACTAAAGAGAAATTTTCATACAACAATGTACATACGAGTATGTTGGCTTTATTTTAAGACACGGAATCATCGTAATATAATCGTACACCGTCCGCGGGAGACTTTTAGTCAAACTATACCCCCTACTGTCCGTGTACCGAAACCCCACCGTCAAGTATTTCGTCAGAAGACGCACGTGCGTGAATTTCCAGGTGTTTTAAGTCATAAGTCATTCGGCATCTACTTGTCTCTCAACATGTTTTATTTAAACTAAAGCACCTTGTTTAATTAATTTGTATTATTAGAAGTTTTTTTATTAAAATAATATTTATAACATATTTCATCTCCTAGAATTGATATCCTTTTACTATCATTTACTTTTGAAGCCATCGAAATGGTCGAATTACGTACAGCCCTGCCCGGCCTTTTGAAGTTAAGCTTAAATTAGTTCTGTTGAGACTAACACATTATGTTGAGAATCTGATCAGCTCGGTCGAGGCGCCAAGCTTCGCTTCTGGTAGAAAACCGACTATTAAACAGAATAGCTTGTGGCTCTCTGAAAAACCACGATAAGTCTTGTTCTGCTGTCACGAGTAAACCTTAGCAGATTTTGGGGTGTCAAAGAGCGACCAAATGCCTCATGCCTATTTCTTGCAAAGCCGGGGCAGAACCACAGAAAGTGTTCCGCCGTCTCTTCCTCTTCAAAACAGGATGGCCGTATGGAGTTGTCATGTACGCCTATCATTTGTCAGGTGTCTATGCCACGTGAAGTGGGGAACTCAACGTTATAGAGTCTCATCAGCAAAGGTAACGGTGCCGTACTATCCTGTGGCATTGAAAAGACGTAAGTGTCCATATCTCTGCCGCCAGCAATTTCCGCCTCGCCCCACTCCGTTTTATACCAACATCCGTTTATTTTAAGTCTGCAGGTGGCCTTTAAGGCCTCCCCACGTATGAATATACAAATTGACGGTAAGTGCAGCAATGCGTCAAGAGCAGCGCCAGGTGTTGTAGAGAATTCCCCTGTACAGCACACGCAATTGTTCTCTGAAGTTTAGCAAGCAGGTGCCCCACGCTATTAATTGAGAGTCTGCTTCACCATACCACTGAAGTGTAGCTGATTATAGGTCTGATCATAGAGGTATATATCCAGAGGATACCCTTTGGTGATAGACCCCACGTTTTTCCGAATACCCGTTTACACTGCCAGAAGGCTGCCAACTCCTCTTACTTCTACTTAAGATGTTTTCCATAACATTCATTTGATCTTTCTAATCCCAGGAGTCACCAATCCCAAGAACTTGATCATCTTACGACGAGCTTTACAAAAGATTTCTAAGAAATAAAAAAAAATGGGTGTAAAACACTCTCCCTTAGGAGTTGTGATTAAAAACAACTAAAGTGTTTTTTTAATTATGTTGATCGATTTGATGAATATACCGGAAGAGTCATTCTATCGTTTTGTGGATACCTTTTTTAATAATCTTCTAAGTTAACGGTCTGAACTCTTTCTCTGCAGCTGAGAAGGCTTTAGGCATATTTTCTTTTAGCCTGCTTCGCTTATTTTTTAGAACGTTTTTAACACATTAAACTTGTGGTCCATTACTTTTCCTTTTAATGGTTTAGATCTTCGTATTAGTTAGTGTAGCTTTTACCTATTTTCAATTAAAGGGTGTTTTTGTTTGGACATGTAGTTTTTAAGAAGAAATAAAACATTATACATTAAGCCAAGTATTTAGCTTTATTACAAAGAAAAGTATTTGTTATGTTTTAAAAATAATTTCGGGCAATTGACCGCCGCGGCTGGCTTGAATAAATTCCAGCCAAGAGGCCCAATTTTCGACCACTTTTTGCAGCACTTGACGCCGTATGTCGGGCTTATCTGCGTAGACAAGCGACTTCACATAACCCCACAAAAAATAGTCCAGCGGTGTTAAGTCGCACGATCTTGGAGGCCACGCCACAGGCCCACGACGCGAGGTAATGCGCTCACCAAAAGTTTCCTTCAATTTCCAATTTTCGTTGGATGTATAGCATGTAGCGCCGTCTTGTTGGAACTAAAGGTCGTTCGCATCAACATCCTCCAATTCAGGCATAAAAAAGTCAGAAGAAGAAAAAATATGGACCAATGATTCCCTCTGCCCATAGAGCACATCAAGCAGTGACTTTTTGAAGATGTAACGGCGTCTCACCAATGGCTTGTGGATTATCATCACTCCAAATTTCCAAACAGAACTCAGTTCTTACCAATAACCTAAGAGGGCTGGAATAAATAAAAAAAAAACGTTAAAAAGATTGAAGCCGCGGTAATTTAAATATCATTTCGGATGTTCATATTATATTTTCTTTCCCATGTCATTTTGTTATTTGTCACTTAGGTAAAGTCTCTTTCTGTGAGCGTCCTTATTACATCGGAAAACGGGGTTTCAACAAACAAAACTTACTCGTTACTGAGCGCTTTGGCGGTTCCGTTGGATTTACAAAAAGAGAATTGCTGGAAATATAAACATTTACATATGTACATACATACAATATGTGTTCTCTATAATGTTATACGTTAAGAAGAATAAAAATTGTTTAAGGACTACGATGAGCCAAGAGTTCCACACTGGGCTTGCTTTTCTGTTCAATTCCAAAAAAAAATGACATAATTCTAAATTTTAAATGCTATACAAAATTTAAGGTAATGCAAATTAAATACATTAGAATTTCTAACTTAAAAAAATTAGAATTTTTTGAGTACGCAATTTTAAAGCTCATAAAATTTTAGAAGGTAAAGTACAAGTCTCAAATCGTTAAAAATCGCCACTGGGAAACTAACTTTTTTTCGGCCAGCACTTCCCCTCTTTGAACCAGTTTTATTTTTATATGGAAATGAACACAAGATCCTCGACAATAACCGAAACAAATTTTAATAAAGAGCATTGGAACCTAGATAAAAAATAAATAGTCAAAACCACTAAAAATATTCCATATCTATTAACTAATTTTTTAATTACATTTTTTTTAAATAATTTTCTTTCAATGCCTAGTTTGGTATTTAATGGAAACCAGTTAAATAAAAGTTTCGATCTTTGTAAAAATGATAAAATCATACTCATCATCATGATTCAATTATGAAAGGTTGGATACTTATTGACGTTTAAGTTTTCCGACTGCCTTGTAAAGTTGCATTTAAGAAGGTCTGATAAAGGGGAAAATATTTTATCCCTTTTCGCGCAATGGTAGTAGAAAAGTAGGTAACTAGTAGCGAAATGCGGTTTGTACATAGAATGAAACATATTTAAAGAAATTTGATATTTCAATTTAATATAATATAACCGAATATTCAACCACACATGTATGTATATATGTACATAGCACCTTAATACAACAAACTATATAAACAAAAACGCAAGTGTGATTTAGAAGCAAATATTTTTTACACATTTTGTTAACAAAAACAATGTAATTTCAACCTTTTTCAAGATTTTACATGCAGAAAATAGAACTATCACATTTGGAAAAATTTTGATAATAAATTTTTCTTTAATTCAATATCAATTTTAGCAACCAAAATAAGAGGTATTTTTCCAGTAACCAGGATTGTATACATATTTCATTACAATTTCAAACTTTTTTAAAAATATTAATTACCATTTTTGTAGATCATAAAATTGTAAGATTCAAGTCACTAAAAATGTAACATTAGTTGTTCGATCAATTTTTTTTTTTATATGGAAAACACCACAGAATACCTTCATCAAAATATTAACGGAATTTTTATTGATATATGTACGTCTGTTAGAAATCAAGTAAAGACGTTAGTCAAAACTGGTCAAAATACTAATAAATGTTCTTCTATTCGATATTTTAACTGTATAATTTTATGGTTCTTAATATTTATATAAATTCTTTTTTTTAATTTTATGTTATTTTATATAAAATATATACAGAAAAAAATTTAAAAACAATAAATGCTTTCTTGGAAAAAAAATATCAAACAAAATGATCTGACCTGGCCGGGAATCGAACCAACGACCAACTATTTCATACATGCAAAGAAAAAAAATTTCAATTCCTGTTCGCTGCTAGATAAGCAAGGCTACTGGAAAACATTCAAGAGGGGCGTCAATTCGATTAGTTAATTTAGGGCATTCTGAAATAATTAAAAAACTACAAAAAGGCAACAGTGTTGCCTGCCAGGCCATTTCACAAGAAAAGTACTAATTTCCATGTGTTTGAAAACATTTTTTTCCTTAAATTAAAAGAGAGCAGCACAGGCTGCCTTAAGGCAGCGTGCAAGAGTGAGACAACTGCCTAGTTATCCAACCTTGTATAATTGAATCATGACTCATCATTATCTAAAATATTTTAATCAAATGTTTTTGGCGTATACAGTAATTTTATCATTCCTATTTAAATACTTAAATTTTTTTTTTGCTTTTTTTAATATTTGTGCAAAAATTTAAAGTGGAAACACGAAATACATACATATTTTGAAAGAAAATAAATTAAAATATTTTCTAAAATAAATGAAATAGAAACTTTTTTTTCAAAGTAATGCTAAAATTCTAATTCCATACATGTTTTCACCTCTTTCACTATAATTTTTTATAAAATTAAAAAGAGAACAACAGAAGCGATGTTAAGGAGCGTGTTTGATGTATCGTCACTTACTTCCTGGAAGGGTGTTTCGACTTACATATGTATGTAACTTCGAGTGAGTATTTCGTTCTGGTTATGCAAGTTGTAGAACCATAAAGAAAAACTCTGTGCCATCCCGCTTCAGCGACTTCAGAGGTAGATTATAAACAAAGAAAAAAATTTAATATATTAATAGCACATTCATACCTTTACTCGATTGCGAATAAAAGCGAAACGCGTGCATCGATTTTCATGACCTTTGTCTCATTTTGCTCATAGGTTATGTGACTTTGCGAAAAAGTAACTTGACTTGAAACTTATTTCCGTTTTGTATTTTTTATGAATTTAAAAAAAAAAAAAAAATTTTTTTTCTTCATGCGCTTATTTTTAACTTGGAAACTGATGCTTGTATAAGAAAACAATATATGAACAGATTAAGGAAATTGTAATTCTAAATTTTTTAAAATTTATTTCAACTAAATCGGGCTAGTGGCTGTCGAGCTATGTCAAACAACAGGGCCTAAATCGTGATAAATTCCCCTATACGATAGTTCTAACTTCAAATCGATATTAAAACTATTTTGGCAGGTAAGAAGACAAAACGAATGATGCAGAAATTATTCTTTTTGGGTCTAATTTCACATACAGTTCTCAGAATTGAGTTGGCAATCAATGAACTGAAAAATGTTGTACTGTGTAGTTAAAGAATATAAGCACAAAACATAAAGAGAAAATAACAAAAATTGCAATTGGAATTTTAAGTTCTCGAACCGTGTAAATAGTATGTATGTACAATTTTTTATAATTCACTCTGAGGTGGCTCGTCTTTCAAATCCGAAAAAAATTAATTACTCGCTGCATCGTGGTTGTTCAACGCCAGCTATACGAGTTGGCCACAAATGAATAAACTAGAATTTCGTTGAGGATTGTGTTTTTTTCTCTTTATTTTCTTTTTGCCAAAAAATATCTATGAAAATCATTATTTTAACACTCATGCACACAATTTAATTTTTATTGAGCTGCATTTTCTTCACCCAAACTCGTCAAAATGGCTGTGATATGATTTAACAATTAGTGACATAGCCACAAACATTTTAACGAAATGGCGACAAGAAAGCCCAAAATGCCATTTTTCACTTAACATCACGAAATATCCAATATACTCGCCGTTATATCTCTTCCAAATCTTGTTGGATCCCTTAGAGGTTCCATCTTGTTTCTGCCTTAAGAATCGCGAATCAAACAAAGCACAATGCCCATTCCGACACAACGTCAATTTATACATATTTCCTGACTATTTTTATTTTTTTTTTGGGCACGCAAGTAGTGCTTTGGTGTCTGAACACATTAAAGCTTTTTGTGCTCTTATGTTGCGAATATCCAAGACTTCCTTGATGCCTACAACTTCCGATGGTAAAGCATTAGCAGTTTTAGGTATCTTACCGAAAGACGATGTGCATTCACTCGGACTCTTCTCCAATCACTCTAAGGATGATAGTTTTCCTGCAAGTTTATCTTGAAGTCTAACGATGGATGGTTGTAGTCTGCCGATTTAGCTCTGTATGAGACTGCTGGAAGATGAAGCTGGAATCTTACGAGTTTGGAGCTCTATAGACAGCGGATTTAAGAACATATTTAATGCAGCCGATGGCCAAGTGAAGATAATCTTTCAAACGTCTTTCAACTTGAAGTTGGCTTGTGACTCAATATTTGGCAGTTCAAGGTGAGCATCCTCAAGAATTCTTGTAGAGGAAAAGAAATCCGCCAACTGTAACTACTTCGGCATCTGCATGATTGAATGTTTTATTCCTTTTTTGGGATATTAAGCTTTACTTATCCACACCACAAGGATGGAGAGATAAGACATATTGCTATACGGAAGTCCTCAAGAGATTAATATTGAGATCGTGTGTTCGTAAAGATTCCTCCTATCCATTTATGAAATGTAGTTTTAGTTGATCGGCTCATAATGCAAATCTGAAAAAAGTAACAGCTGCTAAAGATGGCGCATGCTTTCGTTTACTCTCGTGTTCTTCTTCCGTCCATGAGGGTGAACATAAGTCTGATTCTTCTCCAACTTTGAGAAAATTTAATTTTCTTGCTTCTTAAACATTCTCTGGACGACCAATGCTATTGATTGATGAATATTGTATTTGAGCTGCTCTTCAGCATTGTAGATTTGTTATAATCACTAAGAAATATCTTATACACGCGTTAAAATATATATATTTTTTTTCGTTTTCTCTGGGTGTTTTATTATAATACGAGTATAGAATCGGCACACAACTTTTGCGTTAAAAAGCAAAAATATTTTTTAACTGATTTGTAAATTTTTTGTTACAAAATATGTGGGATACTTATTAAATTCTTAAGTTAACCATGTTGCCGTTATAATTCAAACGAAACTCATCAAAATGGCTGTGATATGAATATAATTGTTTAGGTAACATTTCACAACATCTTGAAGAGTTGCGCAAGAATCTGTTGTTTTTTGATTTTCTCTGTTGAAGTTTTATTTTACTTTGTTGTATTGATAGCAATCACACACTCTCCATACTAGAAAGTAATGCAAAATCAGTGCTGGCATTTGATTCAGCTTTTTGAAGTGAAATTTCTATTCGGTTATATTCTTTTAGCTAAGTTCCTTTAGTTAGATAATATTATTATTATGCGTTGATGTGATGCGATATGACGTCATGATTTGATGTGATGTGTCAGTATGATGTGATGTGATGTACTGATGAAATGTGATATAATGAGTTATGATGCGAAGTGATGTGTTATGGAGTAATATGATACGAGTATGATATAATGTAAGGTGATATGCTGAATTGTGATTAGGTATGATGTGATGTCATGTTATGTGAACTAAAATGGTGTTATGGGATATGATGTGGTGGAATGCACAATTTAATAAAGTGTGAAATAGATAAATGTTTCGCAGATCTGAACAACATTTGGTTCTAACAAGATGATGTCGCTTGCCATACAGCTCTTGAAACCATGACTCTTTATAACGCCGGGCGAGCTCATGTTATTAAAAGATTGCTGAAAGTAAGACACGTACCCAAAATAAAGAGCCTCACAAACCCAGAAACTATTGTTTACCGGCTGAACGTAGTCAAATTGATTACATCTTTCGACTGTCCGCTCGCTCAGCTAGCGTGTCTCCAAATATCTTGCATTAAGATCGCCTATAAATAACCTAATCTATAAACTCAGACTGTCCGAAGGCAGTCCCAGACTGGTCCATTTCGGCAGTCGCATCAAATTTATAGAATTATTGGACAAAAAGTTTTCCGTCGCTGAAATGAATGGATGGTGGCTTTTGATTGCTCTATATAGCTTCCCACTTATAGCTCAAGCATTTGTGGTACGGTTGAGGTTCGAACGTAGGTTCTTAGAACGGTGTATTGTGGGTAAGTGCGTGTACATTCGAGGCGTTTTCCTATAGCTTGGATTTGCTCCCAACCGAGGTTGAGTCTCAAAATAATGTATTGCATGCGATGTGCCGTCTGAGGTTGAGAAGTTTCCTTGTGAGAAAAAGAAGGGCAATTTGGTTTAAGTGTGAGCAACAATGAGTTAAGGGGGCTGTAGGGATTAGTTGAAGAGATGGACGATAGAATTTAAGTAGAGTAGTGTACACTTGTGGAAATGACAAAGTGAGCGCACAATCCCAGTGCGGGTCAGTATGGAAATTCAATGGATAGTGGTATTTGACACAAGTGTCGAATGCTTTGGTCTGTTCGTGAGTACGGCCGCTTTGTGGTTATGGTTTAATGCTAGTGTGCGGGACGAGTCTGACCCTATACTAAATTGGGTGTGGAGACACAGTGGCAAACTGTCTTTTAATGAGGTCGGTTTACATTATCGTGAAGATGATTTATTTAATTTTTTCACATCATAAAATAATATTCATTTATTGTCTTAAATTTCAATAGCACTGCTTCAGTTTTACTTGCGGCCGTTGGCTGTCGTTGACATACGCACAACTTTTGGCTGTTGATGACGTGAAGGACTTTTGAACGCAATCAAGTACGCTTGTACGCTCATTTGCACACACATTTCTATGCTTCAATGCATTTGTACAAATGCCTGAATATAGGAATTTGTATAAGGATATACATACATACAGTGTAACACCTGTATGGACATAAATACATAAATACATACATATGTATGTATGTATATGTAGACCCAAAAATTAACGATTTTAATACGCAAGTGTACAAACAAATATGTATGCGCATACTTACTTTTTGAATGAAATAACTACATAGTCTCCTTATTCTTATATAAATGCGAATACATATGTATGTATGTACGTACATATGTAGATACCCTGCTGGAAAAAGCATCATTTAATCGGAAAGTCCTACCAGTTCGTTGTGGTCTGTAATTATAACAGTTTGTTGGCTACTCAATTCCAATTTCACATTAGAAACTAATTGGAATTCAATTGGAATACGTTTAGTTTTCTAAATGTCCTTTCTGTAGAGTATGGCAGAGTTTTCGACATTGCTTTCAATATTTTTTTTATGTTTTACTTTAAAGAAATACATTTGAATACAATTTATTATCTTATCTCTACCTCTCCTCAATGTATGCTGGGCAAATATCGTCTATTGCGCCGAAAGCAGCAGTGCTGGCCAAAATACAGCTTTGTTTTGTAACAGTGTTATACTTAACTGTTATAAATTGTATCGCAAAAATATTGTTCCATAGAAATTATTAGTTAAAAATATTTTTTTATTTGACAAAAAGAGTTATTTCACAACATTAAATTTAACGTTGCTTACTAACTATGACCGCTGTGGTCAAATGGGTGCTATAACCCGATATGCTTAGTTCGAGGTTGGAATCTCAGGGCAAGCAAAATTTTAATCATAGAAAAAGTGGTTTTCTTAGAGCGGTCACCCCTCGGTAGGCAATGGCAAACCTCCGAGAGTATTTCTGCCATGAAAAAGCTGAAATACATCTGCCGTTCAGAGTCGGCACAAAACTGAAGGTGCCTCTATTTGTGGTAGATTATAAAGACTCGCACCACAAATGGTAGGAGAAGCTCGGCCAAATACTGAGCTATAGCAGTTTATTGACAATAAAAGTTATTTCTTAACCTTTATTTTTGTGCTGCTAAAAATGATGAATCACATCTGTACCTGAAACATTTGATTTATAATAACTTAAAGGTATTATCCTAACATGAATATTGTAGAATTTGGTATGATTTTTATTGATTGTTATGTTATAATTTAATTTTTCTTTTATAATTTAAACTATTATACTAAAAAAAGGCTTATTTCACTTATGTATATGAGAATTAAATAAAATTAAATTGAAGTTGAATTAATTACTATGGATTATCTTCATCTTTATAAAAGTTCAGACATTATTACTTTCATCCTCTTCTCCATTTACCTATTTATCCTTACTGAACTATAATCTTATATCTTATTCTTATTATCATCTTCAACTTTAACTGGGTATTTAGCTATATTTTCATCATGACAGTTTTATTTATCTTTATCGGTAAGTGTATGTTAATCTCTATATTAACTTTAGTCTTCATATGTTTCCCCATCATATTGGGAAATAACTATTTAGGTCAACTTAAACAAAATATTTCCCGGTATAACAGTTATCAGTAATCTTAAAAATATATGTCCGTTGAAATATAACAATTATTGGAAAAAAATCAAATAGCTATTATTTCATAAACGCTATGAAACCACTTTTTCGTTCATTCCGAAGTTCACACAACATTTTCTATTTGTAAACTACACATTTTTCATTCCAATGAATTAGTAGTATTTTAACTGTTTTGGACTGATGCAGGCCAGGGCAATTGATATCTCGTTGGAAAACTCAATAATAAAAATATATATACCTGTCTCTGACGTGCAAACAAGTTTGGGAAGTAAACAAGTTATTAGTTTTGTAAACTGGTATTATTCTAAGTAGTTCAGAAGTAGTTGATTTTCCTGCAGGGTGCGTACATACATTTATATACTTATATATACATAAATAGTATGTATATGTATGTACTGCTGTAGGTGTCCAATTCATATGCAAATTTGTGTACGAAGTTAGGCGTAAAATCGCATATGATTGTGTATGTATTGGTTACATCCGCACATTTCCATAAACTTATGTACATATGTACATATATGTATATCGAATATTATGTATGTATTTACGCAAGTGTGTATGCATGCATTGCTGCTGCGTTTGTGTGCGAGTGTTGTTAGCAACTTGTTTGAATCAGTTGCCGTAATGAAATGAATGCACTGCAGCAAAACAACTGCGAATGCGAATGTGAATGCGAAACCGGATGGCGTGTGCGAAATATAAAAAAGGAAAAAAAAATCAAAAAAAAAAAATCCAAAAACAAACTGAACTAAGGAGCACTGGAACTGAGAGTGGGGAGTGTGGGAACTTGCATGAATGTAAAAAGGTATGCAGTTGTGAGCGGGTAATCGCCGTAAATGCATGTACAGTGGTGGCAAAATGAGTTGCAAACAAAAACTTATTTATTTTTTAGTAGCAAATTAAATACGGGTTTTTCACTAACAAGAACTTTTTTAAAACAACTTTTAAATTTAAAAAAAGGCAAAAAATATTCAAATTTTTTTTGTTAAAATTTAAATTAAAATATTTTTTTATTGCTTTTAGTTTTTACGGTCTTAATAACGTTTTTGTGGAAAACATCAAAGAAAAATGTATACAAAATTTAATTTTCTCCACTGTTATTGCGGTCGAGAACAGTTTTTGGTCGCTGATTTTACTTGAAAAAAACAACGAAAACTGGCATCGAGCTTGACTGTATAACATTTTACTTTTATATAAATTGTATCCTTTCTTGTTCGATTAAAAATTACAAATATAAATTTTACCTTTATTAATTCTATTAAATTTAAACGCGAAAATTCGACTTACATATATTTTTCCGTTAAAAAATTCCAAAACGATACATTAGTTATTTTAATTGAAGTTTAATTAAAATATTAACTTTCAATTTATTCCGAAAAAAATAATAATGACCAACAATAAAGATCCTTTACAATTTAGTTGCAAATTATGTGGGCACAACTGTATGTATGTATGTATGTACATATGCATGTATACATGGCTGTATGTAAGCGTTTGTTTGTATATTTACACTGTGCCGAGATTTGGACTGCGCCGCAGTAGCGACAATTATGCATTGTATTTAGCATACTTTCAGGCGTTGAATCCACACATTTGCTCATGGCGCTGAGTTAAGCGGCGTTTTAGCGCCGCTTGCGCATCTACACACACACGTAGTAATTTTGATTTTTAAATCCGCCAATTTTTTTTTTTTTTTTTGCACATACTTTACACTTTTACAAAACATTTTTGAATGCACTTTCTTAAATTATTTGCTTCAATTTTAATTTATAACT
Source organism: Philophylla caesio (assembly GCA_963971545.1). NCBI lineage: Eukaryota > Metazoa > Arthropoda > Insecta > Diptera > Tephritidae > Philophylla > Philophylla caesio. Next base: position 38,114,840 of record OZ020604.1, read on the forward strand.
TTGGTTTGCAGAAGTTTGTTTTTTTTTTTTGTTTTCGGGTTTTCTTGTTTCTTGTGCTTCATATGCGGTTTATTTGCAATGCTCATCAAAGCTGGCTGTGATACTTCTCGTTTACTGAATATCTACAACAGCCCTTTTTGATGACATTGAAAGTGCCAACACACACACACACAAACACGCGCGTACTATGTCATTTTATACTTGTCAGTTCACTTGTCCATTGTTATTTGGCCCCATAGCACAATCACATATCCCAGATTATTCCTTGATTATTTGTGGATTTACTTAGTGGGCTGAAAGAAAAGAAAAAATAAAGTTGGCAAGTTAGTGAATAAATCATAAAAGTTGAGTAAATTATAAATTGAATTGAATTGAGTTGAAACTGGAAATATAATGCATTCACGCGAATTAACTTTACCTATGAAAGCTATCTTAAGGGTATGGAATTTTTCGCTACGAAATTTATTGTACATTTTGCAGCAAATAAGCAAAGTTTTGACGCAATCGTTCGAATTTTTGGCTCACTTTTGTACGCTATTGATATATCTGTGGCTTGAAAATCTTAAAAACTTAACAGGGAACGAAAACAAAATGTCTGAACGAAACTAAAAGTTTTGTACACAACAACGCTTAAAACCTAAACCCAAAAAGGAACAAAAATTTCGGGAGTGTTTTCACAAAAGCGAAAGGGAGAAGAGAACTTTAAGAACTTTAGTCTACTAGAATTTTAAAAGAACAAAACGCTGGGAAATATTTCTGAAAAAAAAAAATGCGAACAATACTTTCAGGAACATTTTAGAGAAAACAAAATATGAAAAAAAGTCTCCGCAACGGAAACAAAAGTCTCTGGAACGTTCTATCGAGGACCGAGTTAGACACAAATGCCTTTGAAATGAGACGAAGCCGAATAAAATTTTCTCGGAATTATGCGCGAGTAGCCAAAGTAAAAACTATTAGTGTAACCGTATGCGTAACTTTAAAAGTGCATTTTAGTCAAAAAATAGAAAAATTAATGTACCTCTGAACTTTTCAATTGAGGGGTATACATGTCTTATTGGATTTAGTCAAAACGCTGAAGATAGGTAACGAAAAAGTTAGCAATGCATACAATACTGATCTCATAATTTTTTGCTATTTGACGAATTAAAAGTGCCTTAAAAACAGAGATCCATAATAATTATTATTTCATAGTGGAGTTTTAAAAGGGTCATTACTAGTTGGTAATAGTCCGGGACAAGTTCGAAACCGTTCCGGGATTAGTTCGGGATTTTAACCAATTCACTCCCTTTTAATTTCAAGATCTTTTCTATAATTCGAATTTTCAATTTAGCACCGTCATAGTATTACGTCAAAAGCAATAAAAAACTAAGTTTGTGGAGTTTTGAACTCGTTTTGAAATAGTCCAGAAGTAATACCGAACTAGTCCCGTCCTTCAAGACTTAAAATTTTATTTCTCACTCTACTCTACTACTCGAAAAATTTATATCTTAATAATAATAAAGAAGGTAATTAAATTTAGATTTTTTTTATTAAGAAAACAGTTTTTTTCTCCGGTAGATGGCGCTTTGATTTTCATGTAAAGTTAAAAAATAACCAAAAATGTACGCAATAAAAATAAAAAAAAAATTAATAACATTTTTAACACAAAATAATAGTTAAGATTTCATATTCATTTTTGTATTTTTATAATTTTTTTTGTATTGTTAATGAATTTCGTACATTTTTAGTTATTTTTTAATTTTACATGAAAAAAAATTGTTCTCTTAATAAAAAAAATCCAAATTTCAGTACCTTTTCTAAACTGGCTCAAGCATTACAATCCGTTCCCCCATTCTGTTTTTTTAGAACTTTTTATAATAGTATTACATTAGAAGTGAAACTCCACGGTCCTTTGAAGCTTAAAAATCGATTTTCTCAAAATTCTGACGTGCTACAGCAAAACGCCGAGACACGTATTTCTTTATTTTAAGCCTATTTTCATATTCTGTTAACATTTCTCATGTGTACCAACCACTGTCGTACTGTGTAATGTATCAACGTAAACTTTCAAACTTATTCTGCATTTCCTGTGCTTTGAAAAGAAAATTTCTCAGCATAGTTTAAGGCGTTGTTAATACCACAAAAGTGATGTGACTATTTTTTGCGATTGGCATTCAAATAGGAATATATGTTAGTAGAGATGCGAAGGTTTTGTGATGAGAAAGATAAATGGGGTTTCTCGGTAGTCAGACTTTTAAAATTTAGCACATCTTATGGCCAGTTTTGCAGTGCTGGTTTAAACTCAGTTAAAATTTAAACTTAGTTTCCTTGCACTCACTTAAATTTGTTGCAACCAAAACGAAGTAGTCAGCAAAACAGCTGATAAACTCCGTTTAAATCTGACTGAAAAACTGCATACTGAGTTTAAACTTAGTTTAAACGACAAACAAAGTTCAACTTGTACTGAAAAACTGGCACTTAAAAATTTTAAATTATATTTATGCGGCATACTTTAAGGCGCAGCAATTTTTCAATTTTTCAATTTTTCAATTTTTCAATTTTTCAAACAAATCACCATTGCCTACTATTCGTTAGTTAATATTTAGTCATTACATGAGCAATAATTTAATACACTCAATACACACACTTATGTACATATGTACATAGTTGCATATGTAGAAATACAAGTTGCACATAAAAAGACACCAACACACTTTCGTAGCCTACATTCGGGCGTTAGAGAAAACGATAAACTCAAAGCATCATCATTTTTATTTGTATACACGCATTTATCTTCACTCATAGCCAACAGCTTCCCATAGTATGTACATTGATTGCGCTTTCAATCAGCACAATCAATAAAATTGAAGTATACAATCCATCAATTGCCCAACTCACCACTCAGCTGGTCGGCGCTGATTCCCGCTGATGCCACAGTCGCTGTCTTCGCAAAGGCGTGTCGCTCAAAAAACATCAATGCACAAAGCACTTCTATCATATATGTACATACATACATACATACATATGAGCATGTATACTTGTGTAGGTAGGTACTCGTTGCGCCTGCACTTTAAAAAACGAAAAAAAAAAAAAATAAAAACAAAAATGAAAACACACGCAACGGAGTTCCGCTGCATATTTTTAGGAAGCGTAGTCAAAATTCCGCTATCACCAATTGCCACAGTCGCCTTTATGCCATTCGCTTCACAATTCCGTGCACCTTAACCAATTTTGATTGCACTGTTTTGTTTTTTTGTTTTTTGATTTATGTGAATATCGTCAAAACGGCAAACATTTTCATAGTTTTTTTTTGTTCAATTTCCAATGTTTTGTTTGCTGCCTTTTAGGCGTTTGCATCTGATTCAAGTTCTTCTACATAATTTGTGTTCAACTAATGATGCTTCTTCTTCTAAAACGACCACCGCCCTCGACCGGCAGCGCAAAATGAAATACAAAAATTTTATAAATTACAATTGCAACAACAGTTAGAGCAACAGTAAAGGCCACACTGAAAACTAAGAGGAAACAGAATCAAGTGCGCTAGCGTGTGTGTTGGCTGAGAAGGCTATCAGCGCTAGTAGGGAAAATCGCGAGAGCACAGCAAATACAACAAATTCGTACACTGTAAACAATTTGTGTGCGCAAAGCGGGACATACATACACGTACATACATACATACATTTCTATAAGTTAAGAGAGAATTCATGTGTCGAAATCGTGTGTGTGTACGTATGCGACCATTTGTATGAGTACATCTGTACCCAAAAGTTAGCATACTCTTTGGCGCAAAAGCGAATAAATGCAATAAACCTCTGGTTACATGAACATCCACACAAAACCTACTTTTATATACTACATACATATGTATGCATGTGTGAGTAAAAAAATTTTTTTTTTAAATTTATAATTTTGTTAAAACAAAAATTTTGTTAGTTTTTAACCAGGCAAATTAGAAAATAGAAAATGGGTACGAATAAAGCATGAATTCTCGAGGACCAGAGTTTTCAGATAACATAAGTAGATACGTAAATTCCTATGTACATACATACACAAAAGAAGATAAAGAAAAGAAAAAAAATCCAACACATTGGTAACTTCCTCCTTTTTCGCATGAAAAATAAGGTCCGCGCGAAATTCAGCTCTGTTTTGTATGATTGAATTCACAATTTTGAATTCGCTTTCAATATTAATATGTAATTTATTATTGCTTTAACGATGTGAACTGTCAAAATTTCCGTGTGCTTATTTTTGCTTTTGGCATTTTGACAATCGACAGTCGCAAAAACAAATACGCTTAGGGCGAAAGAAAATGAAAAGCCATTGACGTCACTTATTGAATAAGCGTTCATACCTATGTATGTGTAATTTAAAAAAAAAAACAACTTCCAGAAAAGAAGAACACAAACTAAGATATATTTTATAAAATTTGAAATTTAATGAATTCTAGGGTTTCTTAATTTCTAGTCGTAAAAGAGTTCTGCGGATTTTTTGTAATTTCCACGGCTGCCCAACTTTTTTTTTATAAAGAAGTGTTGCATCTTTATGGCCAAAATTATAATAAAATTATGAAAAAATTACAAAAACATGTGCAACTCTTTATGAGGCAGCTGTAACTCTTCAAGCTTTTATTCTGTGGCAACTTTTAAGTTGCAAAAATAGAAAGATTATTCTTTTTTATAATTATAATGATAGTGATATTGAAAATGATAATGAAAATAACAATGTTAGTGATAATTACAAGGACAAGTGGAATGATAATTATAAAGATAATGAAAATGATAGTGAGTAGTTAAAAAAAATATATTGAAAAAGTTATATTTGTGAAATCCGTTTTAAATATTTTTTTTACAGTATTTACAGAATTTTAAATCTTTTTAATTTGCTTTGTAAATCTTGAAAATCCTAGAGACAATATTAAAAGCACCACAGAAACATAATAACAGGTCTCAATAAATTTTTTGTTGCTATTATTTCGTTATTAGATCAAAATCAACTTTTTTATAAATATAAGTCTTTTAACTTCGTCTTGTAATATATTTTAATGTTTTTTAGTTTTAAATATAAACTTAAGGGACAACATTAATTACTCTAATTTTTTTTTTAATTTTAAAATTCAACAAATATATTACATTTACATATGTCAATAAAACTATACTTCTTCTTTTGAAACGCTTAAAGCCATATTTTTTTTCATCCTTCAGATCGTAGTGACAAACTGAGTGGAATATTGGTGTGAGCCGAGAAAACATTGGATGTGTCTCCACCTAAAATGCAAAGCTCTTTCTTAATTTATTTGTTCTAAGTGTCAGACATCTGAAAGAGCATGGTTCAATTCTTTTCAATAGGTTGCCACCTTTTAAATGACTCAATATCAACTATTGTATATGCATTATGCACTATAAGAATGCGGATATCAATTTAAATGGCTGTAAAAAACTTTATTTCTTAACTTAGCTTGCGAAGGTTGCCACCTGTTTAAAGGTGGAAATTTACTTTGATCAAAGTTGGTCGATATTTGATATTTGTAGCACAATAAGGGTGTCTGATGAAAGCGGCATGAGTTTTAAAATATTTTTAAAAGTGTTGCCACATGTTTGAAAAGTCGAACTTGATTACAAAATGCACTAGTTAAATGAAATACCATAATGTGAATTAGAAGTAAAGAATTTTTTAAATCGCTTTTGTATAAACAATTCAATTACTTTTGATTTTTTTAGAGATATAATTGCCACCTGTTCTAAAAGTAAACCTAAATTTATTTAATGTATTTATTAAATTATTGCAAATATGGATATTAACGTTTTACTAAACTATATGTAGCAAGATTGCCACCATTTTCGAAATCCAAATACAAGCTGAACTAATTAAGTTGATATGTGCTTTAGATTATGTACGTCTGGTGATAAGGGTAAGAATAAGTATTAAAAAAGGTTAAGTGTGCATATTTGGATTTTTTTTACGTTTTGTGTAGAAGGTTGCCACTTGTTCAAAAAGTTAAATTCCATTCGTTATTAAGGTTGAACAAATTATTTCAAAATATTTATTAATCAAGTTCGATTTGCAAGGGCTTTTCTTCAAAACAATATATAGAAGAGTTGCCACACCCTTTCTAAGGGGTTACTTTTTTATATTCAGTAATACCCTGTTCCTATAAAGAAAAATGATCGATCGATCTAAAACTTTGCACACACTTATTTGGACTTAAGAGTTCTCCCTTAATATAGTTCAGCCCGATTATCGGGTGTTTTTACTAGACAAGTCTCTGACTTTGTAGAGCATATTCACATATATAAAATTAGATTTCGGTTAGGCGTTCAATGGAATTAAAAAACACTTTGAGCGAAAAAAATTCTCAACCAGTAGCATAAACTTTGTTGGACTGAAACTAAATGAACTAAATGAACTACAAAACTACATACACGAATATTTTCTAAAAGTTATGCTTCTAAAGTTGGAAATTATGGCGATAATTTCTTTTAGATTTTAATAACTAAACGAAGTTGGAAAAGTGGGCTTTTATGGTTTTTGTAAGAGATTTATTTGTATTTAAATAAAACAAAAAAATAATCAAACTTGATTAAGAGATTAACTTATTGTCAACAAAATCAATAAACCAAAATCATTACGTTTTTTATATATGTACATATGTACATATGTATGTATGTATATGCATGCAATTGATTAAATAATTTTTTTGATTTATTGGGTTCTTTAATTTTCAAAAAATATTCGACTACTAGAGTAAATTGGCATTTCTGATACAATTACAGAACGTAAAGAAATTAATTATTCAACAGAAAACTTGAGTTCCTTTATAGGATTTAAATTGAGTTTTTCTATATCAGTCGACAAAACATTTTGCAAGTTAGGAAATTTCAAAGTCTGAAGACCGAATGTAAAAAGTTTGTGATACTAAACACATACATGTATGTATGTATGTATATTTGTTTACATATATAACATACATACATACATACATATGGATTTAGGCATGCACATATACATACATATGTACATAGATATGCAAATTTGCCCCAAACATCCAGCCAACTAACAGCGCTGCCCTCCAGTCCCGCTATTGGACAGCTGCCGCAGCTGTGCGTGTGTCTATATGTAAGCACATACATATGTACATGCATATGTACATAAGTAGTACGTACTCATACATACATACATACATATGTATTTGAATTAGCGGTATACATATGCGCCTGCCAGTTTCCGTTCGTTCGTACGTTCGCGCCATACGTTTGACCTCCACCCAACCGAAACCATCGCCCCATTGCTGATTTATTACTTTAGTTGGTTCATTCGACGTTTTTCATTTATAAGTATTTATGTATGTACACATATATTTTTTTTTTTTTTTTTGTAATTTTCTTACAGCCTACTCGCGCCTATTCCCTTTCTCCATGCTCCACTTTCCGTTTGTTTTGGCGGCAGTGGCCACCACCCATATCAACTTCCATTCATTTTTCTGCTGCATTCGCATACTCGTACTATTTATTTAGAATGCTAACGCCACTACTTGTAAATATTACTGATAATTTTTTTTAGAAATGTGTATAACAGAAAACTGCAAGGGCGCAAACAAAAAACAATACTCGCAGAAGAAGTACGACGGAAAAAATAGCAAAGCGCAGAAGAAACACAAAACAAAAATAGTAGCCATAAACGGGAGGATGAATGACCCGTCTACCCTTCAAGTACTGCGTCGCACTTCCGCTCTTTGTTGTTGCTGCTTACAACAACTAATAGTAAGCAAAGGGCATCGGCAGCAGCAAACAGCAAACAGTTGGCAGTTAGCTTCTGTTCTTGCATCAACCTGACATGCCTGACTGTCTGCGCGATGCCATCGCCGTTAATATAGACCAACAACCCCGCAATGGTTCATGCAGCTCTTTGCCTACTCATTCGTGCGTTGCCAACCTCACCCACCATTTTTGTACTTTTTTTTTTAATATAATTTTCGCTGCTCTCTTTTATTTCACATATTACTTGCTAATCTCCCTATTGCTGCTCTTCATTGCTTGTGTCAATTTTATTTTATCTACACTATCGTCTTCTTCTTCTGGGGTACTTACATACATACATACATATCTACGCGCTACCCTTAAGAAATGGTGCTCACCGAAACGTTTAATGTGAGAGAGTACAAGTGCCACCTGTCAGTAAAAGTTGTACTCAGAGCTAGTTCGTAAGAGCATATATTGAACGATGTGGCCATTTGCTAAGTTTAAGCGTTTCATATAATACTTTATTGCAGCAAATTAAAAAAAAATGGAATTACTCGAAATATTCTTGAAGCAATTGCTGATCAAATGTGTTAGTCTTCTGAAGTCGAAGCATTTGGTCCGTTTCTTTAAATTTGTATGTACTCTATCGGAAAATAATCTTACTCTTTGTTAACCTTAAGAAATTGTGTAGTATCAATGAGCCATAGCATCAGCAGACATATATCCCAGTGAAGAGTATGTCAAAAAGCTGCTACTAAGTTTATATTCGACTTAATATATTTCTTAAAATTTTCTTCAACTTTGTAAAACTGGTTAGTTATCAAGTTGAAATCAAACATCATTTTCCAATACACAACTTACCTTGCAAATAGTTGAGACAGAGAGCGAGCAACCACTTTCAGCGGAGGTGGTAATCGCTAAAATGTAGAGTGAGAGAGTAAGACGTGAGTAAAGCGTCAGTTAGTCAAGACTTAACTTAACTTAACTTAACTTAAGAATTGGAGACGATTACTCAACATGTCAGCTGAATTTTTGATGATTAATTTTTGTTGCTTACTGTTCTTTGAATATCTCCGTTGACACAAAGTGAACAGTAGTAAATAAAAGCACTTGTATGATTATGTTTGAATCGTAAAAATATCAAGGAGAATTAAATTGTGTCGAATGTTTTTAAGTTTAGCACAAATGAACAAAATGTGCAAGAAGCAGTCACTTGGTCAAAGGAAAAGGTGGTGGCAAATCCACCCGATAAATAAAGACTTTTTGTTGTGCCAATTTACATCCCGGCAGAATTTTGCGTACAGTTCTTTATTGGAGGATATGATCAACTTTTCGTCGTTAATATTTATGTTTAAATGTTCTTTTTGTCTATAATTGTATTTTCAGCTATTTGACGGTTCGCCGCCTATGTTACCACATCAAATAAATTTGTTTTAAATGCAGTTTTTGCATACATTTATTTAAAAAAATGTTAAATGTCAAGATCTGGTAGGCCTGATTCTCTCACCGCTCTCACGGCTCTCAATTTACGTAAGTCCGAAACTTAAGAATCTTAAATCAACAGATTCTTAAGTTTCTTACGGTAAGTTAAGTGTTGACTAATCACTTGCACTGTTTTCCATATAACAGGTTGGCTTAAGTTAAGTTAAGTTAAGTCTTGACTAACTGACGCTTAAGTATTTCTTGCGCGCCAATTTTAATTGAGAAAGAGAGTAGTGTGATAAAGCCAACGACAGTAAAGAGCCCCGGTTGCGAGTATCTTTATTTGCATTGCCCGTCTAAGAGAGATGAGGTGGCATAGCACAGTAGATAACTTTTCTGCGATCGCTTAACTCCAAATTTATGTGACTATTTCAGAGTTAGCTCTATAAAAGGACTGGCAGGCCGACTGGCAGTATAGACAATCGCCACTTTGGTATGGTTGTAAGTAAAATATAATATAATTTTGGCGCTTACACTTTATAGCTCAGTGTTTGGCCGAGCTTATCCTACCATTTGTGATGAGCGTCTTTATATTCTACCACCAAATGGATGGACCTATAGTTTTGTGCCACCTCCGAACGGCAGGTGTATTTTATGAAAACTTTTTCATGGCAGAAATACCCTTGAAGGTTTGCCATTGCCTGCCGAGGGGTGACCGCTATTAAAAAAAAAACTTTTCTAAGATTAAGATTTTATTTGCCCTGACTGAGATTCAAACCTCGAACGCACCGCTACCAAATCGACCACATGGGAACTACAGGGTTGCATATGCAGGGAATAAAATGAGGCGTAATCTTTAGTGAAACGAAATAAAAAGATTAAATAATGAAGTGGATTGGAGCATATTGCGTGTGGATGCTATAAAACGCTGTGTGGTTAACTAACTCTTTGCCGTGAAACTTTTTGAACTTGATGCTGGAGCAGATAATTAGAGCCGCAGAACTGAATCGGTCAGGCATTATCTTTTATAAGAGTGTGCAACTGCTAGCATAGAGAGATAGGATAGAGAAGCGAGGCGTCTGGGTCTGGAGGTGAACGAGGGAAAGACAAAGTATCTCCTGTCATCAAAAAAACCATCAGCACATTCACACATGGACACTCACATCACTGTTGACAGTAACAAATTTGAAAAAGTAGAGAACTTTTCCTAGGTACAAGAATCAGTATTAACACCAATAACAACACTCTGCCTTGAAATTCAACGGATACTCTCTTGCCAATATACATATGCTACTTCGAACTCAGGAGGCCAATGTGTAGCAAAGTTCACTCTCGTCGAATAGCTTTTAATTTTCTGTATTCTTATCTTAATTTTCTCTTCAACAACTTAAAAATTCGATTCATGTTGGCACACTTTAATAACTGTGTTCTTATGATAACTCGGGGTGGCAACATTCATTCACAAACACACATTTGCATGCACTCTTGTGCTCTCTTATATTCTCTCATGCAGCACCTCCCTTTAATTGTATAATGTAGGTAGATATTTCTCTATTACTTTTTATACTTTGCATTGTTGTTGTCGTTGTTGTTGTTGTTAAACTTATTACTGTTGTGTTAATTTTGTTTACCGTCAAAGTGGCTGGGGGTTGTTTAGCACTACAGACAGTAACGGCGGCAAAAGTAACAAAGAAACAGAAGCATCAGAGTGCGAGAAAACCCAGAAGATATTTATGTAAGGACGGTCTTCTTAAAATAAGAAAAAAAATTGCTAAAAAGAAAGTATTTCAACTGCATGTGTGCCTGCTCTATTTAGGATTTATGTACGTAAATGCCACCCTGCATGAACTCAAGATGCTGAACTGGCGGCGCTATAGCATTGATCATAATATAAGTGTACGGATTTTCGAAGCGATTTTAAGTAAATAAACCCAGAAGATAATTTAAAAAAGCCTTCTTTAGTGAGGCCGTTCTATAAGGCTTTCCTAAGAAGGACTGAAAAAACTGGTGGCCAGCATGCTTCCTAAAAGGGCTTTTCAATTGGTCAAGGAACCGAATGCAGCTCTGCATGCAACACATTTCTTTTGATACCTCAAAACAGACAAATTTTCTGATATTTTATGATTAAAAAAGCAGTTTACAAAAACTGTCTTCTTTAAGCCATTCTAAAGGTAGCAAAAGTAGAAGACCTTTCAAAATAAATACATCCTCCAAATATCCTTCTGGAAGCCCTTCAAAGAGTAGCGAAAGTAGAGACCTTCAGAAAATGCCTCCTGAATTTTGAGAAGGCCTTTTGGAAGTGCTTTTAGCTTCTGATATTAACTAATGGGAAGCGACAGCCAAGCACACACAGTTTCAAAAGCGCAGGACAAAGGGAATGTAAGAGAGCAGGCCTCTCGAATCAAAATAAGCGCTTTAGTAATGACTTTTAGCTGCTACAATTATCTACTGGGTACATGCAGTGCCAGCGACAGCGGGTCTGGGTACATCTCAAATCACCCAGCATAAATTTGTTTGTACATTTGTATGTATGCCAGGCATTTGTGTAATTTTGCGCCTATTTTTTGTATCTCCCGACAGTATTTGCTGCTTCTACGCGCAAATAAGTATATTTTATTGATGTTAAGATACAACGCTGATTGACCGTTAAATAGCGCTGAGCTTTTATTCATTACTAGCTGTTGTAGTCTTGTTTTTTATTATTTTCTTGTTGCTTTAAACTTTGTCATCCTGCTTCCATTGCAAGGCAATAATCGTTTTTTAAAAAAAAAACCCGCTTTTTTAGAAATTTTTTTAAATGAGTTTGATTTACTTTGATGTTTGCGCTGCCGCTCCCTAAATATTCTTCCTTCTAGTCATACCACAAAATGCTGACAAACACACAAACACACACACACACACGCAAACGAGCGCGCGCGCGCGATTCAACTACACTTAACATTTAGCGCCTTCTTTCTGTATCCCTGGTCATATACTTACAAGACATTTGCGACATGCACACTTACATATGTACATACACACAAACATATACTAAATTTGTATGTAGCGTTGTCTGTGCGTGCATGTTGGCATCCAGGTTAGGACCAGCGCAGTCCTGCCAAGGCGTTGTGTCGTTTTATGCGCGTACTTTTAACAGCAGCTGCCAAGCGCTTATTCCCGTTGTATGGTGTGTGCGTGTATATACACACATACACACATACATATGTACATGCAACGCTGCCCTTTGAAATCCTGCAACTTTACCGCTTGCGTATCTTCAATTGGCGCTCCTTTTCCAAAATTTTGATTTGCTTGTAAAGTTCAAATAATATTTTCACTAATTTACAGTTTTTAGTATGTTTTGCGTACTGTTTGTCTTTCTTATTCCTTGATGCGTACGCTACAGCAACGCAGCGTTTCACTATTTCTCTACATTAAATTACAAAAAAATATTCGATTCGCCCGGCACCAGTTTTTTTTTTTCATTTGTATATACACATTTTTTTTCGCAGCCGCAAGCCGTACATCTTCGACTTCGCTTTTTTTAATTTCATCTCCAACATTTATGTTAATTATTTTTAATACTTTTACTCATTAAAGCATTTAAGTGTATTTTGAAGCACAATTTTTATTTTCTAAAATTCGTAACTTATTTATCAACCGGTTTTTTCACGACTGCTGCCAGTTCTTTGCCTTCTTCGCTGCTCTCCGCTCTCTGTGTGCGTGTGTGTTTCGTTGATTTTTTTCACTTAACTACTCGCTTCATATTCATTTTTTTTTGGACCAGGATTTCATCGTCGATTTCATTGCCGTTGCCTTGATCGTCGTTTCTCACCTTCGTGTCTTTTTTTAGTTGTATAGTTTTACTTTGTATACAAAATGATAGAAATATGAAAACGAAACGCGCAAAACCGAAATGCAGTGCCATCGACAGTCTGATAGGCAGTGAACTTGGCTATTTGGTGGTAAAAAATTTGCCCATACAATCATTCAATTGACCGCCAAATGCGCAAGTCCTGTTGGAGTGCCACTTTTGTGGTGAGTTTTCCTTGCTGTTATCCTGCTTTGCATCCTCTCATGCACACATACACTTGCACACATAGATACTACGCAAACACACCCTATTCGTTGTGCTCGCAGTGCGTGAGATTTTGTTGTTACAATCCGCTCATGCTCGTCAAGGTGTGTGTGTGTGTGTGTCTCGCTCTCGTCTCACTGGGTGTGGTGATGGTGGGGTTGGTGTAATTCTCGCTTAGTATTGCAACTTTCGTTAGGTTTCCACATGGTTGATGTCTTAGATAATGAAAGTTGAAAGTTGGATGTAATAACAGAGGGCGCTAGCACGCAATTGCTAAACGTATTTAAATTTTAGAACAATTACAGTGGACGCCCAGCTTACCGAACTTTCTGTAAAACGAAATTTTGGTGATACGTTATAACAAAAACTAAACTATAGAAATTTCACAAAACCGCTCATCTGAACATAGTAAATTTTTCGGCACAAGTTATAAATTAAATGGTCCGAAGCCAAGTTTCAAGCATTCAATCATTTAAATCTGTCGTTTGAGAAGCCATCTCCATATAGATCAGTTTGTAAAATTTATGCCGGAAATCAGTAATTTGGTATAATCTTGTGTCTGAAAATTTGAGACTATAAACTAGAGATTATTGTATTTCCATGCTTTTACGTTTTAATTGTTTTCGTTTGGCTAAATTTTTTGTGGCCTGCTGGTAACCTTTTAGGGACTCGACTGCGATGTTGGAGCTGAAGTTTACTCTGAGGAGCTTGCTATCGCTCCATCCGTGCGACAGTAAATTCTAAGTTGATGTTCTGGGAATTTGTGAATCCGGTCGGAAACTTAAGGATAACACTAATAAGAAGAATAGAGTTGTGACTATGCATTAGCTTGTGAAGGAATGTCAGGCGGAAGTCTGCTCAATGGCTTAGTCAATGGCAGTCAATGTAAATCTATCCTTCATTCGGGCGTCCTGCCATTGGTACACCAAAAATGATGAGAGTTTAGATGAATTGGGTAAGGCGGGAGCGTGTTTGTATTAGTCTGGAGCGGTGGTACCCTCTCAGAAGAATGCAAACCGAAATCAACCTTTATTTTATGGGACAGGTGAGACCAGACTATAGTAGATTGAATACAATGTATCTCTTGAGAATACCAAGTGCTGAGGTGTTTGGACTCGTGGCAATTATTTATTACCGGGCATTGATCGTTAATTGTCGAACTGCTGCTTGGATTGAAGGCCGGATGCGAGTGCCCGGGTTTTACTTTGCCACGATAAAAGGTCTCCGGAAAACATAGAACAGAGCAGCTTACAAATATTGTTGGTACTACGATTGTTCAGAAACAATGTAGAAGTGGAAGGTACACACTAAACACGATAAGTGTAATAAAATGGCGCTCATATGCTAATTGACTCCCGAACGGCACCTCGAAAAGTATACACAATAAAATCTTTGACGGATCTGCAGGCACGATGCTGGTAATAAAACCGGTTTTCACTATTTCTCTTTTTATCCAGCTTTGATAGTAGGTCAAGAGGCCTTAGGGTTCTTACTGAAACACTTTAAGATGCTCTCTAGATTCGCAATCAACTGCATAAGCAGATTCATTCATGGTTTGATGACTAAGATTCTATAAAGAAAGTTTATAAAAATGACGCTACTTTTAACCAAGTGAACATTTCACACATTAGAAAATCTACATACCCTCATACATTTTAGCACATCTACATATTGACACCTTTGGACAATTTATTTTTCTTTGTATTAAATTTAAAAATAAACGTTTAGTCTCTAACAAAAAATAATAAAGATCCATTTTTTAAATTTCATATTAACAATTTTATCAAAATGTGGAATTAGAATATTTTCTGTATTGCAAATTATAGCTCATTTAATTTTAGTAAGTGCCATTTTGTAGTAGCTACAAATTGCCGCATTTTTTACTGATGCAAACCCGGGTTTATTTGTTATATGGAAATAAATAATTGCGAAAGAGCCTCAGTAAAAAAAATGTCAAAAGCCTGTAGAAAAGCGTAGGCTTTAGAAACTTGCACTTTAAAACACTAAAATGGAATGAGCTACAAAACTTCATACTCACAAAAATTCGAAATTTTTTTTTTTTAATTTCAAAATTTTGTCGAAATTTTGTTAAATGATTTAACATTTTGTCTGAGGAACTTTAAGTGGTTTTTTAGAGAATGTAATTGAATAACAATTTTAAATAATTAGAAGCAAAATAAATTTCACAAATGTGCCAATATGTGGTATAATTTTTTGCGTTGTAGAAGTTTTCCGAATCTGGACTCTAAGCCATGTCAAGTATCTTTTAAAACCATCTCTACGAATTACTCATATGTTAAAGAATACTTTCTGAAAATTTGAGAGAATTGTTTCAAATACATTTCTCATAAATTTTCAATAACTTTTTAAATAAACTATTCGTATGAAATAAAAAAAAGGATTTTTGCATTTTTTTTATGAATTTTGCATTTTGTAAAAATTAACTTACATATGTAAGTATGATTGCTTTATTAAACAATTTCAGAATTAACAAATTTATGCAATTTCAGTAATACATGAAGAAAAAAATATATACATATAATAGTTGTACAATATTTTCAAAAAAATGAGTTCAACAGGTTAAATATTACATTAAATGAAAATTGTCATGCCTAAATGTATGTATGTATGTTTTTTTGTATCTATGCATGCAATTAAATATGTAGGTATGTATGTATGTATGTAAGAAAATTCAATAAATAAAGTTTGAAAATATATGAAGCCGCAGGCAATACTCCTCGAACTCAACACACGTGCCTTTAATAAAAATGTAAATTGATTTGACTTTCTCCAACGCGCAACGTTTTGAGAGCCACTTTTGCTTTTGAAACTGTACTTATTGCTAAGGAATTTTATTGAGTCAGATCAACTCTGTGTTGGATATTGTTAGCTGTCAAGTTAATTTGCAGCGGCTTAACTGTTCCTACGAATTGTTGTTGTATTTATAAATAATACAGAATTATACATTTTTTTAAATTAAATGTAAAACCCATGCGTGTGCGCTTGCCTTAAAACTTATGACAACTGCCGGTTTTAGTGTAAGCAAAATTTATTTATTTAACTTATGTTGTTATTTAGTTTTCGGTTAGCAACTTACAATTTATGTTTATATGTATGTATGTATATATGAAATTGTTTGTATGTATGTATATGCGTAATTTATGTGAATAAAAAAAATTTGAGATATACGAAATCCAAATTTCGTTTGCTTTTTTGCGAAAAATGGGAAATTTTCATTAAAAAATAGAATAGAAATTGGCTGCTTTGATATAAGAATAAACTACCATCTCACCATTCATTTATTTAAAAAAATTGTTAAATGTTCAGCAATATTTATGTTAAAAATTTTTTTTTTGTTATCAAAATATGAAACAACAAAAAAAAATTCATTTTGCCCCGTTTTTAATTTCAACGCCGCTTAGTAGCCATTTTTACGCTTTGCAATATACTTAAAAATTATAATAAATTAAATATAGTACATAGAAATAATTAAAAAAAATAATTGTTCTTTTTTTTTGAGGATTTTGTAGGCTTGTTTTGCTTTAGATTTTCTACAATTATTATATTAGATTCATTACATATTCAATTTCCCTCCATTTAGTATTAAACAATAAAAATATTTTAATAACTTGCAAAAGGGCAGTAAAATTGAGCTGGCAAGTTAAGCTGCAGCAGTTATTAATTATATATATGAATTTGTATACATATATTATAACTTTTAATTTTATTTTTATGTAGATCAGGTAAAATTATTTATGTATGTATGGTATATACATACATATGTATATTTTCAAATTCACAAACTGTATTATTTTTTTTTTTTAAATAAAGAAACATCTTTTGCTGTATTTTAATATAATATTTTGTTCTGTCAAATTTTTTATTGCGTAATATTTTTGAAAAATATCTAACAAATTTTTCGATGAATTAAAAAAAATCTCTAATTTCGTGAGCTTTAATTTCGCCAAACACTGTAATTAAAAAAAATGTATGCGCTGTTTGTTTTAACCTTAAACTTTAATTCAACTTCATTTCGTCGCTTTCCTCTACTTTATAACATTTGCGGTTGTTTTGCCTTTTAACCAACATCTTCATTTCTTCTTTATTCTACTTTTTATTTGTAACTTAAACTAATTAAGTTGTTTGTTGTTTTTTGTCTACTCCTATCTACAAATGTCTACGCACTAGATTAATGGAGCAAATACAATTATTTATGTATTTATATATGCATAAATGTAAAAATAAATAACTATAAATTAACAAAAATTATGAAAAATAAAACAAATGCACTTCAACATATCAACTAAGCAAACGGACAGACGCCATTTTTGTCTCTTCAAAACGCCTTTGAACTCAACTAAATATTTTTCACCCAATAAATTGTTGCTCAGCTCAAAAGCTTCTGCAAAACTTGCCAGTTGAGATTTTTTACTAATTACTCCGCATTCTCGGTTGACCTTCCCATTCCCCTTTCACACTCTTCCGATGTATTGTTCACATCGACGCGCTCACTTGTCAATCGCCCGCATTTTTTATCTCACTCAAGCCTCGACAATTCTCGCGTTCTCGCTCACGTTCATCATCTAATTTCTCCATTTTGAAAACTTTACTTTTCAAGCCGCATAAAATTTCAGCTGTCGCTATATTTTTAACGGTCTCGTTATCGGTAATGCCCGCTACCAATCCCAAGCCCCCCAAATGCGTATTACTCAAATCTAGTTCCGTGTGATTGTTGTTGTTGTCGCTTTTCGGATGCTCAAAATTGCGTTTGATCGCTTGTATGAGCGCGGCATTCTTATTCAAATTTGCCGTGTCCTTGCTGTTGTTGTTATTCGAATCGGTCTCCATTTCTTCGCTATTAAATTCATTGGGATATTTGCCATGTTCACGTTCGCGTGCGCGTTCCCGCTCATGTTCTCGTTCTCTTTCTAGGGTGCGCTCCCGCTCACGCTCACGTTCCCGTTCGCATTCATGTTGCCTTTCTCTTTCCAATGCACGTTCAAGTTCCCGTTCTCGTTCACGTTCGCGCTCTAATTCTTCCTCATCGGAAGTGCTCGTGCTGCTTCGGCCGCCAATACTGCAACCGCTACTGCTCGCACCACTGCTGAGTCCACTGCCGATGTTGTTTCCCATGTTGTAGCTCAAATCCGGTTGCTCCACCTTGATGTTTATCAACGGCACGAGCGGCGTGATGGCGCCGATGGTTGTCGTATCCTTTGCGTTCACATCTGCCTCTGCAGTGTTTTTCTGGCCATCCTTCGTCGCACTAATTGTAGGGTTATTTTGAGCGAGATTCAAGGCTTCCGTTGCTTCCTCTTCCATCGGCGTGGGCTCCTTATTAGCATTCGATTCCTTTGTATTATTCGTATTGGCATTGTTGTTGTTGTTGTTGTTCTTTGAAGTTGCAGTAATGTCGACAGTGGTCGCAGCCGCGGCTGCTGCTGCTGCGGCGGCGGCGGCGGCGGCGGCTGTGTCATTCTGATGCTTCTCCATGAGTCGTATCTTGTAGTTGTTGCTTCCGCTGTTGCCCACCGCGCTTACAGATATTGCTGACGACAGACCCAAAGACTCTGGCGCAGTTGGTATTGTCGCTTCCACGAGTGTGACTTCCGAATTGCTGTTCGTATCATGTTCGTTGCCATAGCATTCCATTTCCTTTCGACGCTTCTCGTTCAGTTCCTCATTGTAGTGCATCAGTATTTTTCGCTTGGCCAGGTATTTGTGCGGTTTCCTTGATGTGTCCAACATTTTCTTGCTATTTGCTTGCAAAATGGCAAAATTATCCGGTTTGCGAGTTACTGCGGTCGACTCTGGCAATGAATTACCCAAGTGATTATAGTTAGCAATGTTGCTATTATTATTGTTGTTGCGACTGAGATTCTTCATAAACGTTTCGGCAAAGCTGGCCTTAGACTTGATGTGTTCACGGAAGCTGGCATAGCCGGGCGAGGGTGGGAGTGAACTGCCTGTACCATTCATGCTGTGCTCAAGCGCGGTGTGGGCAGTTGACTGTGGTGGTTGTTGGGGTGACTGCAGTGGCTGCAATGGTGGTTGGCCGTAGGGATGCCCGGTTATGTTGACGCTGTGTGTGGCGCGATCGAAGTGACACTGGGTGCCAGAGCCAGTTGCTGTTGCCAAGGCGTCGCCATCGCTTGAAGATCCATTGTCCTTATCGTCATTCATGTTTTTCTAAAAAGAAAATTTACAATTAAAAATGATTCAAAGCAAGTTCTAATTTTTTGTAGACATGTGGTGAAATACAAAGTTCGTTACTGAAAGTCAAACACTCAACGCGGATTTAATAAAAACGAGCATGCTGCTACATATACTACACATGTATGATTTTAGGTAAGCAATGAGAGAAAACATGTTGCTAATTCTAATAAATTCATGTGAAAAAGTAAAAATAGGTGGACTGCAGATTAAAACCGATTTGAATACAGGAGATTAGTGCTGGTCTTAATAGGTACATGTTGGGGAATGTATAACCAATTTTTTGTAGATAAATAAATCTTAACAATTGATACTATTTCTGGCAACGCTCTGCTCTAAAAAATATTACTTAGCTTCATTTATTGAAGTGAAATTGTTAGAGGTGGTAAATTGAAAAATCAACATGGCGAACATGGCGGAAATCGTACCGATGGGAATGGTGTTTACGGAAATGTTTGGGGACTGTCACATGTACTTGTGTTGCTCATTATACTGGAACTTACCACAGCAAAACCCACCACATCTAAACTCTTCATACCTTAGCTCACCTCACCTAAGACCACTAAGCCTAAACCCAAAATATCTGAATTCACCACACCCAAACTCACCACATATAAACTCACCATACCTAATTTCAATACATTTAAATTCACTACGCCTAAAGTCACCAACCTAAATTAACCACATGGAAAATGATTACATATAAACTCACCTCACTTAAAATCTAAACTTACCCCACTTAAACTCATTGAATCTAAACTCACCATATATATAATCTCTACAATTATACTGACCATATTTAAACTCACAAAAAAAAAGCATATTTCACAAAGAAATGTAAGTTCCGTAACGTTCCGGGTTATTTCGCCATACAAGAATGAATTGGGAATTGTTGATAGTAATAAGGTTCTAGTGCTACCTATTTGCACTTCACAAGAATTAGTTTTGTGTGGTACATACATCTTAATTCATGACACTTAAACTAAACACACCTGTACTCATCTTACCTAAGCACCACCTGGATTCAACACATCTCACTTCATCTGATTTTTTCTCACCTCATTACATCATTTCGAAGCAAGTAATAATTTAAATTGATTTCTAAAATTGTTATTTGACCAAGTTATGATTAAAGTTATTTATCAGAAATAAATCCGATGCGACATCAAATGCTGTTATTCGGGCCCAGAACAGCAGAGCGAAACAGAACCTCCAGGAAATGATGTTTTCATAGTAAAATATAGCTAAGATTCATATAAAGAAAGCTATTGACTCTTTAGAGTTAAGTTTAAAAATTTGAAACAAAATCAAAATTGAGACCGGAAAAATATATAAGTATTTTCATCTGAGTTTTTAAAGGATTATGTAAAATGTTAAGATTAGATTCTCTGAAATTTTAAAAGTAGTTCTCAGTTTGGCCGAAATTTAAATTGCTATATGCTTTTTTATACATACGTATACATAGATATAAATTATACTTAAGTTGTAAATTTTATTAGTTAACTGAAGCTATAATATTTGAAAGAAGCCGAACAATGAAGGCTAACCTAACCGTCGTTATTAAATAAAGTAGATCTAGAAAAGTTAGTTTTAATCTAAACTTACCTCCGTGTGTAGTCCTTTGATCTTCATTGCTTCAGCTACTTTTAGAAAAACTGGTAGGTCTTCATATTTAACATTGACCTGTAAGAGCATTTGTAAAATTTAGATGAATTTATAGAACTAAAAGAAGAGGATATGCAACTTAAAATCCTTGTCACAAAAAATTAAATAAAATGAACTTTTAAAATAACTCACCTGACCACTGTACATGAAATCCAATAAACCAGCCATGTGTGGTGCTTCCACATCGGCCATTAAAAGTATAGGATGACTTGAAGGATTCTCAAGAAATATTTGTTGAAAATATGGACTGCAAACGGATAATACCTGAGAAGAAGAGGGAGGAAATTGTATAAGAAAAAAAATATATTTAAGATTAGAAATATCAAACAGTCCAAATGTGTCGTGAAGAATAGAATTTAGGTTTAAAGAATAAACATAGAATTTGTAATAATTAGAAAAGGAGTTTGAGAGAGATTTTCAAACCGAGCTTGGTGACAGTTACTCATTCTAATTGAAAATAACAACAGTTTTTTCATTGAAAACTCTACATATAATATGCTGCTTTCGCATTGCCGAGGTGCTGGGCCCGATCACTGATCGAGCGTAGAAAAAAAGTAGTGTGAAGTAAATTCCGAAATGACAGATATTACTTCCCGCGCTTAAATTATTGTTGGTTTACAAATAAAATCTTCCAATGAAAACTGATCTCAAACTCAATTACCACATCTTTTATAAAAAACTCTTCAAAACAATATTTAAAAAAATATACAAAGACAAATATTTAGGAAAGACTTTTTAAACGCGGTTGAGTAAGGGATTGGTAATCTCGGGGACACAATATAATTGTATTCGCTGTTGGGCAGAGTAGTTAGCTTTGCCCGGCATTTAGAGCATTGCGTAAGCGATATTAGGTGTTGAGTTAAATTCGGTTAAAAGAAGAGAGAGGCACAGTGAGAAACACTAGATTAAAAAGGCTAAGATTAAACATTTAACGTTTCGAGACTGATTCGGGATAATTTTGACACAATTTCAGGATTAGTTCACGGACTAGTTTTCTCTGGACTAGCTCGAAACCGTTTCAGGATCTATTCGGAACTATCTCAGGGTTATTTTGTAAATATAATAATAATAAAATTTTTGGCGCTTACACTATATAACTCAATGTTTGGCCGAGCTTCTCCTTTCATTTGTGGTGTGCGTCTTTATATTATACCACAAATAGAGGGACCCACAGTTTTGTGCCGACTCCGAACGGTAGATGTATTTAATGAGAAGATTTTTCATGGCAGAAATACCCTCGAAGGTTTGCCATTGCCTGCCGAGCGGTGACCGCTATTGGAAACAACTTTTTCTATCATTAAGATTTTGCTTGCCCTGACTGAGATTCGAAATTCGAACTCATCAAGTTATAGCACGCACCGTGTTTTCGAATATATCAGGAAAATTTTGTTAGTCGACTGGTTCAAGATCATTTCGGGACTACTTCAACAGTAGTCCGCGTTTATTTCTTGACCTTTTGGAAAATATCATAAAGGATTTGTTCGGGATTATAACGGTACAGTTTCGGGAGCCATTCTTAAGGACTACTTAGTGATTCTTTTGGGTTAATTTTAGGACTATTAGTTAAAATTTTGGCACTTTTGTGGAGTAGTTTTGGGCCCTTACTGCACTAATTTGGTCTCGTTTCTGGACAAGTTTGGGATCATTTCAGGATTAGTTCGGAATAATTAGGGGACTGTTTCGGAATTTAATAAATTTGGAAAATTTTGCTTGTATCGACTATATGTTGTTCATGTTTTTTTCAGGAACATTTCATGAGTAGTTTGGGACTATTTTGAAATCATTTCGGAACAAATTCACGACTTTTGCCAAATAACTTCGAGGCAATTTTTTCGTCTAGTATGGAAACATTTTGAGTTTGCTCGAAAGAAATTTCGCAATTGGTCCTGAAATAATCTTGAACTTTATGAAGTGGTCCTAAGAAAGTCGCTATAGAAATTATCGAAGTTAAACTTTAGCATAATTTCGAAAATAAAAACTCACAAAACGTAATTCATATTTCTATAAACAATAATTCACAGGACCTTCGTGTTTACACTTAGAGGTCTCTCAATTTCATCAATTTCATTGACATGCTTACGAGTTTGTGTGCTTTGAATATCTTTCCGCCGGCGGCGATCGTCACATCCACCATCTTTTCGTCCTTCTGCAGCGAGTGGAAGCCGCGACACATATTGCCATGGAAATTATTCCACGACAGCAGGTACTGATCGATGGTGTTGGGGTCGGTGTAGGCTTGCTGTGGCTGTTGTGGATGATGTGGGTTGTGCTGTTGTTGCTGTTGCTGCAACTGCAATTGTTGTTGAGTTGCCTGATGTTGAGCTGTTTGTATGTGTATCTGCTGGGCAGTGGTGGGCGGTGTTGGCGGCGGTGGCAATGCAATGGGCGGCGACAATTGCTGTGGCTGCTGTGGCTGCTGCTGCTGCTGCTGCTGCTGTTGTTGATGTTGTTGCTGTTGTTGTTGCAATTGTTGTTGACGTTGCTGTTGTTGATGAAGGAGGTGGTGGTGCTGCTGCTGCTGTTGGTGCTGGTGTTGCTGTTGCTGTTGTTGTTGATGTTGGTGCAGCAAATGTTGATGCTGCTGCTGCAATGCATGTTGCAGACCCGGCGGCGGTGTCGGCTGCTGCGGCAGGCGATGTACTGGATGCGGCGATGGTGGCGGCGGTAATTGCTGTTGCCCAGCCGCAGCAGCATGTAGATAGCGTTGCTGCTGTTGTTGCGCTTGCTGTTCACGCTCACGCTCACGCTCACGTTCGCGTTCGCGCTGTGCCTGCTGTTGTGCCTGCTGCTGGGCCTGTTGCTGTTGCTGGCGCGCATGCTGCTTGATCTTGAGTAGATTCTCCTGCTGCTCCTGCTCGTGTTGGCGCATTAGCTCGTCCTTGATTTTGTACTGTTGCATGCTCAGATCGTCGACGCTTTTAGAGAGTTTAAGCGTGTCGTTGCTGTTGAATTTGCTATTCTGCAACATCGGCTTGATGTCGTATTTGTAATCGCCAATGCTGCCGCCACCCAGTGCATACTTCTTCTCGGCGCGCTCCTTCTGGCGGCGTATCAGCTCGTCAATGTCCATGTAAGCGCCCGATGTGGCCGCCTCAATGGCGGACACGATAATGGGATCATCTTCGAAGACGCTGTCGTCGATGGTTTCGCGTAGCGTCTTAGTGGAGGAGAAGAGACGCAGCGAAGGATCGTTCACCTGGTCGCTGAAGTAGACATCCATGAGTGTGAAGAAAGGCCATTCGCGCCGTTTCGGCTCCTCGGACATCTTGATGGCCTGCACGAAATGGCGTTTGCGACATAGAGAAGAGAGATCGGGTGGTTGGTTTTTAAGTGTTGTGGATGATGTTTGTGTGTATGTAAGCGTTTGATGAAACAAATTGTTGTACATAAGCATTAGTCTGGATGATCGAGTTCAGTCAACTGCTAATTGGAGCTAGTACTCACCTTGTATTCCTGCAATAGATTGTTCCATTTTTTGATGATCTTCGAAAGCGGCAGCGGCACGTTCAATTTGCGCTCGACAACCCTACAAATAGTTGGGTTAGGAATAAAGATGGTGGGGAATGTGAATTTATGGAGTCATTGGAGCAGATCACGAGGTGGACAAAACATGCGGATGGAAGAGAGAGTCGGAGAGAGAGCGAGAGAGAGAGAGAGAGATAAAGAAAGAATGAGTGTAGGATGGATATAATTCGGCTTGAATGCGTTTACAAAAAATATATATATTTAAAAGCTAATTATCGTGGTGGAAATTGTGAGACAAAATATATTTTATAAGTGATTTTCATAAATGATATTTAACATATGATAACATTTAACGGCTACCCACTATTTGCCTAAGCTTCGAAGAAAATTATTACTACTCGAAAACGTCTCAAACATGTATTTTCTTTCAATTAATTTCCTTAATTATTCGCCAACAAGTAATATTTTTAGTTTAAATACCAAAATAATGTAAAATGTGAAAACCAAAATTTTCATCGCAGACATATTTATTTTGCCTTGATTACCTAATAATTTTAATTTTGCAGCGGTTTGTTTCAAAAGCAAGATTATCTTTAATTTTTTGCCACAATAGACACATAAATTCTACTTTTATAAAATTTGGTACTTTTCTAACTTTTTAAAACTAATTAATTTTTTTAAAGAAAATTTAATACTATTAAATTTTTGTTTTAATAAAACTTAAAAAAACAAAATTTTCTTAACTGAAAAATCGCAAATAAAAATAATAT
Organism: Philophylla caesio; assembly: GCA_963971545.1. Lineage (NCBI taxonomy): Eukaryota > Metazoa > Arthropoda > Insecta > Diptera > Tephritidae > Philophylla > Philophylla caesio. The sequence goes on from OZ020604.1 coordinate 38,140,147, forward strand.
TAATATTATAAAATAATATTAATATTATTTTTAATAGTTATTAAAAAATTGAGTTTATTAGTTTTCGTATTTTAGAACTCACAAATTAAAATTTATAGAGAATTAAAAAAATTTCCAAAAAAAAAACGGTTCTTAATAATAAATATTATCATTCTTTTATTAGCTAATAAACTAACAAACTTATAATTTTAATATATGTATGAATGTTTTATAAAAATGAAATTAAATTTTTAGACAAAATTTTTGTAAGCACTCGTAAAATCTTAATATTTATTTATAAAAAAAATTAGATTTAAGTTAATAGTTAATTTGCAACCGTAAAAAAAAAACCTTTTTTTAAACTTTGCAATATCTGCATATCTGAATCAAAAACAAATATTTAAATTTCTTCAAAAAAGTTATTTGTGCCATTAAAATCTCGACTATTTGGATTCAATTTTCTACATAGTATTATTTTCAAATCATTAAATTTCAAATTTCAAACTTTCAAATTAGAAATCTCCCCTCGATACCCATAATGAAATACCGTTTCAATTATCTTATTACCTAAAATCAAGATAAATTAAAAATTGTAACAAGTTGGCAACCCTACTACATCTACATTGTTTGGAAATAACTAATTTTCGAAGCCATTGCATGTAGTGCTCATATTTTAATTATTCATAGAGGTTTTAAAAAATATTTTAATAAAATTTTAAACAGGTGGCAACCTTTTTTTGCAAATCTAGATACCAAGTATTTTGATTTGGCAATGTGGTCCAAAAATGGATGCTTTATAAAGAAAGATTTTAATATTTACAATTTATTAAACAAATAATTATAAAAAAAACTCTAAGAGTATCCAGTTATTAAAGATTTTGGGTTACATTGTAAAACATTTTTTAAATAACAATAATTCTAAAAAAAGGCAAATTTAGTTTTTAAATCAATTATGAATTAATAGCCATTAGAGAAGTGAATATTTTTTATTGTATTTCTTTTAGCGGTTGATTTTTTTTTTATTTCATTAAGCATTTTTTCTGAATGTCATGCACTTTCTGTGTTTGAGTTTTTACTTACGCCCATGCATATTTCGAAGCATTACGCTTGCCTGTAAATAACGGCGAAAGTTCCGCACGTAATCTGATTAATGTTTTGACTTTTTCTGCTTCCCCTAAAACGAAAACAAAGTAAAAGTCAGCAATTAGTAAATAATAATGAAAAAAAAAACAAAAGTAATATAACAAGTGAAGTTGCATAAATATAGAAATACAAAGAAAAATCTGAATAAAGCGGTACATTTTAAGAGGCTAAGTAAATTTTGAGGTAGTTATGCAGTTATTTATTTTTAATTGACCACTTCAGTCTTAAATTTGAATATACATATTGAAGTATGAGCTTATGGGCATTAAATAAATCGTGCACCTCAATATTCACGTACTCAGGACTTATTTGTTGACATACAGCTGTATGTAGTATCTACATATATAGTAACTATCTTTCACTTGTACACACTTTTATTCGGAATATTTTCTATTTGAGAACAATTTGGTTCGAGGTTTAGTAAAAAGTAAAACATAAACCGCTGCTGAATGTTACAGAACCTTGCAGCCATATTGAGAGGTGAAGAAGTGCGTAGAGATAAGAAAATTGTAGTAAGTGTTGAGCTGAGTTGAGTTTGGTTGGTGGTTACTTAACTTGTGTGCTAATAAAGGTGTGTTGAGTTCAGGTGTGGTGAGTTTATGTGTGCTAAGTTTAGCTGTGATGAATCTAGTTAAGGTGAATTTGCTTGTGGGGAGTTCAGGATAGGAAAGTTTTGCTTTGGTGATTACAGTGTGGCGCATTCAATTAAATTGAGCTTAGATATGAGAAAAAATAATGTGTGTTAAGTTCAGATGTGGTGAGTTAAATCGGTGTAAGTTTGGGTGTGACTAATATAGATGTAGTGGTTAAGTTGGCGTATGAAGTTAGAAACCCGAAGTAGATGTGAATTGGTTCCGAGTGGATGCCGTTTTAATCTTAAACACGTGCTAAATTGATACGAAACTTGTTACGAACGGATCGCGAACTATTCCTAAATTGTGCCGAACGAATCCGGGACAGGTACCATATAAATTCCGGACTGATGCGATAGACACTGCGAACACCCGCAGAAAAATTTGAACACGATCGAACGCCACACTCGGTAAGCAAATGTTTGTTCGAGTCGCACACCCGAGAGCTGCTTTAAGTGCACTCGAGTGTGTTCGATCACCCTCGCTAAAAATCGAGTACAAGCGAGTGCCACACTCAAAAACTACGTGCGCGACCGGGTTGCGCATTAAAACACCCGCAGCTAAACCGAAAATCTATGCAGAGATACATAAATATACAAACAGATGTAGGCGACTTAATGTCGCATTTTGTCTGAGCAAAAGTGTACAATGGTGAGATGTAAGTTCGGTATATAGTACACTAAAACGAACGATAGTATTTAAATAAAGAATTTTTACCATATGTACTAACATATAGCGTTGAAAATGATAATATTTATATAAGCGTAAGCGATCTTGATAGAAAATCCAATTATTAGTTGCAAATATTTTCCCAATGCACAATGAAAACACAGACTTTTTCAATTTCGGTTTTTATTCATAAATATATTACACTTTGTATAAACAAAATATTTCAATTTAACTATTTACATAAAAAACTTTTAAAAAAGCATTTAATGCTGTTTATCACTATTAAACATGTATGTATCTTAATAAATAAAATAAAAAAATTAAAACAAAAAGAAACTTATTTCACACATAGCACCGACAGTCAAACACCTACAAATCAAACTGTTGCTGCTGTGACGATCGCACACTACACTAAGGCAAACAAGAAAATTTTGTGTACACTCGAGTTGAAACTCGAACACTCAAGTACATTGTCCTGCAAGGCACCCGAACCCAATACAGTGCGTATGAAGAGCACTCGAGTGTTGTGACCAACATGTTTGTCTTTACCTCATTCGCTAACGAACAATACTTCTGCTCGATTAAAGGAATTGATGCAAAACGGGTTTGGGTAGATGCTCGAGTATACACGAAAATTTTGTATCCGTTGCAACTCTCTGATGTGTACCAACACAACAACATAAAAAAATTCATAATCGAATGTACGTCACCCTCGAAATTTGAGAAGTCACCTTACTTTTTGAACACACCTCGTAGACTATGTTAGTGGCCTTTGGCTTCCGATCCTATTTATCTCCTCGTAAAAAAAAAAAAGAAAAAGGAATTTTGTATTTCGAGAGGCTGTAAGGGGTTGAAAGACAGTGGCCAAAACTGATCTGTAAAACTTCCGAGAAAAATAAATATGTTTTTAAAAAATAAATTAAGCAATTAATTTTGTTTTAATTTTTTTCAATAAAATTAAAGTTTACACTTAAACCTTTGTTTAAATAAAAATTATAAAAATTTTAAGGGTTTTAAGAAATTTTGTTTTTAAAGATTATAAATTTTATATAAAAATGGGTTCAAGAATAAACAGTAATTTAATTGAAAAAAAATTAAAAATTTGTGTAGTTCCTTAATTAGTTTTTTCAAATACAGTTTAATATTTTACCCAAGTTTCAATCTTTATATAATGTTTTAAAGGTTTTTTTTCATTTTTATAAATTGTATATAAAGCTTCAAATTTTGTTTAAGGAATAAACTTAAATTTAATTGAAATATATAATGCATTTTAAGGTTTTTTTTTCATTTTTATAAATTTTATTGAAAAAATATAAAAAACTTTAAGTTGTTATAAATTTTATATTAAGTTTGAAACTTGGGTTAAAAAATAAACTGTAATTTGATTGAGAAAAACTTGAAGAAAATAAAAAAAGTTTTTAAATTTTAGTTTTTAATCCAAGTTTTAAGCTTTATATTCAATTTATAATAATTTAAAAAAAAAGAAGTTAAAAAAACTTATAATTATTAAAAATTGTATATAATATTTGAATCTAAGGATAATGAATAAATTGCAATTTAATTGCGAAAAAAATTTTAAGTAATTTTTTTTTTCAAATTAAAGTACTGTTTATTCTTTAACTGACGTATCAAACTTGTTATAAAATCTATAGAAGTTTGAAACAGTTATTTAATTAAACCAAATTTTAAGTAATTTCCCAAATTTTGAGTAATTTTTTATTATATAGATTTTAGTTTATTCTTAAACTGAAACTTTATATAAATTTATTTGAAACTTGGACTAATAAATGAACTGTAATATAATTAAAAAAAAAATATTTAAAGAAAATAAATTACCTTTTTAAATTATTTCACATTTTATATAATGTTTGAAACTTTTTTATATAATTTTTTTATATAATGTTTGAAACTTTAATTCTCCGAGCTCCCGGGTTCAAAGCCTGAGAGAAGTGGTTATGAAAATTAAATTTAAAAAATAATTTAATTTAATAATCAAAAAGAAGTCTGATGAGGAAATGTGGTGATTTCCGAAATAGTACTATCACTTCAACCATTAAAAACTGTTGTTGTTTTTTCACAAACAAATCTTCCATAAACTGGCCTTGAGCTCAATAAAATTATAAAATATTGAAAATTTTTTAAGAAAAATAATTTGCTTAAAATTTGTTAAAATTCGAATTTTTTATGTCTATATTTTAACACATGTTTCAAATTTAAAATTATGCAAATTTTTTAGAAGGGTAAAATCCTTGGTCAAAGTATAAACTATAATTTAATTTAAAAAAAAATTTAATTAACAAGGTTTTTTTAATTATTTAAACTATTAAATATATTATTTTAAGTAAACTGAAATAATTTGAAAGTATGAAGAACTGTTAAAGAAAAACTGTTTTTAAGAATTCAATTGTATATTAAAAAAAAGTTTGAAACTTGTAAATAACGGTTTTGGGTTAAAAAAAAACAATAAATAAATGAAATTAATTAAAGAAAAATAAATTGCTAAACATTTTGTCACTACGTTTAATATAAACATAACCGCACAGATATGCCTATCAATGTATCGTTGCGTACTGCTACATACATACGTATATATAATTCCTTATATACGAGTAGTATAAATCGTCTTAATTATCATGCCACGTGCAAGTCCCGTTGACCACTCTTTTGTCCACACTCGTTTTGGCTTGAACTTAAAAGTCGACACGAGTTGCTGCCTGAATTGGTCTGTGTAATGTAAGTAATTACCGAAAACTATTCAACGTCGAAGAATTCATTAGCAGATTTCACTTTCGCTCATGACGTTGGAAATTTTTCTGTAGGTACAAGTATGTTTATGAGATGTAATTAAGCGTGTTGTTGTAGATATTTGTTGGTGTATGAGTGAGTAATTTGTTAGCTTCTTGCTCGCTTGCTGCTCGGTGCTTTCTTAGCTGTTTGCTCGTTAGCTTTGCGCGCTGCCTTTCTTCAAGCCATACAAGTTTGTATGTACTTCTTTTACAAACTTTTTGATTTTTTTTTTGATTTTGAATAAGTTCACAAATATGGTGTGTGGTGAGTGTGTGTGTGCTTTAAAGTATGTATGAGTGTACGCATACATGCAAGGGGTGAAGTGTTTTGTGACGACTATTGTGTGGAGTTTTTGATTTTCTTTTATGATTTTGCTGTCACAGAAATTTAAGCTTCAATTCACACATACCAGCATACATATATACCATATACATACATATATATATCGGTATAAATTTATCTACGTATGTATGTAATGCAACGCTATGTAATTCATATATATCTATACTTATGTACGAACACATTTGAGTTCCATAATCAAGTGCAAGCTGGCGTTTGTGTGTGTGTTAAGTTAACAGTAGAAGCTAATATTTTGACTCTTTCGCACTGGCAAGAAATTTCGAATTACAAATTGAATTGGTTTCGCAATACCGGATCTTAACGAAAGCACAAAGCAAATTAAGTTTATTTGAAAAACTGTTAGCAAACAAACTACAAGCGAAGAAATTCAAATAAATTACAACTAAATAGTTGAATTAAAATTTAAGAAAGCACATACTTAAACAGGCACATAAGAAAACTAAGAAAAGGAACAGGCTAGTTCAAAGTATAAAATAACAGTTAATTGGTAGTAGCTACATATGTTTGTGTGTATAAAAAAATAATAGCAGACAAGTGTATACGTAAGCGCTGATGGTTGATAGCAGCTAGACAAGTAGAGAATGCTAAAATGATAGAAAGCGTCAAGTGAGCTAGCGAATGAAATTGCACTGAAGTGAACTGCAATTAAAAAACGAACTGCGTTAAAAGTTGCTGAGCTGTGTTGTGCTGAGTTGAGCTGCGTTGGTGGCTATTTTAACTGACTTTTAAAGTAATATTATATTTTGTTGCACGAAGTGCGATTCTTATTTAACATATTTTTTTTTTAATTTTTGCCTCATTTCACACTTCTAACTATTACATTTGAATACCTTAAAACACATTGAGTATGCTTTCGAGTTATTTAAATAAAAAAAATTTTTAGAAAGGTATTTAAACAAAAAAAAAAATTTTATTAGGAAAAAACTTAAATAACTTTTAACGGGGCTTAAGATTGCTGTTGATTATGAAATTGTTTTTAATTGAAAGAAAATCTGTGACCCTCGAGAGCTAGTCGAGAGAAGTTAAGTATTCGGATAAGGATTTTTTTTAAGGAATTTGGCTAATGAAATATGATAATTGATATTCTCGTTTCCATGTGTAAAAAATCAATTTCATACTTCGAGCTCTGACGTTTTCGATTCTCCTCTTGGCTCATTGCTTTTTTTGATCCTTCCGAATTTATAATAAGAGAACAATGCGAGCAAAGAAAAGTCACACCAAACAGAAAACACAAAAATTAATTAATAAAAATTGCTAAGCACAATTTGGTGGTTGCAATGTAAAGGTTTGCTTACATTTTGAGATAATCTTTTGCAAACAACTGATACTGTCGACTTTTCTTAAAACCAAAGTAATTGTCATCAATTTTAGTCTGGTGCTTTTTGGTCAAAATTTACACGCAGGACATCCCGTTATTCACATCACGAACGTTGCCACCTTTGATTTTAACAATTATAATCATTTAACATTACATCACATCATATAATCACATTACATCATATGTTCACATCACATCATATCTTCACATCACATAATATCATAAGGTAACATTACATAAACACATCACATCGTACCTAGTCAAGTCACAAGAATACATCACCCTACATTATTACATCACGTCACATTATCACATTACAATGTATGAATACATCACGTCACATCATTACATAATTTGTTGACAGCACATCGCAGCATATTATCAGGCCACGTCACCTCAAATTATATCATCACATAACATCAGATAATATCGCCACATAAGCACATTACATCATACACCATCTCATTACAAGAACACATCAAATCATATCATCACATCACAATACATAAACACATCACGTCACATCATTACATCATAATAATCACATCACTTCACATAAATACAACACATCACATAAGTACATCACATCAAATCATATTATATTTCAACGCACCACTTCGTTCAACACATCACCATAACAGATCACACCACTTTCTGTTCATTGAATAAGATCAAATAAAACACATAGAGTATGTATGTTGGAGTAATTCTGACTTTAAATTATTTTCCAGGTGGCAAAAATATGTGTAATTCTAGTAGGTCCAGTTTAATTAAAAAGAAAAATTTTTGTTTTGTCTGCCAGTGTTTGGAGTGAGAGATATTTTTTAAGTCGTTATTAACTATTTTTTATTAGACAACTTATATATGTACGATAATTATATACATTTTTTTCGATAATAATTAATAATTATCAGCGAAATACATTTTTTCAAGACCTTAAAGGCTTTTATTTGGGACTAAGTTTAGATTTAAATACAATTTTCCATACAGTGTTTACTGTTTGAGTAATAAACTAAATTAACAATTTCTGATTTTTATAGATTTTTGACGGTTCACCTCCTGAACTTGCTTTCTAGACCTCTCCTAGTCGCACCAAGTAATTTACAAACTCTTAAAGATTTTCCTTGAATTTTTGTCTAAACTTCGTTATTATCTACGTTAAAAAAATTGCTGTTTAACATATTTTTTTGTCAGTTTTGGATTATAACATAAACGATGTGGATTTAAAAACTGAGAAGAAGTTTGAGGTAGTTTTAATTCCAACATATTTTTAAATACGATTGTGATGTGTCTGAATTGAAAAGTATAAAATGTGTATGCTAAGTAAAATATTACAATATAACTAATCAAATGGATATCAAACGAAAGCATCTGCATTAAGAAAGTATTTTTTAATGCCTAAAAAATGCGTGGAGGCTAAAAAAAATTTTAAGCTTAACTGAACGACACCGTCTACCCCATCATCGTCGAGTTATTGAAGTTTGAAACTAATCGGTCTGCACTTTTCTACTGTCACAAATACTACAATATACATACGCCGCAGCCGTCAATTTAATTTAATTCTGCTACAGCGGAAACCTTTCTGTCATCCTTTCTTCTTCTACATCCACCGCCAACAGATAATAAATGAATGTGAATTTTCCCCACGAATACAATAGTTGTGCACAATTTCTTCTCAATCTTATAAGCACATATAAATATACACACAAACACATACAAATACATATACATATTAACATACGAACAAGCAACATTAAACAACAACAAAAAACGACAGTCATCACTTTCAACCGGTTAACAAGTCAACCAGCGCGCGCGCCCGTGTCTGCTAGTAAGTCGTCAGTCAGTCCGTCCGTCGTTTCGTCAATACAATCGCCGGCATTCATGCGTGCACATAGCACCGTTAGTTTCTCTTTTGACCTACATTTTCAGCCACATTCTACAACGTCACTGTCGCCGGCGTCGCAGTTGCTGCTATCGCGCTGCTGATTGGACGCCATCACTATCTTTAAAGTATTTTCGATTATGCGTTGTTGTTGCTTCCATTTCATTTCTGTTTATTTTGTTTTTCTTTTATTCTGGTTGTTGTGTACACTCACTGCAGACGTTCTACTTTTATGCGTCTCTTTTCAATGTTTGTCTCTCTCACTTCTAACTATTGCAAGTTCGCGCCTTAAGTCTTTTGTTTGGCCACACTTACTCTTCATTTCAGCCGGCTACCAAAAGTGGTATGGCGAGATTTCGTGAGAACTCATATTGGCGTGACTTCGATATTGTTGTTCTATGTATGTTGGCTTTGTTGCTGATTTTTATCGCTGGCGGTTTCACCGTTGTTGTTGTTGTATATTCTTTACATTTCGCTTCTCAATTTGTGTGTTGACTTGTCTTTGTTTACATTTTTGTTTGCCCATTGTTCTGGCAATTACTTTCTTCGCTGATTGTTATTGGTTTTCTTGGTGTTGTTGCAATTGTAGCTTGCAGCTATTGTTTTTCTTCTTTCGATGCGCTTATGCTGTGCTTTGTCTTATACTTAAATGAAACGTGCTTTCAGAACTTGCCTGACTCGTCGCTTAAAGTTCTTGGGCACCTTTCTATTTATCAATTGATTGCTTTGTTATAGAAACTTTGGTAAATTTTCGGTGAAGAATATGAGAAATAGTTCACGGCAGCTGAAAAGCACGCAATAACGAAAGCGAGTTAAGAAAAATAGTTTTAAAATTAATTCAAAATTACGTAAACACAAACATTTCTAATTTCAATGGAACCCTGTTAAAATTGCAAACTTTTCGGATATTTTGACTAAAGCGCCATCTAGTGGAGGCATTTCTCACTCAAGTATTTCTGGGGAATCTAACTATGATTCACAAAAGTTATTGTACCATAACCAGAGATTTTTATCAATATTTTGACCATTGAACAAGGAAATATATTTTTGAGTATGTACATACTAGTGGAGAAAGCAGTCGTTGTCCTACCAAACATTGGCTTAGCTGATATCGTCTTCAGCGCCACCTGGCGGCTATTTTTATTTAAGCGAAAGAATTTATTTCTTGCGATAGCCATTATACCTGTATTTCGAATATGAACAAATCGATATATAAATAAGATTTTGAAATACAAATCGACTCTAGCGCCACCCGGCGGGTAAATACTTTGGCAAATAAATTATCTTTCAGTGCTACGAAATCAAACCACTTCTCCGAAAATATTCTGAAAAGAAGTTATACGGACACATCTTTCCTTTAACAGCCTTTTTGCATACTTTGTTTGCATTTACAACTTAAATTCAACTCGCAATCAAATTCGCTGAAATTGTATGATATCTTTGTTTACCTATACAATATTTGAATTAAATAACTTTTTTTAAATCATTTTTTAATTAGGTAGCATCTGACTTTGAAAGTATTTTTGAATGATGTTTTCGACATCTTCGCCCATTTCATACCAATATTGCAATATTTGGTTAAATTTATTATTAAATTTGAAATTTTTTAACAGGTGGCAACTATCTTTAAACAAATTTTATTTGATATATCTCCATTTACTTGACATACATATTGAAATATTTTAACTTTTTAAATAGGTGGCAACTCTTTTTGAAAATATTAAATTTTATTATGCGATATCTCAAGTGGTGGCAAGTTAAGCTACGTAATAAATTTAATAAAGGTTATTTTATTAAAAAAAAAATTTTCATAAAAAAGTTCTCAGTCGCGATTAAAATTGTTGATATTAGAAGAAAGCCTAAATGTGACCATATAAATTTAGAATTAACACTCCACTCTTTCGACTGTTGCGACGTATTTGAGAGTAAATTTTTTTTTTCTTTCCAAAAAAATGTCGGCATTTTTTTCGTAATTGAGAAACGAACATTTGTGTGAAAAGTCACGGTCCATTCAAAAAAATAATTTGCGAGTTAGCCTTGCTTATGCTTCTTATACACATTCTACAAAAAAAAAGAAGAAAATTAGGTCTATTTACTAGGAATTACAATAGTGTACTCATATTTGTTTATTTATAGCACTGAAAAAAATTGACGACCGGGAAAGTCATTAAAATGTTTTATGTTTTCCGCTAAAACTACTGTTAATGTTACAGTATGAATTTCCGCTGTTACTGTCTCGTACGAAAATTAAGAACAGTCCACGAAAGAATTTTAGCACTTCCATATATTGACAAATTTGCACAAATTATTATTCTTCCAATTGTTTAAAATTATTTTTTATCCTAAAACAAAACGAATAAAAATCCATTTATTTAAAATGATACAAAATTAACAATAATTTTACAAACTGTCATCAAAATTTGTGCAAGTTTCAAGTAACTGCAACTTACTTCAACTTGTAACTTCAAGTAACTGATTTTTGACAATTTTTTTTACTGGCTGTTTCCTCCATACAACGCAATATTTTCTTGTTTTTTTGTTCGAAATCTTGATGCAAGTTTGTTAAATTATTGTTAATATTGTATTATATAGATGTAATAAAGAGGTTTATATACATTTTGTTAGAGAATAAACTGAGAGTAAAATTAATAGTACAAATGTGTCAATATTCGCAAATATGTGGCAGTGCTATAATTCTTTCGCGACTGTAGATGACGAATCGCTGCCACTTGGCTGCTCTGGCACACAGGGCACAGAATATTGATTCTACGCTTTTACTAGTAAATACTTGCAGTTCTTTCTTTTTCATCCACAACAATTTGTAGCTTATTTTGTGCAGTGGGTCAAGGTGGCGCGAATGCTGCTGATATATGCAGAAATATATGTTTTTACATACTCATATTTCTTTACTAGCTACCTGTGTAGTATATATGTATGTATCTCTCACCTTTCGTTGCACGCTTCTTGATCGTAAATGTTTGCACAGACATGCGCGTGTGTTGGCATTCGAAAGTGGAAAGTACTAAAGACACACACACACACACACCTAGTGGCGTCGATTGCTGTCTTTCTTTACTACCTGACAATGGCTTTTGTTGTTCTTAACCGTTAAGCTTCAGTGGCTATTCAGTTTTTCCGTTTTCCTGTGCAAATTTTGTACCTGCATACTTTTCTTTTATTAAGCTATTCTTGGTTTTTTTTTCTCTCTCTCTCTAATCTTTCTTCTCGCTGTGCTTACATTTATGAGCGCACAATAAACTACCTTAAAGCCATTTCCCTTCTCTAGAATGAGTTAAATACTTTGCCGTAGAGTCTTTGGCGCTGGTATTAGCTTTGGTTATCTGTCATTTAGCCATTCAGAAATGTAGGTTAATATCTAATTAATCTGTTGGGTGTAGCTGAATGGCATGTATGAAGAGTAAGTACGAGTATGTGGGCTTATGCAGCTGCACATACTTATTGTTGTTTTAGTTTGTATGTAGCGGTAGTTGTTCGCGCGTTAATGGAGCTGGTAAGAGTGCTTGGTAAAGTTCTTCTAACAATGTGATATCAATTCGTTGGTATTAAAGTATATAAATGTGAGTTGTTGGTGTACTTTTTTACTGACAGTAATGCATCACAATTGTTACCATTTTTAAGATATGAGCTTTTGTTATTATAAGATTTTTTTTTATTTCGTTTGGCAATTAATTCTTAAATTTTAAGTCTTTAAATATAGCACATTAAGTTTATAAAAAAATAATTTTGAAGTTTTACATTGAAGTGATGACAATTATTTTGAATAATCGAAATCTAAGGACGCCTTTTTTTTTTCTCTTACAATTTTTTTCCATGAACTACGTTTAATGAAATTTTTACGACGATTATGCGATTATACGATTACTCAATAACAAGTCGGTTAATGAATAGTTCGGTTAATCGATTTTTCCAGTACTTGAGATTTTTTTTACTCAAATCGAGTTCAAATGGTTACTCAAAAAAAAATTTAGTTTTGCTCATCGGCTCAGAGTAAACTTTGGAAAACTTGTTTATGAAAATAAAAACATTATTCAACATAATTAATGAAAACCAAAAATTGTCTTCAAAATGTACTAGACCAAAGCGAATTCGCAGAACGTGGTATAATGCCATTAGCTGATTGACTGTTCATCTTGCTCGGTCAAAGGGTCAATATGGCTTTTTTTTTGTTTACATTTTTAATTTCTATTTACGTTCCTGTTGGAAAATTCGATGAATTGCTGGTTGATTAATTAAATTGGCTAATTTTACTATAAATGCTGGGCAAAATCAAAAACAAAATTATTACTTCTTTCGATCGAAATGTGATCCAAAAAAAATTAAAGCATTAAGTGTGTTATCCTCCAACCTGGACTTAAATTTGTTGCATATAAAACCTATATCGTCGCCATTATAATAATTTCTTTTACCAAAACTTCTGAACAATTGTATGCCATTCTATTATCTTTGAGATTCACTGTCCTATCCATCTAAACCACCTGTCGTTAGTGTTCTTAATATCGTTTTCATACTAAGGTCATTTTCTAATGACACTGAAATTAGATGCTTCAGAAAAGTCATATTTATGATCATATTCATATATTATTTAGATGAATTTAAAAGTGTACACATCTGACTAAATTGTCGTCCGTTGCTTGAGCCTTGCAACGAGTTCATTTAAAAAGTTATAGCTCAAAGTAATTTCTTAATTTTTATTTCCTCGGCATAAAATTTAAAGTGATGCCAAATTTGAATTAGTCCATGTTGCGAGCACATTAAGCTTCAAGAGTAACCTGTGATTTGAATAGACTAAGCCCGTGATATTCGAGAGTTAAAAAACACTAGGGATTACGGGATTGATATTCCTAATATCTACGTACATAGCATTTGCTTCGCTGCATCTTAAAACTGACGCGTCGTTACTTTGGCCGGTTTTCTGCAAAAATTCCTGAGCACATCGCAAAAAATACACAAAAATATATAACTAAGTTTGTACATAACTTATGAATATATGTATGCACTTTTACTTGTGTACTTGCCGCCAAAGTCATCGAACGATAAATTATTTGCTACTTCGATGATTTGTCTCTCGCCGACAGGCAATTGGAAGAAATTTTTATATGGCATTTCGAATGTGAAAAGCTGATACCTATTTATGTACAATTAAATTTTTTTTCTATATGATCTTAGTGTATATGTGCATATGTATGTGGTAACGAGGTTGTAAATGACAATATAGCATCTTTAATGTTTGTAAAATATCGGGTATAATATTTTTCGATGGTGTTAATAGTTCAGTGTGAGGAGTTGGTGCGTTATATTGTATGTGTTTTCCGTTTTTTCGTTAGAAATTTCTACGATAATTGCTTGTTACAAAAATTCTTCCCCCATTCAGTTTTTCTATATACAATATTTTATAAGGTTATGTTAGACTGATTGCCACCATGCATGATATTTAGATAACCTGGTTCAAATCTGGTTGGCCGTCCTCTGCAGCCAAAAAAAAAAAGAAATATTTTGTTAAGAGGGATCGTTGAGGTAAATCGCAATATCACCAGTAAGTCTTTAAAGTTTGAGTTCCAACATCAATCACGATAAAAAGATCGGTTAAAATACTATCCAAAATAAATATATCAAAAATGGATAAGATAACCATTAATAGTATTAGTGCGAGAAATGGTGCATGAATCCAATAATCGTGCTCTTTGAAGTTATATAAACAATATTTCTTAAATCAAGATTTGGCGAGTATAAAAAATGTACTGTTATTTTATTGACTGACTTCAAAAAATTCATCTTGTATTTTTTATTTTTTTTTTATAAATGTCGAGCATAAAATGTTTGCTTGTGAACCGATTTGAATTATTATTTTTGTGAAGAGTTTAGAACAGCTCCAAAGTGTGTTTTATATTTTAAAATAATGAAAGTTTTATGCCACTATAAAAAAATTTCAAAAATTAGAATCCTGGAGAAGTCACAGGTATCAGAGTATAAACGATATGAAATAGAAACGAACTGCTTATTCCACTGCAGTATAAATCGATGATACATGATGACCATTCCTCCTCTGATCAGCACTATGTTCAATTTGACTTGAGGGGGTCACGTCTAAAGACAACTCTATAAGAAATTTTAGACAACGCCAAATAGTACAATAAAAAGCAAGAGTTTAAAATTATTTACTAAGTAAACCAGCTAAGGGGCCTCAATCACGAAGTCATGTTAAAATGCGCTGAGCCATGCTTGTAACAAAACATTTGACAAGAGGCATGAATAACCACCTGGTGGGGACCTGGAGATTGAGAATGCAATGACATGGCGCTTACAAAGAGCACCTTACAGACTATATAAAAACTTCGAATGAATTATTTGGCAGTGACATGAAACCTATGGAGACGGGAGACATATTAAGCAAAATACTGTCTAGTTGGCCCATTGCGGGTTACGCATTTGCCTGGAGACACCCTACCGAAAGTGAAGAGAAAAATTGGAAAAAACATGAATCACCTCCAAGGAACACAGTTTTCTGTTGGCACTGGCAAGAGGTTAGCACATAATCAAAGTTCATATTACCAGAGAAAGGTTAATCTGAGCGGAAAGAACTTTCAAAGTATAAAAAACTCTTAACAGAATCGCTATAAAATAACTCCAACAAACATTGGCGGGGAGAACTTCTTTTATGGAATAATCAACTCAAAATAATGGAGCGGAAATTATAATCGCATATAGGAGATTCAGTCCATACACCGCAGCATGCTAATGTATACATACAATTTGTTTATAAACAAAATTTATTATTTGTATTAAATTCCAAATTTTTACAACAACAAAAAAATACAGTTCAGAAGAGTAGTATGTTTTTGAATTACAGTAAGAAAATTTTCCAATTGCGTTACGTATTTTCTGTAATACTGCAAACAAATTTCAATTGGTGATAAAAAATCAAAAATTCAAAATTTGACAGAGATATTTACAAGGTGTCTTTCTGCCAAATGAAAACCTAATTTTGACGGAATATCAGCTGCAAATTCGAATAATGATTATTTTGGGGTCAACTTGAGATAGCCTTGCCCGTATATGAAAGCAAAGTCCACGGAAACAGAATTTCACAAGCAATCCTTTGACTACAACGGATAACATTATGCTCACGTAGATAATGGCACTAATGAGTTGAGTACAGAGGAGCACTACACACTCGTATTTTCTCCCCTATGCTGTTTCCAAGACATATCTTATTCAGCTGACCTTGCAGTATTAGTAGGAGGGGACTTCTCAACAAAACCCTGCAATACCATATCAGGTGAAGATATAAACGTTCGAAAAATGGACCAAAGAAAATGGTCTGATGGTATTCGCAACACAACAATATAACAGGTAACGAAAAAGAAGACGAGTCTGCAAGTGAGAGTATTTCCGTTCAACTTTCGCCATTCTAAAAAGAAATGAGATCACAGATTTTAGAAATACTAGGACATATATTGACAACTAATTGAGTCGTCAGTAGAACAGAACTCACGTGGACAGAAGTTGCCGAAGCGCAAAAAAGAAACTAGAAACCATAAAACACTTATTCTGTGCGAGCACTGCTGCTGAGACTAAAAATTCGGCTATTGACCCACTGCACTTCACAATGTGTTTTCAATTATCGGTTTTGTGGCTTCCGTTCCGGTGCAAAAGAGTGCAACAGTTCTATTTCATCAATGCTAAAATGTTAAAAAAAATCCTAGAGTATTTTTTGTTCATCCACATATTCGATAAGTGAGGTTAACAAAAGCATAAATACATTTTTTTTCGTTGGACCCCAGCAAACCTTCAACTAAAAATATATAAACGCTACTTAATTCACCAGCAGGTTCAGCAGCAACATCGCCGGTATTAAATTCTTGTTTTTACTTTCTCCCAAAGCTATGCGACTCTAACGTTGGCGCTACCGTTTGGCTGCTTCATTGCTTCTGTCACGGCTGCGGCGCGCGCGTTCACATCGACCAGCAGAACAAGTTCGTGTAGTAAAAGTTGTAAAAGCATATGCAGCTAACAAAACGGAATTTCCTCGCTGCTCTGCGCTTTGTTGGGCACTGTGTGTGTGTTCGCATGTGTGTGTGTGCACCAAAGCGTCATAAGCAAGCACAACAAATACTAGCAACATGAAGCTGCGTCGTTGATTATCATCGCCAGCTCGCAGAGTCGACAGACAGCAGCAGATGCAGTGCAGTGACAACGGCCACTTCAATTTCAACTAGCGCTGTGCATCAAGTCATATCTGTACTAGTATAGTGCAACAATAACAACAACAAATATGTACATATAAGAAGCCAGTTGCTTGCCACACAACTTATGCGCTCTAGCGATGGGATAAGAAAGAAATTCAGTAAGAAACTTGATATTGCTGCGAAAGTAAATAAATGCAACAACTTGCAGCACACATCTCTGTGTGTGTGTGTGCAAAGTGAAATGCGCTTTAGAAAATCTACTGTTTCACTAGTTGAGTGCAGGTGGGTGAGCGAGGGGGACGACGCGGGTGTTTCGGGGGCATTGGCATGTAGAAGTGACTAGATGAGGACAGTAACAAGCCGCAACCAAGCGAGTGTGTACAAGTCTTACGCAGTTAAAATTGTAAATGGCATTGTTGGTTTTGTTGTTTTATTGTTCGAAATGCAGCTTCTCCATTGCAAATATATTTTATTTTTTCCTGTATGCACATTAGGGTGTCGCAACCATATGTGAGATACATTTTTGCGAGCTTCATACTGAAAAGGGATATTTAAAAACTTGGAAAAAATAATGATTTTTTAATGCAAAACACAAAAAAGGAGCAATTTTAAAGAAAATTGATTATTCTGCTCCCATTAATAAAAAAAATTTACAATGGAAACTAGTAGTAGACAATTGTATGGGTCCGCAAAAACAAATAAAAAATTGTATTTTAAATGTTAAAAAAATATTTACGCCAAAATTAGGAATTTTTTTATTTTATTTAAAATTTTAGTTATGACAATTGTATGGGTCGGCCAAATAAAAAAAAAATATTATTTTAAATGTTAAAAAAATATTTACGCTAAAATTAGGAATATTTTTATTTTATTTTAAATTTTAGTTATGCAGTTTAATGTATACTTCAAGTACATACGCGTTTTATGAAAGAAAATTTTGAAAAAACCATCGTCAACAATAAAAAGAAGTTTAATAAAAATCAGCTACCTAAAACTTGCACTTGGTAACCTTAAATTTAATAAGCTCTAAAGCTGCATATCATTTTTTTTTCTAAATTTTATAAAAAAATATTTCAAAGTTGTTGGCAATTTTTTTAGTTGGAAGACAATCATACAATTGTTTTCAACTGATTTGTTTAATAAAACATTTGTTATTACATCACTTTTAGCAGTAAAAAAATTTATATAAAAAAATCGGTCCCAACTAAATAGTTTAATCTTTCAATATATTTATTTTATTTGAATATATTTATCAAATCGGTCTTAAAATTTACGATCTAGTGAATTGTGATTAGATTTAATGATATCCAAAAAGTGATAAAACCTTTAAGAATAAGTTAAAAAATATTTAAAATTTATATCAAAGCGAAATATGTATGTTGTTTGGGTTTAAACAATAAAATTTCACGAGGGATATTTTTTAAAGCATTTAAACTCATTAGCACCTATTTTTATAAAGTCCAAATCAAATGGCATAGAGTTTAAAAAAAAATTAAATTCGTAATGTAATCCGCAAATAAAAAAAAATTTCTTTAGCTCGAAGATTAATAAAGTTTAAAAACGAAAATAATTCAGATAAAAAAAAAATTGTTTATATTTATATAGCGCCGATTTTGATACTCGTTTTATGGTCAGCAATTGAAAAATCGTAATATTTTAATACGATTTTTTTTGGCGTAGAAAATGATTTTGGTTGCGAAGAAAATTTTTTTGAGTCAAGTAATGCAAGCCTTTTGAGACAAATTGGATATATGCAGATTAAAAACTAATAAATTCGAAGTATTTACTCGTAAATTTAAAATAAGAAAACTCCGGTGCTGAGTTTTGGGTGTTTTAAAAATATTAATAAAACGCGATTAGAGTTCTGTTTTGAAAGTCAATTAATGTAGTATTTGTGATGAAAAAAGCCTTGTCGTGTGGCTGATAATTTCGAATTTTTGAAAAATATCTGCAAGAGTTAACTCAAATGTATATATCTGGTGTATATATATTTATTCAAAATTAATTATCGCTAGAGATGGAGTCGATGTATTGGCTACTTAAACTTTTGTTTAACTAATGGCTGACACTTGAAGGAAGCTGCAAAAGTTTTCTGCAACTGAAACTGAAATATTGTGAGGCTTTGGAAGCCATTATATATATTTTTTAAAACATAATTTCCCGCACCTTGAAGGTTTAAGAAACGGGAACATTAGCAGAAATTGAAACTAACGAACGATTTTCATAAAATTACAATACAATTTTCTGATTTTAAATTAGGAAATAAATTCAGTATATAACATCTTACCTTTGCATATAGAACAGAAATTAAATAAATTAAATATTGTATGAGATTGGGTTTTACTTTAGGCGACGAAATTAAGACTCGAAAAATATCGTAAAAAAATACATAATTTCTTTTCCAAATAGCAATGAAGATTGGGATAACCACAAAGGTTTAATTTTATTATATTTAAAAAAAAAATTGATAAATCACCTTCAATTATAGAAATTTACATCGTTTAGGCATACAAAAAAAAAAAAATTTACGTTGCACCCTAATGTACATACCAGTAAATGAACCTGAGTGCATATGCTGCATCACTTTTCCTCTAGAGTTTATGCGCACACATTTCTTAACATTTTCCTTGCCGTTTCACCACTTTTTATTTATTTTCTTCATACATACTTACATATTTTACTCGTATATTTTTCTTTCTTCAATTTGTTGTTTTTATTTTGCTCAAATCGGCCAGTTGAATGTACGACTTGAAGTAATTTTGTTGCAGCTGGAAATTCCCGTGGCAACAGAAACACACACACACAAAGTAATGAATTATAATTTTCAGAAGCAAATTTTGTGCTGCAACAACAACAATATATAACTGCGCCAACAATCACAAATCTCAAACTTAATAAGTATGTATGTGCATACATATGAAAAGCACATTCAACGTTCATGGAAAAAGTCTTTGGGTTTTACAATGAGCCGTACTAGTTTTTAATATTTCTTTTCTTGCATTTTTTTTTTCTTCTTTATTTAAAAATTTTTTGTTTAACTTTTACTGTTTTGAATCTGGTCGCTGTCATTGCAGTTGCGGCGAGTGCATTTACCGCTTTTCTATGATTATATTCGCCGCTGCCTGACTTCTATTAACGGTATGATGTGGATGTTAGTAGTTTGATTGTTGTTGTTTTTGCTGCTGCTCTGCACTTTGTCGTGCTATTGCCATTGGTGAACTTGTCTCAATTGTTGGAAAAACATTTTGGCACCGTCGCATACGTTCGTTCATTCGTTCGTTCATTCCTCTCTTTTTCTAAGCGCCGCACAGTGGAACAACGTCAAATATTTTTCGGACAAAATTAGAAAATATTGGCACTATTTGTGCGCCTAAATTACGAAAACTACGAAAAGTGGTTAATACATAACATAAACCTAACCTCAAAATTTCCTTAAAAATTCTATAAAAAGTGCAGAGAAGAACCTATTACTGTAAACATTTTCTTAAAGTTTTGTTATGACAATATAACTGAAAACAAAAAATTTGCTGTGATCGGTTTATTGTAATGCATTCTGCCATAACCAAACCTAACCTCAAAAATGCTTTAAAAATCTCAAAATCCCATAAAAACCACATCGTTGTATATATGATATCGAAATTTCGTCATTATATATGGAATAAATGAAAAGTTAAATACCAAAAAGTTGGACGTGATCAGTTTATTTAAAAGCAAACCCCCCATACAAACCTAACCTCAAAAATTAATTTAAAAATGCATAGAAAGCATACCAACGAATATGTAACTCCCAAATTTCATCCACATAATTATAAAAATATTGTGAGTAAACACACCAAAAATATACTATACTAGGTATTGGGCTGAGACAGGAGGCCTCAGACAGGCCAAATTATTTGGGTATGCTTTTTCCAGAAAGGACATAATTAATCTAAATAGAGGCAATATAAGGTTGCTTACCGGTTATCTGACCGGTCACAACAATCTACGCGTCCATATGCACCGGATTGGACTCGCCACCGAAACGGACTGCCGTCTATGTCTCGAGGAGGAGGAGACATCGGAGCACATTCTGTGCGTTTGTCCGGCTTTGGCCAGACTGAGAGTTAGATACCTTAACTCAGCAATAGTCGAGTCTCTCAACATTAGGAACTCGTGTACGAAGTTATTATTAGCTTTTATTAGAGAAGCTGACAGTATCTTGGGCTGTCAGGGCTAGGAATTAATTGCAGTGATACAAAAGAGCTTTTAGGTCGCAGTGTCCCTTGATCCTACTTTACCCTATAAATTAACTAACTAAATAACTAACACCAAAAATAAACTTATAATTTATATAAAAAGCACACCGATGTATACATATATAACTTCAAAATTTTGTTAATATGTTTATAAAAACGCCACAAAATGGGCGCATTAAAAGCATATTTCTCATGCAAACCAAACTTCAAAATGCTTAAGAAGCGGCTTTTCGTGAATTAAGTCAAGGTTAAGCAAAAAGAAGAGAATATGCGCAACTTGGTTGCACCTCAAAAGTTTCTCATATTTTGTAAATATCTACCAATTCCGTTTATTATTTGTTATTAAAATATTTGTTCGATACCACTGATTTATTTTCTCTATTTTGATAAGTAATAAGCTAAATGGAAAATTATAAAATTTAAAATGCACTAAAAATCTTCTGACTTCTGTTACTTTATTATTTTGTACTGTAATTTCAAATTCAATTTCATATAGAGTTTAATCATTTAATTTAATACAAATATTTCTCTATAAATCTCAATCATTCAAATTAAAATAAAATTGTATTTTTTCCGCCGAAACCTCACTGTCCAGCTGTGCTGGCTCTTTGTCGTTTTGTCTATGCATTCGTCTGCTCGTCGGTCGGTCTAATTGCCGTTTAGTATGATTTACGTTTTTTCTTTTTTGGCTTTGCCCGACCAATCATGCATGCAACTGCAGCTATTAAATCGTCTTATAGTTGTTGTTGCTATTGCCAAGAAGTGTTTTTGATTAGTTTTTCATTGAAATGCATTCGGTTTTGGTTGTTTATTGCAGCTGTTGTTGTTTTTTATTTGTTGTAATTGCATATTTTTCCATTTGAGGTTCATGAACTTTTGCCGCTTGACGGTTGGTTGCATTGAGTGTTGTTGTTTTGTACTTAGAGCTTTCATTGCTTTTCATTGCTTATTTTTCTGCGCTTTTTCTGTTTCTTTTTCTTTGACTGTATTTTTTTAAATTTTTGTTTTAGGTGAGTATTTAAATTTTTTTATGAATACGCCTAGTAAATTATTTATAAAATAACTTGAACTTTTAATTAAGCGTAACTAAGTGTAAGTCTGCTAGAGCTTAACCTTGATCGGAATTTAACCCTTAGGTGTACCTACACCTTTAGAATTGCACACTGTTGAAAGTCATCAAAGATCTGTAAAAGCAATCTATTGTAATAGCTCGGGGCTCTCTCAGAATTATTTCAAAACAATTTCACGACTATTTCGACTCATTTTGGTACTATTTCGGAATCATTTAGGGATGGTATCATAGATTTTTAAGGACAATTTCAGGAATAGTTCTAGGAAAAAGGACCGGCAAAGTTGTGGACACCTACTGAAAAGGTATGGGAATATCATTTCGTTACAAGTTTACGACTTTTTCAGAATCACGTCAGGAACCCATTTTGGGACTAGTTCGACATCATTTCTACATATATCGAAACTAAACACTAAATATACCTAAATTAATCTTAAAATCTTTAAGTTTAAAATTCTTGAAAATTTAGGTTTGAATTCCAACCTAACTTTATGTTTATATAATACTTCGGAAAACCTTAAAAATTTGTTCAAACATTATATAATTTCATCTAAATAATGAAATTTTGTTCCCGTTTTTTCAAAAATATAAAATTGTGAAATACTTTTATATAACTATTATTAATCGAGCAATAAGTTGCTCCATTTGCTGTTTGTCGAAACAAAAAAAATTGAAATGCGAATCGATTTTTTGGGATCCTGCTTGAGATGGTAGCCAATATTTTGAAGCTTTCAATAATTTTATACATTTTAGTTCCCGAACTAAATTTAGGTTCTTTTTTATAAGTTTCCTTTATTTGTCACTGGTGTTTGCTTTTTAGTTTTCGTCAAAAGCGGTTATTCGAATTAATCTTCCGCGCTTAACTGGTTTTTATCCTCACAATGAAAGCTTAATTCGACTTTTTCGGCAAATCGCTATCTAACGTTTCAAGTTATGGACAAACTGTCAGGGCGTATAAGTAACATTTTCGTTAACACAAAGCGTCTGAATTAGTTTTTTATGAATTAACAAAAAAAAAAAACCAAAACAACATATTTTGTAATTATTATTTATTATTCAATTGTTTTTGAGTTTTAAGTGCGATTGAGAAACTAATTAATTTTAAGAATTTGAAAAATTCTAATACTTAAGTGTATAAACATTTTTTTTTCTCTAAAACTTCCATGACAACCAAATGCATTATAGATATGAACAAAAAAAAATATGTTTATACAACTTCGTGTTAAAATATCTTTAAGAATTAAATATATTCTTTGTGAAAACCAATGATATATAAATGAAAAAAGTCGTTTTTAGAGAACTTGAAGAAAGTTCGTTCCTTGATTCGGAATCTTAAAAAAATGGAGTCAAATGCCAAATTTCTAGCTGTGAAAACAACCAAACTAAGTAGCTCTACCTAACCTAATTCCACATTAATTTGTATTTCTTCTAAACTCATGTTTAAAGTCACCACATCTAAATTCACCATACCTTAACTTACCACATCAAAGCTCACACCTTAAATCACCACACAGTAACGACATTTAAACTGATCGCACCTAAACTCACCACACTTTAACTCACCACTCCGAAACTCACCACGCTTGCTAAACTCAGAACACTCTAATTTTTTTAAATTCTAACAAATTTTTTTTCGTTATTGAAAATTATATAAATGTTGAATATACAAATTTCAGTTCGAACTTATTCGAACGCTGAATAAAAATTAATCCGTTTATCAAAATTATTTCAATCATCAATGAAAATATATGTATATTTTTTAACCAAAAACAGAAAAATTGCAAATAAATTTGAATATGTACAAACCTAAAAAAGTGCCTATCGCAGCTTTAAACATTTATTTTATAAAAAAAATTAATTATCTGAACAATTAAGTACAGTAATATATGGATCGTTGTTTGGATGCATGTATGCATTATATAATTTTATTTATCTGTAAACCTTTTCAATGCCAAAAGATATTAGCAGAAACCTATGTACATACGAGTATATAAAAGATTTATAGCCAACATGCCTAGTACAAACAACTCACTTATCCATTCATATAAAAATTTTATTTTTCAACGCAAAAGCAGCAATTGATGAATGCAATATTAAATAATTTTAAAAGAAAATAATAGTAATTACAACTAAGATATTAAGTGCAATTTAAAACATATTTACACTACTTAACCAGCACAGCAACAATATTATTAGAGAGCAACGCACTTTTATGTAACAACTGAAAATCGTTCGCTTAAACGCAAAAATTAGAAAACGCTCCTCGTAAAGTTAATAGAAATTAACATATACACACACAAATGCACGCAACTATACGTACATAACGCTTTTTATTATTACAGAGTAAGTCGCATTCCATCGCTAAATTATAGGCGAACAAAAATTATTAGAGCAGTGAGAAAATTGATGATGCACATAGAATAATCATTCGAGAAAACTACAAATAAAAAAATGATTGTTTTATTTGAAGATAACAACGTGCGACAAAAAACCAGAAAAAAACTGTGAAATAAGGTATAGTGCGTTGGAATATATGCAGTGGTGAGTTAAGGTAAAGTGAATTTTGATGTGATGAGTTTAGGGTGGTGAGTTGGGGTGTGATAATAACAAAGAACATAAATGTATAAGAAGGGACAACACGTTACTTTTAGCAACGAGTGAATCCCCAGGGGCATGCTTTCTCTTTTGCTCAAATGAATTTTTTGATTGGCTAGAGTAAGAAAGCACGCCCCTGGAGATTCACTCGTTGCTAATAATAACGTGTTGTCCATTCTTATACATTTATGTTCTTTGATAATAACACATCTGCTTTAATTAGTTGTGGTGAGTTAAGGGTATAAGAGTGGTGAGTTTAGGTGTGGTGAGTTAAAATATTATTGGGGTGTGATAATTACGCATCTGCGTTAATTAGTTGTGGTGAGTTAAGGTAGTTGCGTATAAGAGTGGTGAGCTAAGGTATGGTGATTTATGGGTGGTTAGTAGGTGGAGCATTTGTTGTCATCCTCAGCCATTTGTGTGTGTGCAAATTATTATAAATTTTGAACTGAGTTTGAATTCAGGTTTATGTTAGAGAATTGAATGTTTTTTAATAAGAAATATGTACGAGTATATTAAAATTAATGTAAATAAAAGGAACGTATGTACACGTGTTAAATACTAAAATTTTTCATAGAAAACTACTGCTATCAAATACATTTATATTCATATGCGGATTTAAAACTGAATGATGACTTGATTCTCGCTTATTTATTTCAATATATAAATTTTCGCTGATTGAATCATCAGGTATCGAGTGGCAAGCAAAACGAATAATTACTAAAGAATGTGTTAAGAATGCAATTAAAATAAATTAATGTCAGAGCAAAAACAAATTGCTAATTAATATATTACAGTGTTAATTCTTATTATTTGGTATATTTTCTTATTGAACAACAACAGCAATAAACTATGAATGAGTCGAAAAGCATGGTATTCTTATTTATTCTAATTAAATGGAAAATTGCCACGTGAGCTCTTGAATATGAGGACATACTACTGGTTTTAAAATTTTCTGAATAAATCTTTGGAAAGCACACTTTGAAGTAATTAAACACAGATGTCAAATCATGGTCACCCTTTTCTATATTTTGTATTCATTAAGTGACTCGTGGCGATACTACAAGGCAGGTAGGTGTGATGTAAAATAATTAAAAAAAAATAAATAAAGAATAATAATTTGAGTATGAATGTGTGTTAATATAAAACGTTGAACAATTTGGCACAAGCTAATTACTAATAACATGTTGAAATTAGTAAACACCAACAACAAATTAAAGAATTTAATAAGCGCAACTCGTAATTACTGCCGTTGGCATTTAAGTTGATGTGTGAAAAAGAAAAAGTGGCCAAGTAAGCCAACGGGAATCGGCCAGCAAATCACGCTCACTTTTATTTTTCAACAACAAGAAATAAAGCGAAAAAAGTAAAAAGTACACACACACACATACACACATACACTTTTACCCAATTCATTAAAGCCAACGCACTAAAAATAACCACAAAAATTTCGTAGCAAAGACAGCAGCGACGAATGTTGAAAAAATGAGGAAGACCAGTCGCCAGCCCAACACGCACGCACTTGTATGCACATGCGAGTATATGTATGTATATATATACATATATATATTCACCAATCATGCTACGAGTGATGTTATGTAGCCACTACGCTTGCCTGCTTGTGTCTAGTATTTGAATCATAAAAGAAAACAAACTCGTACGAAAGACTTAAGCAACGAACTCGCCAGCATACAGCGGAATTAAAATTCTTATCAACGCAGGCGAACACAGCCAAATAGAGTAGGCGAGCAGCAAAGACAAAGCGTTAAGTTGGTTGTTTATTGTTTTTTGGTGTTGCTGTTGTTTTTGCTGTTGTTGTTGTGGCTATTGAGTGCGGCGTGTTGTCAGCATAACTTTCACTTTAATAATCACACAGCGCAAGCCATACGAGTATATATATGTACATACAAACACACGTACACATATGTAAATGCTAAAGTACGTACGTACATACAAAAATAAACGGGTATGTGTGTGTATACTATGTGTATATGCGCTTAATTATGGCTTTTATGTTTGTGCTGACAATACATATGTAGAAATATTTTTCACATTTCTTATATAGTACATATGTATGTACATACGTACATATGTATATATGCATACAAATATTTTTCTTACAGATTTCAACTCCCAAAGATACAACTTCTCGCATATTTTTTTATTTTTATTATTTTTTTTCGACATCACTTAAATATATGTACATTTGTGCTTTCAAGTGCATTTTATTACTTATGTGTATATAAGTAATTATTTTGCTTTTACTCTCATGCGCTGAAGCACTTGTTATTACGCTTTACGTATTTACATCCTAACGTATGTATGTTTGTGCATGTAAAAATGTATAGTTTCTTACAAAAAATAAAAGGCACACAAAAACTGTCAACATTTAAAGCGAAAAAGATGATCTATAAAAACAAAAAAAAAAATAGAAAAAAATGGCGTCTTTTAATTTTTATATATACCAATGAAATTACAAAAGTATTGAGTTCCATCGTTTGTTTATGGATGCTTATGGAACTTCTAGAAATATATGAAAATTTCACGAATTTTATGCAACAATTTAGAAGTTACGCCAGGATAAACGGACAAGATATAATTGATATTTTTATTGGGAAATATTAATTTAGAATAATAAAAGCAGTTTTATTTATTTATGTAGTCACCTCTTTCCTGGTTTGAACTCTTTCGTAACCATTTAGTATATGCCATAGCTTAATCCTATTAAATGTTTGCATTTATTTATCGGTTTAGCTCAGAGTTCAAGTGCCTATTTAAAATTATTATTTATGTCTTTAAAACTTATATTTATAGTGGTTTTTGTTAAAGAATAAGTAGCTTTTTAATTGAAAAATAACATTAAAAGATCGTGAATATATAACCGCTAACCGCCGAGACAGGATTCGAAGGTATTTTAGATTGAAAAAAAACAAAATATTTGGGTCCATATTCTCTTGATTTTCAATGAAATTATTTAAAAAATTTTATTGAAACTTAATGCCCGATTTTGTGTTCTTCAAAAATTACCAAAAGAAAAAAGCTTTTTATTTTTGAATAGAATACATTAAACTTTAAGAATTTTTTAACCTTGAATATTTGCAAATTTTTGATAATTTATCAACTACACAGAATATGGCAGTAAATTTTTATAATAAATTTTCGTACTCCAGTTGTACGATTTGTTAAATATGTTTTTTGACAATTGTCGACTTTTTTCCGCTTATTTGATTTTTGAATTTTTTTATTCAGTTATTATGATTCTTTCGAAAAAAATTGGAAAGCATCAACTCGTTTAACAGAAAATTAGCGTCGAATTGAAATAATTTTATAAATAGTTATTTATGCAATTTTGAATTTGCGAAATACTTTAATACAAAATTTCGGAAAAAGTCAAAAAGAATAAATATCCCAACTGTTAGCGTAGTTTTGTACCTTGTAACGCTAAAAGTCATTGAACTGGCCTATAAGCCCAGCACGGAGCTTGAAGCAGACATATTTACCAAGGCGCTGACACAAACTCGACATGAAGAAGCTATACGAAGACTTGGTTTGCACATGCAGTATACCAAGCGTGAGGGGAAGTGTTAGAAAAGACACGCTCTGGCAACACCATACTTACGTCGTTCGCATTTAGTATAGCTTCAGCCCAAAAACTTTCTGGTAATTTGGATTGAATTAACATGCAGCGAGCCTTATCTAATAAGGTTCTATTTTTTCTTTCAGATGTACCATTTTGTTCTGGCGTGTATGGGGCAGATAACCTTCTTACGATACCATGATTTTTAAGGTAGTTCTCGAACTCGAAATTTGTATACTCTGTCCCGTTGTCTGTATGTAAGTATTTAATTTTCTTATTTGTAAGATTTTCGACTTCGTTTTTGTATTCTTTAAATTTATTCAATACTTCATTTTTATGTTTTAGGAAATATATTTTGCAATACCGACTGTACTCATCGATAAAAGTGACGAAGTATCTGCTGCCTCCTAAACTGTCGACTGGCATCGGTCCACAGACGTCGCTGTGAACTATTTCTAGCAATTCACGAGCTCTTGGTCTATTTGTTTTTTTGAATGGTGACTGTGACATTTTTCCTTGGATGCATATTTCACAATCTAATTTTTCATTTTTATTTATGTCCAGACCTTTAACTGCGTTGTTTTTGTAAGCTAATTTTAAGTCATTTTCATTTATGTGACCTAAGTTAACGTGCCATTTATATAATTGACTTGAATAAAGAGATTTTTCTGTTTGTGTAAGTTTTATTTCAGTACTGATATAGTACAGGTTATTTTCCTTTTTTGCTTCCATAATTTTTTTATTTTCTTTGTTATAAATGACAGCAATGTTTTCAAAAAAATAAACCTTACGTCCATTTTCGGTTAGTTTTCTCACTGATATTAAATTTGTTGACAGCCCGGGAACGAGAAGGTAACCAGCAGTCGATTGACATGTTCGACGAACAAGACTTACTTGCGCGATCAGACTTGCTGCTTATAATCTCACCATCGGAGCTGCGACAGGTAAAAAATGCCACCACATCCAAAGAGGTATGGGATTTTTTAGCAAAAACCTACGAAAGTCAAGGACCAGCAAGGAAGGCTACACTTTTAAAGAAACTTATACTTAAAAAGGCTAGTTCCGCTGAAAATACTTCCTTGAGAGAGCACCTAAATGAGTTCATGGACACCGTGGATAAGCTTGCGAACATGGACATCAAAATTCACAACGATCTTCTGAGCATTATGATGCTATACAGTCTTCCTACCGCATTTGACAGTTTCCGAATTGCAATCGAATCAAGGGATTCACTGCCTTCACACGAAGAACTTAAAGTAAAAATCTTAGAAGAGTCTGAGGCAAGAGTGGTGAATCAAAAATCAGAAAATGAGGCTATGTTCACAAGCAAACCAAAAGGTAAAACCAACAAGAAGTTCTCCAAGTGCGGATTTTGCAACAAACCCGGACACATAATTAAAGACTGCTGGTTCAAAAACAAAAATGCAACTAAAAAGGAAAGGAGTGAAAACGTACAAAACCTCTATATAGACGAATTTATTTCAACACATGAATTAGGTAAAAAGAATGTACATAAATGGTGCCTTGATAGCGGGTGCACAGCGCACATGTGTTACAGTAGAGAAATGTTCGATAATATTTAGCCACAAAAACACTACAATCAATCTACGTGAAACATTATTCGTTCCCGGGCTGTCAACAAATTTAATATCAGTGAGAAAACTAACCGAAAATGGATGTAAGGTTTATTTTTTTTGAAAACATTGCTGTCATTTATAATAAAGAAAATAAAAAAATTATGGAAGCAAAAAAGGAAAATAACCTGTACTATATCAGTACTGAAATAAAACTTACACAAACAGAAAAATCTCTTTATTCAAGTCAATTATATAAATGGCACGTTAACTTAGGTCACATAAATGAAAATGACTTAATTGCAAAATATATTTCCTAAAACATAAAAATGAAGTATTGAATAAATTTAAAGAATACAAAAACGAAGTCGAAAATCTTACAAATAAGAAAATTAAATACTTACATACAGACAACGGGACAGAGTATACAAATTTCGAGTTCGAGAACTACCTTAAAAATCATGGTATCGTAAGAAGGTTATCTGCCCCATACACGCCAGAACAAAATGGTACATCTGAAAGAAAAAATAGAACCTTATTAGATAAGGCTCGCTGCATGTTAATTCAATCCAAATTACCAGAAAGTTTTTGGGCTGAAGCTATACTAAATGCGAACTACGTAACAAATAGAACCCCGTCAAAAAATACAAATTATAAAACTCCATTTGAAATATGGGTAGGCCGTGTACCATCTGTTAGGCACATGCACTGTTTTGGAGCCAAAGCGTATGCACTAAATAAGGGCCAAAGAAAAAAACATTTTCCAACAGAGCCGATGAAGGCATTTTCTTAGGCTTCTCAGAAACGAGTAAAGCATATCGGATTTGGCTGCCTAAGCTAAATAAATTAAAAATTACAAGAGACATAAAATCACTAGATAAAATGTACAACGAAGAAAATTTGACAGAAAATAAATATCTAAATATTGAAGAAAAAACTACAAATAATGTAGATCATATTCATTTTGAAGCTAAAGAACAAAAATATAACGTAAATACGAGTTTAAATGAGACGGAAACTAGCGAACCAGAGGTAGAACAACAAATACCCATTGAGGCACAACAAGATGATTCAAGGCCGCAAAGAAGAAGACAACCTCCTCTGCGGTTACAAGACTACGTGTCACACCTGTGTGTAAGCAAAAATTACGACGAAAATTCCATAGAATGGGAGCAACCTATAAAAGAAGAAATTAAAGCTCATCTACAAAACGATACCTGGCAAATAATAGAAAAGGACAACGAAAGCAAAAACATCGTATCTTGCAAAATGATTTTAAAAGAGAAAATTGGCTCTGACGGACAAATAGATAAAAAGAAAGCAAGATTAGTCGCTCGTGGATTTACTCAAGTATACGGCGTGGATTATAACGAGACATTCGCTCCGGTAACGAAATTAAAATCGATTAGATCCATTTTGGCCATGGCTGTTGAGCAAAATTTAAAAATTATTCAGCTAGACGTGAAAACAGCATTCCTCAACGGCGAATTGAGAGAAGACATTCAAATGGAATTACCAAAAAATTTGGAGAAATATCTACGCTACATTATGGCTGAAGAAAGTACCAACATAAAAACCAACTTATACATAAAAGCTCAGAATATGTTACAAAACCTAAAAAAACCTGGAAAAGAGAAAATATGCAAACTATTAAAAGCAATATATGGATTAAAGCAATCCGGAAGAGAATGGTATAACAAACTCAGCAATACATTAAAACAAATTGGGTTTACGTCGTCGAATGCTGATCCTTGCGTGTACACACTTGCAAAAGGGGGAGATAAAATCATTCTAGCATTATATGTTGACGATTTAATAATAGCATATTCGAATGAAAATCACATGAAGATAATAAAAAAAATTCTCATGAATAAATTTGAAATGAAAGACTTGGGTACATTAAAATATTGCCTAGGCGTTAACTTCGAATATAAAAATAATGAAATACTAATAAGTCAGAAACATTATATTGAAAATTTACTTAAAAAATTCAATATGGAAGATTGCAAAACAACAAAAACACCTATGATACAAGGGCTAAAGTTGCAAAAAACCAAAATTAAAACGGAATTACCATACCAAAACCTAATCGGCTCACTAATGTACCTGGCCATCGCAACCAGACCAGACATTATGTACGCTACATCTTACCTTAGCCAATTTAACAATAACTACGACGACGAACACTTCAAATCCGCCAAGAGAGTACTACGTTATTTAAAAGGTACTAAAAGTCTATGTTTAACCTACAAGAAGCAAAACAAACCTTTACAAGGATTTTCGGATGCAGATTGGGCTAGCTGCGAAATTGATCGCAGGTCATTTACAGGATATTGTTTCTCTTACTTTCATTTTTATTAGCTTAGCTACCTTCCATTTTTACATTTATCTCGCTTGTGAACAAGTTGATATTATATTAAATAAAGCTTGAAGATTATATTATATATATAAAGATTACATCTTACTTAATCTACATCGTTTTTCCCCTTTTGATCCGGTCAGCCAGCTTCGCTTTTCAACACTATCGAAAAAATAAAGATAATATTTAATCTTACATTTTTCAATAAGGGATCAAATTTAATATTTTTGTACAAATACCGACCCAACAATTTTAATAATGTAAAGATAAAATGGAAACAAGACAAAAAATGAAAGAAAAAATTGGTCAAAAAGTGTATGACTTCGATTTCCAAAGCTTGAAAGAATCAATTTCAATAAATGGAACATAGTACATGTCATTTTAGGGAGATTGAAGGAAGACTATTGAAATAATTTCATTGAAGATTTAAGAGAAAATTAACCTAAAATAGTATATTTTTTTTGTTGTTGTTGAAGATGGCACAACGCCGAAACCGGTTTGTCCTAAAACTAAACTCGACAAGGGTTGACGGAAAATCGTTCCAAAATTCCGGATTTTTTTTTATTTTATTACTCCAAATAAAATAATTGCTCTGGTCTCGGCGTTAAGAGCTCAAAATTTCAAAACACGAAAATGTTACAACAGTTTAATGAAATTCGAATAAAAGCAAAATAATTTACGAACATTTTTAAAAATTTTGTGAAATTATCATTATGTCAAGCACCATACTTGTGTATATGTATATTTCTCTTTAATTAAATTTCTGTTCGCACTTGCGTGTGCCAGAATATTCCTGCACTTAGACAATAAACCTTTATATATATATTCACATAAATGATACTACACTTTGAGCTTAGCCAAAAGACCGATAAGCGATTTATAAATTATTACAACGCACTGTTACTGTTCACGTGTTTCTCACAAACATATTCGCACGTATTTTTCTTCCACTCATCATTTGTTTACATTTATTTCACCTTGCAATCTTACATAAAATAAAAGTACAGCAATCACACATCACACTTTTTTGTCAACAGTCAAAATGTTTTGCTGGTAGATATACCATTAATTAACTTGAACAAAAAACCAAAATAAAACAACCACAATAATTTTAAATACTCGTATATTTAAAAAATATCAAAAATTCTCATTTCGCGAAGTGTTTTCTTCATCTTACTTGTTTTCAATCTCGCGCTCCTCTTCTCTCCGACGTACATATAAACCATCACCCGCCCGCACTTCTCTTATTTCAACCAACAATAAAATAAAATAAAATAAATAAAAAATATTAAAAAAAAAAATTGTTTTTATATCAAGCAGGCATTGCGTAAGCGTTAAATGGAAACAAAATGTGTAAGCAAATTAAATTAGAAATCTAAAAAATACATTGGCCCTGTGCGCAATCAAATAATTTATGGTCCGCGCTTTTTGTTTTTGTTGTTGTGGCTGCTCGTTTGCGCTTTGTCCTACATAGCCACTTCTGTTGCTTCTTCTTCTTTATCTTTTACGCAAGCATTCCTTTCCATTTCATTTTGCTTAAATATATACCGTGACTCAAATAATTGACCGTTTGGTTATCTCAAAAAGATAGCGGAAATATTTTTTTAATAAAATTTTTACTTAATTTTTATTTGTTTTTTGTTATTAAAATCAAGTACACAATTTAACAAAAAAATTCCAAAAAAAAATCATAAAAAAATTTTTGTAGGGAAATCATTTCAGTTATCGAAAAAAAATAAAATGTGAAATAATTTTTTTATTAGAAAAATCATTTAGTTATGGCACACATCGCGCCTCGATCAATTCTTGCAGTCACTGTATGTACATAAACATTTTTTTCGTTGGATTATCAACCAAATAAAAAGCAGTAAGGGAGGCAGGAAGAAGCAGAGCTATGCAGAAGTCAAAAAAAAAAGACACGGCATTACTCAAATACACACACGTATGTATGTATGTTTGTATGTATGTATGTATGTACGTATATATGTATATGAGCTATAAGCACGGTTGCATAATCGCCTGTTAGCTGCTAGTCACTTGCAGTTGTTGCTTTTGTCTGTTGTTATTGTCGTTGTGTCAGATTTTTGTAAACGATTTTAATGTTGTTGCGCTTTGCTCTATTATTGCTTTTGCGGTTATTTTACGAAAAGTGGCTGGTGTTGTTGTTGTTATTGTTATTGCTGTTTCTATTGATTGTTGTAAGTGCTAGTTGTTGTTTATCTCATTTCGGCGTCCGTGCGCCAGGCCTTGAAAGTTCAATGCCTTTTTCGCCAACGTTTTTTTTTTTCGCTATTACAAAACACAAATACAATGCACACACACACACACACACAACAACATTCATACATACACTGAATAGCGTTAAGCATGTAAGCATATTAATCGCTTAAGCAAAGCAGCGCATAAAAGCTTGAATGCATTGATCCCAGCTTTTAACAAATCAACAATAAACAAAACAAAAAAAAAATGTTTATACACACACACACATATATCTACATACGAGTATATACAAATATGTACATATATGATGATAACAATCAAAGCGTTAACTGTAAAATTGCTTTTGTCTGTCGCTCCAGCTGACCGTCCGTCCGTCCGTCCGTCCAGCCGTCCACTTGACTTCTTCGCTGCCTCATTCGCACTTTTTTTTCGCTTTGGTCGCTCAGCCATTCGTTGTCCATCGCTTTGACTTTGCGTACGCAAAAACGAAACATCCAGATCCTTCTCGTAGCGTTTGCGAGCGCCGACAAAATCAACTCTTTGATATATGCTATTGGTACGAAAACGAAATTTGCCAACAATGATAATTTTTGATTTTTTCTATTTGTTTTTTGTTTTTGCTACAAAGCTTTATGCGCATGATTGCACACTTAAGAGTAAAATACATACACGCACTCGCACAAATATTGAATTGAATTTGTAGACATTTGATTTATTGCACACACTTACTCCAGCTTCACCTCAAACCGCAGTGTAAGAAGTTTGTATGTGTGTGTGTTTCTGTGTAAATAGAAAATATGTATTTTCTGGCACCATCGCTGCGTAATCGCTTTTGTACGAGCGCACAAAATTGCAATTCGAATAGTACAAACTTTAATTAGCCAAAATGACTCATCATAAATAGAAAAATGTATTGTATTTATTTTGTAATAAATATATAATTTTACTTTTATACATAACTACATACATACATACATACATGCTCAGTTGTGTGAGTCTTAAAAACATATAGTGGCTTTTGTATTTTTGTTTCAACTCTGTGCATTGTTCACTACTAGAAGAAGTCCTTAGTAAAAGTCGAAGGATTTATTCCACAATTTAAGATGTGAATCTAAAATTTTCCTTCGAGCATTTCTAAACTCAGATATAAATTTGGATTTTCCAAAATTTTATAGCTTTTAAAAAAAGTTATCCGACTTGTTGTGTAAAAACTGCAATAAAGTAAATATTTCTGTAACAGCCTCTTTATAAGAAGTGAGCGTGGTTTTAACGATTAATTGAAGCTAAATTTATGACTTTTTAAGAACTGATTTTGTATAAACTCGTATACCGTAAGTAGATAGGGCCACAGTGATTTTTAAATATTTTTGCCTATTTTTGTGCGCATTTTTGTGAAATAGAGAATGGAATAATCTATTTCAATTCTTTATATTAATTTTTTGCAAAATTGTAAAACTTCTAGTAAGGCTAGATGAGGTTCTGTGGTAGTCCTCAGTAAGATGCTCAATTAGACCAATGATGACAGTCCATTGTGATACGACTAACTTTTCCTTTGCCTCGAATGATAACAACTTGTCATCACTTAGATTAAGGAAAACTCATTGATGTTCCGCAATCAGCTAATGACCACTTCTTGAGAGCTGCTCGGGAGAATCTACAAAGCAAGAGTTTGGATCACCATTGCTCAAAACCCAATGAATGGTAGCTTTAAGCAGCTCTCTCAACCCTCCCAGATCAACTACCGAACAAAATGACTTCAAGGCTTTGCATGTTGAACCATTCGCCCAGCACTCGTTGAGCCGTGTAAAACCCCAATCATCCAGGAGCAGACCGCACACTGACAGAGAAGCTCTACTGCTATTTCTCTCAGCAGAGATGATATCTGTAGTGCCTTGACGTGCTAATTCATTGGCACTGTAGTTTGCTGTCGGAAGTAGTCTCTGACTGTCGGTAGAGAGATCATGAAATCTTAGACTCATTTTGATTACAATATCAGCGAAAACAATTATCTGATCGCCGCTTGGCTATCTAAATAAATATTTACTTTTTATGTAGTAAATTCCCTCAGTCCGACGACTTGCTGTATGGAAGCTACATCGGATTGAACAATATTTCCTCATTCAATATATCTCTTCCAGCTCTGCCATCCAACTTCGATCCATTCGTAAATAAATTCACAAGACTTTGCTCCAGAGACCACCTCTCAATCCTCTTAAACTAATTCCTCGCCTAGTAAAGGAGCTTCTCGGAACGATTCTCGGAAAACCGATTTGTATCATTTAAAATTAAGTCGAAGTGTCGCCGGGGCCCAGAAGAAACAAATGCTCCATAGTCCGATGGTAGAGTGGGTAGTGGCAGACTTGTTTTCAATATCCAGTGGAAAACGTCTTGCGTCGCATTTTGAGCTAGTTTTGAAGTGACTCAAAGTACTTTGGCGACTAAAATCGCAGCAATCCTGTGCACCCGCTGCATAATCCTTTACCAAAGTAGAACACACAGTAAGCTTCACCTTGCCTCTTGCAATATAATCGGTTTTTTACTTATTCATACAACAAAATTATTACCCTGGTAGAGTAACCTCTTCTCAACGCGATCCCCTTTCCGAAACCAGCTCTGTTTTTATTTACGTTCCAATTAATAATTACTTTCAGAATAACTTCTGAATATTTGAACTTATCGTGGTGAAGTAAGCTGGACACCTGCTCACTTTTATTCATTGAACAAGGCAAGCTCCATTAGGTCTTATTATAAGCGCCATAAAATACCACCCTATAGCCTCTTTCCGCTAACTTCTCCAGGACCTCATTGTGGACGACATTTCAGAGGAAAGGAGAGATAACTTATTCATGGAGATTGTTCCAACTCAACTTGCGATGAGCTGAAATGCTCCCCGCATTTTTCTATGACTGTTCTGTCGCAAAGCTTGGATCAGTACAATCGTATCTGTTGGTACGGTATAATGGAACCGTCGCCATCCAGCAATGTGCAAACATTGAATTCTTGGTTTATTAAGGATTCCTCTGCTCTTAATGTATCAGTTATGAGAGGGACTCAAGTATAATAATAGGACTGTTGAATGAATAATATTTTATACAAATCCAATCAAAAAAATATTTCTAAATTATGTTGCCACCTATAGTTTGAATTTAATGTGCCAAAAGCGATATTGCAATAAGGTTGTCTAAGGAGATATTTTAAATGAAAAAAACAAATATCTTACCTTTTAACTTTATTGATTCTGAATATATTCGCTTAAGGCCCCAAACTGTTATATATTTTTTTTAAATGTAATTAAATATTGCAAGTAAGAGTGAAAAGTAGAGCATAGAATGCAGTTCAATTTTCTAAAAAATATTTAGATCTCTTTGTTTTTTAAGGAAATAAAAAAAAAAATATTGCAGAACGTAAACCGATTTCGAAAAATCTTGCTTTATCGGCAAAGGTGGTATCCAATTTTTTAATTTTCTATATTTTTTTGTAATTTACAATCAAATGTTTGCTTAACGATTTCAAATGCTATGCGACACCAAAGCTTGCATATTTTTATAAAAGTTTTTTTTTGAGATATAAAGTTTCATTAACATTAACTTTTAGCTTAAAGAAAATTATTATTTTCCGAATCGAATTATATACTATATACCATTCTTTTGCATTCTTAATTTCAAATATAATTTTTAAAAAAATTTCTTAATAGCGTAAAAAAGCACGTAAATTAAGGGTTCGAACTTTCGACAATTTTAAAAAAATTTGCTAAATTTTCTAAAATTTTTTCAAATTAAATATTTAAAATTTGTCGATAACTTTGTTGTCCATTAAATTCTAAAACTTTCGGTTATTTTCTCTTTCTTCTTTAATGTTAAATAATTGTTTTTAAATAAAAGAGAAAAAAAAAATCAATAATTGACACTTTTGTACTATTAAAATAAATTCGTAAAATTTTTAACAAAGCTTCATTTCATCAGAGCACAGATGCTTTTTATTTTATAAAATTTAATCCCGAAATTCCTTTTAAATATAAATGACAGAAACATCTTAGCACCGTTGGTAAAGATATTATCAAAAATTTGAAAATTTGCAATTTTTTTTAAATTTGCATGTTAAAACTTTTAATTTAATTTGTATGCTATATTTTTTTAGCATGAAAACTTAAAACTTTGGAGAAAATTTCAATATATAATTTTTTTACAAATTTTGTACAAACATTTTTTTTAATGTTAAATAACCATTATTAGCTGCAATGAAATCTCCCTTCAAAGCAAAAATCATGGATATAGCAGTAGAAAGCACACAAACAGAAATTATGTGCTTACATAAAAAGAATAGCAAAAGTAACAGCAACCACACTGAAATGAATATAAGAAGCAGCGCTGCTTTTGCCAGCAACAACTTTCACCTATTAATATTCGTAACGTTCATTGCTTGCGCTAATGCCGAAGTGAAGGAAGACAGCGAAAGAGTGAAAAAAAGTAAAAGAAAACCTCGACAATAAAACGAGTCAAGCACATAAATAGTTACAAGCAAAAATGTACACACATACATACATACATACATATACACTAAGTATGTTGAAGCCAAAGCAAAACTTAAGGCACTAAGAAAGGCAAAAGCTGCTAATCGGAGAGGAAGAGAGAGCAACTGCAGTGAGTCAAAGGATAAAACTGATTAAAGCAAAAATAAAATGAAGTAATTTTAAGGAACTACTAATAGCGGTCGAGCGATTCGAAAACTCTCTGCGAATAGCCGCTTTTTCCTCTTTCTTCTTGTAGACTTTAGATTTGTGCGCGAATTCTTACTTTGCAGTAGATATTTGTCCTGCTAAGGCTTCACTGCCTTGCACATCATTTACTCTCCTGTGTAGTTTTCTACATCGGCAAAAAATTAAAATATATTTCAGTGTTGCTGTATGCAGTTCGAAATTAAATAACCACAAAGAGGCAATAACTTTTAGCCACTACGCACGTCTACTACATACGCATTTGTGTGTGCTTTTATTATTGTTAGATTTGTTTTATATATATTATTAAACTGGTATACACACAGAAGAAAGAGTAGAAGTAGTAAAAGTACACCATGTGAATGCATTAATTTAGTAAAGTAAAACCAAACTGAAGCGACAGCTGAAAAGCAAACATTTCGTTGTTGCGCATGCGCACTGTCGGTTGGTGGGGTAAGGTGAAGTAAGGCAGAAGTTGGCGGGGAAAAAAACCACAGCATTACAAGTTTCGAAATTGGTAAGAGCTTTTCTTGCTTTCCTCGGTTTCTATTTCAACGCCCAAGCGCTAACTGCATATGTATGTATGTACGTACAGTGGAGCGGAATGTGCTACTGCAGTTGGAGCTGACTTGTGCAAGACTTCCATTGCAGCAGACTGCTTGGCAGAAAGCAGCGTGGTAAAACGCACAAGTGAAAGAAGTTTGCTGTACTTATATTATTTTATAATATTTTACAATTTTGTACTTAAATTACAAGGAATATCTTTAAAGTTTTCTACAAAAAGATCTTCAGAAAACGATAAAAAAAGTCAGTGGTTTTCGTAGAATAGTTATATGTAGATTTTTCTACTTATTATTGTAGCTACAAAAGTGTAGATGTAATTTTTTTCTTACATATTTACTTCGGAGTCATTGTCCTGTGAGAAAACTAAAAAAAAATAACTGTCGATCATGTAGATGAAACTACTACCACGTGAAGTGTCGAATTAATACTTTTCCCCTTGCCATTTGTCATGGAATTTCATTTAGAATATAAAAAAAAATTGCAAAAATAGAGGTCTTTGTGTAATTTGGCATCAGCTTTGAGACCAATTATAATATCAGCCTCGAAATCCAATGCCGAATCTCTCTTGTCCACGAATGCTACTTTGAACTAAATGGGGGAAAAAACAGTTAAGGCATATCAGGTAATAAAATGCAACACGAGACAGCGATTAAAGAGTTTGGGAAAAGTATTCTTCGAAAGAGCCTCTACGCCGTTGCGGTAACCAAGCCAAAGCTTTTTCGAGGAAATAGACATAGCGCAGCGTATTAAACTTCGACAGGCTGAAACTGCAAGATCACCCTTCTTGTGTATTGAGCACAGCACACTTTAATTCAGTAGACATGCAGAACTAAATCGGTCAGGCCTTATATTATATAAGAGTGTGCAGTTGCTGGCGTACGCCGACGACATCATCGGCCTTAACAACCGCGCAGTTAGTTCTGCCTGCTCGAGGGCAAGACCTAGTATCTCTTGTCATCAAATGGACAATCAGCACATTCACGCACATGGACACCCACATCACTATTGACGGTAACAAATTTCATAAAGTAGAGAACTTTGTGTACCTGGGAACCAGCATGAACACCAATAACAACGTTAGCCTCTCTGCCACCAAGTGCTACTTCGAACTGAGTAGGCAATTGCACAGTAAAGTCCTCTCTCGACTGACAAAAACCACACTCTATAAGTCTCTCATTATGCCCGTCCTATTTGATGGCGCCGAAGCATGAACGATGACAAGATCAGATGAGAGGGCTCTTGGAGTGCTCGAGAGAAAGATTCTCCGAAAGATTTTGGACCTTTGCGTCTTTGCGACGGCGAATACCACGTACGATGGAACCATGAGCTGTAGAAGGACGTAGAGATAGTGCATTGGATAACGAATGGATAAAATAGCTACAGCCCTGAAGGTTTTTGATGCGGTACCCACTTGTGGTGGCAGAGAAAGAGAAGAACTCCTCTGCGTTGGAAAGACCAAGTGGGAATACTTGGAATTTCCAATTGGCGCCATTTAGCAAGAGATAGGGAAAGCTGGCGTGCTTTGTTGACCTCGGCCAAAATCGCTTAGGCGTTTGATGCGCCATTTAAGTAAGTAAATAAGAAGCGAATTAAAATCCAGTGTAACTCTCGTGGTTAGGTCATATCGTGCGAATGGATACAAATTCTCCCCGTAAAGGCATTCGAAGCAGTAACCGCTGTTTGTGGCAGAGCAAAAGGAAACCTTGCTCTGCTTAGGAAACCCCAAGTGGTAAAGAATTTAGTTAGTTTGGCATCTCCGTTTGCTTAGCGAAAAACTCGGTCACAATCGCCGCGAGAGGTAAAAACGAACTAAGGGCACAACGGCCCACACTGCTCAGGCAGAGCTTAATATTTTATGAACTCTAGCACTCTACTGGGTTGTCCTTCTTAATCGAGAGGCAGCGAGTGCGACGAATGTCATAACCCCTCAAAACCTGCATATTTGCAAGGTAGGAAATTTAAGAAAGTTTTTCTAAATTCCTTGGTTGTTGTTCAGCTAAATATCTAGATTTCCGAGTCTCATGAAAATATTTTGAAGTTTCAACCTTTGTACAAACCGGGCCGTCTGTTGAAATTCTTTGCCGAAACTCTGCGGCATAACGAGTTACAGCACGCATCGCCACATACTGGACCACAGCGGCCACCGACAGCGATAATATCTACCTGCCCAATAATTTACCACACTCGATTGGTTTGTTAAATGGCAAATGGTTGTATTTAAAGGCAGTTTCAAATTTATTTTGCTTTGTAGAGAAGTGTGTCGGTTTGTTTTTATTTACAAGCTTATAAGGACTCATTGGCAATACCAAAGAATCATGTTTTATATTATTTTTTCCCGATTTCAGTAACTTTGTATCATCGCAAGTCTTAAAATGAGCTAGAGATTATTGCTTTTCCTCACTTTCACGTTTTTTTCTTTTGTTTTTAATTTAATTTTTTGTGACCTGCTCATCACCAGTTCACTATTTAGGGACTCTATTTTGAGACTAGCGGCTTTATTTTGAAATTAATGAATGCCAACTGGTCTAAAATTTTGACTTTTTTCTCTATTAGAGACTGAGACTGCTTACTGAATTCGGGTAAAAAATTAATATCTCAGGTCCTATAAGGAGACACCCTTTAATAATTGCTTAGGTTATTCTTTGATAAACGTTTTATAACATATAGTTTTTTAAAATTTTCAAAATCGGTCAAACTATATTTTTCAAAATTTTTTTATGAACAAAGGCATGAAAAGTTTTACTTAAAAAAAAATAACATTTTTGATAAAACTAATATTTTGCGAGCTATGAAGTGATAAACTATAGCTTACGTCGTGACACCTCAATTTTTAAAGTTGCATAATTTAAAAAGAAAATTGTTTGTTTTTCATTTCCGGGCGTTCTGTTATATCTTATGAGTTTTTCTACAACACCCTAAATTTATATTAAAATTTTAAAAATATTTCGTTTTTTCATTGAAATAGCATGGAAAGCCTCACGGAAATATTTTAGGGACTAAAAAACTGATCTTTAATCTCTGTCGTTTATGTAGTATAGTCAAGCTAAGCGCCGCTTTTCAGTAGAAGAATTTATAAAAAAAATCAATACTAAATTTAAGTCTCTTCAAATTTACACATTGTTATACTAAAAATAAATGATCTACGAAACTACAAAGTAAAAAAATTCTGAACTTCCTTTGAGTTAAAATTTTTTTATGAAAATTTGTTCAATAAGTAAATATTTCTTGGATTTATAAGGTTCTCGTTAGAGAATGAACTAAATTTGCATTAAAATTAGAAAAAAAGGAAGTAAAATGTTAAGAGAAAGTCAAAACCCGCCAATATGTCGGTGTCGTATAATTATTATATTTATTTATTTACAAGTACGTTATGGTATTTATTAAAAGATTGCAATTTCAGCGGTACGGAATATATATGTGCCCATTTCTTTCTTCAAAATTTGCTTTGATTTGTCGTAAAACGATTATCGAAAAGTTCAAAAGTTTGCTTGAAATAAATTTAACAGCAACCGGATGCAGACGAAACTCGAACAAGCAAAGCACACAAGTGGAAAAACATTAAAA
The DNA here is from genome assembly GCA_963971545.1 of Philophylla caesio. NCBI lineage: Eukaryota > Metazoa > Arthropoda > Insecta > Diptera > Tephritidae > Philophylla > Philophylla caesio. Next base: position 38,183,598 of record OZ020604.1, read on the forward strand.
AATAAAAATATATTCAAAAAAGCCAAACGAAAAAAATTTAACTAAAACAAAAGTATCGTTACATATTTGGATGTCACCAGACTTTTCTGCGCATCCAGGCACCAAACACTCAGTCAAGGCAACTACACAGCTACCCACCACCCCGCAACTCAACACCAACACCACGCTCTTGCCCGCTAAAGCAGTCATTCAACTTCGTGTTGATCTTACTCCAACTGCAACTGACGCTGACTGAGTAGGGAAATTTTCCAAAACAAAAATTCAGATTCAAAATAAATAGTAGAAACATTTTTCTGAATAAAAAAAATGTTCGCAAAGAGAAAAAAAGGTGCATTGGAGGTTAGTTTTCGTCGCCTTCAGTCAATGCTATGGAATTTTTTGTTTGCTACTATACTCGTATGTATGTATGTGTTTTTTTTTTCTTATATTGTTGGTGGGCTTCAATTGGCTGGCCGTCTGACTGTTGACTGCTTTCGCCGCGCTTGCCTCATATTGCTTCTTTGGCTGCTGCAAAGTGAAACCGCTTGCAAACTCGACTTGCCACAGCTCATTCACATACAAATACCATTGCAAGTAGTCACACACACACACACACACACACACACACGCAAATATATAGATATACCTCATATGTAGTACTTGTGTACAGTTATTTGTATTTGTTGTTGCTTTCTGAACTCGTAGGATAAATGACACTGCCGACAAGCTGCTAGCAATTGTCGAAGATTTTTCTTGAAAGTCGCAGCAAGTGCTGGGCGACTCGAAACCTGTGCGGCTGGTGTATGGGCAGAGTGGCAAATAACTCTTTGGTTTCGCTCGAACTTAGCGTTTCAGTCTAAATGTGGCAATGTCTGTCTAGTTCTTTTTAAGCTGATTGTTGCTTTCGGCTTTCGTTTCTTGGCGTTGCAGTTACTTGCGGTATATGAATTGGGTGAATACTCGATTTTTGTGTTTATAGATATGTACATACGTACATACATATGTATGAATGTGTGTGCTGTAGGACTATGGAGGGAACGGACGTTACTAAGTGACTAACGAAATAAATGCTTGTCCCACTTTGGACTCTACAATACCGAGCATTTTGTTCATCTCATACAATTTTGGTTGAGTTTGAAAAAAAAAAGATTTAAAATGTAAACGTTTTACAAGCTTTTATTTATTTAAATTCGCTGGTGTGCATATCCTGGAATTTTCCGATAAATATTATTTACCGATAAGCTACAAACTCAAGTTTCAGTTTTAGATCATATCTCGTTCACAATACATTTTGAGAGATGAAACCTGATTTTATGGTGCGATTTTTTTCACGTTAGAAATGTGTATTACCTACATATACAAAAAGATATAACTCCAGAAAAGCTAATCCGCTAGGTGGCGAAAGAGTAAAGAAAATTAACTATCTCGTGTTTAGGGTACGATTTGCTTCACATTTGGAATATACCTATATCTAATGCTGATTACAATATTTCAGCAGACTAAAAAGAATTCACTAAAAAAAGTAAAAAAAAAGTATTTTATATAAAATACAAGCTTTTATTGGACGTCTGTTCAAAAACGATATCAATAAAATTTTTTCCATTTTTGGTTATGTTCAAAACAACAAAACCAACTTAAGGGTGGAGTAACTTAAGCAGTCAAATCGTAAAAGTATCAGCATATCTTAAATACATATTTTTCGCTTAATTTGCAACGAAATTAATTGTTGGTCTCAAAGCTTGCATTTTGAAGCATGCGATGGATATCGCCTACACGGAAATAGTTGGAGACGTCAACAAATGCGTCTTCTACTCACCATACATGAAGGCACCACACTCATAAATTCAATATAACTAAAGTGTCCAAACTTAAGCCCAGCACATCTTAACTTCTTACCACACTAAACTCATCATATCTAAATTTACAAGATCTTAATTAATCTCACGATACTTCAACTCAACACACATTAACTAAACACGCGTAAGCCCACTATACTTAAAGCAACCTTCATAAGCTCACCACACCCAAACTCGCAAGACGAAAAGTCACAAAGAAGTTTCACTTTCATAGCGTGATCCAATATATTTTTTTTTTTTTTTTGAATATGTACCAGTTAACGGGCTTTTGGGACCGAAACAATCAAAAGCTAAAAGACAGAAAAATGCTAAAAAAAAACTATAATAGACATTTATTAATTCAAGAAATTGTTTATTTTACGTGCAAAACGAAAAAAATTTAAATTAATTTCAATAAAGGCAAATTCTTTATTTTGATTTGTGTCGAGATTTTAACCCAAAAATTATATTTCGAAATAATCGTTCGCTTATCTCGATGAAGTTCTTAGAATATACAAAAAATACACTTGATATGTCCAAATTATCGGGAATAAAGGCATTGGTCTCACAAAATAACTATTAAAACCCGATATCAATTAATTATGTTTTTTAATATGTACTTAAAATAATAAAAAAATAAAAAATTATAATACTCATTTAATTTCGTACACAAATGGGTTTCCCAGAATACTAGTTTGTTTTTGACTTTTTAGTTTGACCTCTGCACATTTAAAATAAATTATTATTTAATTTTTATCATTTAATTTATGATCGAGGCCAATTTTTATAATTAAAAAGTTGTCCATGTAAAGTTTTAAATTTGTCTTAACCACGCTCTTATTTATTCAGTGTATATTTTTGCAAGTGTATTTGAAAAAAAGTCTTATGAATTCTCAAATAACACTAAATATCTGAAAGATTGCATGATGCCGTTGTTGATATTGTAGTTACTAGTTACTAAGCGAAACAAAAAAAAAAAAAATATAAAAAAACATTTTGTGTGTGTTTTGCGGAAAATATAAAATCCATATCCATAATTTTCAACATATTTAGTATTCAAAGCAGCAGTTAAGTAATATTTCACATTTAAATTTAACATTAGTCCCTTCCCTTATACCCTTACTATTTTGAATATATTATTTTTATAAAGGAAATTCGTTTTCCTAATTTCGAAACTAAATATACCAGTTTCAGTTTTAACTTCTGTGAAACTGAAATAATATTACAAACAATTTTGATTTTTAGAACTACTTGAAAATTCATTTAAATTTTAATTGAAGCTTGCTTCTGCAATTATTTTTTTCAATAAATATAAATATTTTTTAAGGGAAATTTGTTTAGTACATATTGGTTGTTATCGTATTTTTTTAACTTATTTTATTAAACGAATACTTGCTATTCTCTAGCTTTTAAAACGCATTTTTCACTCTAAATAACTTTAGTACTTTTTAGTACTCTTCGAATTTTTAAATACTTTTAATACATTTTGATCTTTATTTCTAAAATTTTTTAGTACTTTTTAGTACTCATTGAAGTATTCTTTGAATTAAAAAAATAACTTTTAAAACCAGTCTTTATTTTAAAACTCCTACCATTGCTTTGAATTGCTGTACATTATGCAAAACTACCTTTAACTGGTGTTAAATTTTTAGAACATGTCTACTAATAAAAATATTTAGTAAATTGTGATAACACCTAACGTAACCGATTATTTTCGGTGTAATGAATATTAATTCGTGCTAGATTTTTAGCACTAATTGATTATTCTTGTAAACTTTAATAGGACTGAAACTAATTTCTTCATTAATATAAATATTTTCTAAACAAATTTTTTTTAGTACTTTTTAGTACTTATCGGAAATTTTTTAATTTTCTATTTAACGAATACTTTCTCTTTTTTAGCTACTAAACCACATTTCTAGCTCTAAATAATTTTTGTACATTTTAGTGCTCAACGAATTTTAAAAATATGTTAGAATTCACAATATTTGCTTTATCCTGAGGCAACGCATTTTAATAAATTCTATTGACTTACGAAATGGCGCTTGTAAACTTAGTTTTTTTGTAGTCGCTTTAAATTTTAGTACTTATTTTAACGATGCCCTAATTTTAGTCCTTTTTAAATAATTGTTTTTTTTTTCTTTCTACTTACAGCAATATCGTGTCGAATACTGGCAATTGGCATTGACATTGGGCGCCATAATATCATTGGCGGCCATGATTTCGTTGGCGGCCATATCCATGGATGTTGTTTGCTTTGAATTTCGGTGCAATGATTGCTAACGAAAAATGTAACGCAGTGAAATAAATGCACTGTCGAGTAGAAGCACGAATTTGTGTGTGTTTGTAGATTTGTGCGCAGTTAATCCACAAGTAGTTTTTCAGTATTTTTTTTACACTTTTAGACTGCTGCACGTCAGCTGTTGGTTTGATTGTAAATCCTTGTTTTTTGTAGCTTTTTTTCTATGATTTCTGTACGATAGTTTAAAAGTTTAAAACTTAGTCTAATTTTATAATTTATAAAAATATGGTTTTTATTTTTTTATTTTTTTTTTCATAAAATTTTAGTCACAGTCTTTTGCTTGTCATGCTTTTTTCCTTTGTGATTTTGTTTTATTTGTTCCATAGAAAGCAAAGTGAAGAAATGTCAGCACACACAACCAGAATTCACACTTTCACTTTTCGTTTGCTTGCTTTTATTGCTGTTGTTGTTGTTGTTGTTGTTGTTGTAACACTCACTGCTGCTGCGACATTTCTGTTGGTGCTTGTACACGCATACGAGTTGGTGATATTTTCGTAGCCGCTAGCTGGCGCTCACACATCGATGGTAAATACATACATACATACATACATACATACCTACAAGTTTTTGTAATACATACGCACACACTTATAAGCGTACGCATTTAAAAAAATAGTATTCAGCATGGAATTTGCTGTCTGATTTCTATATGGTTTTCTGTGTGTGTGTGTGTTTTTTTTTTCTTTCTTTCTTTAATTCACTTTAATAGCGGCGATCATCGCCAGTGAAACTCAAGTTAGCGACATCTTCGAGTTTTGTGTAGAAAATTTTAAAACTTTTTAAAAACTTTGTTTTAAGCACAATTTCGCTGTTTCACTTAGTTTTGTGAAGTGTATGAGTTTGAGTACACAAAATTGCTGAATTCAGTTTTAAAACAAATTTTTTAAACGTTCTTTGTATTGGAACTAAAAAATCGCAAAATCAAACTTCACTTTTTTAGTAGTTTCTCACAGTTGATTAAATTATTTGTTAAATTTTTTTTTCTGCTGTTCCAACTTTTTAATTATTGAATTTAATTTCTAGAACTGTGTTCCGAGATCCGCTGCACACCGTTATCGAAAATCGAAATGTTCCCTCGTAGGATTTTATATCTTTTTTCTCGCTCTTCAGATTTTTATAACATTTTATTACGTTTTGTTGAATGTTCACTTTCAAAAGCGCTCCACTGTTGTACTGTCTGTCGATTTGGTTTTATCAGCAAAAATTGTTTGCCAGCAAGCACACAAAAAGTTTTCAAACTCTCTAGAATCGAACGTTCTCCGCGTCTTTCGAAAAAACGTAACGTCTACGCCGAGCAACTGGGAACGTCTGTGCGGCGTGCTGTAGTGAAACCAACGCTTATCCCCCAAACCGCTAAGCCGCAAAACTTTTTCCCCATTTCGTTGTTGTTTTTTGTTGTTTTTTTTTTATTTATTTCTGTTGTCGTCGCTTGTCGACTGCTGCTTGCTGCTTGTTGCTGTTGCTTGCTCTTGCGGCCTGTTGCCGTTGCCATTGCTTCTTCTTCTTCTTCTTCAACTGTTGCTGCTGCCACTTCTAGCGATCTTTTGCTGCCAGCCACAAGCTTCTACTGTCTTTCACTTGTTGTTGCGCTTCCACGCTGTGTTTTTTTGTTGGCTTTCGCCTGTTGCTCGCTTGCTTGCTGACTGTGCTGTGCTCTGCTGTTTTGGTATTGGAAATGCTTTCACGCGTTTTCGCACACACAAACATCAGCACACGTTCACGCACACACACACACACACAAACACAAAACACGCTGCTTTCACACTTGTGCTTTTGTGTTGTCTTCTTTGTGTGCTGCCTCGACTCAATGGCGGGTTTCTTAGCGTATTGTCTTCTTGTGCATTTGGCGCTCTCAGCTCACGCTCAGCTTTACCATTGTTCCATTTCCATTCTGTTTCGTCTGCGCTTCTACTTCTTGCAGCCTGTCTTAAAGCTTGCTGCTGTTTACTCACTTTTGTTGGGAGAGATGTTTAAGTATTTCAAAGAAATTACCGAACATTTTATTTAAGGTGTATTTTTATTTTTTTCTAAATAATTTACTTTTCTTTTTGATTATGACATTACTAAAAATTTTGTGAAATTACTTTAAATAAAAATATTATAATAAATTTCATCAGTTTCACTTTAAAAGAATCATCGATCCATCCTGTAAACTATTGAGTAAAATTATTACCATTCGATTTACCCATTGCATATATGATTGCCATAGATTTCAGGCAGATATGTACATACATATGTCACTGAATTAGTTGCGAAATGATGCCCGAACTGGTCCTAAACTATTCACGAAATAATCCCGAACTGGGCTTGAACTAATCCCGAAATGTTGCCAAAAGAAGTCCTGAACTCCTTTCGGAGTAGTCTTCAACTAGTATCGATCGAAGTCTGTAACTAGTCCCGAACGAGTCCCGAAATGAAGCCTGAAAAGTTACGAACTGATTCCAAACGGGGACTCTTTAAGACTCAAAAATTGTTTCTCCCTCATATTTATAATGACATTTTTTTTTTAATATAAGTCTCAAATTAAAAGTCTTTGGCGATTTAAGAAGATATATCTTACGGAAGATCAATAAAGCCCGACTTTGTCCCAATCATACACGAATTGGTGAAGAAAATTTTCAGTTACATTTTTCAAAAGCAGTTTTTACATTTCCATATGTAAAAATGGGTAAAAGCTGATGAAAGAGTCATTGATTTTTCAGAACAAAATTTGACGATGCTCCGCTTTATTTATGAGTTTAAATTTTATCTACATTTTCAAAAAGCCGCTGCGAATATTCTGCAAGCATAAGAGAAATTAATATTTTAAATCCCAAAAATTCTCACGGCCGATGCCACCTTGAAAACAAATTTTCAGTTTATGAGAGTAAGTAAAGTTGTGTTAGGAGAGCAATGGAGCGTACTTAGTCTCAAGCTGTCTACAGCAAGTGAAACTCACTCAATTTCTGCTCAAAACGCTATATATAAACGAGAGTGGTCTAAAAAGTTTTCGACCTAACAATGAAACAAGCATTTTTTTTTTAAATTTACATTTTTTATTTTTCTACATAGTCTCGTTGTTACTTTACATACTTCTCTCAGCGATGCTCTCATCGCTCTAACCCGTCCAAATAAGACTCGGCATTTTTACCTGCAAATTAAACAGTTTTTGCTTTTTTTTTGGACCCGGTACCCCTTTCACAGTTCATTGTCTTCGCTGTATTTTTTCCGGGCATATGTTGGTGAATCCAAGTCTCATCTACAATATTTAATCGGTTAAACTGCGCCAACAGAGTAATGGATGTGTTCGAACACACTTTTGGTCTAACGTAAGCAACCGCGTCACCCAACGCGTGGACAGCTTTGTCTTGCCTAAATCTTGATTAAGGAAAACACTTCCTTTTGATATTTTTATAAACTGTTTTTATCTCTCGGTGCATTTGGTGAACTTTAGCGACGTTATCGTCAGTAGTTTCAAATTTTCGACGTCCCGAACATTAATCGTTTACCAAGCTCTAACGCCACATTTAAGTTGAGCTGCCCAAAATTTCCCTGTGGAATGTGTAAGCCACACACAGTTTAATTTGCACCTTTGGGAAATAGTCGTAACAAAATTTTATGAGACCTCAAAGTAAAGGCTTGTCAAAAGAGGACATAAAACGAATTTTGAACTTCGATTGGAATGAAGAAAGTGGTGATGAGATGGATGTGGTATCTGCAGTGCTTAAGCAGAAGGGATTATAGAAGGGTTAATGGACAGAGAGGAAAGTATAGCAATTTGCCTTCTTGCCAATATAATTAAATGAAATGCTTATATCTTCGAATATAGATCATCAACCAATTAAATTAAATTAAATTAGTCTTGAACTGGTCAAGAAATAATATTCCTATAAATTTTCGAAAGAACACTGATTTGTTGATATTCAATCTCAAGTCGCTGTCTGCAGATCTCTTTGGTACGGCTTAAAATTTAGTATTTCCTATTTTTCATTTGTATCGCAGGCCATCGACATGGTTCAAGAAATTTCAGTTACCTTAATGCAGTTAAAAAATTAGCTGCAAAGATTTGTTTTTTTCTATTCCTTTGTTGCCTTGCATGGCTTTGGAATGATTGTTTCGGTTGAAGAAGAAAGTTTCTTTCTACTTTGTATGATGCGTTAACTGATCAGCCAGTTTTAAAGCTTTTGTAAGTATGTGTATGTGTGTGAGGGCTAATATGAGAAAGTATTTTTTTAAACTAATATTTGTATGCTGCGCATGTGTGTGTGTGGTGCACGTTGCTTTGGCGCTACATACAAATCGGAACTTGCTGTGATTCAAGATAATGTCGTGCCTTTACTTTATTCTTGTATGTGTGCGTATTTGCTGTATGCTGAGAGTTGATTTTTCAGTAGAATAAAATGATTTACTTCCAACGAAACGAAATTGAATTGAAATTTCGGTATGTATGTATTTGCTTTGTAGCTTGAGGTTTGGGTGAGCAACATTTGGAGGCTACAAAAGGCTTCTCTTGAAAGTGTTCTTATCCTGCAGCGATTGGTTGCAGATCGCAGACTGTATTTATTCGCAGGTTAACCTTTTTGATTAATTGCTGTTGACATTTATTAGAAGCACAAATCAAGCCGACAACTGTAGTTGCTTTCCTAGTTATTGATATTATCCAAAATCAAATTAAGGTGTTGAGTTTTTGTTCATGACCTTGGAAAAAGTTTTCCCAACTCTGTTTGCACTTTCTTACATACCACAACCTTGGATGCTTGTCGTTGTAACTATTAAACTTAATGCTGGTAGGAAAGATTTTTGGAAAACCTAACCAAAATTGTGGTTGGAGCTCTTTATTGGATATAGGAGGTTGGAGGACCTCATTCGCTTACACGTAATGGAGTCAAAATTCAAACTCTGGTTAATATATTATAAAAGGCTTTTCATTGTAATTATGAGGGATAAAAAATGGGTGCATATGTAAGTCTCATTAGGCGTGTTTTGCTCAGAATCATTTCCACTAGTTCAAAATTTTTTCGGGACCAGTTCGGTACTAGTCCTGGATTTTTTCGGGACCCTTTCGGGAAAAGTTTGAAACAAATCCGGATAAATTTCCAAAATGTACCTAAAATGTACCGAAATTTTACCTTAATTGTACCGTAAAAGTACCTTAAATGTACTGAAAAATACCGAAATATACGGAAAATGTACGAAAAATTTATCGAAATAATCTTGCACAAGTTCCCCGTATTTCAACTTATAAATTTTTTTCTCTCTTAAATTTTTATGAAAAGACTTTTATAGTAAACGTCATTAAATAAAAGTATTTGGAGACTTAAAAATATATATCATGCTTTTAATTATTATGTAACGACTTTTATAATAACAAATATTTAATAATATAAGTATCAGAGTAACAGTTAACGATGAAATTAAACTAGTTTCCTCACTCATAATTATGATATTATCGAAAGACAAAAAATTTTCAAAAATTTGGCCGACTTTTTAAAACTTGGAAATAATTAAAATTCTCTGTTTTTGCTTTAAAGCATTGGCCAAAGAATAGTACGCCGCTGTCATCTTTCATAGCTAAGGAGATTAAATAAAGTTGAATTCCTTGAGGTCGAATGCTGTTTTGATAACAACACGGAGTTCAAATTCAGACATTGTCGAATATTTAGTGATGGCCCAGAAGCTGACTCTGAGTGTGGACCCGGTTTGAAGATAATGGGGATAAGCGACACTTTAACTTAGAGATAATGCTAAAAAAATTTGTTTGCTAGTGTGAAGGGAAAGCCTCGGCTAAATTTTGTTGGTAAACATAACGAATTAAAGCATCACTATCGGGAAATCCGAGATATAAATTTTCACAATAGAGAATACAACTAAGCTTAGTTAGAAAACCAGACCAAAGCATGAAAGAGACAGCAAAAAGAGGAACATGGCGTCAATTAGTCGCAAACTTTCTAAGCTCCCTTTATCATGTTAGTAGCTTGTCGTTGAAGCCTCAGTCTAAAAAATACTAAACAGCTGCAGAATAGATGCATCTAAGCCGGATATCCTCAATGGATTTTCGAAGAAACACTTTGCAATCGGGTTTTGTGGCACCGGGCATTGCTGCTATTCGGAAAGTAATTGATAGCTTTGTAGAGACCACAATTGCACAAATAGTCTTCATAAATCTCAGTTTTGAGCTTGCCTGTCACCGCATACCTGCCTTAAATTCGATAGAGTGCCAGAGGCTTAATAGAGGTTGACGGTTGTCGTAAAGGCAAAGAGATGAAAGAGAACTCAGAACACAACATCGAAGAAAGGAGCTAAGTTATACTGCATCGAATAGGTAATTCATAGGTCTTTTAAGCTACAGATAACTATTTTAGATAAGCGTGGTCAAAGAAGAAAGAAGAAAATTAAACGGTGTTTCCGTTCCAACATTGAAGTTAAGCCGGAAGAGGTAATGGAAAGCATTTTCCGCATTGGCCAACACCTCGTCAATTTTAATGTCTGAAATATTTGTATGTCCAAGTGTATTGAAAATAGAATATTTGTTTTATCAATAAAAAATCATCAAATGAATTTCATTAATCGACCAGTTTCTCCTCCAAAATTTTACTCCAGATCCGCTCCTTTTCGTGACTATTGTCCTCATGGGCAATTGGCCGCAGGGTGGTTATGTTCTCATGTTGCGTGTTTCTTTTTAATTGCAATGCGTCATCCTTTGACATAATCGGCCTTTTCTGTATAAGCGCTGATGCCGCATTTCGAATTTTCGGATTGCTGTCGGTTATTGTGAATATCGTAAAGTGTTACTGATTGCTGAAGGCTTAAAATTTCGTCGGTGGGTTTCTGTGACATGTGTGGGATGCCTGGTCGTATAGTGTTTATGATAATTCTGAGAAAAGATGAAATGGCAGTTTTATCAGAGATCCATAATAATAATTATTTTCGTTAGAATTATAAAAGTCTTAATAATAATTATGAAAATATTTTCAAGTCTCCAGAGACTTTTATTTTATGACCAATTCGGACCTAGTTCGGGATTAGTTCGGGACTAGTTCAGTATGGTTTACGAAGGGGCAACAGTTAAATTACTTTCCTTTAAAAAATAAACAATGAAGAAACTAATTTCATGGAGTCCTGAACTACTCCTGAACTGGTCCAGAATTAGTCTTAAACTTATTTTGAACTAGTTCTAAATTAGTCCTGAAATAATCACGAGATGGTCCTGAATTAGTTCTGAAATAATCTCGAACTGGTCCTGAATTAGTCCCGAACTAATCCCAAAATGATTCCAAAAAAATCCGTATTTGTACCAAAACGGTCAAATGCTTCAAGACTTACAATTTTTTTTATATACCAAAATCATCAGAATATCATAAGGAATCGATTTTGGCCAGACTTTCTGTCCGTCCGTCCCTCCGTCTCTCCGTGCTCACGATAACTTGAGTTAAAATTGGGATTTCTTAATGAAACTTAGTACATATATTTATATTTGGACAGGGTAGGATGGTACTGAAAATGGTCGAAATCGGTCAATAACCACGCCCACCACCCAAGTTTTGAAAAATCCAAAAACATCGTTTTTTCGGTATATTTAAGAGCATATTAAGAGAAATTTGATATTTGGAACGATTTTAAGCAAAGAAATTAAATTTTTTTAATGAAATTTTTTAAAAATAGGCGTTGCCACTTATGGAAATCGGACTATAACCACGCCCACCTTGCTTATAACGGAAGCTTTGAAGAATGCAAAAAACTTTTTTTTTTCGTTATCTATTGAAGTTTAATACTTGCAGCGATTTAAAATAAAGAAACGGTGTTTTTATGAAATTTTACGAATAAAATTTGATGAATATGATTAACTCCTCTTCTTATACGCATTTGCCCACGGGGGTGGTGGGGGGTTCAACTCCCAAATCCCCCTGCACGGCCCTGCGCGGGGGTATACAAAATTCGGGTTTGCCCGAGTTTTGCTTTCCTTACAGTTTTTTGTTTTATTTTTGTGAAAACCTTGTATAATATTAGTCTCAAAATAAAAGTACTTAAACATTTAAAAATGTTTATCGCGCTGATTACACTATGCAACATCAAAAAATCACCGATATCCCGAGTGGAGATTCGTATTAGGTAAACTAAGTAAACAACAGAAAACAAATTCATATTATTTTGTTACGTTTGTGGTCAATTTACTACTAAATGCGAAAAAAGCCAATTTAGCCTTTGTTCGAAAAATGTGATGAAGAATATTTTAAAATTGCCAAAAGAAATCAAGACAAATCATGGGTGCCGAAAGTGTCTTGTTTAAAATGTTATAAATATTTAACGGGTTGGTACAAGGGTTATATTAAACACATTTTTGGGTACCAATGCAGTGGCGTGAACCCAAAGATCACGTATACGACTGTTACTTCTGTTTAACAACTGTGAAAGGTTTTAAAAAAAAAAAATCAAAATACTCGGTGAAGTATGCTACTGTGTCATCAGAGTCAATGCCGCTACCACATTCTCCCGATATTCCAGTACCGGAAATATTTTGTATTTCCTCAAGTTTATCGAGTCCTATTGACAAAAAAGAAGATGGAGCAAGCCCGTCATATAAGAGGTATTTATAGATGAAAAAATACAGAACCACATTTGATTAGTCAATCAGAACTAAATGACCTTGTTAGAGATTTAGATTTGACAAAAGAAAAATCTGAAATATTAGGCTCGAGATTAGAACAATGGAATCTATTGTAAACTGGAGTTAAAATTACAGCTAATCAAAAACGTCACATTACCTTAGCTACCTTTTTTTCAAAAGAAGATGGATTAGTGTTCTGCAATAATATTGATGGATTAATGTCAGCATTACGTCACGAGCATACATATATCAAAACATGGGTTCAGTAAGTGATAAACACGGTGAAAGGTTTTATCAAGAAATTGCAGAGTACGAGAAGCGTTATCAGGGTAGAAGGGAGCCAGCCATGCTTGCAGACTATTGTTGGAGCCTCCAGAGGGATACTGCAACTACTGACTATAAGAGGAAAGCAAATCGTTAAAAAAAAAAGTTTTTTTAATGTAGAATAACAACGTATGTCACAGCTTCATATAATTTAAAGTAAAATCAATAAATGCGTTTCACTACTAAACTTGACGTGATAGAACAATTTTATTTCAATGTTTCAAATAGCTTTAAGGTGGCGAATCATAATAACATACTGTGAACACAGTGAAAAAAATTTTTTGTTTACTTTGTTGCATAGTGCTATTATTATGAAAATACTTTGATAATCTTAGTCTTTGAATATTTGTTATTGAACACTCAAAAAATGTGTATCCTTACTTATAATAATTATTGAATGAGTTTTATTATTTTCTCTTATAAAAGTTATGTCTCTGCTTTTTATGGTTTTTATGGTTTTTATTGTCTTTCTATTTCTTTTACAATTTTTGTTTAAGGGGCTGTTCTGACATCTTATAAGTTTTCGTTAATAGTTTTTAAACTATTTATGTTATTTTATTTGGTTTTTGTTATTTATGGCAAATAAAATTTAAACAAATTTTATTTTCGTTTATTTTTTGTTTTGAAAATTTACAGTTAAAAAAAAGAACCTGGTAACACTGCTGCAACATTAAAAGAAGTTTTGGTTTTTTTTGGGCTAGAATTGGATATGTACCCGTAAATATAGATTTCATAGCTATTCTTTGAGACCATACAGATGAGGTATTCGAGAGATGTGTTATACTCGTAACTCTTTATCGTTTGTTAAAGTTAACATTTGGTATTTTAAGGTTATTTACGTCTTGGAGCTGGATATTTTATTTACCAGACGCTGATATCTGAAAATATGCTACTTAGATTGATGGTTTGGTTTGTATTTTATATACATTAATATACATATACATACATATATAAATATTTATGTATCACAGATTATATGTATGTATGTATGTATATAGCGACATGTGTAAGAGCTTCATAGACAATTAGTCAAACAAGTTTCTATATATGTATAAAAAGTTTTACAGATATCTTGTTTCATTTCTTTTCATCTCACTTTCGCTTTTACATTACTTCCTCTCGTTTCTTTTCACTTTTAGCACTTTTTTTTTTGCCGTCATTCATCAACGCGTGCAAATTTTGCACATACTTCTATGTATTGTTGTTGTCGCCGTTGCTGTTGTTCGCTCATCTATTTTCGGTCTTGTTATAAGTTGAGCAACACTGATTATGCTGCATTTGTTAGTGTTGTTGTTAGCGCGCCTCATTGTCATTAGTTGCTGAGAGTGTCGCTAAAAAAATTTCTTCTTTTTTGTCGCTATTTTGATTTGGCAATTGTTTTTGTTTCAGAAATTTCAAATTATATAATTGGAAATGTGAATCTCGCGTTGTGCATCTGTTGATTATTTTTTGATAATTAGCTATCAAATATGCTATCACACAAACGCATACGCACGCTTTGAAATGTGTTAGCCCGTTCGCTCTAATGAAGCACAAATCGTCGGCCATTTCCTGCATTTGCTTCTTTCTGTCGTTTCAGTTTCCCCGCCATACAACTTCCGCTTCTTGCTGCCATGAAAGTAGTTAACTGAGAAGAAATTTTACATATCTATCTTTTATTTAATAGTTAATTTGCCTTAATTAGCTAAAACTTTTACATTTACAAATGTTTCTTTCTTTTTGCACTTCGACTCTTACAATTCTCATATTTTTTTTTTAATTTTTCTTCAGTTAGGAGCAAGGCATATTGAATAGTTAAGCGCAGTAGAAAAATTGAAAAAAAAAATTATGAGCTCTGTATATTTTGTTGTTGCTTTTAAGAGCTAATGATTCAAAAATATTTTACAACTTTCCTGCAGTAAAAAAATATCAATTGCTAAAACTAGCAAATTTTTAAATAACTTCTTCGCAATAATTGCCAAAAAAAATACCCCATTTATATGAAATGCATAAAAACTAATTACTAATAAGCTGAAAAATCATGCATAACAATCTAAAAACTGTGCACTATCTTTACTTCATAAAATATAGTTGGCAAAGACATAAATCAGCTTTCAAACGATTACAAAAATAAAATCAAAATGAAAAAATGAACGCGGACGCGAAATTTCTATATTTTGCAGATACATCTTAATAAAAAAATTAAGTAAAAATGTATAAAAAAAAGGTAAAAGTGGACGTAGTCAGCCTATTCTCTTCTTCTACAGCTCTTATTCTCCTATATTAAATAAAAAAAATTTACTAAACAAATTCGAGTTCTGTTCCGCTTTTATATGGGTAGCGTATAAGTAGGAGGGAGATATACTGTTTGGCAAAACTAGCGGTAAATCAATAAGTTGTTTACAACTGTTAATATGTTTGTAATAGCTGGGTTTCTTGTAGTGAAAAGAAAGTTTCGAGCAAAATTTTGCCGAAACTAGTTAGATAATTGCTACTTGCTACCTCATGCAGTGCTATCCAAAACGGACTTTTTTTTTGGCCATCGCCATGCAAAAGTAGTTAGTTTGCTTATATGAAAATATACAGAAAGTAATCAGCACTAGTGTCTTTGAATTGAATTTAAAGTTACTATAACATTAGTTTTAATTTCTGCAGGGTTCCTTGAATAATACTAACGACATTCTTACCACTAAGAAATGCAAAATTTGAAAATTCAAATAAACACACAAAAAAGTTTGTTGCTGCTAAATATTTGATGTGCCTTGGATAGGAATATAAAATTACATGTTATTAGCGCGGATGGATATTAATACATTTTGGAACGCAATATAAAAGCTGTAAATATTGATTGTCTAAATACCTCGGGTTGTTGTACAAATTTGTATTATTGCTTTGATCAGAATAACCGCAAAAAAAATTATATTTTATGAGTTAAAACGTTCAACAACCTCATTTGTTGTCCAATTTCAGGAGACCAGACGTTCACTAGGAGGAAATGGCAAACCTCTAAGGGTATTTCTGCCTATTTGTGGTCCAACATAAGAGAGACACACCACAAATAGTTGTAGCTTAAACACTGAACTATATAGTATAAGCGCCAAATTTATAAAAAAGGCATACCATAATTCTGAAATATAATTCTAGGTTTCTGAACTTAACACAGCAAAAAATAAGATACCAAAACTCAATGCTGGGGTGATTTGTTTTTAAATCATACAAAAAATTCAGTAAGTTGTGGTGAGATGAAAATAGTTGAATTTTGTAGAGTTCAGGTGTGGTGAGTTTGGCTGCGGTGAGCTTAGGTGTGGTGAATTTAAGTGTGGAGAGTTCAGATGCGATGAGATAAAGTATGATAAGTTTAGGTGTTTGGTTTTTAAATTTGGAGAGTTTAAATGCGGTGATAACAAGAAACTATTGTTTCTGGCTTCAACTATTTCCAAGAATACCCCTCCAAACGGCGACGTTTTTCTCATTATCATCGTCATTAAAGAAGATAATAAAAAATATAACAAGATCATAAAGCATAACATAACTTTACACAACATCATATAACAAAACATAACATAGCGTAACATTATATTATACATACCATATATTATACATACCATATATGGTAACATATCATAAAACAAATAACGTAAAATTGTTAACATTTTGTTGGTTTAGGCGTATTGAGTTCAGTTGTGGTAAATGCATGTGTGGTGATTTGAGACCAGATGAGCATAATAACTTATAGATGGCGTTCCCTACAATATCCTGTGCACTCCTTCTGTGGAAAGATTTCTATCGCCTCATATCCGGCGTAAATACTATCGTCGCTTTATTTTAAAAAACATCGCAATGCCATTGAAACTAGTAAATTATTCGGAAAATCGTTTCCTGCAAACATCGGCACATACATAATTTTTTGTTAAACAAAATTAAAGGAACATTCTTTAGTCAATCAAAAATGGATTTTTACATATTGCAATACTTGTGATTTGGTGTTTACATTGTGTGGATTGATTTGTTGGTTGTCTTAGCCATACACACTTACTGCGGTACACCCTAATGCTGCACTGCAAAATGTGGAACAACTTCATGTCAAATCCAAATGGTAGATTAAGTTTTATGAGAAATGCTTTGAACTATGAAAATGCACTCGCTGAAAGTGGTCATCTCTGTATTACACGGCTAACCGTGGTACCCACGAAAGTAACCCTTCACCACTGCTAATAAGAACGCGGCTGAGGCAGTGAATTTTAGTTTAATAAGTCTATAGTTTTTCTTAAGTTTAATGTCTTTGACAAATTTTCAAACTAAAACTTTATAACTTTTCCATATACGTACATACATATACATTTATATACATACATACGAGAATGTAATTGCTCACTCTCACTTCGAATAGAAAGCCTACGCAGTGCATACAATAATTTTCATGTTCTTTTGTTATTAATTTCCCCAAATGCTGCGATTGCGTCTGGCATTTTCTTTATTGTTGTATTTACAACTTTTCCGAGTCTAACCATTCCATATTCTTGCGCTTTGCAGTTGCTACTTCGCTCCGCATCAACAAATGATATATTGCTGTTTCTTGATGTTCCTTGCTGTTCTAGTCTAGTTGCGGCCAGCATCGAATATTCTGTTATTACTTGCGCCCCACCTAGTTGGCATGGCTTTATGAATCGCTTTTGTCTTAATCGCTTTATGAAGCATTGTTGTACATGCGTTGAAAACTTTCTATTTACTTACACTAAAATTTCAAACATACATATATTCTCAAAGTTCGAGTAAGTTGTTAAAAAATCATTAATTAAAATATTTTTGTTGCTGGGTGTTGCTAAGCGTTTTTTGTTGCGATTAGTTTCTTTTCGCTTTATTGCTGTAATCTGTGTTTGCTTTCTTTGGGGGCATCAATAGAGTACGATGGTAATTCATCTTTACAAAATGTTTCATTCGAACTAAATTGTTTTCAGAAAATGGCAAAATGAAAAAAAAACTTCTACTACTTCTGAAAAAGGAATTTTCTTTAATAAAAATTTCTTAAGTCAGTCTGAAGAAATATAACATAATTACAAACAGAAAACAATAATATAAACCCACAAAATCAGAGAAGCGATATCCTCTGTCAATTATCGCATCTTATTATCACATCATATTAACATCATACATCATCATACCACATCATATCATCACATAATATCATCACATCTTATTATCACATCATATCATCACATCAAATCATATCATCACATCATATCATATCACCACATCATATCATCACATGTTATCATCACATCTTATCATATCAGCACATCATATCATCACATCATATCATTACATCATATCATCACATTATATAATCATATCATCACATCATATCATCACATCATATCATCACATCATATTATCACATCATATCATCACACCATATCGTTACATCAGGTCATGCAACCTTACATCCAATCTTCACATTAAGTCATGACGCCACATCCTGTCGTCAATTCTCAACTACATATCACATCACATCATAACATCGCATCACATTAGCACATCCATTCAAATTACCTGAAATCATACAACATAACATAGCAGCAAACAAAACACAACACAACATAATATAAAAAATATAGCTTGACCTTGTAAACAACCGTCCTGTTCTTTTTTTTTATAATTTTCCTGTGCCAAATCATTTCCATTTTTTGCTTTCTACCTTGACTTTATTATTTTTTCGTCTCTTTTAGAGGGCTGATACTCTTTTGTATCGACTATTTTCGTCGATGGTATATATGTACATACATACTCTTTTTGGTTGTTGGTGTTTCCTTATACATACTTTAATTATTTGTTGTTCGATTTTTAACTAATCGAATTTTGAAGTCTTATTGTAGAGATATGTTACAGCGTAAGTTTTTTGCTATTAAGAAGGACTCGGTGATCCTTTGTTTGAATTAGCGCTGCAAAGTTGGCAATTGAAACCAAGGTTTTATCAATTCTTCATAAAAGCTTACTCGATAGAGCTTTATTTTTACTCGTTGCACACCATTCCTTTGCATTTAATGATTAAAAATAACTTAAAATTTGAATTGAAGTCTACCACTAAACATTCCGACCATTACATAGGCTACCTCATTAGGCTCCCTCAAGATTTCTTTTACAGAGATCTTATAATATTTTTTATCATTATCTTTAACTAAATTACAGAAATTTTTTTTGGGAAAACCCCAAAAAGCAAGTAATATTTATTCTTTTTCATGATTTAGGCGACATAAACAACTTTTTTTAATTATTTTTTTGTTAGTCATTTGATTGCAACAGGAATTTTACATTGACATGTCCCATCAGCACTTGCACTATTATTTAACTGACTTCCTTCAACGATTTCTTCCACTTAGAGGCGAACTCTTCATCAGTTTTTGGAATGCCTTTTGTCGCCTTAAGTTTGCGCTTGACAATAGTCCAATACCGCTCTATGGAACGCAATTGCGGGGAAATTGACGGAATATAGCATTTAGGTCTAATATTGATTGACCTCGTTATGTTTGTACAACAGCATTGCCTGTTTAAAATAGTACGACGTGGCAAGATCGGGCCTGAAGAATTCAGGCACCTGTGATGTATACATCCGAATGATGTCGTGCTGAAATTTTGGCTTTTATTTCCACACGTGCAGATTGCTTGCCAATTAAAAAAAAAAAATAATTGGGAAACTTCGATCGCGATCTTTTTAGCTTCAATTTCCTTCACCGCACTTCTATGCGGAACTTCTTGCCGTCGATATACATATCTTTAACTGAGCAGCCTTTATGCATTTTTGGGTATCGCTTGGAGAAATAGAAAACTTTCGAGCTGTATACCGTACCGACACGTTTGGATTCCTCTTGAAAGGAGCTATCAAAGATTTGCAAAGGACAATTTCCAGTAGCCCACTTTTTCACCACTGCGAACTTTTCACCCGCTCAAGAGTGATGTCTTTCTTCTTACTTTTAACAACTCGGTCAAGTACTTACGCCAGCGTGTTACGCTACTCGTTTTAAAGTCCACAAGGAATTTTCCCGTTATACGAGCGAGCTTTTGATTTCTGAGTTCCAGTTCAGTTGACGCCATTTTTCTTCAGCAACATTTTTAACACTTTGATAATTAAATCACGTATTTTTGAATTTTCAACTTGATCGGAAAACCAAAGCCTATTTGTAGGATAGATGCACAGTGGTTCGAAACACCCGAAAAGCTGGCCAAAATCAAAATTCCCCATGAAAAAATTTGAAAGTAAGTAAGTTACTAATTTCGGGGACGATGAATACTAATTTATGGTTAAAATTGTAAAAAACAAAATTGCGACTACAAAAGTGTGGATCACAATTTGGTAAATGAACTTTATCCTTACGAAAATTAGTATTCGGGTATTTTTTCGGGGAATACGAATTTGAGGTTAAAATTTCGAAATACAAAATGGCGTCTTTAAAATGGCGGACCGAAATTCGATAAACTAACTTTACTCCCACCAAAATCAGTATTCTGGTGTTTTTAGGTGGGAGAATACGAATTTAAGGTAAAACTTTCGAAATATAAAATGCCGACTCCAAAATAGTTGATTGAAATTCGATAAATTTTTGAAAATGCTTGAACACAATAAAATAAAATATACAAATTCTCCAGCAGTTCGACGATTATTATTGAGCTTAATTAATAACCTGTTGTATTTCAGTATGCATAAATTTTTTATTCTCACAAACTTCCCAGTGTTCAATTATGTAATGGTAATATCAATTTATTCAACAACGGTCACCTGTTTCGTATTTACCATATTATATTATTGAATTTGATCCTAAAATTCGTTTTTTTTGAATTGCTATATCAAATTCGTACTCACCGACCCCGAAAACCTCCGAGTACGTATTTTTGCGAGGTAAACTTAATTGTTATCAATTTTGGGACCGCCCTTTTGGATCCGTGTGTTACTGATTTTCAACTTGTTTAATATCAAATTCAATTTATCAGCAGCTTTTTAGTTGGTTGGAGACACTACTGTATTATTGAACAAAGAGACTAATATATTGATAAAATTTATAGTTGTACTGCAATTTATAATGATGCTTAATAACACTTTAACGAATAATTTTATACATTTTCGAATGTGGTAATAGGTGGTAAAAATTTTGTACACATACACCCTTGAGATGGCTAACCTTGTCCGAGCACCATGTGTTTGTATATGCGAAAGGTGTTAAAATATTATTGCTCTTGTGCGTAAATATTCTAAATTTACTTACTTGCCGCAGTTCCCTCCATGTTATTTGAAAAAAATTTGTTCTTATCAAAAACGAGCCAAGTAAAAAGCCAGTGCAAAGTTGTTATCTCAGCTGTTTTGCCAGCGCCCAATTGCAACATGCGAATCACGAATTTACGCAATTCTGAGACTGCTGTTATATGCACTGAAGACCGCTATTAACAAATATAGAGAACTACATTGAAATCGAGAAATTTGTATTTTTAATTTTTGATTTCTGTGAGAGATGTAGAATTTTTTTTTGAAGATAAAAATATAGAAATCAATTTTTTCATACACACTCCTTAGCTGTACGAGTTTAAATAAATCATGAAATTAAAAAAAAATTTAAAAAAATGGAAAATTATATTTAAAAAAAATTTAAAAGAAATATTTATTAATTAATATACATACATATGTACATTTTTAAAGAAATTTTATTAATGTTATATATAATTGTATATAATCATTAAACGATCACCCTGGAAAATTTGCCAATTTTTTAATTATTATGATTACTAATCAGCATTTAATATAACTAATTATTGACTAAAAATTAAATGAACAAATGAACAAAAATTATATTTGCGCCTGTAAATTTTTAACATTGCGCCCACTCATATATTGAGCAAGTTTTGCCAATGTTTAATTTATTTATTAAATATTTATTCTGTTTTATAATTAAAAGAATTTTGCAAAGTGTCTCTTAGATTTCAAACTTTTATTCTCAAAAGTTATAGGCAAAAAACAAGTCCCAGCTTGCTAGATATTACCGCTGATTTTCTAGATTTTTTTTTGACGCATTTTATCCAACGAATGAGCAACATTCATTTTTGTATGAAAGAAAACAACAACACGCAATGCGGAAAAAGAATTCTTAAAGATCGGAGAGTGGAAAGTTACATATTTTTAGACTAAAATGGACTAAGCCTAAAAATTGTGTTTAAAAAAAAAAAAATGCTGGCAATGCTGAGTAAAAAGTTTAAAGTTTGAGTGAAAGCTTGGAAAATGTTTGTAATTTTTATACAAAGTATGAAATTCGGACTTAAATGGGCTTTTGTTTGGTAATGAGCTATACTTTTATAAAAAAAAAAAAAAATAATAAACAAAATAAAAATAACCAAAGTTTTGTTAAAATGCCGTGACCCTATTATTTCTTTCCGACATTGTATTTATATATTTATATCTGTACTCGTGTGTGTAAATATGTACGTACATTTTAATGAATCTAAAAAATTCGGTGTTGCTTTTTCTATTTTTCAATTGCACACACACACACATTTCACAATAATTTACCACTTGAAATTAATGATTGCGCTGAAACGAAAGACTGAAGAAACGAACTTGACGCATACAAAATGCGGGTAATACATACAATTTTTTGGTTACCAAGACGGAACTC
This sequence comes from Philophylla caesio, assembly GCA_963971545.1. NCBI lineage: Eukaryota > Metazoa > Arthropoda > Insecta > Diptera > Tephritidae > Philophylla > Philophylla caesio. The sequence goes on from OZ020604.1 coordinate 38,206,254, forward strand.
AGATCAAAGCAAAACACGATGACACACATACATAAGCACACATACACGCGCAAGCGTTTTCACTTTTTAAATAATTTTCAAGCAACAGACAAATCAAGAAAAAGAAAGGTTCGAAAATCAAGAAGAAAGGCTGTGCTGTAGCATTTAAGAAGCTTCAACAAAAAAAGGGTGAAATGTTGAAGATTAAATAAACTGTTAATGCATTAAGTATACGCAGAAGAAAGAAGAATAAAAAATGTAGAAGTTCGTACAAATGAAAAAAGGCAAGCGGTTGTGTGAGAAATATTATTTATATGAGCTGAAGAATTTCTTAGCTTCAAGGAGAAAGAAAGATGATTTCGTTAGAGACCCAAAAGTTGCAAGATAATTTCACAACGTTATGAAAAAGTTTTATAACTACGGAGAAAGGTGAAAGAAAAAAAATTGTAAAACAAAAGAATATCAGAGCTGCGGTTAGAAGCTGTGCAAAGAAGAGTCAAATATAGAAAAGAAGTGCGGTCGCAAGAATGACAAAAAAGAAAGCAAATTCACTCACAGTGAAGTACCAAAAGTCACAACGAAATAACGAAATTAGGCCGAAATTAAGAAAGAAGAAAAAAAAAGCAAAAAAAAAATAAATGTGGAACATGAAGGTGAGCGGCGCAGCAGCGACTGATGAATCAAAGGTAAATCAAGATTTGTTTAAGAGGTGTGTTGCTCGGCGCTTAAAGTACATATACACAATGTGAGAGTATTTATATGGCTTTGGGAGAAAGAATTTCCCGCAATGACCTAATTACATATTTAACGAAAATAGAATGAAGAACAGCGGACACAAATACATACAAACTTTACCTAAAAACCTAAAAAAAAAAAATTTAAAACAAAATTAAAACGCAGCAAAGATGTGACTAAAGCAAGGTAATGGAGAACGCCAACGAAAGCGAAGCACTGAGAGCGGGCGTTTTGTTTAAATTTGAATGCCCACACACCCACACACACAAAAAAACGGGGCAGAAAAAAACCAAATAAGTCGGACAAAGATTGACACAAACGTAGAAGGTAAAACTGAAGCACGCAACACATACACGCAGCAACAACAATAGCTAACAGCGAGGGAAGTAAAAAATAAAAATAATAACAAATAAATTTGTACATACAAAGGAAATAGTTAAATTTAGTAAAGAAAAATTAAAAAAAAAGAATGTAAGAGCGTGCACAAATTGGCAATAAAATAAAATTAAAATGTGTACAAGCAACTGTTATGTGCAGACAATCGAAAGTTTTGGTGCATATTTTTTATGAGTTTGTGTTTTTTTTTCTTCTTTCCGTTTTTGTACTTGGCTTCATTTTGGCACTCCAATTGTACATTGGCGGTTGTGCTCTTCCACATATTTTTTTTTTTTTTTTTAATATTCTCTACAATGTTTATGATTTTGCGGCTTCCTTTCATGCGAATGGTTTGCGAATTGCATGGCTCTGATTTATGAATAGATATCACCGCCCGCACCTCAATCTGACTTATAATCAACTGGCTGATCAGCGAGCAAAAAAATTGCAACTTTGCTTGCTTTACAAGTGTGTGTTCAATCAGTTATCGGTTGGAAAAACTTTTGTGCTTAACAATTTTTGAATTTAAAAGAGTTTTTATCGAGTTCTGATGTGAGGCGAGATTTCTGCGTAGCAAATCTATCGATTTGATTTGATTTATTTAGGTTTAAAATAATAGTGCAATAAGACCTACATATATACATCTTTTGTAGCAGAACATCAAGAAGGTATTACCATCGGACATTATAAACAAAACATAAAACTAAACAAGAAAAAAAATCCTACATAGAAATGAAAATAAAAATAAACATATACTTAACAATAAGGAACATTTAATAAATCCATACAATTTAAAAAATAGCTGAATTTATTAGACACATAATTTCGTATGCTACTAGAGTTTTTTTTTATATTAAACATATGTAGATAGGTCAACCAATTTAAGAAAATTAGTTATAAAAAGTTGTAGTTGCTTTCGTTAATTTTGCTTCTAGTTGCAGAAGGAATATATTTCCACACGAAAAAGAGTCTGGTTGAGTGCTTATAGCGATGCTGGCAAAGTAAATTAAAAAAAAAATTGTTTAAAAGAACATAAAAATTTTAAATTGAAATTGATGTACCACTGTTTCCGGAATAACGCCGAAAAATACAAATTTAAAAAACTATTCCCAAGTCTCTTTATATGTGCGCTATCAAGCGAAAAGTATGAGAGCTTACTTTTTGAGAATATTTTCAAATAATCTCATTTGTAGTTAAACATAATTTTTTTTAAATTTTAATTCAATTTATTTATTTATGTGCGTTCAGGAAATATAAGTTGAAATAAAAATATAGTACACTAAACAAGCGTGACAGACCTTATAATGCCCATATTTATCTATGATTCGTCTTTGCATATGTGTCTAATGTAATTAAATTCGAATTTTCAAAGCAAAGCGCTAATTTTCTTGAAAACCCCTTCCCGAGTAGAGCTGCTGGTATGAATCTCAATGGCAGCTCAGTCTCCTCCAGTGAACTACTGGAACTGACGGAATTTTACCTGGCCAACGATAACGTGGTCAGCGTCTTCCTCGATATCGAAGGGATTTTCAAGAATGTACTTCCTGCCGCCGTTGTGTTGACCCTTGGTCAGCTCGGAGTTGAGACCAATCTGATTAAATTCATCTCCAATATGGTCTGCGACAAATTGTCGTGTCTCAGCGAAAGGTAAGCAGGGGTACCTCATAAGGAACAGAGGTGCTCCTTTATAGGAGTCAGTGGGGCACGATGAATCACTCCAACACAACCCTTAAATGTTATACTTGCTGGTGTTCCGGTGTGTTGCCACCTCTTTATTTGCTACCATGCAGCGGAGCGATGGGTTCTCCCTAAAGATCGCTCCAAGAGTATGCTTCACCACATACATCCCCTTAAGAAAGGAGTGGAAGGAGAATAAATAATACAAATAAAATTTGCGATGCATTAACTTATAATAATAATTATTTATTCTCGATTGTTTTGAAGTACTAATGCCTTTTAATCATAACCACTAAAGAACGTTGATCTCTTACTAATCATGTGAAATTTGTCTTGCGATAAATGGTTGTTGCAAATTCTGTCCATATTTAACAAGTGACAGTTTAAATTGATTGAAGTGAAAATCCGTTAAGTTTTTGTATGACTCTTTTATCTTTTTATTAAAGTTCATTGAAAAATCTTGTAATAATCACTTCGAATTCGGATTTTTTGAACCTTTTTTTCAACTAGGGTGTTTTGGAACATTTTGAACGAAGAATTGCATATAGTTGCTTTTATATTATTCTTATGGTTACAGTGATAAACAAAAAAATCGGCGTTAATACAAATGAAAAAGTGATAACAATATTAATATTTTTCTTCTATTCGGCACCCATCTACAGAATTTCCAAAAGTATAATTATATATATTTTCTAAGAGGGTGCGCTGTGTGCAACTCTATCAACCTTATTCTACTCATTGGAAATTCGGAGATCTATGTAATCTACATAAAAATTGTTTTTCCAATGACATTTTTCGGAATCACCCGAAGAGACCTCTCTGATGTTGCCATCGGCCATGCGTCTGCACCATACAATATTATTGGTATAATGAGGGACTTACAGTTCTTGCTATTAATTGACCTACCCAGTCCGCATTTCTTGGTAAGATATTCTCCGTTGGAATTCAACGATGCCGATTTCAAAATACACAAAGTCCTCTCCAGATACGAATACACTGAATGTCTATTTGTCGATAGGAAAAGCTTTGCCTTGCCCTCGTTAAACTCTAGAACCATTAACTTTGCTGTATAAAAACGGCAGAACTTACGAAGCGGTTGTTAAAGATCTTTCACATTAACTCCATGTGCACATGTAAGCATTTGTATGCTTTTATAAAAGATGATGCCTAACCTATTTATTTCTTAGTGTCGAATATGTTTTCCAACATCACCTGTTTAAAACCGCCTTTGGTATCAAGCGGCTCGGAGAGGTTCTTTTGTGTGTTAAGCCAATTTATGTTCTTGGCGTTGAAAGTGGCTACATAATCGAGAAAAAGTTGATGGTCTCTTTTTAGATCTGCTGTATTGTGAAAATCAGATAGGGCTAAGGTCTTTCAAAAAAATGTTTTTGTAAAAAATACTTTGAAACACATTTTTTTTTAAATTTTAATATGAAATTTTTTAATGAAAAAAAAACTTCAATAAAATGTCAATAAAAATTTTCATGAAAAAAAATTCGAACCATTTTTTTAATATTTGACTGTTGCTTTGAAAGCTTACGCAAATGGTAATTTGAACACAGCGAACACCAAAATTTAAACAATTAGCTTTTTTTAAGTAAATAATTTTGCCAGATGAAAACTCCATAAATCTATTTTTTGTGATAAAATTGAAGTTTCTTAGAACAAACTTGGTTGGAACGGACTCTTTGTCCATCAGTTACTGTTGCTGAGGGAAACTTCGATACAGAGCGAGAAAAATATCGCAGCATGTGACAAACCAGGAGATAAAGAAGTCCTTATACATACATACATTGCTTAAAGTAATATATATTTTTTTTGCACAGAAATTTTAGTAGATAAGGGAGTAGTTAAATTCCAACATTTTTAACCGAAGCTTCAAAAAAAGATGGTATGGATTGGTGTAAAAATTTACTAAAAAATCCAATTGGAATACTTTTGATTCGAGGAATCTATGTACGTATATTAGATCGAAACTTAAACAGCAATGAACTATCTGGGCGTTAAGAAAGAAAAAAAAGCTTAAATTTTAAATGTGAAAAATTTGGGAAATAAGAATGCATTTTTTTTATGAAATATGTACTTTTTCTATGTTTATTCCAAAACTATCAGCATAGCCCTCCTACACATGAACATGTACTTAACGCTTTTTTTTTCATTTGCTTTAAAATTTTAGCCGAAATTTCACACGCATTTGTTTCCAAGTGAAAATTATTTGACACTCAACTTTCGAAATCAACAAAAAAGAATATCGAATGTCCATTACTGTGGGTATAGGGGCAAAAATTTATACAAATAAAAACATTTATTTACAATATGTTTGTGCGAATATGTTGCACATACACTGTATTCGCATACACCTGTGTGCATAAAAATAGAAGCGCTATATTATCGCAAATATTGATACTTTAATTTTGAAAAATCAGCATGACGAATGCGATGGGAATTATGCGAGGGAAGTAGAATTGTATATGGTGAAGAATATTTTAAACATAAGTAGTTGGGATGGCATTAAGTACTCTTTTCACCACAACTGAACTCACCATACCTGAACTTACCCCAACTAAACTCAGCATACCGGAACTTGCACCACCGAAACTCAACACACCAAAATTCACCTTATCGAAGCTCAGCACACGTGAACTGACTGCGCCTTAACACTTGGCATGCTATCTTATGTTGCATAACATAACGTTTCGTTACGTTATATTATATTTTGATAGGCTTTGCTATGTTATGTTATGTTTTGTTTTGTTCTTGTACATATGCATGTTCTGATATGTTATGTAAAATTTAGTGTGCGCTAATTTAAGGTAATTAGAAATGGGGTGGACGTGATTGTGGTGAGAATGATTGGGAGCGGGACCTACACTCACCTCGCTACACAGAACAAACCTACTACACATATACTCAGAACATCTAAGCTGGCAAGTTTTTTCTCTTTTCAACACGTAAACTCAGCACATCTAAACTCGGATCATCTTACCTATTACACTCACCACTCGTAAATTACCACATCTTAAATTATGGAAACAAAATTGATCATACTAAAACTCTCTACGCTTTAACTCACCACGCTTAAATACGCCACATTTTGACTCACCTTATCTGTATTCGTAATATCTAACTTTACCATTCTTAGCTGAGCACATGTTAACCGATCACACCTTTATTAATGTTATATTTTATGTTACGTAACTCATTATATCTAAAATCACAATTTCACCTCAACTCTCCTCACCTTAACTCACCACACATAAACTCCCCACACCTAAACTCACCATACCTAAACTCACCACACCTAAACTCGCTACACCTGAACTCGTCTTACCTGCACTCACAATACTTAAACTTGCATAAACCTATACTCACCACACACCAACTATTTTCTGCTCTTTAACCCTTTCGCCCCGGATGGTACATATATGTACCACCAAAGTTTAAACATCCCTAAAACTTTTCATTTACATTCAATCACATTTGGAAGTATACCACTTCGTCTGTTAGGAATTTTACTGTAAGTTTGAGCTATACATGTTCTGTTTTGCATCTCCCCGTTAAGCTCAGGCACGTTTTTATATGGAAAGAGGGGTCCGAAAGTACGCGCGTGAACTTATTTCTGCAGATTTCCTCGTGTTTGTGGCGATTTTTTAGTGTATTTAAATATATTATTGGAAAATAAAGCTGTTTCTAATTATTGCTTGTAAATAAGGTAAGAAATTTTTATCATAAATCCCTGTTATCGCAAACTCAAACATATGGTACATATATGTACCAGCAGTCCCCTTTGGTGGTACATATGCGTACCAATAGTCCGGTTAATACAACTTAATTTTTTTTATTAATTCCATGCAAGATCGATGACTAAGTTCAAAGGCTGCAGCTCATTAAAACAATACATGCCTCTAAAGCCGGCAAAGAGAGGCATAAAAATGTGGCTTCGATGTGATGCCGCAACAGGGTACACATACGATTTTAACATATATTCCGGAAAAGACCTTGAAGAAACCTCAGGTACACTTGGAGAAAGAGTAGTAAGCAAACTGGTCAGCTCAATTGTAGAAAACGATGTTACTTTGTGTTTCGATCGCTTTTTTACATCAGTTAATTTATTGAACACTATCCCTTATCCAGCCGTTGGCACTATAATGGGGAACAGAAAAAACGTACCTAAGTTCACGAGTAAGAAAATGCAGCGAGGGGAAGCAGAATTCAAAGGCACATCCTTAGGCCTTCTATGCGTAAAATGGCAAGATACCAAAGAGGTTTTGGTAATAAGTAATTGCCACGAACCCGGCATGACAGTTGTAACAAAAACGTTGAAAACAGGCGAAAGAATTCAAGTGCCATGCCCAAACCAAATACAATTTTATCGTCAAATTATGGGAGGTGTTGATTTAGCAGATCAAATGAGTGGCCTTTATGAATATGATCGAAAATCAGATAAATGGTGGAAGAAGGTATTTTACCGTTTTATTATGATGGCAGCCGTAAACGCGTGGGTCATTTATAATGAGCTAAGAAGGAATAAAATGCCTTTCAAGTCGTTTTTGGTGACCTTGGCCGAGACTCTGATAGAAGAAGGTAGCAAAACCACAGCCGTACGCAGGTCAGTAGGACCAGGCCCTCACGTCGTGTCGTGAGTCAGCGGCATCTTTCTGTTGAGTGCACCACACGACGCCGTTGTATAAATTGCAGCAAACAAAAGAAGCAAACGCGAACAAAGACAGTCTGTCAAGAGTGCCAAGTTCCTTTGTGCAAATTCTGTTTTGCACCATTTCATACTTAACTTATAGTGTTTATTTTATGAATTTCTAATTAATTTATTATAATTTTTCGATTCTGTTTAAAATTACTGAATTTATGTATTATATATATGCAAAATAAATGAATTGTTACGTTTGGTTTTAAAAAAGATAAAACATTTTTTGGTATGTTCTTGAGGACGGTTGGTACACATGTGTACCACTTAACATCCCGGATGGTACAATGGTTTACCACCACCCTGCGAGTCAGCCCCTTAGGCCACGCCCCCTTTGACACCGAAAAACATTTATTTGTGGGGTAAACACCGAAATGAATGCATTCATTGAAACCGAACATTGATAATAAAGTTCCGGGTCGAAAGGGTTAATAGAAAAATTATAAAAATAAAATAAAAAAAAAAACAGATTGTCAAATTGTTTTAAAATAAGTTAATATGCATGGCGCTACTATTTTTATGCGCACAACTGAATAAAAAGCACTCTTAAAAATTTGGCTATGCTTTGAACTAAATCGTAAAGTACTTACGACAAACAAACACGAGGCGCGCAACAACAAATTCAAAAGTAATGATTGAAATTTTGGTTTCTGTTCTTGTAGGCCTGTCAAAAAAAAAAAAATTAAACAAAGAAATTGCCCAAAAATGTAGGAAAGTAACAACAAACACAAATAGCAACAACAACCATAAAGCATGAAACAGAAATGAAAACGAACAGTCAAAAGTAACAGATATGTGCTAAAGCAAATGCACAAATACAAATGCAAATTCATACATTTATGTATGTGTGAGTGTATGATTATGTGTGTACATAAATATTACTTTCTTAACAGCGCCAAGCACGTCTTCACATTTCGATCGCTCACCAAACCAACGCAGGCAATACAACAATCAAACACAAATTCGTTACGGAGGTGGAAGAGGCAAAGAGGGCGTAAATACACAAATCACTAGACACTACTTTGTAAAATCAATGCAGGCAAGCTAAGCAAATTGAAAGCAGAAGACAACACAAAAAAAAAGAAGAAAAATACAGAATCGAGCAGAAAGCGTAAACAAAACAAAAACAAAACATTCGCAGCAACAAACACAGTTACAGCGCAATAAAAGCCCAAACAGATCGAAGCATGAAACATTCTGATTGTATGACTTGCCTCTACATACACACATGACAACGAGCCACCTTCAAATCGCATTCGCACACACTCGCATGCGCTCATTTTGCCGCCGTAGTTTGCTTGTGTGTTGGTGTTGGTGTGCTCGCGCGCCTGAAACTAGGTCAACGGTTGTGGTCTCAAGCTCGTTTCTAAAAAGTCAACCACAACGGAATACTTAAGCATCCGTCCACTTGCACTTTCTTTTTCCAACCTGAAAGTGGACAAGGTAGCAGCAGCAAAGGCAGCGGTGGCGGTGGCGGTGGTGGCGTCGACGAAGTCAGCGTCACAAGCTGTAGTGGCGAGTGGCTTTGCTATAACCATTTAGCTCTGACTCTTTGGGGGCTAATGCGTACGCCAACTCGTTTAACACAATTGTTGTTGTGATTGTTGTTGCTTTAGCTTTATTGACGTAGTTATTTTTGTTGCTCACATCGTCGTCGTCGTCATCGTCATTGTTAGTCGAACGTTAATTCTCAGCGTTGTGTTGTTGGTCTTTCACTCTTTCTTTCTTTGCTTGTCTGCTGTTGTTCTTCGCTGTACCGTTGTTAGTTTGTTTTTGTGGTTTTTCTTGCTGCTTGAATTTATTAGTATCTCATTGTTGTGATTATTATAACGTTACCGTGCATCTTCTGGCTCGCAAAGGCCTACTTCAAAAAAACGTAGCTGCCGATATGCAGGCGCTCAGCTATATACACTCAGAAAAAGGGACAAACTTTCTTTAAATAATTTACTTAAAAAGTTGACAACATTTTGCATTTAATGAGTAACCTTCTTAGAGTGCGTTTAGGCAGCGTTTGATTGAGTCAACGGGTAAGTTTTTTATAGTCAAAATAATTTTCCCAATAATGGCTCTGTCTGGCAGCGTTCAGTTTATAATTATTTGATTTAGATATACAAAAGTTTTGAGAAAAGAACATATTGCATTTCTTTTATAAAGGACTAATTCAGATTAATAAAAGCTTTGCATAACCTTAAAATTAAAAAATCGTATACACTCTCTCGTTGCCATTTTTTTTTTGTTTATTTAGAATGCGGTTATTTTTCGAAAAAAATTTTTACCTTAGGCTTTTCATTAGTCTGTTTTCCATCCTGAACATGGCTATGTAGAAGATATTGTTGCAAACTTTGATTGGTCAGACTCCAAAAAATGGGAAACGGTGCGCAACGCCTTGAAAAGTCTAAGGAAAATGGATGGGACAACATTATTTCGAGAAAAGAAAACGTCGTTAGTTTGCTTGAACCAAGTCTTATTTAAAAGCTTTATTGTCAGTTGTAATTCTGTTGTGTTTAAGTAACATTTTATACAAAATCTAAATCAGAGGGCAAACACTTGCATGAAAATTCGATTTTAATATAAAAGATGCGCTGATAGTTTAAGGCGGTATTCTACTTTAGAGACCGGAAAATTACCTTTTTTATAATTTTTGTCAAATCAAGACTATTGCATATTCTTGAACGCGACTTTTAGCAAATTAAACTAAGGGATATAATCAATAAATTGACGGTTTTACTTTGTCAAAAAGTTTATTCAAATCAAAACGGTGGCGCTTCAAAGTTGAGCCTGCGGAAATACGGTGCTTCGATGTTGCCACATGTTGAAACAGAAAATTCAAATTCCTTTGTATTCAGTAGGCTTGTGACTATATCCGGAACCAGAATACTGTCGATAAAGTTTAAATTGATAATTTTACACTACGTGCAATTTCGAGTGTATATTGTTTACGAAAAAATATTTAAACAAATGTGTTTTGCATAATTCTGGTTCCGGCTAGAAATATGAGATTGCTGAGTAAACGGTAAAAATGTCAACGCAATCGAACTTGTATTTTTATATTTTTTTTTTTTTTTTTTATTAACAATTGTATTTTTAGTAAACTAATAAATACAATAACTTAACGCTATGGCTACAGTGGCCTTAAGCGAATTTTTCTAGTTATAGTGGCGGCCGTTTTAAAAATAATGGTATTGAGAAAAACTCGTTGAAAGATTCATGTTATAATATTTTGCAGACATATTTAACATACATACATATAATGTACGACGGAAATATGCAATAAAATAAATTTAAGAGATCCTTTTAATATATAAAGCTCAAATAATTTATATAAACTTTTCAGGCGTTCTCTAAGTCTCAATCCTGGGTCCCTCCTATTTTTTCTTTTTCTTCAATTATCGGTGTTAGTTCTTCTTATATACGAAAAGCATCGAATTTTAACATTTGATTGTAAATATTTCAGCACCTGTCTATATATTTGGAACACACTTTCGACCACCAGATTAAAGTTGATAAGCAATGCGGAAACCAAAACAACAATTTTTAGAAACTTGTTTGTCTTTCTGACGCGATTCACGCAAAAACAAGTGGAAACAAGGAATTGTACGTAGTTTTCGTTGATGTATTGCTAGGTGTCTAGCTTAAAATAAAGACTCCATTTTATTGCAATTGTTGAAACTAAAAAACTTGCAAGGTGGCGCTATAGACTATTTATTTATTAAAGTTATATTTATGAATCGATTTTCGTCAAAACCAAAATTAATATTACATGCATGAAGAGAAATCGGTTTGCAAAAAAAAATTACTCGCTAGGTGGCGTGGGAATCGAGTTGTTTAGAAAAGTTTGAAAGTATCATCTTGTAGGATGAAAATGTTTATAAATTAATTTAAATCGGTGGATGTTTGGAAAACTATAAGATATAGTATGTGTAAAATTATTAGATTTAACTTATGTTATTAATTAGACTATAATAAACTAAGTGCGAGATTAAATTAAAATAAAAAGTCTTTCTTAAAGAGTATAACCAAAATAAATGACGATACCGGAGCAAAATGTTATAAGTTATAATAATTTCTAACCCGTACTATCAAGTTCATTCTGACCGGATAGAGTCAATTCAAAAATAATTTCTGCTTTTTGCTTTAAGAAATTTTCGCTGGGATTTCCAATATAACCTGCCACCCTATATTAATTGTTTCAAACTTTTTAATCTTACTACGCTTGCTAGTCGCAGAGAAATGTTTCGCATAATATTTTCAGTCAAGTTACTGATTGACGTCTAGCCCACCTCTTCTGGCCGAAGTGAAGTGGAATGTTCCCTCCCAAATTTCCAGGCATTACCGGCAAACGAAAAAAAAAAAATTAAATCCGTGCGACATGCGGATGCGCCCCTCGCGTGGGTTGGGCTCGAATGGAGGTTAAAAACCGTTGGGATTATTATTATTATTATTAAAAAAGTTGTTGTTAAAAAGGAGTAAATTTAAAAAAAAAGCCATTTCAAAAGTTTATTTATTTTATGAGACTTTCCTCAATACCATGTGTATGTGTGCACTCTGTTCACATATTAAAATACAACCACAGATTAACACATTTGGACAATTTTTTTTTCGTCTATTTATTTCAAGTAATTTTTCAACTTAAAATTTATTAGAAATAAATGAAACACTTTTTCAAACCTGTTGTATACGTATTATTTTATTTGTACGAAATGTAAATAGGCTGAGGAGAAAACGTTTCAGATCAAGTAAAAGTTTTGTGGTAAACTACGTTCTTCGTGGTGTTATCTAGTGTGTAATTGAAGAAAGACGATGGCTTGCTGCCCGAATTCAAGATTAATTCCACATACTTCAAAAGACCGACCTTGTGCTTTATTTATCGGCGGGGCGAATGCTAGACGAAATGGGAAAGACAAATGAGCACTTCCACATATTAAAATTTGGCTTTGAGTATTACTCTCGTCCACACAAATTTCGCATAGATTTCGTTAGCAAAATAAAGTTGCAAAAATATTTATTTATACAGAACACTTAAAAAAATGCTTACTTAGATTAGCTGTAGCTGAGCATGTTGAGGGGAAATGCTATAATGCGATTAGTTCTTTGAAACCGCACCTTCAAATCACATCAGACCATTCTAAATCGGACCGTAAATCGGGGTTTTAGAAATAACTTTTTATATTCTACCACAAATTTATTTATTTATTTAATTAATTATTTATTACGGTCTGCTGACTTAAAATTTCACAAATATAAATGATACATATGTATTAAAAAATTAACTTATTAAATACAATATTTACTGTAAAAATTAAAACGTATTATAAGTAAAGGAGCCTATTTTTACAATCACGTATTCATTGAGATAGTACAAATTTTTAGTCAATAGCAATATAATTTGTAATTTCTGGTATAACAGACTTTTCGATGAGTTACATTGATATTATTTCTGCTGTCGGAATGGACGAGATTTCGAGCAGCATCGCATCCTGCCCACTCTATGCTCGACAGCTGGTCTATTTATCAGGTGTAACAGGCTTTTTCATTTTAATTTTTTTAATTTTATTCATTTATGAAACACACAACCAAAAGTTATTTTACAGTGTTTGAAATTAAATAACTGAGCTTAATATTAACATAGAGTAAGTTCATAGTGGATAAGAGGCGAGTTAGCAGGAGAACTCAGTAGGAATAGTAAAGTACAAAAGAAGATAATATATGGAATGTTAAGACTGTGAATATATAAAAAACAATTTACGTACATATTAGCAATTACTTTGCAAAGTTGTGTAGCAGCTCACTCCTAAAGCGCATTGTACTTCTGATTGTTTTAATTTTTTGTGGTAGGAGGTTCCAAAGACGGACAGCGAACACAAAGAACTGACGTTCGGTTACACGGCAACTATGTACATATATCTCATACCAAGTAAGTTCAGGGATCGAGGAGATTTAGTAAATTGAAGTCGATCCATAAGATATTTGGGTTCTTGGGCAATAACCACTTTGTGAAGAAGTGTTAGACATTTTAACTTTAGCAAATCGTCTAATTCTACAGTAAATATTAATTTCGAAAAGTGCGTTATGTGTTCGTGGCGTTTTATACAATAAACGTATCTGGCAATATTGTTATAAAGGACATTGAGTTTACTCCGACACAGACTATCACAAGTAGCATACAGTTCACACCCGTATAGAAATGTTGGTAATAGGAATGTTTTTGCTAAAAGCTGAGTGAAGTGCTGAGTGGTCCATAATGATCGGAGGATGCCATAGACTTTGCCTGTTGCACTATAAATGTGGTTATTCCATGTCAGAGTTCTATTGAAAATTAATCCTAGGTTCAATTTCACTACATTGCAGTCGTCAAGTTGAAAAGTCTTTTTGTAAATCACCAACCTTTTATTGGATTCGTTTGGCATAGGTGATCTGAATGATTTAGTTCCAGAATTGCTCTGGTGGAACGGATGGAATGGACTTGTTTCCATGCCGAACCTTATTATTTAATAGGCAATGTCCTGCAGTGATTATCTAGTAGCCTCTTGAAGGTAGTAATGTTATTACAATTTTTTATTAAACTTGGTAGCTCATTAAAACATGTCAATCTTTTGTAGAAAATATTTTTCTTATCAACTTTTGTTTTGTATAGTGGTAGCCTGAAACTATTATTTTCCCTAAGTAAATATGTGTGAGTGCGTTTCATTTATGTATCGAAGACTATCACTTAAATAATCCGACAGGCTACCTTGTTTTATACTTAACACGAATTTCATGGCGTGAAAGAATATTTGCTGTTTCACGCTCAGCCAATTCAAAGCTTCAATCATTTAATGTATAGGTGTATCGTAACGCTAATTAAATATAAATCGCGTAGTTCCATTTTGCTAGCTATAAAGAAGATCGTTGGACAACTTATAAAGTGCGGCTCAATTATAGATCTGTACATTAGAGCTTTATATCTTCATCCTAAGTACTTAAACGATCTCTTCATAAGACCAATTTCTTTCGCAATTTTATTAATTGTGTATTCAATGTGATCCGCAAATTTTTACTTATTATTTACATAAGCTGTAGCTAATTGAGTTAACATTAAATGCCCTACATAGAACTATGAACTTTGTCTTTTTAACATTAAGTTTAAATTTATTTACACATAGCCATTTATATAAGCAGTCAAGATCTTTTTGCATTTGTGTCATTGCATTTGCGAGATTTCTGTCGCTGATCGTCAAGAGAATATCGTCAGTGAACAATTTTACCTTGTAATATTTTAGTACCATGTTTATGTCAATAATATCAACGTTAAATAAAATTGGGGCCAAAACTAACCCTCACGGTATACCAATATTGACAGCTACTTTTTTTTGACATAGATGAACCAATAATAGTTGGTTGGTTGCGATCTGATAGGAAGCTTTGGAACCAGTCAAGTTCATTGTTCTTTACACCAATATATTCCAGTTTTTTTTTTTAATTAATTCTCTATCAATTGTAACAAATGCTCTTCTGAGGTCAATAAACACTGGTAAAAACTTCATCTTTCAATTAACATCTTCTTTCCACTGCGATAATACAAAGTTTAGCGCAGTTTCGCATGAGTGCTTAGCCCTGTAGTCTGATTGCTCTTTTATAAAAATATTATTAGACTGATATTACTAATATTTCTTCCAAACTAGGGAGGGTGTTTATTGGCCTAAATTCATTAGCTGTTATTGTGTTTTTAACCTTCTTTATTGGGAACTTCATAGTAAACGTTTTAAAGATTACTATTTAAATCGAGGACACTATCCACAAAGAAATTATTTAATTATTTCATTACTATTGCTGAAAACTTTGTCATTGATGCGAACTTCTTTGATGAGTTTTTTATTATCCGTATTTTTCACAACGCTCTTGAGATACTTCCACATTAAATGACCATCGCTTTTGTTTGTTTCAATCTTGTGTTCTATAAATTTTTTTTTTTTAATTTAATCATTTTCTTGTTTTTGTTCTTTACTTGATTATATTCTACCCAGTAACCTATCATAATGATACAAATGGAGGAGCCTTCTGTGTTTTGCCAACTCCGAACGGCAAATGTATTTTATGAGAAGATTTTTTTATGGCAGAAATACCCTCGGAGGTTGGCCATTGCCTGCCGAGTGACGGTCACCACTCTATCATTAGAAAAAATTGTTCTATCATTTAGACTTTACTTGCTCAGGACGAGATTCGATAGCACGTATCGCAACCGATTCGATCACAGCGTATCTTCCTACTTTTCTTTATACTACTTATGGCAGATATCAAAGGTAAAAATGCAGCTTTGATGAATATAAAAGCAATGCTTCGTCGTCCTAGTTAAAATGTATAGTTTTCTTTATATTTCGACTCCAGCGCAATCAAGCAACTCTATTTTTCTCAAGCTCCTTTTTCATTATGCAGGAATTTCATCAAAATCCTCCTCTCCTTACCAATACATACATATATACTCGTAAAATATGACCGAAATCGGACTATAAATAAGATATTTAGTAATAAACTGATTTCAGCGCCAACTGTCGGGGGTTTTGCTCCATACAATTTTTCCTTGAGCAAAAACAAATACAACTATTTACTCTACTTAAATCGGACAATCCGTTCTCGTGATATGGGCTATCATTCGTACGCATTCGTTTTATATATAAAGGGATTTACAATGATTTCACAAAACTTCATCAAATTTCAAACTTAAAAAAAGTGTTGTACGCAGTTTTATAGTGAAATAGATTTTTTTGTTGATAAAAAACAAATTTCAAGCGGCTACCAAATACCGTTGATTTTTGAAATTTATATTACTGGCAGTTTCCTTCATATAACGCAAAACCGCGATTATTTATTATGTGGAAGGAATCGCGAAAGAGCGTCAGTAAAAAAAATGGTCAAAAATCAATGATACTTTATGGACACTTGAAACTTGTAGTTAAGTGTAGTATAATTGAATTCACTACAAAACTGCATACTTAAAAAACTTCAAACATTTTAATTTTTACTATTGTTTTTTTTTCGAAATTATCAAATGCAAGTTTGTTACTCAACTCTTTTGTGTTATTAAGGTCATATCGAAAAAGTTATCTGAAGTCGTTTTTGTGATTTAAATCTTAATTAAAACTATTTGTTATACAGCTGCACATACAAACCTCGGTGTGTGTATGTATATATGCACCAAAATATTTACTCATGTGACTGCACAAACCGGCAAAAGCGTATATTTTCTTTGGCCTAGCAGCAGCTTTTCATTTTTCATGCTTAAGTAAGTAATTTTGTTGTTGTTGTTTCTGCTGTTCTTCTCATTTTGGTTCTTTAATTTGGGGTGCTGCTGACTGAGTGATGCCATCACTGCCGTTACTTTTTATTTAGGTCACTTAAACTTTTTACATCTCTTTTTTTTTTGTTTTGTTTTTGTTGCCCTCATGAATTTTGGTAGTTTGGACTATTTCGGCGGCTGCCGCTTTCGTCTGCACCCTGCCCTGTGATCTTAAACTAAAACTGTGACTATGAGGAAATTAAAATTGGAAGTGAGTACATACATATGTATGTACATACATACATACATCCATATTTAAGTTTGAAAAGAAATAAGTAGCTCAGTGAGTGAATTTTAATTCAGTCTGAAATGAGTATAAAAAATATATTTGTACAATTAGCCGCATGGTACGAGTCTGACTGATTTTTAGCAAATATGACTTCATTGCTGACCTAATTGAGTTTAATACACAGCTAAAGCTTTATTACTTTCACTGGTGAAAGAACTAAAAATATAAAATATACTTACATTTAAAATATTTTCATTTGTAGGTCGCATATAAATAATTGCGAGGCTAAGTTATTCAAAGAAACGAAAAAATTATGAAATCATCAGAATAAACTAATTTATTTGCATTAGTCATAAATTCATTAAAGAAGCTGTAAGACCAAATGGTAGGAGGCTATTATTATTATCATTACTATTATTAATAGTAGTAGTAGTAGTAGAAGTAGTAGTTGTAGCAGCATTATTATTTTTTATTGTTTTTTTTATTATTATAATGTCAGTTAGAGAATTATGTGTATGATGCTTAAATTTGAGTACTAAGATGGAAATTGGTCACAAAAATTTAACAAAAATAAATTCTTGTTTGCTGCTTCAAACAATTATACGACACCCACAAACTGTCAAATTTTGACTAATCGTTTTTCTTTTATCTTATTGCTAATATTTTTCAATTAAAATACAGTTCAATTACTTACAAAAAATATATGAATTTTATTTTAAATGCTTTATACACAGTTTTTATTGATTAAATACAATTTCATAAAAATTTCGAACTTTAAAAAAAAATGTTAGAATATTTTGAATACGCTAAGAAACTGTGTATTTAATTTTAGTATAATGGTCATGAGGTCAAATAATACCGTGGAGTTTTTACAATTTTTTTTACTAACGCACTTCTGCAATTCTCTGCAAAAAAGGTATGCAAAAAACCAATTTTTGGTAGAAAGGGATAGCAGATGCCAATGGCAGTAAAAAATTGTTTAAAATTCAATGTCATTTCATAATAAAACTTGAATATTATTATACGTAAAATAATTGAGCCACAAAACTGTTTACCCAAAAATATTCTATATTTTTTTTTAATTAAAAAATTTAACTGAAAATGGAACTGAAAAACAGATACTAACACGAATGCGGTAACAAAGAGTATTGAAGAAATATAGTTTCGAGTTTGAAAAGTGTTTTTGAACGAGTAATTAGCTTTTTAGAAAATTAAGAAGCGAACAATTTCTTTAAATTTAAGTTATGTTTTAAGGAATTTTCACTTCAAAAGAACTCTGAAGGCTTCTTTAAAGAATATTGTGAAAATTAAATAAAATGAAATGGAAAAAATTATTTGTTGTAGAAAATTATTTATCAGTTGATATGGAATGTATCTGTGATTTTATCAACTCACTGTTATTTATTATTATTTCCACACACTGCTACTCAAATCCTTTGGAAAACTTTAATTTCCATAGGCGTGGTATATCTGTTCACTGAGGCGTAATTAGTTCGAGTATGAAGTGTTTAAGTGTGGTGAGTTTCGGTGTGGTGGATTAATAAGTGGTGAGTGCATGAGTGGTGAGTTAAGGTGAGCTGAAGTTGTATGTGGTGACTTGCTGCCGTCCCCAACCACTTCCAATTGTGTTCCATTCCCGTCGACAACACATTCGTCGCATTCTCTTACGTTTGTGTGTGTTTTTTTGCAATCTCCTCGAAAGAATCTTCGCTTACACAAAGGATTTAAAGATCCTTATTATTATTTTTCAACGTGCATTTTTAGCCATTCTAATCGATACTTTTGTCTAAAGAAAAATTACAAATTTGGCAAAAATACAAGTTTATTTAAAAACGAAAAAGTGAGAGGGGTAGATCCACTCATTTCGCGCATTCACTTTTAGTTATTTAGTTTGGCTGAAATTATTTTCAAAAACTGTGACCTATTAGTAAATAATACAAAAAAACAAATGATTTCGTTTAGAAGAATCAAAGTCAAAAAAAACTTGGGAGGATGAAAAATTAAAAAAACTCTCTTTTTATTTGAAGTGAAATTTCTTTAGCAGGTCAAACGGAAAGGGTGGAACGGCAATAAGTACTTCTGCTACTCACCAGACCTGAGCGCAAACGTATAGGAAAAGTTTACTTTAAACATCAAATAAGTAGTTCTAAATTAATAATTAATTAACAATCCAAATGGCAACAGGAAACATACTTCTTAGTGAATCAATTATGTTACCAAATATCCCAATTGTAAATTTCGGAAAGCTGCGACCAAAATGTTATAATAATTTCCATATAAAAAGACCAATCTAAACATGTTTCATTAGGAAACTTTAATTTATTTAATTTTTATACTGGAGCGTGCTTGTATCGATTTAGGCCTGACTATCCGTGGTCTGATTTCCCATAACTGGAGTAAAAATTGGGTTATCTTAATAAAACTTGGTACATAGAAAAATATCGAAAAACTTGTCGAGATTGGTCAATAACCACGCGCATCTCACATATAATGGAAGCATAAACTTCATTTTTTCGGTACTTATTGGAACAAATTAGGTAAAATTAAATATTTTCTGCGGTTTGAATCAAAAGAACTGAGTTTTTATGAAATTTTGAAAAACGATTGTAGCACCGCCCATACAAAAATGCAGCGCAAGGGTATATAAAACTCGGTAGCACGTGGGCCAGGGTGGCATAAGTTGTGAGTACATCTTAATACCTCTCGCCTGAGATTCTTCGTCACAAATGGTCATTGCTGAATCGCAATATAGTTGCTTAGAGGTCCCTGGAACGGTAAAAAGTTTCAAATTAAGAGAGCTTTTCGAAGGATCGTGCAGCAGCAGCTTTAACTCTGCATCTACTTTCTGATTTTCGGCTTATTCGTTATAGTCTATATGCGAAACCTCTAAAGACGAAATACGGGATAGCAAGTCAGCTGTCACATTATCTTTCCCTTCTACATAACGAATGTCAGTCGTTATTTGAGAGATAAAGTCTAGTTGCCGCGCTTGTCGATCAGACGCCTTTTCCAAATTTTGTCGAAACGCGAAGGTAATTGGCTTGTGGTCAGTGTAAATATGACAGACACGGCCTTCCAGCATAAATCTGAAATGACGTACCGCCAGGTAGATCGCTGTTAGCTCGCGATCGTAGGTACTGTAGCGCAATTGTGTCTTGTCGAATTTTTTTGAAAAGAAACCCAGGGGCTCAAGAGCTCCTTTGACCACTTGGTGTAGTGCGGCTCCGGCCGCTATATCGGACGCATCCACCCACAGCGACAACTCTGCACTTTTTGATGGATGTGAAAGCAAGGTCGAATTTGCCAGCTGCTGCTTACATTGCTCAAATGCAGCAACCGTAACCTTAGACCAGTTTAAAGGCGATCGGTCATTTTTGACGTTTCCCGGACACATTGCTAGCAGCGGTGCCTGTTTTTCTAGGGCATGTGGGATAAAACGTCGGTAAAAATTTATTACAGCTAAGAACTTTTTCAAATCTTTCACTGTCGAAGGTCGCTCGAAATTGCGAATTGCTTCAATGCGCTCCGGTAGCGGACGAATGCCTTGGGATGACACTATGTGTCCGAGAAATGTTATTTGGCTACGGCCGAACTCGGACTTTGCCACGTTTATTGCGAGATTATATTGTTGGAGTTTTACAAAGAGTTGCCGAAGATCCGATCGGTGTTCCGCTAAGTTTGTTGATGCAATACAGATGTCGTCCATATAAGCAAACACAAAGTCTAGCCCACGTACGACTTCGTGTATAAGGCGCTGGAAAGTTTGCGCTGCATTTCGCAAACCAAATGTCATGTAGACGAATTCGAACAAGCCGAATGGTGTGGATATGGCGGTCTTTGGTATGTCTTCTGGGTGCACCGGAACCTGGTGAAATGCCTTTTGCAGATCCACCTCGAATTTTGCTTTTCTTACTTGCTTACTCAATCAAAATGTCTGACTCAATCAATTTCAAACCCAAGTTTAGATGCTCTATTTGGTAAGTGGGACCGCTAAATATTTAGATATTGCGTAGCATCCATATGTCCGTCAATATAAACAAGATCTCCAACTCCTTTGCTAGAAATGCAGGCCCATACCATTACGGAAAGCTTACCGAACTTTATAGTTGGTATAATATTTTTTTGGTTCAAGGCTGTTAAACGTTGACGCCACACTCTATTAGGCCCTTCTTTATAATAAAGCATAATTTTCATTTTGTCACAAACAAATTTTTAGAAGTACTTGGCGAATCTTTTTATCAACACCACACTCCGATTTGATCTCATTTTCAATAGATATTGTTGATATTTGGGGATTATTATAAACTTTTTTTTTTATTCGACGCTCATTTCGGGCCGTTATAAACAGTTTGTCTGCTAAGGGAAAATGCCTCTGATATATCTGCAACAGTTTTCCCCTGATAAAAACTGTAATAAACTAGCTGAATTATGTCACTGGTCCCTCTTTTACCCTCTTTTTTTCTTAATTTACACGGTAATTCTTTGATGTTCACTTCAGTACTAACTAACAAAATATAATAATATATAATAATGCCAGCTGTTTGCAGGTTCGCTAATATCCGAGCGATGGCGCCAATAATGCGAATTGTCAACTGCAACTCAAACTCTCAATAATGTTCGAAATATATTGCTTGACTTCGACAATTCACATCCGGTTCTGCCCGCGTGTGGCTTTATCATTGCATAATTTTAGGCTGCGCTGTTTGCTTCTCAACATGTTGATAACCAATAGATGTATCAGATAAAAGACGAAATGCGAAATTATTTAGATTTTGTTTATGCATCTTTATTGTATGCCAGTGAATATAACATTCAGAAAATTAATTTATTTTGTTGCAATAATTTTGATTGAATAAATGCTCGTTAATTCATATTTTCATTAAGAAAATACTCGTTTACCTATATGTTTATGCATTTATGTATATTTAAATTAATGTTAATTTATATATGTATGTATATACATACATACATATGTGTATATGCATACATATATAAACAACATTTATTACATATAAATCTACATTCAAGTTCTATATACGTACACACCTCATACATTTATTTACCTACATATGTATACCTACATATGTACATATGTACATACAATTCAAAAATGTGCATAATAATAATATATGTACATATGTATGTATGTCATCATTTGCACATGCGCATCTAACTCATTCATTCTCATAAATTGGCTTCATTCATAATTTGTGCGCACCTTGCGCACTTGCCCCGCTACGCGCATGTGCCGTCCACAAACCATTCTTGTTCGCAACGATGACAAAAATTATAAAATCTTCAATTTGACCATCCGCTGATGTCGAAATGAAAATTGGCACCAAAGTGCTGAAATTTCTTTCCCTTCCCACACTTGCATTGTCCACACAAAAATTATGAAGTCTGAAATTCTCTTCGCTAGTTGAAGATCGACAACAAAGTGCATAAAACCCTTTCCCTTCAAGTTGTCTTGTCTATCGTCGCAAGCAAAAAGTAAATTTGCGCGAGTTGAACAAAAGTGCGCAGCAGCTCGAATCAAGCAAATAGTTTCACTTGCGCTTCTACCCGCCCTTGCTCCATAATCATTCTTCTTCTTCTTTTGCATGATGACAAAAATTGAAAAAGACAAATAAAAATCAACCACCAAATTTGCAAATTCGGTGGCTGCTGGCATCGAACTCGTGCCAAAACAAAAACGTTCGATTATTGCTTCAACTCTATTCATCGCACCACAGAGCTTCTTGCTGTCTCTTGATCTTAATTGCGGTTTTAAGCAGTTTGCTAAGAAAATTTGGATTTTGCCAATTTGTATACAGTATTTTTTGTTTATATGCGTTCAACACTTCTTCGCATCAATTTTATTCCTGATGAGAGTTTCTTTTTAATTAATAGTTTAATTTGCATTGTTATTAAGTCCGCCCTTTATGTAATTGGCGCTCACCAGCAGAGGGTTATATTTTTATACCAAAGTATAAATTTTTAAGTAAATTTCTTCGATTATGAGTGCGGGCAGATATATTTTTATGACGCTTGTAAGAAGGATATACTGTAAACACAGATATGTATTGTAGAGAACAAAGTACATACATAAATATTATTTTTTGCGGAGACAAACGCGACAAATCAATTAAAATATGAAATTAAAATGTTATTTCAATATTTTAAAAAGTTGATCTTAAATACTGTCTCAAAAACTTCAGTAATTTATTTGAAAATAAATAAAAGGGCATTATATGGAAACTTTTCGCGAATTTGCATTTTGACAAACCGAATACAAATTCTCGCAAAACATCTTAAAATTGTAATGGTGTAACAAGTGTGTGCAAGAACAATAATTTTAGACTAAATTATTACATAATTCATATTTAAAAGTAAAATAGGGAAACGAGCATGAGCACGAATTTACGAATTTGCATTGTGACTAGCCAAATACAAATTAAATAAATTCAATTTCTTAGTAATTTTTTTTCAATACCTTAAAAGTACCAATGAGGTTCATTACTCTTAAAAATCTATATAAAATAATATCAATTGCCTTTAATTAGAAATTGTCAATATTTATTCATAACACGCAGGCGTAATGCCGTCGGCAAAACCACAAATTTTTGTAAACATATTTGTGCAACATATGTACCTGCAACATTTATCACATTAAATTTGAGCAGAAAAATGCCAGTTTACAGAAATTTTACGAAATTCTTCTGCTAAATCTCTGTACAATAACATTCTGGATTCCCTAGCGCGCGCGTTTCAGAAATTTATTTTTATCGTATACGAAATGCACCTTCTCATTATTGTACGTTCTCTGTCATTACTCTCTATCTCCAATAAAAAATACTCGATTTACTTGCAAAATATGGCTAAATCTTTTTGTAGCCAACTAAAATTTAAAAAAAAAAAGTGGAAATAATGTCAAAAATATGTGACTGAGCAAAAATAAATCCTAAGGCATAAGCAACAAATATTCCCCAGATATATATTTGTAGAATAAATTAACCCATCAGTTGCCATCTAAGAAAAAGTCCTTTTGACAATCAGTGCAAAAACATCGTCAAACTAAAATAAAAAAAATCGTTAATAGATTAAAATGTTCTAAAAAATTACTGCACCAGGAAAATTTTACCTGGGATCGTCTCAATCAAAATCTTTATTGATGACACCTACGTTTAAGTAAAATTAAAAAAAAAAATATTGTAAGCAAATGTTGAACACCATCTAAAATCCGCACCAATTATACAAATAAAAAGATATATATATATTGAAAATATACCTCAAAGAGGAGGCGAGTGGGTGAACCCCACTTCACCATCGTTATAAACCCGATGTAGAGAGGACTTTAAAAATATACATTGCTCTTAATTAGGCCAATCAAAATGTTCTAAAATGATAAATATTTCGACGATTCATTTTCAATATCCTTTATCTACCATTAAAAAAAAAACCACTTTATACCCGATTGTTATTAAAATCGAGGCCAGTACGCTTCTTAGGCAGTTTCAAATGTAGTACACCGTCATACATAATGCTCCAAAGGAGCGGACCTAGCACTGATGCCTGTGGTTCTCCGCCTGTGACTGGATACTGCTCCAGCTCACTCTCTAATTAATAAAGCAGAGGAATTGTCGTGTAATAATTCTACATGAACTTCGTTCATTTCGTTCATCAATCAGCAGGGTCACTAATTAAGTAGTATAACGTGGAGACATATTTTTTCAGATGGATCCATTCGGTGTATTACTTACAACCAAGTTAGTAGAAATAAACGCCAGTTTAATTGGCTCGGCAAGCTTAGCTCAATACGAAGCAAACAGAAGTTCCTAGTTCGATTACTTGAAAGAATGTTGAGAGAAAATCAGAGAAGTTTATTGAGTGAAATTAACTCGAAAAAATGTTGAGAAAAAATGAGAGAAGTTTATTGACAGCTGTCACTTCTGCCACTGAACTTTTGTTGTTTACCAAACAAAACACTCCAACCAACAAAGCGGGCCACTTGAACTCAGTAACAGTCACCTAGAAGCGGTTATTTTCTGTAGTGACCGCGTAATTTCTTTGTAATGAATAGCAAAAAAAAAAAGTTAAAATTGAATGCTGCACTTCAAGAAAACAAAAAGCGTTCTCGCAACAAATTTTACAAAAAAACACACTATTGTTTACCCAAAATTTGCCTACATCCTTTACATCAGAGTCAGTAAAGAATGATGTTGCAGAATCCACCACTTTTAGCCAATGTCGTCATAAGGACAATTGCTCCGAGCCTCAACTCGAGAAATTGATAAAATAACCGATGTTTATAGAAAAATTGAGCAATATAGAAAAACAAGAATGGAATTCATTAAAGAATGGGGTGGCAATTTTTTTGGATAACCATAAGAGCGACAGCTACAGAGAGTTGGTAAGCGAGCTATTTTTGACATATACATAAAGCTCCGCGTTGCAACATGTCACTCAAAGTTCACTTTTTAGATTTTTTTGCTGAGAATTTAGGCGCATGAGTGTTACCGGGGGAATTGCTACCAGAAGTTAAATATTCTTGTAAATTTTAGATCTTAACTTCATACTTACATTTTAGGGGTAGAGTGTCGATATTTTTGAAAAAAAAAAAATATATTTTACTAAAAACCACCTATTTAAATACAAAACAAACCAAAAGTCCATGTGGCATGACCAAGTTAAAATTTAGTTTATCAGTGTTTTTACTTTGTTATAGAAATATTTTTAACAAAAAATTCTTCAATACCATATAAAGGTCTGGCAGAGTAAACTGGGTATGCAATTTCAATTTATTAAAATGTTATTTATTTTGCAACCAATTCCAAACCTCTTACATTTTGACGTATTTGGACAATTTTTTTATCTTCCAATTATTTAAAATTATTTTTCAATAAAAGTATCGTTAATTCTCTAACCAACAATATTAAAAACAGTTTTTAAACGATTATCAAAACTTCATTACAAACTTAAAAAAAAAAACATGCAGATATGTATGTTGCTCATTCAATGTTAGTGAAACAAAATGCAATTTTCTAGTGATAACGAATTACCACTGATTTTTACAATATTTTTAATGACACTATTTCGCAATTCCTCCATATAAAAAATAATCGCGGTTTTGTGTTGTATAAAGGAAACTGCCAGTAAAATCAGTAATAACATAAATACTTGAAACTTGCACTTTCTCACTCAAAAATGATTAAAACTTTTTTTTTACAGTTCGAAATTTTTATGAAATTTTATTGTATATTTTGAAATAGTTTAAAAAAAGAGTGGTTATGGTTTTTCTGAGAAAATGCACTACATTTTATTTTTTAAATAATTTTAATTAAATAGAAGAAAAATAAAGTGTCCAAATATGTCAATATGTTCTTGAGATATAATTCAACCTTGATCTTAGGTAGCATGAAATCGAGCTATCACAAAGACGGACTGTTATAACACTAAGCGACAAAATCAAATATTTTGGTTCGGTATTGAATAAAATCAAATACCAGTGATAGTTTAAGGTATCAATAATGTTAAGTTAATGATTTGATTGCAGTTTAACTCAAATAAGGATGATATTCTTAATTGAATCCTTGCACACATTTTATTGTTTAGTTAGGTAAAGTTCTTGAAAAACATTCTTAGAAAGCGCTAGATGGCACAGTAGGCCACTTTTATTGAGTTTCATAGAGTTTTTTTTTTTCAAATAAATACTCAAATTAAAAAAAAAAAAGTCGTGATATGATTTTAAAAACCGCAATCTATATTTTAAATAGAAGTTAAATAATTGATTGTATTTTATTTAATTTGTTTTGTTTTTTTTGTTTTTTATTTGCCGAGTAAGACTTTTCATACAAATATTGGTCCGATTTCAAACATTTTTTTATTGAATTATTCAGTAAACATGTTTTCCCGAGTAAGATTAGCAAAATTTTATTTTGTTCAATTTTTAGTGTCTTTAATATGTCAAAAATATGATGTGAAAATTCTGTATCCGGAAAACGTAGCCAACGTAATTATAAAGACTATTTAATTTCTGATTACAGATTACCCAACTGGCCAGAATTTTACTTAAGCGAGACCCATGCAGTTTCAATATCAATTTAGTCAATGGTGTTTTTTTTGGTATTCAATACATTTAAAGTCAAAACATATTCCTTTAAAATAAAAAATAAAAATTCTTAAATTCATTCAGTAGATCCTTAATATTTACCGCTTTATAAATAACGTATGGCCTTAACCCACTCTTATAGCCCGGTTAGCCCTTAACCGGCTTTTATGAAACCAGCCCTTTTAGTGCCGATTAAGAGCTTATCTGGAGATGGTGCCATTTGCCCTAAATGTCGTTAGTAATTTAAAAATAGAATACCCAATCATTTAACTAGATGGAGTACAATATTAAATTTGCAACTTTAATTCTAATATGATTAATTTCGTATACGTCGAATGTTTGTATGTACATAGTAAGTACTTTCTATTAACTACGTCACTTACGATGAGACAAAAAAAAAACTGCAATTGATTCTGTGATACTATAAGAAATTAGTATTGCTCGGTATTTTTAAATCGCGCACACTAAAAATAGTAACATCATTTTTAAACAGATATTTAAGTATGTCGTACGTTTGCTGCTTTCGACCCTCGCAAACGAAAATAATGGTCGTAGAACATTTCGTTAGTTGGCCAAAAATGGTAAAAAGTGGTATTGAAATGAAGAAATACAATTGGAACGAAGGTGAACGTGCTGAAGTTGCTAAAAAATTGAGTAAATATCGCATGCGATTTTTGTGTAATGCATGAGAGAAAAAAACGAGGAAATACGGATATATGTAGCTAAGTAATTGCTAAAAAGCAAAAACAAAATTCACCACTACGCGAATGTCAACGCAGGTGTGCCAAGCGAGGCAAAGCGGAGAAAGCGCAGGAAGAAATGCTTAGTTGAGGAAAGAATGAAAAGTACGCACTTTTTGTATTTTGGCCTGCAATTAAAATAAGCACACAATAACTCACAACCCAAATTGGTTGACAGTACAAAGTGTCAACAACAAGCAGCAATAACAACAACAAAGTCGCATTATGGGGCAATACTCATGCTTTCCTGCCTTGCGCGCTTCTTGGCCGCCACAGCAGCAGGTAGTCGAAGACAAATGGACGCGCCGCAGCAGCAGTGGCATAAATTTAAGCAAATCACAGCGGCTATCCTTAGCCAACACGCGTTTGCCGCTAGCTAGCGAGCGTGTTATGTTGGCGCGTTCTTCCCTGTATTAAGTTGTCAAACGCTAGCGAATGCACTGAGGCCGCCAACCTTGATTTATTTGCTTTGTTGTTGTGGACGATGGCAGAACATTTAATTGCTGTCAGTGGCAACAACTAAAACTAAGAACAAAAAGAAAACACACATACACACAACACTCATAGGCTACAACAAGCATTCAACAAAGAATGAAAACCACACAAAAAAAACAACAAAAACAAAAGCAATTGTATGCTTGAGAATTCCCATTAGCCAGCATCAGTCCTTCTAAGGTTCGTTTCTATTTTAATGGCGAAACGTTGCGCAGTGAAGCTACGCTAGCGAGGCGAGCACATAAAAAAAAAAGAAGAAAACGAAAATCTTAATAAAAATAAATAAAAAGAGAAAATTCGCGCTATTCGCAATTTTCCCAAATGTCGCAATGCACTTGCTTTGTTGTGTGTAATCGCCTTTGTTTTTGTTGCTGCTGCTGTTGCTATTACTTGCGCAATTCGACGTTGTTGTTCGTCGTATTGGCTATTTCGCCTTTTTAATAGCTCGCGCCGATCTTATCGATTAGACGAATTCTGTCGGAAGCGTTAGCAGCTCGGTTGAATTTTTTTTGAAACTGTGCAATTTTTAGGAATGTATGTGTGTGTGTGTGTCTGGGGGTAAGCATGTTTACCAAGGTTGCCGCTTTGACATTTACTTACCAGTATGTGTAGATTTTCTACTACTTTTAAGGCTGGTAGGACGATTTTATTTCAGTTCGCTTTTTATTCTTTGATCGTAAAAGAGAAAACATTTCTCCCGAGTTTAAAACCATGCACCGCGAGGAAGATAAACAATTAATGCAGCCATGTTTGGTGCGACGCTCTATAATTTAAAGAATTTGTAGAAGCGGAATTAGAGCTTGATTATGAGGGATCAACTCGGTGTCAAAAAATTTTCGGGTCTAGATATGATAATTATCATATTTCATTTTAGTTCAAACACCTTTAATCTTATAAGATAAGTTTTTCGAACTTTATTTTTAGTACGTATATGTATATCTTATTGCATTCATTCATGAACCTCGCCATCTTTAAAAAAACATACTCTTAATAATTTACTATAAAAAATAGCAGACTACTGAAACACGAATTACAATTACTCATGAAATATTCCAAACAGTTTGAAACTATATCTGGACCAGTGGCCGGTGAATCGTTTTCTTTTCAAAGTCAAGTGTTTCTTTTGTTACCATAAGTTATTAAATGTCATTGGAGCCAATCTAAATAATATTCTTTGAAAAATTTCATTATTTATTATTATCATTATATTAACCAAAAATGTACATCTCGTACAAAATTATTCCAGAATTAGTATTGTCTGAAAATAATGAATATCTTTTTATAAATTTTTCCACGTGTGAAGTACAAATCCTTAAACTCGGATTTTCCAACTGATTTGGATTTTGTTACCCACGCGATCTATTCTATAAGTTCACTCTTAGGTTTCCAGAAGTATCGATATACGAGAGATAAGTATGAATATTGTCGAATTTCAAAAG
This sequence comes from Philophylla caesio, assembly GCA_963971545.1. Lineage (NCBI taxonomy): Eukaryota > Metazoa > Arthropoda > Insecta > Diptera > Tephritidae > Philophylla > Philophylla caesio. The sequence continues at coordinate 38,236,025 of OZ020604.1, forward strand.
CTTTTAAGATATTGTTCGCTAGCATTTTTTGTTTAATATTAAGTGAAGTGGTTTCAAAATTAACGAACATATTGAACTTTTAGCATGTTGGAAATTAAGACAGATAACTAAATCAGCAATAAAAGATTGGTAACGCAATAACGGAGATACAACATTTCTCCACTAGTGGGCGGGAAATTCTAAACAAATTTTATTTATACTTAAATGATGATTTACAAACGTGTTTTAATCAATTTTAATATTGTACTTAAAGAAATAGCGAAATTTTAGCATTTTTCAAAAGTATCGTTATGTGTTAGATGGGCGTGGTTATTGTTCGATCTCAAAAATTTTCAAAACATTATTTTTTGATGTCAAATACAATATGTGCACCGAAATTTGTGAAATTTTGCTTAGTAGTTTTTGAGATACAAACATTATATTATAAGTAACCAAGCCCTTTTTTAAATTTAGTAAAATTATAGTTTCTTTGTTCGAAATTTATCTAAATATTGATTTTGACGAATTTGCCTGAAATAAATGCTAAAACAGCGACGATTTTATATATTTCAAAACTACTGTTTAAGGGAGGTGGGAGCGATTTATATCCGACTCCGTCCATCTACCTTGATCTACTAGCAATCTTAGTACCCAATTTCAAAGTTTGCACGGATTCGTTGCGTTTATGACTTGGCTGCCGCCTAAGGGAAGCTTGGAAGGCAATCCATTTACTGCTTAAAGAAATATACCAAAACTGGTAAAGAGTAGATATTTTCAAACTGTGGCAACCTTTGCAGTCCATTGGCCTTAAGGCAAACATCCTGAGCTTGAATCTTCACATTTGTTATTGTATCTTAAATAAGACGAAAGAAAATTATGCTAAAACTCTTGTAGACAAAATGCTTGCAAAGTACAAAAACATCTTTAAACATGCATTTTTAGAAATGTCATTTTGATACTTGATACAGTGACGAAGATGGGCACGATTCCACCATAATTTTGCCAACGTGGAAAAGCGACTTGACGTGGACGCTTCAATATTGAAATGCAGAAGTGAACTTAATAAAAATTTTAAATAATTTTTTGTTTGCCCTTAGATGTTTGTTCCAATTTTGTATTTCTCTGGGCTACTTCTTTTGTAAATGTTGATGTACATATTTGGAGCCACTGTAGTACCAAAAGTTTTGCAGGACATCTTTTTATTAACTTGCTAAACAAAAAACTATGTTATATATACCAATTAAAGGAATAAATAATAAAATGCGGTAGTCTGGACTGTAAATGAAATTTTGATAAAATCCGTGGTTTTGAGTAGTTTGGGTTAAATTGTTGCCAAAGGAAAATGCGACCAGCAATAGAAATTCCAATTATGTATATTAAAATGTGTCTATATATTTTTTCTAGAAAGTAAAATAATAAAGTTATTAGTTTTTTTTGTTTTTCTATGTTTTTTTCGTTTGTCAAAATTTTTAAATTTAACAAAAAAAGTAATTTTTTCACCCAATCAATTAACAGCGTGTAGTAATACTTTCTTTAAAAATCTTCAGAATTTTACATGTGGAACCTCAAAGCTATTTGTAACTTATTTGAGAATATATAAATATTTTTAATGTAGGATATGAAGTTTTTGAGTTATAGCACCAAAAGCTTAGGGATGATCTGAAAAATTGAAAAAAAATCAAAAAATCGCACTAAAACGGGAAAGTAATGTCACTTTAAAGGTTAAAATATCGTGTTTTCCAGTGTTATTAGCTTTTCAGTGAGCTTCTCGCTGTAAGGGTCCTCCTCCATTTCGACGCTTAGCTGTCTTGAAGGAAAGTTTTTTCTTCGCCTTGCGGCTTTCTTAGAACAAAAATTACGAGGCAAATATTCAGAAGAAATGTTAAAAGCGAACAAAAAAACTTCAAACAACTTGACCAATGTTAAATTCAAATGAGAAAAATTATCAATCAGTTTAGCCATTTGAATTCTACGAGTAAGTTATTTTGGTAGATTTTTTAAACAAATCTTTGTAGGAAAATGTTTTGGTTAGTGGCAACTCTGATATATATGTACATATGCTTGTATATGTATTCGAGATAGTAGTTCCATTTTCATTAGATTTCTCTCACTTACTCAGCGATTATATTTACTTTAGGCTGTTCATCGAACTGCAACGTCCTCAATGCATTGTTGTTTGTGTATGCGAATACTCACGTATTTGATTTTAATAAAAAGAAGAAGAATCAGTGTTTTACCTAAAAGTTTACAAATCTGATGGTCATTGACACATTGTAAATTCCTTAGCTAATCATTGATCTTTTTAGACTAAAAGATTCCGATTTCGTACCTTCAAAACAAAACTGCAGTTTCTCCTCAACTCCCTCAGCCCGACCGACCATTTAATCGACTGTAAACTCTGTAAATCAAGATACGACTACCATCGATATATATGTACGAGTAAATATTGAGGAATTAATGAATTTGAAAATCAATCAAAATCTTAGGCAAACTGTTTACAATTAAAATTATAAGAATACTTTCCGAGTAGCTGTCTGATTTTCATTCGAAATCTTGCATTATTTATTCTGCCCGAACGCAAAACATTTTTGCCAAACATTGCGGTTTAGAAAACGCTTATGTCACCTAATGTTTGGTAAATTCATTTTCTATTTTGAGTTCTCTATTTAGGACCCTTTATCCATCGCACATTCCATCTTTGATCTATCTCCGAAGGCAGCCTCGAAGTATGAGACCCCTTCCTGTGCCGAATCATCACCACTTGGAACTTTTTTATGGCGTTTGTAACTTTTGCTGTGCTGTGAGATCATCACCTGTTGAAATCATCACATTTCCTTCCACTCTAAGTGCTCTGGTAGCTATTGACCTGATTTGATTTTATTACACCGAGCAGAACGTTCGTCTTTTGCGTCATAACATATTTCCTCAATTATCGTTATAGAGGGCGAAAACGAAAAGCCACTGTCAGAATCGCCATTTTTCGAGACCCTCTCCTTGTGCCACCAACGTTTTTTTTTTTTTATTTTCCGTCATTGTTCCTCACACAGCGATGGTCATTTTCTCTTCCAAAGTGACAATGTCGCAATTCCGATAACAGCCAAACATCCTCATACAACCCTCTCAGCCGCCAAAAACTTTGAGGTTTTAGCTGAGTGCTCTTTTTAAAAATCGCTCCACCGTTTTGATAAGTTTTTCGCAATCCTGAAAGGAATTGTGCAGGTTTGTCGCTTTCATACAAGGTAAAGGTTTTGGAAGAATGCTATTGCTTTTTCATAAAATATTAGGTGACTTTCAAGTGGCTTGGCATATGCCAGCAGATTGCATACACTTTTTAATTCTCAGCGAATTTCTTCTATTAAACTATTATCTGAAAAGGGGCAGCACATGAAGACACTTTAGAACCAAGGGATGGAATAATAAAAGGTGTTGTACGCCAGTTTTGAACGCCCTTAGCTCAATATTGTATTTAGGAGGTATTAGAGAAAAGGGAATAAAAGGACACTTAGGAAAAGGTATAAATTAGTGAAGATATTTACATAAAATTTAACCACAATGCTGGTAAAATTTGCGCTCAGTTTTAGGATGCCAAAATGAAATGAAAATCTCTTCGAAAATAATTATTCTTTAGAAAGTAATGTAGAATTTTTAAATATGACGCAAATGCATTCAAATCGTACCAACAATATAACAATGTTTGTCCAGCTATTCATATTTTTTTTGGAAAAGTAGAACCTCACGGGGTTTCCAACATTAATTTAGTTTAGTTCCAATCATTGGTTCATGAAGAAGGTAATCCCCAATGGTTATGAGCATAAAAGCACTGAAGGCGGATTTTTTGTTTGGAAAGAAATACTTATTTATTACTAAAAAATCATAAATATATAGGTCCATGTAGGTCATTTAGCCTTTATTGTTATTACAATACAACATCCATAGGTTATATTGAATATAAAATTAAAATGATACCAGAATCAAATAAACCTTAAAGCGATAAAGTGTATAAATCTGATTACTATTCCTTTAAAATCCTACCACATTGAAACTTAAAGGAAAGCAAAAATTTGAAATTAGAGGTTTGAATGAAAAGATTAAAAAATAGGGAAGGGGAAAAAATGAACAATGCATAAAGATTGACATATTAAAAACATCTGACAAGGGTAAACGGCAATATGTTTTATATTCACTAGCAGTATAGTTCTCTTTAAGTGCGACCCTGACCAGAATTTAGCAGGTAGTTTGTACCAAAGGCGAACCGAGAAAACGATCAATTGACGTTCAGATATCATTGAATTGTAATTTAAATGTATGAGCTGATGATATCGAGTCGCCGGCTTTTGAGAAATGGGTGTTCTTTGGGACGATGTTAAGTTAAGTTTGAGCAAATTATTCGATAATTATCGAACGATATAGAGGATATCTGCAGAGCCTATAGAGAAATATTAACTATGTATTTTTGAAACGGATATTTTTTTGCCAATAAAATATTGAATTGAAAATGCAAATAAAATTGTTGTTCCGCTCTTCCGCAATGAACATCAGAACACTATTGCACTTAATAATTTAACAAATAATGTTTCATTACAAAAATACTTGACAATTTTACAAAAACTTATTCAAATTCTCGCTTGTGAAAAATAATTATCAACATATAAGTAAAAATAATTCAATAAAGTTCAACACGAAAAACGTAATTTTCTGCTACAATTCAAATTTTTTTTACTAAACTGGTAACCAAATTCGGCAAAGGAACAACACAGTTTCTTAGGGCGTTCAAGATGGCCGATTTAAAGCGGGAAGTTGCTAACGTACAACACTTTTCAATATTGCATCATGCTTTAGAACATATAAATATATACATACTTATGTAAACAGAAAGCGTTTGATGGAAGAATAATAAATGACCAAATAAACAGAAACTTCGATGCAAAACCGAAGAAAATACTTACATAGGTAAAACGCCAGATAACAACATGCAAGACGAACACAAAATGCTAAATAAGTATAAAATGGCAAACTTCTATATCGACAAGAGATGACGGAAAATTGTTCCAATATCCATATGTTTATTAACTATCAACGCTGTCGAACATGAAGAAGAAGTTGAAATGATAATTTGTCCTGCGACTTCTACATACAACCTGATGTAGAAGAATATAATTCGAGCTAGGGTTGGGCAAGAAATATCGATATATCGAACTGGATATTTACGTCGATGTATTGATATTCGATATTTATTTCCGAAGATCAAATTTGTATCAAATTTGATATTTTTTAAATAGTTTTTGCAGCCAATAGAGTTTTGGTTGAGTTTCCGTCATATCACACCTGTTCTCTCTGACATTTCTTTAAAATATTTAACTAAAATTAATTAAATTATTCAAGTGTTCTTAGTATCGTCCGGAAGGCTTGCTTCTGCTCTTAATTTAGCTGTGCCGGATAATAGAAGCAGGTTAACAGATGATCACATCAAAGAAAGTGTACTTCCGTTGTATGTATATATACAATGAATACTGGTTTGATGAAAATTTTTAAATGAAACCATTGTGTTCACTCCGTTCGCCCATGTGGCAACTCATACCACTTTCGTCCAAAAGCTCTGCTCCCAACTTCGAATTTTCTGCAGTTCGTTAGACAGTCGATGATGGCTTTTTTCTTCTTATTAGCGATCCTCACAGAGGATAGACGGTGCCCTTTCAATCTTCCGAGCTTATGACATTGAATAAAATATATGTATTATAATAATAATTGAACTTACATAGCTTTACTCCCTTATACGAGTAGCTACTTAAATATGTATTTTAATAATAAGAAAAACTAAAAAAACTGCCAGATAAGCATAATTTTTTTCTTACATCGATGGCAAACATCGAGAAGCAGAGAATCCGCCTGAGGGTGAATGAGTACAAAGTATCTCCTATCATCAAAAAGATAGTCAGCAAATTGAAAAAGGACAGAATTTTGTGTGTGTTTTCAAAAACTTGCTAAGAAAAAGCCATTTTTTTTTTACAAAGGATAAAATGAAAAGACTTTCGGATTTTAGTGGTGTTTAATATTTTTAAATAATTTCTGAAGAACGTATACTTTTCCAATGCATTTTTGACTTTACCTTGAGTTTTAACATCGTGCAATGTGAACACTTTTCATAATTTTTTTCTCCAAAATTTTTTTTAATTGTAATAACTATTTAAAAGAACAATAATTAAACGCATGTGAACGCTTTTCTTAATTTTCTTCTCCTTAATTTTCTTCAATGTAATAATAATTTAAAAAAACTATAATTAGCTGCGTTGTACTGCGGCAACGCTCGCTATAAATAATTTTGTTGTCAAACTTCGTCGAACTTTCTCAAAGCCTACCATAGGCTTTACTGGAACATCTCCAAAAAATCTTAGTTGCCTTAAATTCTCGTCAAGAAATCGATGCAGAGAAATTTTATCTATTAATTTCGGACACTCTAGAACTATGTAATAAATTAAACGGATGTTGGAAATGTCTGTCACCAAAACTTCATAAAGTGTTAATTCATGGAAAAAAATTATCTAAATATCACTTCCGTTCTTTAGGCGAGTTATCAGAGGAAACTCAAGAGCTGTAAAATAGAAAATATAATCAAGTACTTTCGTCTAAATAGCTCGAGAAAAATTAGCAGAAAGTGTAACAACTTTGAATTTATGATCATGCATACGGGAAAGGAGAGGAAAATAAAAGTTACTGAAACTATGTTAGTTTTATTAAAGAACTCTTAGTTAAATAAATTTTTATTTCAGAAAATACTGCCATGGATTTATATAAACTTTTACAAAAGAAAACAAAATAAAATCGAAAAAAGTGAGTCAAGCAAGAAAATTATTGAGCAAATTTTCAGCAAAAAATGCATGGACGGGCATATACTCATCCGTAAAACCACTAAATTCCTTTTTTTGCAGATGAAAAGTCCATTTCAATGAACTGAGTTCGAGGTTCAAATATTAGCTTTGGCAAGTAAAATCTTAAACATAGAACAACCTCCGAGGGCATTTCTGCCAAGAAAAACGCTTCTCATTAAATACATCTGCCGTTTGGAGTCGGCACAAAACTATACGTCCCTCCATTTTGTGGAAGAATAAAAATGCGCACACCACAAATGGTAGGAGAAGCTCGGCCAAACACTGAGCTATAGTATAGCGCCAAATTATTTATATTATTCAGTCACGAATTTCAAGCACGCCCGTGAAAACAGCCTATATTAAATTTTTTTTTTGCACATTTCAAAAACTGATTTGAACTATGTACGTATAATAATCCACAAAGGCCGGCATCAAAAATAACTCAGCTGTTCAAAAGTTATAAACTGATGAGCCCTCAGAGACCCAAAAAAGTACACTGTGCGAAGTGTGTGTAATATTTTGATTGCCTTCAAGTTTTGTTTTTATGTCCGTTAAATTGTATGGCACAGCAGCATGGACGCTGAAGATATCAGATGCGAGGGCTATTGGAGTGTCCGAGGTAAACTTTTTTCGAGGAATATTTACATCTTAGAACTCAAGGGGAACACCACAGATGGTGAAACAAAGTGAAAGCAGTACGAGTCAATAAAAGAGCAATACAATGAAAGCGTCAGTTAGCGAAAGATAGCAAAAGCTGGCGTGCTACATTAAGCTCAGCCAAAATCATATAGGCGTTTATAAGTAGTGCCAAATAAATAAATAAAATTGTATTAAAAATTTTAGACCATTATAATATCATTCAACATTTCTTTCCTCGCAAATTTACCTCGAAACCAATTCATAAAAAGCCAATCATTGTACATATGTATGTGCGAATTAGGGATGTACATTTTAGGCATTTTATTGATCCCGAGAACTTTTTCGAGTTTTGATTCGTAAATATTTATTTTTCAAAATAACATTAATATAACAAAAAAGCAAAATTTGCTGTACTTCATTTATTAATTTATTGGTCTTTCCTATCAACAAAAAAAATAATGAAGTGATTTATAATTCAAGTACAAATATGCATACATATTTCTGCAGTACCAAATATGTACTACTATATATTTGCATATTCAGTAATTTAGATTTTAATCACTGTTTCAGATCAATATTAAATATTATTATAAGATGCTACAGTATTTGTAAAAAAAAAGCAATACATCATTTTGAGGTAGTCAGATTTATTCCTTCTTTTTATCAAAATGCGATCTTAAAGAAATTAAAGCTTTAAGTGTGTTGTTCTCCAATCTGGACCTAAATTTGTTGTAGTGGAGAAGCACCGCTGCTCCTTAAATCTTGTTTGTTGGATTGTCGGCAAAAAGTTAAGTGCTTTATGAAGGTAAAAATATCAACTTTTACCAAACCTTTCTATGCCTTTCTGAAATCGGATTGATTCAATTTATATTTGAGACCTACTGCCGTATCCACCTCAACGACCTCGTCTTTAGTGTTCCTAACATCGCTTTCATAGTAAGGCTCATTCTCTACATCAAAGAGGATTATTCTAATGGCAGTAAAATTAGAAGCTTCAGAAAAGTATTTTTTTTTTTATCATATATGTACATATATTATTTAGATTAATTAAAAAGCGTACACATCTGACAGAATTCTCGTTCGTTGCTTGAGCCTTGCTACGAGTTTATTTAAAAAGTTTTAGCTCAAAGTAGATTTCTTCCTTTAATTTCCTCTGGCATTAAATTTAAAGTGATGCCAAATTTTAATAAGTCCATGTTGCGAGCACATTAATTTTATCAAAAAGGCAAATGAGTAAAGTGTAGCCAGTGTTAGAAATAATGCTTTGATTTACCTTAAAAAAATAAGATATTTGTTTTAAAAAATTACGAAAAAGTGAATGGCTATCAAACGCATTGTTTTCAGCAATCCCGGGATTTGAATAGACTAACCGCGGGGATATTCGGAAATTAAATCAGACCAGGATCCCGTGATTGACATGCCGAGTGCGAATATACCTAAAAGCCCGCCGAGTCGTATGAGTGACGACAAGCGATGGCAGCGTAACAAAAAATTGTTGCCACATAAAAAGTATACACGTCTTATATGGAATGAGTGGCAAACAAATTACATATAAACACTGCAACACACCAATACAAACATACTTAGTGCAACGTTTTTTTAAACACGACCAACTTATGCGACTAACTCACCAATACAATACACAAAACGATCAGGCAAACATGCAATCATGTTAGAGTACACACATACATACATACATACATACATACATGCACATGTGTGTGTGTGTGAGTTTGCGACATAATAAATCTACAGTGGTCTACGCAGCACCAAATAGAACACCCTTTTGTCAAAGCTATGTGCGCATGTGTTGGTTAATTAATTTTATTTATTTTAAATTTGCCATCGTTCATATGTTTCGTTTCGAATCGTTCCGTTGGCGAGAAGCGCATACAAAATTTTTTGCCTTAAATTGCCATGCATTTTTTTTTCTCAAGCAAGCAACAGAAGCAGCATCAGCATCAGCAGTGGTGATATAAAGGCACTGCACAGCGATTGTCATTCCATTTGTTGTTGAGTTAGGGCGCCAACAAGGACTCACACGAGCGAACTCTGTACAAAGATCGAGTGCACTTCACACATACATAAGACGCACACTGTTCAATATTAATTTGTTTGTTGGCCGCAAGGTAATAACGGTAATTCGAAAAATTAAAAAAAAAAAAAAATAAAGGAAATAAATAAAAAAGTTACTTATGATTGGTAGTGAATTTAAGTTCTTAGAAAAAGTAAAATAAAAGAACTTTGCGAGTAATAAAAGCTTCTGAAATGGAGTAGAAAAGTTGTGATTTGAAAAAAGTGGAAACTGAAGATAAATATACGAACTAAGTTGAAAAAATATCTGTTCTGGTTAGCAAAGAACTACAAAGTTTTGAACTTAAGTGAAAAAATTAAAGTATTTCGCTAAAAAAATTGTATACCAAGCGGAAAAATTTTATGGTATTTCTCTAAAAATTTTGGAAAAATGTGAAAATTTCTCACAGAATAGAAAGTTCAAATACTTTAAAAATATTAAAACTTTTCGTTAAGTGCCTTAAATGAAAAAATAAATATTAATAAAATAAATGAACTTCCACAGAGTGTGGAAATTGTTAAATTTATATAAAAAAAAAATTCCAAATCCCTGCATGGTAAATGTAGCAAGCAAGGACCTTTTAAGCAAATTTTTTTTTTTGTTAATTTTGAAAACCTGATTTTCTGAGTTGCCAAATTTTTCTTAAAGCGTTCGCTCGACCGTTCATTGGCAATTACGCAATAAGGCAGGGCGAGTTTTAGTGCTGTTGCGATACGCAATGAAAGTTTACGCAATCGGAGGAAATTTAAAATAGCAGCCGAACGAAATAATCGCACAAGAGTTGGAACTCGTTTTTTTTTTTAAATCGTGCACATTGTGTTTTAGGCCCGGAAACCATTTAAGGCCACAAAGGCGATAATGCTTGGGGAGAAAGTGAAATAGCAGACAATGAAATAGAAATAAAATTTGGTTTGTGAATAAAATAATTTATATTTTCGAATTGAACTCAGTGGGAAAGAGTATTGAGTTTAGCTTTGTTTTAATAAAAAGGATTTACTTCTAATAATAATAATAAAAAAAAAATTTATTTGTTAGGTTATATTTCAATTTAAAAAAATTTTCAAAGTAAGCACTGATAATAACAATTATTGATGAAAAGTCCCATTGAAAAATTTACTTTGAAGAAATTGTTCTACAATCAAATAATACATAACAATTTACATATATATTTTTTAACCAAAAAAAAATTTGAAATGTTTTTTGTTTTCTTAAATTTAATAAATTTATTAAAAATATATTTCAGAATAGATAGATTCATAACAATTTTTTTATATAAAAATTGACAAATGGTTGTGTTTTTTTACAGCCTTTATACAAATTTTCTCCACATTTGTTATTGAGCTCGAGGCCAACATTAATTAACGGAATATTTTTATACCTTCAATTAAAAAGTAAATGTTTTTACTGATTTCACCGATTGGTTTTAATTGCTGACTTAATAAAATCTTCACTTAATGTTAGCATGAAATAAATAAAAGAAATATCAAACATATTTATTACTGCTTGAGTTTTTAAATAAAAATCAAAAAAAATTTTAAAAATATACGAAATAACTGTTTATTAATGATTTATAAAAAGGAACTACATAAAAAACAGTTTGAGGCCGAATTTTAAAATATAAATTGAACGTTATAGTCCTTGCGTTAAATATTTAAATATTTATTTTTTATGAGTTCGACTTTTAAGATTTTATTCTTATCAGTTCAAGATAATTCGAAAATATAAAAAAATATAAATTCCCATCTCCTTATTTAGTTTAATAAAAATTACTTTTCAGAATTAAATTCATCGCCATTTCTTTTTTAATAAATAGCGAGTTTTAAATAAGTTTTGAACATTTTTGTTTGCCAGAAGATTAGACATTGACAGTATGCGAGTATAAAACTTTTGGTTTTAAACTATTTATAAATCTTCTGTGATCACAAAAAAAAAATCATTTACTCACGACTAAAAATTTTGAAATATTTTATATTGTAATATAAAAAATAATATAAAAAAAGTCTCCGAAATTTTTTCTTTCGAGACAGTAATTTGTCAATAAAATATGTTTAATACTTTTAAAAAATTCAAGCAATTATTTACGAGGTCATCTTGATGAAATTGTATCTTTTTGAAAATTTATGACTTAAAATAAAAGTAGGTGAAGGCAAAAAAGTCTACAATTAAACCAACATTAAAGAACCTCAGATAATTTATTTTTTGACAAATTTATATTATTATAAATAGGAGAAGAAGTAGTTAATTGCTTTAGATGTAATTTGTTATTTTTTTTCTACTAATAGCAAACTAGTCTAGTTTAGTCTGAATTTAATAAAAAATCGCGAAAAAAAATTATTTACATATATAAGCTAAAATAGTTAATAATAATAAAGTGCTAAATAAGTCATTGGATATAATTCTTTGAAGACTTTACTACGCAAAATTGTTTTTTCCGCAAAATTTTAAAAAAAAAAATATATATATGTATATCTTTTCGATATAGTAAAGTTCTAGGGAGTAAGAACATTATTATTTTTTTTCATTTCCTGACCACACATGTGTTTTGTTTTATGAGAAGCAGAAGTTTTTTTTCGTAAAACGATTGAAAAACTTTCATTTCTAATCATAAACTCAAGGTTCTGCGTATTAAAAAAGCTGCAAATATGTGTTTCTAGTGTTAAGTTAGAAAATGTTACAACTATTCATAGTTTCATTCTCTTTTCATTACAGAACCCACTTAACTAACTGCCAAAATGTGTGACGATGATGCGGGTGCTCTGGTCATTGACAATGGCTCTGGTATGTGCAAGGCTGGCTTCGCCGGTGACGATGCGCCACGCGCTGTATTCCCCTCAATTGTTGGTCGGCCACGCCATCAGGGTGTGATGGTGGGTATGGGTCAAAAGGACTCATATGTGGGTGATGAGGCGCAAAGCAAGAGAGGTATACTCACGTTGAAATATCCCATTGAGCATGGTATCATTACAAATTGGGATGATATGGAGAAAATCTGGCATCACACCTTCTACAATGAGTTGCGTGTCGCACCCGAAGAGCATCCAGTATTATTGACCGAAGCGCCACTAAATCCGAAAGCGAATCGTGAAAAGATGACCCAAATCATGTTCGAAACTTTCAACTCGCCCGCCATGTATGTGGCCATTCAGGCTGTGCTCTCCCTGTACGCTTCCGGTCGTACCACCGGTATTGTATTGGACTCTGGTGATGGTGTATCGCACACTGTGCCCATCTATGAAGGTTTCGCCCTGCCACACGCCATACTGCGTCTCGATTTGGCCGGTCGCGATTTAACCGACTATCTGATGAAGATCTTAACCGAGCGCGGCTACTCGTTCACCACCACTGCCGAGCGTGAAATTGTGCGTGATATTAAGGAGAAATTGTGCTATGTTGCTTTGGACTTTGAGCAGGAAATGGCTACTGCCGCCGCATCCACATCGTTGGAGAAGTCTTATGAATTGCCTGATGGTCAAGTGATCACCATTGGTAATGAGCGTTTCCGTTGCCCAGAGGCGCTGTTCCAGCCCTCATTCTTGGGCATGGAATCGTGCGGTATCCACGAGACTGTCTACAATTCGATCATGAAGTGCGATGTGGACATCCGTAAGGATTTGTATGCCAACTCAGTCTTGTCCGGTGGTACCACCATGTACCCAGGTAAGTTTGTGAGAGCAGATTATGAGCGCATTCAGTTTAGAAGTAGATTTTGTGTTAGCATGAATTTACTCACTTTTTCTTTTGCTTGCTCTCTTCACAGGTATTGCCGATCGTATGCAAAAGGAAATCACTGCTTTGGCCCCATCCACCATCAAGATCAAGATCATTGCACCACCTGAGAGAAAGTACTCCGTTTGGATTGGTGGCTCCATCTTGGCTTCTTTGTCCACCTTCCAACAGATGTGGATCTCCAAGCAGGAATACGATGAATCCGGTCCCGGTATTGTGCACCGCAAATGCTTCTAAATCTTTCGCTTTTGAAAGATGGCGAAATGCTTTTGCGCAGTCGCACGCCAGCACCAACAACAACAAACACAACAACATCCAAAGTAACAACAACAGCAAGAAAAACATTAAATGCAACTCTACAAACAGCCAGAGCTGCTCGAATCGCATGCAGCCAACAACAACAATAGTAAGCACAACAATAACCAGCAAGCAAATAAGAACTGCATTTGAAACAACAACGAAAACGGCATTAGTGCAAAATAACTGTAACAAAAGCAAAAACAATAGCTATCTGCAAATTGTTGAACATAACGCAAATGCAACAAATGACGCTAGCAGCAGTCTAACTAAAAACCACAACAACAGCAATACGAATAAATTCAAAGCAAATCAATTGAAAATATGCCTGAGCGCCATCCATCGGCAATTGCATTGTTGTTGTACGTTGCATTTGCAATGGGAAAATATTTAATTATATTTCAATTTCCGGATTTTAATTTATAAAATTTGTGCAAAGCTGAAATTTTAAATTTACAAATGTCACAAAAAAAAATGCCAAAGCAAAATTTTGAATTGTAGCCAGAAATTTGAAAACAAAAGCTGCTACAATTTACAAATGAACAACAAATAATGCATAAATAAAAGTTAATTAAGTGTACCATTTTTCCATTAACTAACCAAGCCTTCAAGCTTTAATGGCAAAGCGAAAAAAAATTAACAAACCAAACATATAAATGATGAACAAAATTAAAAAAACAAAAAAAAATATTTATAAAACCAAAGTGCTTTTCTATTTCATCTTTATAAAATTATTTTATTAAACTTAATTAAATGAACAACAAAGTCTTTTAAGAAAATTATTTGAAATTCATTTGAAATAAAAATAATCTTTTCACTTGGATTTTTTATATTTGCTTAATTTTACAATAAGAATTTTGAGTTTCAAAATTTATATTTTAAAACAACACAAGCCCTTTACGTGCTTACCGCATTAAGTTGCCTACACACGAGCAAAATATTTGCACAACTTTTTTCGTTGAACTAAATTTAATTCCAGTAAATAGGCAAATCGAAGCAACTCTGTTATGAGTTCGTTTCTTCTTTAATTGCTTGAAATTTTATTTTTCTTTACATTTCGTTGCTCTGCAAATTATTCAATAATTTTACCGCTTGCGTTGGCTTGACGAATTTAAAAATACTATCACATTTCTCTTTGACAAACTCCCTCTAGCACTCTAGCTGAGAGCACACAAGCGATAGCGTAGATGCCGCTCAGGTGGTGACAGCAGGTAACACTGGACGGTTCGGATACCGACGCTTTGACTAGCTTATCCCTTTATCTTTATTGGCACAGCTTAATTCTGGCGGAGGTGGCAAAAAGCATCGAACGCGGAAAAACGTATTTAAATCCTCGGCATATCACACTAAAAAGTCTTCGCAAATCCGTCTTCCTCTTTCCGAGAAACCAGCGCTAGCTACTACCTCGCGAAAAAAGAGCGGCCAATTGCATTGTCAATTGAAACGTTCCACTTGACGCAATATTCTCAGGATTGTGTTTGCCATTTGGCAAACGGTTGACCGGATTTCTGTTGTTGAAAGCATAATATGCCCTCTGTTTTCAACTTTAAATGACCTTCTAATCTTGCTGCTCCAGGCGCCCCTATCGGTTACATTTCTCGGACAAACGAAAAAACAATATTCAGTGTTTTCAATTACCTGTTCAGTACAGAACGAATAGTAGGGGTCGTTTTCATATGTAATTCTGTATAGGTTAGGTGACAGTCATTAGTCGGACACAAATCCGAAACATTCCGATATCATCAACCGACTGCTGTGGTAACATTCGATGTCTTCTGTCAGTCCATTAGCTTTTATTCGGAATGAAATTATGTATATGTCAAACGTCCGCTAGTCGAATAGTTCCAATCGTTAAATTTTTCATTTCCTGAATGTAGAATTTCGTGCATGGGCTTCAGAACAGATTGGCGCATAATAAAGAGGGGCTCGTGAAAGGCTGCTGCAATTTTTTCGACCACATAATTAACATGCGGCTTAAAAAGGTAGCCTAGTATCAAAAACTATACCAAGGTATTTCAGCGCCTCCGCTGTTAAACTTTCAGTATTGCAAGTTCTAAGGGAAGGGAACAACCGTTTACTCTGCTTCGGTCTTTTGATCCGTCAATTCCAAGATAGCTTTCTCCAATCATACGATCGATGTATTGTCGATTTCGCTGAATTTTTAATCTTCCGATTATTAGGGTAATATTCAGCCGAAAAATTATCTTTGTGATCCTTCGAAAATAAGCTGGAACTTTAAAATTTTGAAGCACTTAAAGTACATATTTCTGGTCAACTGTACTTTTGTTTCACTCTTCCATCGCTTCTCCGTAATCTCATTTTCTGCCAGCTGTTTAACGATCATGGCCTACCCGGCGATCGATCTGCCATTTCTAAATCCAAACTCGTTGTCTGATAGACCTCTCCAAGCTTCTAGCGCTGCTACCAATTTGTAGTTTATTATGTGTCTTAGAACTTTGCCCATTGTACCTAGCATAGTAATAGGAGAGGAAGGGGGTTGGTACGCCGGATTATATCCTGGTGATTGTTTTGCTTTTTTAGAAACAGTGTCGCATTCGTTGGCAAAATATGCTCTTTTGTTGCAACCGAAGTTTACTCACAACTATTACATTAATTATCAAAAGAAGTTAATACAAAGCAATTTCGGTAAATAAAATCTTGAAACAGAAACACTGTCGCTCGTACATCTACATTTTGCGCCTATAAGTAGGCAAAATTTCGTTGATGTGTTAGCTGCGCAATATTTCTTGTGTTTACCTTGCCGTAGAAAATGTTGCCTGAGATTTGCGATACTATCATATTTATTATCAGCAATATAGCGAGCGTAAACACTACAATGGTGGTCGTGATTCATGACTTCTCAATTTAACGTATCGAATAATTCGAAATTGTATGAATGGAATATCTAGAGCTCTAAACCATTCGTGGTATGATATTGTACTAAAAATGGAGACACCAACCGTTTTATGCCGATCCCAAATTGCAGATGTGTTTCATGTGGACTTGCGAAGCTGGGATCTCTCGGTTTCGGAGAATCATTTACCCTAGAATGCCTCCTTTATTTTCTAAGTTTTAATACCTCAACTTATCCCCATTAAATACAACTAAGCGACCAGAGCTAATGTATGTTTCTTAAGAATAATTAAAATAAATATATTTCGACAATCGTTGGAAAACAAAAACAAAAAATTTCTGTCGAGGAACCTATTACAAAACTTCACCCTAATTAAAAGGAATCAAAGTATTCTTGGTTGTTTTTTCTTTTGTTCACCACTTCCAAACTGCTAACTTCTAAAATTACCATAACTCAGCTCCATTCCCATCATCACACATGAACTCACCACACTTTTACTCGCCACACCTGAAATCACAACAACTGAACGCTCCAAACATAAATTCACCAAACGTAAGCTCACCACATCTGAGCTTACAACACTTCACTTATTTTGTAATTATATTAATTCACCTGCCCTCACCTCATTCACTATATTTCATCACATTTCGGCTCTCTTAACTCATCTCACCTCATTTCATCCCAGAGAAGCAAAACAAATTATAAATAAAATTGCTTTCTTACATTGCGATTTGATCAGTATAAAATTACGCAAGCTAGCGTTATGCATTAGGATTATAGAACTATTTAAATATGAGTCAAAAGAAGTTTCCCAGCTACTTATATGGAGGCACTCGCGATTTTAACTGCAGTGGATCCTTTACATTCTCCAATTTCGTCTTTATTATGAACTAGTCCATTTTTTAACGCATCTTTTTAATATTTCTTACACTCTTTTCGTTCTTCAGATGTTAAATATGTATGTATGTACACATATTATTTTTTTATTTAGGCCCTTGTATATGACAGATAGTTTAAGTTTAAAAAAAGAAATAGTTGAGAGGTTTCAAAATCTGTAACTTGACATAAATTGAAAGCTCACAATTACTTGCCGGTTTTCACGCTAACGTTAGAAAAAATAAATATCTTTAATATCTGCTCATCTTCATATCGTTCAATTACTATTTCGAATGATAAAATAGCGATATTTTGAAGACCTTGGTGAGTTGAAAGGAGTGTTTCCAGAATCGCGATGTTATAAATAGTAAAGGCATGTGTGCTAAGTTCGTTACCACTACTGTATGTAATGGCTTATCTGCAGAGATTTATACATCCATACACTTTTTATTTTACCAACCCATTAAAATATTTTTGTTTGTGTACATTACTTTTTGATAAAATTTTTGTGTATATTTATTTAGTTTTGAATTTTTATAATTTCTTATTATTTAAAACTTTAAAATTATATACACAACAAATACATACATATATGTAGATAGATACACGTACATAATTCACATGAACCCTACTTAATACAATTAAATACAGTACACGGCCATTTTAGTAGCAACACTGCCTTTTTGTTATTTAAACAGTTAATTGATATTGGATAGTGAGTTGTAGAGACTCGCTTGGCACAAAAATCGGTGTGGAGTTTTGAATTGATATGAATGTTGCTGGCAGTGAGCGCAGGTGTAACGAATAAAATACTGCTAGTGTACTGTTATTTTGCGTAATTACGTAATTGAGGGGAACAAATTTTGTGTAATAATATGTTATTGTTTCGCTTGTTTAGCACGCCCACAAGCACATTTCAGTGGCCTCTAATACGCCGAATTCCGTTGGCATTTTAAACGAGTCGTTGTATCGAACCTGCGACCAAAGCGATTCGCGGCCTCAAATGTCCTAAGCGCATTTACATGGCGAAAAACAACTAAAGAAATTTGTTTATTAAAAACTGTTAGAAACTTGCAGTGAAACTTTAAGTTTTCATTTTTAAATTTGTTTAATAAAAACTATTACAAACTTTAATTTTGCAGTGAAAGTTTAAGTTTCCATTTAAAATTTTTTTTAATAGAAACTGTTACAAACTTTAATTTTGCAGTGAAAATTTAAGTTTTCATTTTTAAATTTTTTTAATAAAAACTGTTACAAACTTCAATTTTTAATTAATTTTCAAAATTTTTATTTTAAAATTTTAAATTTAAAAATTTTTAAAATTTATATTTTTAGCTTTGAAAGTTTTAAATTTTTCAATTCAGAAATTTTTATTTAAGTATTAAACCTTCAAAATTTTAATTTTTATAATTGAAAATTGTAACTTAAAATTTTTTGAAAATTTGAATAGTGAAATTTAAAAAAAAAAAAGAATAAATTATTTTATTAAATTTCATATTTAATAGTAAAGTTGTTCTCAACGCTTGTTTTAACTTGTTTTATACATTGTTTCTAGCTATAAAACTACTTTTCCATCTTAAAATTTGCGATCCCCCTCAAATTTCATTTTTCTTCTTTTACATTTATGAGTATTTTTGCTTATGATTAAAATACAAGTGGATTAAATTGTTAATGAAATTTTGGTATGAAAAGGGCATCGAATAGAAAAAAATTAATTTTTAAAATCTTTGAAATGCCATAGGATGTTTATATAAATTACATTGTTAGTTAATTTTATATTTATTATGTATGTATGTATGTATAGCATATATTAAATGGCAGTATAGCACATGTATGTATATATGTATGTACATACAAATTTACATTATAAAAATATAGTTAATTGCATATACTGGCCCTTATTAATTTATACACACATCTATTTTCACAGAAAATAGCGTTTGTATATTTAAATATTTCTCACTAAGTATATTACAACTTTCTTTATTTATTATTTTTTTTTTTTTTTTGATTTTCTTTTTCGAGTTTGCAAAAAAAATCTTAAAAACTAATTATTTATGTTAATACAATCTTTTGCGACATTAAATACATTTCCATACAAATTTTCTTACTAATTTCTTAAATATACATATGTATATGTAATAATAAGCACCTTTTTTTACGTATTTCTATAATAATGATAACAAAAAGTGTTTTGTATTGGCAAAGTCAAAAGTTATTTAAAACTAAGTTAGATTAGTATTCGAGTCAATCAAGTTTTTTGGATGTATTTAAGTATGTATATGTATGTATGTATAGTATGTAGCTGCTGAAGAGAAGCGCAAACAAATTTTATATAGCGTGAAAGAAGCTGAAGCGCAAACTTTTCAACAATTAAAATTTTTCGTTATTTTTTTTTTAAATAAACTTGCACATTTCAAAAAAAATACTTTTTTTAATTTTTGTGAATGCAGTTTTTAGATTATCGTTAATTATTGAGATATTTTTTCCGGTACATATGCTCTCTATAACGCATTAATAAAGTTTACTTTTTTATGTAAAAATAAGAAAAATTGTCAAAATTCAATGTTAATTTTTTGCCACTTGACACTTATAAAAAAATATAATGCATAATAAAAAAATTCGATTTATTTCTCAAAGTTCAAAATTATCATACGTTCTTAAATTTGCGCTTATATTATTTTTGCTGCTAAGTGAACAGCATTTTAATTGAAATTTTAGAAAAATTAAAGAAGAAAATAGAAAATTACGAACAGCAACTACATACATACCTATGCACACACATGCACATGAAAATGGTTATGGAATTTGTGTTTATTTTTTTATTTATGGCATATCTTATTAAAATGTATACACTAGTTTAATTTTTAAATATTCTAGTATAATTAATTTTTTGTTTTTATTTTAAGAGTTTAAAATTTTGTTCAAACTTCATATGTTACTTTCACTTTTCATACACATTAATTTAATATTAGTCATGAAATGTTTTCAAATGGTTCTCAAATCTTGAAACTAGTGAAATATGAAAGTTAACACTTTGTAATTCCTAATACGCATATGGTGAGTGCATTTAAATTAAAACGCAAATATAAACAATAATTATTTTCATGCATATTTCGCAAAAGCTTTCATTTCATGCAAAAGCAACAATCGTAAAAGCTTTAATTGTTCACGGAATTGCTGTGACAGCTTATTCCAACGGTCAGTTTCATGGACGCAATTTAATAAATATAAATTTTATTTTTTGAATTTATTAAGAAATTTGACAGAAAATAAAAATTGAATTTGTATTGAAAATGCGAAGGAAACCGGCTGCAATAGTAGTTCCTATCGTAAATGTAAGCTCTACTAAAAAAAGAAGAATGAAAGTGAGAAATGCTTTCTATGATGAGCTAATGAACATTCATTTTTGCTTTAAAGCTTTCGAGCCTGAATAATTTCACAAATAAATTAAAGCTTATCATAATCACTAGGCTTTAGCAAGAGCTTTTTTCCGTGGCATGACGTTTGCGCAAATTGATGTTTCAAAGCGAGATTTATTTTTAAACTGGGCCGAATTTGAAAAGCAAAATTGTTTTGGTTTTACTTAAATGCATGCCTTTGACCAAAATTTGTCTTTCAACTTATAATACTTGATTATGTTTATTTAAATTAAGTATATGTACATTTCTAAAACATAAAGCTTTTAACTTCGCAGATAATTTTCTTTGTTTTTTTTTTTGCTTGTCGTGTTTAGAGCTTTTGCGCTTTATATAACACAAGTTTATAAAAATTTGTAAAATGAAACAGATTGCTCGAGGTAGAGCTTTGCAGCATTTTCGTGACAGTTGTTAAACTTTTAAAAGTGAAAGCTCCGCAACG
This sequence comes from Philophylla caesio, assembly GCA_963971545.1. Classification (NCBI taxonomy): domain Eukaryota; kingdom Metazoa; phylum Arthropoda; class Insecta; order Diptera; family Tephritidae; genus Philophylla; species Philophylla caesio. The sequence continues at coordinate 38,257,197 of OZ020604.1, forward strand.
CAAACTTTCGTCTGACCAAAAATTGATCAATTTAAGCGTACATATTCCCTGGTTGCAAAAGTTTTAAAAACTTATTAACTTGTTTTTTTTTGTAAATTATTGCTAAATTTTTCAAAAAAATGTGCTATTTTAACTGCACTCACACATTGCGCTTTCCAATTTCCATACATAATTTTGATTTATAAAGCAACAATTTTTATTTTTTTTTTAATAAATACTTTTACTTCGTCCGCTTTAAAATGTAAGACTGTATTTGCACATATTTGCCTATAAAATATGTTTGTATGTAAACATATATTTGGTAAATAATATAACGGGATATGTTTTCTTTTTTATCGATTTTATACATTAGTAAATTCTGGCTACGCTCTCGTATTTCTTTTTAAATTTCAACGCATTAATCGTATTTTTTTTTTGTTGCTTTCTATCAAAATTTGACGCTTTATCGCATTGAAATAATACTTCTTGCAAACGGCTTACACAATTATCCAAATTCGTTTTTCTAAAATATAGTTTATAGAATACAAAAAACTTAAACTATTTTATACGCATGCACACATTTTCATATACAAACAAACATGCATTTGCTTTAGTAAAAGTTGAGAAAATTCAACTTTGCGATTAATAAAAACTTACTTTTAACCTTTACATAATTATGTTTGCAAGTATGCAATTTGAGTGGTTCGACAGTTCATCGACAAGTTTGTGCAGAGTTTTCGAACACTTTGTTCATTGCGCCATACATATGTATGTATGTATGTATGTATGGATGTATGTATGTAAATACCTATGGTAATGGCTAGCAGTGTTTGTTGCTATAACTATTTTACTGATTTCGTTGCTATTGTTATTTTTGTAAAATTAGTGTTTTGGCAGTTTGTGGTAGAAACTAGCTGCTCGCAGGTTTAACGCGGCACTTCGCGCGCTCACACTTTTCAGCTGCGTGTTTTCCTTTTCAAATTCACCACATTCGTTACTTCGTTAACAGTTACTTGGCATTGGTTTCGTTAATTTTTATTTTGTTTTTTCACCATTCCCTTTGCCTCTGATAATTTTCTATATTTGCTTTTTTTTAATATTGTTGTTATGATTTTTTTTTTGTTTGTTTGTTTCGTTTCAGTTATTACTCTGGTTTATTGTCGTGTCCATTCTCGCTTGAGAGGATTCTGTTGACTTGGTTTGGATGAGGGGCAATGACAACGTCGGGTCACTGCATGGCACATTTAAAATTCACGTCACGCCAACAACAACTACTGCACGCAACTGCCAGTCCGCCTTCTGCTCGCCACTCGCCGCCTATACCGGTTGTGTCAAGACCACTTACCAAATGGTTTTGTGAGCCTATTTATTGTGCCGCAAGTGTACGCGCATGTAAATGAAAATTTTCTTAAGTCATGCGAAATTTTTAACTATGCATATGTTTTCATTTTACCTAACAAAAAACTGTATCCACACTTAGGTTGCTTTAGCTGTTGTGCGATCAAACGTCCAGATACAAGCCAGTATGTGAGACTTGGCAACGGCCGCAGTAGCCACCGCAGAAGGCGCGGCGTGACTCCATAGCGGTGTCGAACTGGAAAACGCAAGAAAATAGAAGTATAAGCGCGATCGTAAAGTTAGATAGGTCATAGCAAACAACGTAATATGGCTTTATTTCGCATCGCTTTGAAAAATAAGGTCATGTGGCTTTAATTCCGTGAATAAACTTTACATATGAAAAATTAAGTCATACGTAGCAGACCACGATGGCCTGCTTCCCCGTGTCATGATCGCGATACGTGTACCGCGTAAAAATGCGCTAGGTCTCTGACAAGGAATGACTGCAAAGCATCTAAAATACTTCATTTATAACTTTCAAATATTATGATATGAAGTCTTTGAAACTTTGTAAAGTGAAAAGTAAAGCCCTGACTTTATTTCTAAAAACCATGTAACACTGAACGATTTTAATATCGGCATCCCCTTCTTTTACTTACCGGCTTTGAGACCTTCATTATCACGCTATTGCCGAAAGTGTCCCAGCGTGCGCCAGCTCTTATGCGAAAACCGGTATTTTCCAAATTGATCGAGAAATCTCCCTGTGGACATTCCTTGTTGCGATTGTAACAATCACCTGCCGAGCCATACAACTGTGGCGTGCCCATTGTCTCAGCGAATGTAAAGTCATTTTCGATAATACGCAGATCAGGCAGACTGACACGTATCTTCCGGAAATGTGTACGACCCGAACTTGTGCTGTTGTCACGGAATTCACGCTTTCTCGACTCCGGCGGACATCGATCCGGATCCGTTGTTTTATAATCATAGTAAATGGAATAATTCTCAACCTGATTAACCGATATATACTCCTTCGGCGAGCTACTCATATTATGACAATAGACTTTACGCGCACGCGAATGCACATAAATCGTGTATTCGCGATCTTGATAGTAACGATTTAGACGACGCAAATCTTCACACGATTGCGGCATACATTCACGTGGTGGTTGGCATTTCTCCTTGATTAGACGCTCCTTTGTTGGACAGCCAATACGTCGGCGAGTCGAATCGTAGCAAATGATGCGACGACGTCGGAAACCATCGCAGTTGCACTAAAGAAAGAAAGAAAAACAAATAGAAAAAATAAAATGTGTACATTTTTGAAGCCTTTTACTGTTGCAGATAACCAATCTACGCACCGTTGTAATAATTTTTGATTCCTTTCGCACACAATTGTTGCAAATCTTCTTCGAGAGAGGCTTCTTGGTCGAATCACAATAGCGATATGCAATCGGATTGCCCAAAACGGACTCACAATACACCGAACGCGACTGATATTCCTCGTGACAGTCAGCTGGACATTGCGTCCAGTCGGAGCTAGACCATTTGCAGCTGATCTTGCAGGGTTTCTGCATGCGCTTTGGCGATGGCATGCGCAAATGCTGACAGTGATAGGGATCGATGAAGACACGTCGACGTGGTGTGCCCCTGATCTCCGGTTTGTAGACGCGTGCACAATGGATCTCCTTGCGACGCACGCCATTACCGCACTCCACGGAACACTAGAAAGTGAAGAAATATATATAACAGATAAGTAAAAAAATAATAAAGCGCTTATGCGGTATTTGTTACTCACATTCGACCAGTTGGAAACATATTTGATGTTGCAACATTTTCGCTTCGATATCGGCCGTCGATCCATGGGACAACCGTAGCCCAGCGGGTTGCGACATGTTACGGTACGGTTCTTTTCACAATTATCATTACATTCGCCCCACTCATCGGCGACCCAATAGTTCGGCAAGGAGCGTTGTGTGACCTGTGTAAGCATATAACTATAGTGTTAAGAAATAAAACTTTAATTCCTATTTAAACTAAAACTTACCAAATTATCTTCGTACGAGTAACACTTCTCGGTTTTACATGCTCTTATCGTATCGCGGAATGAATCGCGTTTGCGCTCATCACAGAAATTATCACTCACACGCGTGCCATTCAGCATACAGGCGACGCTACGTGATTTTGTGCCCGTTCCACAGGATTTCGAACACTGCAAAATATGTGTTAGACAAATTTCTTTATTTCTTCTAATTCAAATGCCACTTCCTCCAACAACTTACCGGCGTCCATTCGGTGTAATCCCAACAGCCCTCGCGACACGGCTCATGCGGACTAAACTCAAACTTCGATAAACAATAAGTCAAATCCACAATGTTCGAACGGCTGATATGTGGAAATGTTTGTATGCAATAATAGGTTTTCTCACGCGTGCCCAACATGCCGCACGAGGCCGAACACTCGGAAATGTTCGCCACATTCAAGGAGAGCACACAGTCGGTGTTGCACTCTCGATACTCGGTCGGCGGTTTGGCGGTCTCATCGCAAAATTGTGGCGCCACCTTCAAGGCCTTGGTGGTGCTCACACAAACCGGAAAGCGATGTGAGCTGCCACGACAGAGTGCATCGCAATTGCTCCACGGCTGCATTTCCCAATTATAGATCTCGATTTCGACTTCGGGCTCTTCATAAAACGGCTTGGCCATAGTGTAGGTGTAAGTAAGCAGCAACGAGTCGTTATCCTTTGGCGCACTTGTGCTCATTGAAATTATCTGCAGAGAAAGTGAATGTGGAAATTGCAATATATGTTTCATGGAAAGAGGCGCTTACCTCTACAATTAGGTCACGTCTCAATTTGCGTGAGAATGTGGTATTTACACGCTCGACTGAGCTATTGGCACCGTTATATTCGAATGTAAGGCCCGCATAGAATTTTATAACATGGAAGCTACTAATGCCCATGTTGTCATTGAGTAGTGAGTTGCGTTCATCGTCTTTTAGCGTAATGAAATTCTCTTCGGGATAACCCGGCTGGGTGATGACAATATTAGAGGCGCCTGTAAAATGTGTGGCAGAGTGGTTGAATAATGAAACATTTATATACAAACTTATATATATTTTGAGAAGCGGCGCTTAGATTCAATAAAGTACAATAATAATTATAATCTCAACGGGTTTTCCCGAGTATACTGAGGTTATACTGAGAATCCCAGCGAAAATTTTTTCGAGCAAAAAAAAAAAATGGTTCTTAAATTGACTCAATCCGGTCGGAATAACACTTTCATATTGTAAGGGTCACTGAATTCTTCAGACCATCGAGCCATGCTAGTTAATACGATCTAAGAACATTTACATTATCAGCAAACAATAAAATTTTTGAATATTTTATTACAGAAGGTATGCCGTTTATGAAAAGTAAAAATGTTTGTCGTGCAGATAATCCAACGAAGAAGATTAGGTTGAAAACCTAGGATATCGAGTTTATGGTTGAGTAAAGAGTGACTTACTCTGTCCTATGCTTTACTAAAATCGGTGTATATAATAACGGTATGCATAATTTCTTTGAAACATGTGTTGTAAACTCAAGTAAGTTAGTACGAGTAGATTTCCGTTTAGAGAACGCAAGTTTTCTTGCTAGAAATTGTAAAGGATATAGAATACGTGTGGCCGCTGTGGTCGAGTTGGTAGCGGTGCGTGCTATAACTCGATATGCCGGTGAGTTCGAGGTTCGAATTACAGTCAGGGCAAGCAAAATCTTAATAATAGAAAAACGTTTTTTCTAATAGCGGTCACTCATCGGCAGACAATGGCAAACCTCCGAGGGTATTTCTGCCATGAAAAAGCTTCTCATTAAATACATCTGCCGTTCGGAGTCGGCACAAAACTGTAGGTCCCTCCATTTGTGGTATAATATAAAGTCGCACACCACAAATGGTAGGAGAAGCTCGGCCAAACACTGAGCTATAAAGTGTACGCGCCACAATTATATATATATAGAATACGTTAAAAGGTCAACAACAACAATAGCTTCATAATAGCAGGTTTGCTATACTCCGAAAATTATCTATAGAGGACGAACTCCCGGTTTGGTGAAGGGGTATAATGCATTATTCTTTCCAGACTGAAGGGAAAATTCTATGTTTAAGAGAAAGATTTAATAAATTTGTTAAGGACTTATAAAGCTATTTAGTGCAATTTTTAAGGAACCAAGTCGGAATAAAATCGGGGCCTGCGTTCAAAGATTTCTTTAAGTTATTTAAATAATAAAATATTTCCTCGGAAAATATTGCCAGAATAATAGGGAAGGTAATAAGACAGAGTTAGACGTGAAGAATTGGGCAAACATGTTGGAAATTGATTGACACTCACAAAACACGAAAATTCGATATTTTATAGCAGACGGAAAATCATTCACCCTGCGCTTCGAGTTAACGAAATCATAAAATTATTTAAGGTTTTGTATTTAATTATTTTTAACTTTACACAAATAAGTTCCGTAGAGAACAAAAATATCCTCCAAAGTTACAGATAAACTGAAGAGTGATTTGGGAATTCAACTTGAAAACTACATATGTGTCTGTCGAGAGTTGGAAAAATATATATATGTATATGTAGGTATATATCTTGTTGATGTTTATTGGCTAACTAAGTACCTACATATGTATATATACACATATGTATGTCGTATATGAATATATTCCTCCCGCCACGCATCTCGATTAGAGAATAAAACTTACAAACGCTTATGTAGCTAACTAATATTCAAATTTATTTTGCGACGCGTGAACGTCATTAATTTTTTCCAACTGTCAATTAAAACAGACAATTTGATTGACAGTTCACTCCCAACTATTCAATTAGTTATTCTATCATGAAAATTTTTAAATTTATTTTTTTAATTCCCCCCTTCGCTCGACCCCCCCCCCCCCCCCCAGACGACTGCGTGTTTAATTAGTGATTCAGTTGCTTCGTGGTTATTTTTAAAATTGGCGCTCCAAGCTGTCGATTTTTCCCGTGCACGCAATTATTATTTATTGCTCTTCTAATAACGTACAAATTTACATGACGATCGTACGGAATTACAAACATACACACGCTCGTACACTACTTATTGCCCAGCAATTTGTATGCATCTCGTTAATTGTTGCTGCTGCTGGCGCACATTTTTTATAAACTCGTATTTGCACTTTTGCGATTATCAATTTTATAATTGCCATAGAATAATCAAGTGGTTGTGCCCACAATACCATACATACGCACACTTGATGAGGTTATTGTACCAGCGTGTGGAAAATACACACACACACACACACACACACACATGGGCTCATAGATTTCCACTCATAGCAATTCATATTTACTGCTTGTTAGATCGCCACATAGGTTTTGGCGCGCCGAACGGACAGCAGACAGCTGGCGCCATCAATTGTAGCTGGCTGATAACTCTATCGACTCTATAACCCTGAACTTGAACTTCGATTTGGTTGTGCTTTGTAATGGCCCATATTTCGCTGGGTTGCACATTGCCTGCCATAGATGGCATACGAACATACTCGTACATACATACGTGCGTGCATACGAGTATAATAGAAATTTTCGTAAATTACTATAGAAACTGATTTTTATTGGCGTCCTGTTGCTGGTTTGACACCAAGTTACAATTCGTGTACATTTTTTTGCATTAAGTTTGATAATGTTTTATAGATTAAGATGGATTGTTCGCGTAAGCTGACGTTGATAGATTTCTTGGAATAAAGTCAGTTGCTCATAAAATATATTAATTTATTATGAATTTTTAACGCGATAATTTGCTGAGATTGATTGATTGTTAAGGTCTCTCATCGTCATGAAAATTTCAATAATTCCATTGGCGGACACAAATAGGAAAAATCGAAAAAGCCACAGGAGCTTAAACATTTCTCTCAGTTCTTTCGCTTATTTTCAAAGGTTAATTAAGATAAATAAATATTAAGCTTTCTCTGTTAGTTTTTGTAACGAACAAAATGGTATATCAAAATGTCACTTAAATTCTTGCTTTACAAATAAAAGCCTTGGGTCTAGTTTTTTTAAGTGGAACTTCTGAAGCGGCGGTCGTTAAGAGAAAAATCAACTGCGGGAAATGGAACGGAAATAGTTTCGAATGGAATGCTGCAAAAGGGCGTTGTTGAAGACCCAAACATTAACACAACACGACTAAACTCACCAGGCTTCAACTCACCACACCTAAACTCACCATACCTAAACTCACCACACCTTAAATAACCGTATCTAAAATCACCATACCGAAACTCACCTCACCTTAACTCACCACACATAAACTCATCCTTTCTTCACTTCACGTAAACTCAACGCTCTTGAGCTAACCACACATAACTCACACTATCTAAACTCACAACAACTAAACTCACCACTTGTGAACTCTCTTTCCATCGTTCATCAAAAATTTATCAGTTTTGCCTGATGGCTCGTAATGACTCCAGACTATCAATTAGGATGAAACTGCAACCCTCGTTCAAGTTGCGAAAAGCTTTAAAATGGAAAAAGGGCAAAGAGCTTGCGACGCTGGGAGACAGGCAGGCAACATGCAAGTGGTTTCTTGACAGGGACTGATTTCTGCAAAAGGCGACGATGAAAATCTGACACTACAGATAGATAATGTACAATTCTGAACGCTTTGAAAATACACTCTGAACAATCTTGCGGACTGACATTCACATCTCTCAATTCGTAATAAGCTCAATCCTCGTAAATACGATAAGCAAATCGGGTTTAAAGTCGCATTTGTTAGCACGAATAGAAACTGTCTATACGAAGGCAAGTCTGAATAGAGCCGTCAGTACAGCATTTTCCAGTTTAGAGGAAGAGGAAGCAAAAGATGTTGGTCTAATAGTTAAGGAGGACAAAACAACATTACATTCAGGCAACAAACCAAATGGTCTCGCGTATTGGAACTTGCATCAATGTTGGTAGTTACAACTTTGAAGTAATGAAAGACAATGTATACGAAGGATCTTGCACATCCAATATTAGCCTGGAAATCAAGCGAATAATAACTTTTCCCGACAAGTGCTACTTAGTGCTACTACCAGCTTTTTGGATGAACAAAAAGGTCGCTCTACGAATCATGCCCATTCTCCGGCAAAAGGACTTGTCTTCGTATAAATAACTACGTATTTTCGCAAAGGAAAAGGGCAACTGTAAAGAACAGGAAGAGTTTTTATACCTTTAATGAAAATGGTATATTAACTTTGGTCCGATGTTTGCAAGTACCAAAACAATAAGAGTTAGACCCATCAAAAAGTATACCGATATGATCAGGGTGATGAGCTGAGTCGATTTAGTCATGTCAGTCTGTCCATCTGTTTGAACGCAAACTAGTCCCTCAGTATTTGAGCCTTTTTGAAATTTTTTAGACATTTTTTCGATCGGACGACTTTAACGTATTATCAAATTTTTAATAACTTAACAAATTTTCTTCAGAATCTCAAACTTTCTTTCCAGAATTTTATTAACCATTAAACAGTTTTGTAGCTCATTCAAATACAATAATATTATAAATTTTGAATGTATCTGTGACGTTATGCTTTAACGTTCATTTATATTTACATAGTATTCAAGTACCCATAATGGTTTGCTGCTGGGTTTAAAATGAACGCGAATGAAATGAATTCGAGGCCTACAATTTATTAATTTGGGCAATGGCAATTTATTAATAGAGACAATGGAAATGTGCCAGTTGATTTATTAGTAAAAAAATCAAAAAGCTCAAAGATATTTATGAAATAATTAGGTCAACTTTGTTAGTGGAAATTACGTAATGGTTTTTTTATTTAACGATTAACAGCATATTTTATAGGCAGATAAATTTATTTGCAAAAATATGAACAGCTATTTAATTTAAGTTTAAGTCTAGAGAACGAAGCAAAAGAGGTTTGTTTTGCAGTGAACGAGGACAAAACAAAGTACCTTGTGGCAACACACAAAAAAATCCTGGCGTATTAAGACCCACGTCACTGTTGGCAGTTACAACTTTGAAGAAGTCAAGGATTTCGTATACGTTGGATCCAGCATTAACACCACCAATAATGTCAGCCTTGAAATCAAACGAAGAATAACACTTGCCAATAGGTTCTACTTTGGACACGGTAGGTAATTGAAAAACAGAGTCCTTTCTCGACGAAACGAAAATCTCGCTATACAAATCCCTCATCATGTCCACCCTTTAAATATGGCGCAGAAACATGGACGATGCTAAACAGCGATGAGAAGGCTTTGGAGGCTTTTGAGAGAAATTTAATTCGCAAGATGTTTGGTTCTGTTCGCGTTATCGACGGGTACCAAAGAAGATGAAATGACAAACTGTATGAGCTGGATATAATCAAGCGTATAAACATTCAACGACTGGGAACTGGCGAAGCTTTAAGCGCCATAAAAGATGAAAAAGAAGTTTGATTTAAGGAAAATTAAATTCAAGTTGATATTCAATTCGAAAATTGTGAATTCATTGGTAGGCAATTCACAAAATTTGTTTCTTCATTGTATTTTTTAATAGAATTTGTTAACAAAATTCATTTAAACTAAAGTTTCAAAAGCTATACAAGTATTATCATCAGTTTTGTAGTATAGGAAATTTTTGTGCATAAAGTGCAAGTTGCAAGTCGTTTAAAATCATTACTGATTTTTGGCATTTTTTTGACGGAAGTACTACATTTTTTCACATATTAAACTGAATTTAGTTCAAACGTTTTATAAAAAATATATCAAATATCAGCGGTTACTTTTAGCAAATAAAGACTATCACTTTGTTAACAAACATTTAATGGGTACATACTTCAATTTTTTTTTAATGTGTGCATATTTAAAGAAATTTTGTAAACGTATTATACATCTTGTATAAAGCTTGATGTTTGAAGTTTTTTTTTTGGTTTTTGTTTGAGAATACGCTGTAATTTAATTAAAAATTAAAAAAAAAACCAACTACTAAAAATATATTAGCGCAAGGCTGTGCTATATTTTCGTCGCGCATTGTATGTAAGCATCACTCGCATTCATTAATATGACAATTCACAAGCAATGCACACTTCCGCATATGACAAGGCGACAGCCGAACATAAATAAATTTGTACAACAATTATTACAACATCAACAAGTAAAGTAAACAAGAGCGAGACATACATATGAACATACATACAATACATATGTACATACAATATGCATGTATGTACGTATAATAATTGCGCACGGTGCGCCGAGGTGGCAAAAAAGTGCTAATTGACCATTAGACGAGGCGAGAAATGATATTTTATGATTGCATACATATCTTTGTAAATAGCTACATAGAAAAATATACATTTATACATGTGCATGCAGAATGGAATGTGTGCAATTTGTGCGATGTGATTGCAGTGCAAATGTCGCGTATACGACAAGGCGGATCCACCGGTTGGACTCATTAAAATTGGCTGGAGGTGCAGAGTGCAATGTTAAAATGCCATGGATACTTATGTACGTACATACATATAAACTTAGATACATATTTTCATATATAAAATATTCGTATATTTTTATGAACATTAAAGTTAAATTTAAAATTTTTTTTGTCGAGGTGATACATATGTACGAATAGAGTAGAACATCTCGTGAAAATTATGATATTTATTTTAAAGAAAAATAAAGTAATTTGAGTTTGTCGACTGCGCTCTTAATTGATTGTTAAGTTTTATGCTGCAACTTCAAAAAAAATGTAAAGAAATAATTTTTTTTTTATAATTTATTCAATTTGTAAATTCATGTGGCATAAGATGAATATTTTGCGAGTTTTAATAGGTTAAGAGTAGTAATTTTGAGTGCATTTTTTAGCAAACACTGATTGTCATATTTATAGGACACCTACATATTGGCACATTAGTGTTTCTGTCAACTTTTCATATTTGTGAAGTAAAATGCCGTTTTTTTTATTGATGCTCATTAAAACTTCATAAAAAATTGGAACTTTTTTTGCTAGACTACGCAGTTACTTAGCACAATTATTTTGGTATTACTATGTTGATTTATGAATAACATCTCAAAGGAGCTCCACCGCAGTTTCCTTCATAAAAAAAAAAAACTCGAACATGCATTATATGGAAAAAATTGCGAAAGAAAAATTGTCAGAAATCAATGGTAATTTGTAGCTGCTGGAAATTTGAACTTTATTATACGAAAATTGTAAAAGCTACTCAAAGCTGGAAATTTGAACTTTATTATACGAAAATTGTAAAAGCTACTCAATAAATTACTAAAATCAAAGTTTTAAGGTATTGAAACAAAAAATTTAAACTTTATTATATGAAAATTGTAAAAGCTACTATCTACTCAATAAATTACTAAAAAAAAGTTTTAAGGTATTGAAAAAAAAATTTTAATTTTTTTTGGATATGCAGATTTATAGCTAATCGAATTTTATAAAAAAAAAACAAATTTATATAGTTTAAAATAGTTTTGATTTTTTTTTAATAAGCTGTTTTGCAGCTAATTGAATTTCATTACAATAAAGTGTACATACAATATGTTTCACGTAACTACAAACAACCATTGATTTTCGAAAAAAAAAATTACTGGCTACAAAACTGCAGTTCCATATTTAATGAAAGTTGTTTTTTTCGACATTTCACTCTTTACTTCGCATCTACATATGTATGTATGTATGTACATACACAACTTTTATATTAACTGCCATAACACAGAGTGTTTGATATTTCAAACAAATCAATTATATAAGTATATGATATTTAATAATAATTCAGCTACAGCGCCACCTGCCGAGTAATGTTTTCCTTTGCGAAAATATTTTATTTTTCATTGGCATTAAATATTTATTACGAATTATGAAGCTAAGTTATTAATCGATTTTCATACGGCAGATAACTCCAGGTTTTTGTTTCGAAAAGTAAATTTAATGCTCCAAATTATAAATACATGTTTTGAAAAGAAGCTAAATCGGATTATAAACACAACTTTTAATTTTAACTCGAATACTTTGCAGTGTGTCAGATCCTATTGTGAATCCACTTGCTTTTATGATGAGAAATATATGTACATACATACATATGTATATATATAAAGCTACCTGAGTTAAAAATGACACTTAAATTGCTCAGCGGATAAAAAAACCATAAAAATAATATTAATAATTCATTACCTTTTGGTATGGTTGTCACATAGTAATAATATGACTGTGACTTGGTCTTGAACAAATCGGAAACATAAAAATTGCCAGTGTGCTCCTGGCAAGTATCGTTGTTGCCCTCACAAACGCCACAATTGTCTGCAGTTAGAAATGAAGAAATAGAGAAAAACAAATTAGTGGTTTCATATGTTAGAGAAAATAGAAAAAATCAAATTATATATGACTAGAAATTGGAAGGAAATGCCATATGCGCCTAACTAAACATCACCAGCTTCACCAATAGTCGAAAAATAAATTCAAATAAATTTTGATGATATCCCACAATGCCGTGTGAATGATAGATGAATCATTTGTTCTGCCTTTTCGCTGGCATTGAGCGACACGTCATTCGACTGCCACATCACCTTGACTGTCCATCATCAACACTATGCCGCCGCTGGCTCAGCTGTATCGACACCATGCGCGCGTTTATTTACGCAGACTTGCATACAAATGTTTATAAAAATTTGTATATATAAGATTATGTCATTATGTATAGTATATACAATACATGCATATGTGTATGTGAGTTTAATAATAAATATTGCATAAAAATAAATGTGTGAATTCTCACGCCAATTTCCTTCTTTAGATACCTTAATTTTAATTTCTTATGCTCAATATTTTTGCAATTTACCCAATTTCGCAAGCGAATTCAATTCATTGTCACAACCTGCCGGCCGGCAAATGCCATTGACACACTTGTCAAAGCTCTCCAAGGAGCATGCGGTTCCGTCCTTCACCTTGTCCGAGAGTCTAAAGTAGGCGCTGTTGTCTTCTAAGCGGCAATATAGTTCGCATTTGTATTCCGGGGATACTGAAGAAGAATAATAAGAAGAAGAATAACAAAATAGAAATAATTTACACCCGATTTGCATTTCAACGAATGTAAAAAATATAATTTTCTAGCTAACGGTCGGAGTGCCTTGAGACTGCTGAATCTGAATTACTAGAAAAGTGGCGAGTTCAGTGGCGTTTTTAGGCTCTTAAAACCATTCTCAACCCAACCGATCATTGATCATTGGGATAAGTGGACTGTGCCTCAAGACGAGACGATTAAAGTGTTGATTCTCTCGTGAAGTCTCTGAATGACTGTTTAAGTTTACCAGAGAGGGAATAAATTCACAATAAAGGATTCAAAGAGAAAACGTACTGCAGGTTTTGTGGGAATTCTTTTCGAAGTACAGTGGATCCGTTCAAGTTTGCACGGATGGATCAATGCGTTATTTGGAAATGTGTATTTCAGGCGGAGCTTTTGGGCAATATGAAAGGGCACGTCATTGGTACCGTGTGATATGATTCCGGGGCTTCTATTCTTGTATGTTTTCACTGACAAGCCGGCAGCTAATAACTACCCCAAATAAACTATGGTCAATAATAAACGGACAAATTACGGCATCTCCTCTTTATCTCCGGCGATAAGGCATTATTTTAGGAACTTTCTTTACTTTGTCTATAGATGCAAACGAAGTCAAGCTTTGACCGCCTTGCAACGAATATGGAGATGTGGAGACACAAGGTGAGGGATCTGACAAAGTTTTTGCGGAGAAATAAATGGTTGCTTAGGGAAGAATGTTCAACCATCCCCGGTTGGGCAAGAACGATACAATACAAGATAGCGCCTTCCCGACGAAAAATGATGTGAAGCAAAAATGTGAGGTGGTTATGCCAGGAATTTTTAAGTTTTCACAAATTTTGGCACTTTATGCAACTTATGTATATTTAAATAACTTCATTTATGTTCAGTTTTGGATTGGAAGTCTTGAAAAATATTGCAGAACAGCATTTGGGAGACACGAATAGCTTAACTTGAAACCTGTTTTCTCTAAATCTTGCCTACGTGTGTGCCACTAGCGGCTGCCGTCACACCTAACCCAAATTTGGAGTATCACCAAATAATTAAATAATGTTTACTTAACAAGAATATCAGTTTGAAATCCCTAAAAACAGGTATTCTGAGGGGAGAAAATTTGATTCCTAAAAAACACCACACGCTATTAGAAACTATGCTGCATGAGCGAGTTTTTCGAGAGCTCTAAACATTTTCTCTAGCTTGAAAACGAACTCCACCTAAGTATGTATGTATGTATGTATTTACCGCATCTCCACTTTGAGGAGTTTGGTATTGAAAAAAAAAAACAAACAAACATGCATTAATTCAACTTACACCCAAACTTCGGTATCCACTTCGCCGAACGCGTTATACCCTTGCTCGAGAAATTTCGGCCATTCATTTCGTAGCACTGCTGTTCGCGCGAATCCATCGTGCCGGGCGGGCACGAATGCGTATTGCACGAACGATACTTCCTGCGACTGCCCCCACAATACTTGCCACCATCCTTTGGCAACGGATTGTTGCATTCGCGTCGCGACTCCTGCACGCCACCGCCACATGTGAGACTGCAGGGCGTAAAGGCGCTCCATGGACCCCAACCGCCATGCACCGCACGCGACGTCTTACTACCACGCGGCACACACTCACCCTTCTGACACCAGTGGCGGTTGTTGTTGCACGGTGTCCCATCGGCCCATGGCAAATTGCTGCTGTGACAACCACTGCTGCCGCTGTTCATTTTACACCAAAGCCGCTTGCATTCGCCTTCGATAGGGCAATAGCTCGATTGATTGCCATGTATGAGCTGACATTGATGTTTCAGCGAATAAATTTCGCCGGGCAATTTTGTGTTATAGTTCTTAATGTCGGAAGTGGGCGTGTCTTCGAGGCACGATTTGTCTTCTTTCCTATTGCCGAGGGTGCAGAGAAGGGAAGAGAGCAAATATTTAATGAAGGGGAAAGCACTTAAAATAGTAAAGCTTTAATTCTTTCGTATACATATGAATACTTACTCTAAAAATTCCGAGACAAAGTTACGCGAACAATCCGACCATGACCACGGGTGTATATCACTGCCCATAATACTTGACATAATATGCATTTTATTTTTCTTGCCCGCGCGATTGAAGGGCCTGCAGATATCCTCGTCATCATGTGGCATGTTTAAGCTGTAAAGTATATCAAAAAAGAGAGCGTGGAAAGTGTTGTAAATAAGCAAGAGTATACATGTTTATTGGACGGTTGCGGACAGGACGGACCGACAGGTTGGAGAAACACAAAATTACAAAATTTCAAATCCGACTAATTCCACTTACATATGTCCCAATTCGTGTGCAATAGTAAACGCGGCTGGTAATCCATTATCCTGTACTATGGAGCACGATCGACGCTTGCAAACGGTGCCCAGTTCCGCTAAGCCCAAGGTGTCGCAGCGCTCACCTTCAGCGCGGCAAATTTGATCGCTGTAAGTAAGTAAGTTTAAAAAAAATTTTGAATTCCCTGCTGGTATACGAGTATATATATTTTAACTTTCCCTTCCTTTTTCTTATCAACCGGACGAGGGGTTTTTTTATATTTCTTTTCAAATCGAGTTTTAGAATACGCATACACGTGGCCAAGTTTGAATAATTAACTAGAATCTTGGCTAAAATTTGTTTGAACATTCATGTATTAGTTCATGGACTAGTCCGATTCCATTTCGGAAGCTGCCCAGCGCCACTTTGAAATCAATTCGGATATTAGATTACTTAGGATATTCGGGACCATTTTGGGCGTAGTTTATGATTAGTTACAAATTATTTCAGTACTAGTTCGGAATCGTATCGGTACTGGTCTACAGACTATGTCAGGACCTCTTCGTTATTAACTTACGACTTATTCTGGACCATTTTGGGTGTAGTTTATGATTAGTTTAAAATGATTTCAGTTCTAGTACGGGATCGTTTCGAGAAATTTGCGGGTCCCGAGTTCGGAATAATTTCGGTACTTGTTGAAAAATATTTTTTTGGACCATTTCAAGCTTGAGTTTAGTTTTGACTAGCTCAAAATCATTTTCGAAAATAGTTCGGGTTCACTTTTGGACTGTTCCACAGACTCAACTATTCAAGTTCTATTTTCGCAACATTTTGCGACTTCAGTACATTTCGGGATCTGTGTGAAGACTGTTTCAGGTAAATTTTAGGACGTTGTAATAATTTTGTGGACTAATAAGAGACCATTACGTGACTTTTTCAAAACATGTTTCGAGATTGTTTCCAAACAATTTTATCGCGGTATCAGATCCACTTCAGGGGCATATGTGGAACTTAAATTTTATGAAAGTTTCGAGGTAGTTCGAAAATATTTTCACAATGGTGCCGACAAAATGAATGAAATAAATAAAAATAAAATAAATTAATTGCAAACCTAACCTATTTATGTGTGTATGTAACTGAATCTTCTAATACATTGCTTCGTCTTAGGCTGACTACATGTGCTAAGAAAATATTTAAAAAAAACATTAATTTCGTTTTTGTTCAAATTGTTTTTGGTCAAATTAGACGCAACCAAGTATAAAAAGACACTATCTCAATTGTTTGTTTGGCAAAGAGTAAAGCTCAACCATTGCAAGTTTCGCATTAGCGCAGATTTTTATTAATCAATATTTTTATTAATCAATGTTTCGTGTCCAAACGGCATAACTTTATTTTTAAATTTCTTTGGATTTTTGTTTCAATTTAAATTCAGATATTAGAAACTGTTTAATCACTGCCATAAATTCTTAAAAATTTTAACTTAACCGGATTTTATCTAATTCTGAAAATAATGCTTAAATTTAAAATTTACCATTTTGAGTTAAGGCCTTTCTTTGTTAATATAAAACTAGCCTCTGTTCACAAATTATAGTACAACCACATTTTGACACAATTCCCGCGATATACCCCCAAATTAAGTTATAATTTGTAGGCATACTCAGAAATGTTAAAAAAATTTTTTTTTTTAAGTTACAAATTTTGACGAAATTTTGTTTAAGCACTGTACATATTGTTGAAGTTTAACAAATGGGCTTTTACGATTTTGGCTAGACCAGTAGCTGTATTTTGACTGAAAAATAAATTTAAATAATTAAAAGAAATATAAATTGTCACACTGTGACAATATGTGGTTGTGCTATAATTTCTGAACATAATATATTTGTACATACATATACATGTGTAACGGAAATTTTTTATTATTCACATATTTTGAAAGTGAGCTCACCGTGTTATTAGCATAGCAGTGTCATAATGATACCCCAGTCCCGAAAAATGTGAGCAAAAATTTTTCAGCATTGCAGACGCCGATCTGGCTACGAAGAGCAAAAAAAAAAATAAAAGTTTTAAATACAACAGGTAAAAATAAAAGAAAAACACACACCCGCTCACACACACCCATACCCACACTCACCACTCTTGCGTTCATCATGTAAAAGTATTATATTTGCCACGGATATATAAATCGAATTGCCAATACTTGCGTCCGCAAATATATTCGAAACAATCGATAACAATGTAAGTATGTACGACTTCAAATCGGCACCATGAAATTCAATCATCGTTTTATCAACAGCCACTAGCACTTCCATTGTGAATACATGACGATCGACGTAATTGCGCTTCTTGCGATGCGACCTTGTGACCAAATTCTCTTCGAGTTCCACCACATCCATATCGAATAAATCGCTGGCGACCGCATGTCTGGCATTACGACGCGAATGACGCCACACTTTGTGCAACACCTCCGAATCGCCAACGCCAGTCTGATTGACCGGTTGTATGAGCAGTGAGCCAAAACTTGTTTTAATGTAACCAGTCTGGGAGAAGAAGATAATACAAAAAAAAAAAAAAACAATAAATGTATGTAAAATTTAGTAAAAAACTACCTGAAATTCTAGTAAAAGAAATATTGAAATATTAAAAAAGTAATCAACAAAAGTGGTAGTAGCGTGCTGAAGGCAAAAGAGCGTAGAATTGCGCGACAAGTGGCGAAAAAAATAAATTTAACTTTTTACTGCGCTTGCGGTTAGACGATTGGCTACACCTGCGAATGTATTCATTCTGTTCAGAAATTATAGCACCATCATAGAACACATATTGACACATTTGGACTATTAATATTTTTTCTAAGTATTTTTCAATTAAAATACCGTTTAATCTTTTACAAAAACCATAAGAACACATTTTTTAAACGTTACACAAACTGTACAATGATTGTACAAAATTTTAATAAAATTTCGATTGAAAAAAATTTTTTAGAATTATTTCGAGTACGCAATTTTGAAGCTCTTTCAATTCTAGTAATAAAGTGCAGGTTTCAAGTAGCTAAAGGTTACCATTGATTTTTGACAATTTTTTTTCTGACGCGCTTTCGCCACTCCTGCCATATACAAAATAATCGCGGATTTGCGTTGTAAGAATGTTCAAAAATCGGTGGTAATTTGTAGGCACTAGAAACTTGCACTTCGGCATACTAAAATGGAATGACCTTCAAAACTACATATTCAAAATAATTCTACAGCTTTTTTGAAAAAATTTACAATTTAAATGAAAGTTTGCTTAATTATTGTACATTTTGTTTAAGGTTTAAAAAATATTTTTCTAGGGATTTTATTAAAGAATGAATGGTATTTAAATTGAAAAATTAATTAATAGAATTGTGTTATTTTGTGGTTGTGCTATATTTCGTGAACAGAGTGCATACTCGTACATAAGTATTTTAACTACGTACGTATGTATGTCTGTAGCTGCTTTTTCATCTCTTGACTGATTGTCATGTTTTCTTTTTTTTTATTATAAATTTCTACGTCTATTCATAGTTAATTTTAGTTATGCCCTCAAGGCATGTGTGTGGGTTGTTTAGCACGAACGCAAGCGTGTAATGAGCAGAGAAATCCATTTTCGTTTGTATGTTTGCATGTGTACATACACATATAAATTTTTTTCTTCAATGTACAATTACATATAGTTGAAAGCAACGACATAAAATTGATTTATTGTAAATTGCAAATGCGTCCAATCAATGAATTTATGACAATCAGTTGCTACTGTATCGACTGTGGCAAACTGCTGCTGTCGGCACAAAAGCGTTAATGCGCATAGTTGCCCAGTAGGAAACAGCAGGGCAAGCTACCATGGCGAAGTGTGAATTATAAATATTATAAAATATAAGATTCCACTTAAGTATATTAAAAAAAAAAATTGCTTTGAAAAATTGGTCAGTTGCCAAATAAGTTTTTTAGAGTAAAATTCCACTTGTGCTGCGAAATTTATTCCAATTTTATTCTCAAGCTTTTCTGATTTTTTTTTGCTGAAAAGCTCTTCGTGATTTGCACTCGCGATTTTTAACTTGTAAATTTGCCACAATCCTTCGCAGTATATGACAGACAATTTTGAAGGAGCTATTGAAAATTTCTGATTTTTTATACCCGAGCGTACTTGTACACAATGGTATTATAACTTTGTTCGCATAACGAATGCTTGTAAAAGCATAACGGAATCAAGATAGATATATACATACATATATATACCAAAATGATCAGAATGAAAAGAGAAGTCGATTTAGCGATGTTTGTCTGTCCGTCCGTCCGTCCGTGCAGACGATAACTTGAGTAAAAATCGAGATATCTCAATGAAATTTGGTACATAGATTTCTCTTTGGGCACGGAAGTTATTTTAAAATGCATGAACTCCGTTTTTCGGTATTCATTAAAGCAAATTGAGTCAAATTTGGCATTTGGATCGATTTTGAACAAAGAAATTAGGTATTTATGAAATTTAAAAAAAAAGGCGTTGCCACGCCCACTTATGAACAATTTTCTGTATCTCAATAACAGTATTAGTTATCGTCACAAAATTTGGTGAACATATTGCCCTTGACATCGCTATTATTAATGTAGAAACTTTTTGAAATCGTTGCCACACCCACTTAGGAACAAATTTTTGTATCTCAATAACGGTGTAAGGTATTGTCACAAAATTTGGATAACATATTGTCCTTGATATCACTATCATCAATAATTTTTGAAATCGGACCTTAACCACGCCCAACTTCCATATACCAGAAATTTTGAAAAATGCAAAAAAATTCGTTTTTCAGTATTTATTGGAAGAAAAGTAAAGTAAAGCGATTTGAAACAAAGAAACGGGGTTTTTATGAAATTATGGGCACCGCCCATACAAAAATACATCACGAAGGTATATAGAAATCCGTTTCGCCCGATTTTAGCTTTTCTTACTTGTTTTAATTGTTCACGAAGTAAGAAAGATAATTATTCAAGGTATGAACATTTAAAAGGTAGTTCGCACAATTTTCGTATAAAGAAAAAATTTAAATATTAATAAATATTGCATTTTGACGCACACAATGTCATAAGCAACGCTGCTGCAGCAATATCCTATTTTTTTAGTTTGTTTTTATGCGTTTGCATTTAGATTGCTGATATATTAATTACACAGTGCTACAAAAAAGAATGAAGTCGAAATACCTGGAAAGTGATGTTATTTTCCTTGTAGGTCTTATCGAGTAGAACGAGAATCCAATTTTGGAATTTGTCAAACACCCCCAAAATCTCGACTTAACCTTAAAAAACCGATTCTTCGTGCTTTTGCGCACTTCTTAGCCCATATCTTAGCTAATTAACCGATTTTCATTCTAAGAACGGTTTAAGAAAGAAGAAACTCAGACCTTTTGAAAGGTGTATATATAGACGTCTTAATAAAGCTAAAAAAATTTATTTGTTTTTGCACAACAAACTTAAATTTTGCTACCCTTTTTCTCCTTTTTTTGACTTTGGCGATATTTTCACACACTATTTTATAAAAACACAAAATGAGTTTTGATTAGATTCAAAGAGTACGTTTAATGCCTCTCTCCCACATGAAAAAGTAGTGAATAAGAGGAGAGAATATAAGGTAATAAAAAAAGGCACAAATTAAAAATGTTATAATTTTATATTTATACACTTTAGTTACGCAAAAATTTTCCAAAATAAATAGAAATATGTGACTTGCGTTTTCGTTCTTTCACGTCATTTTACATATTTACGATTTTTATTAAATTATAAGTAATATCTTTATAATAAAACATACTCTATTTTATGTTTGCTACTTCGTTTGTTGTATGGTTTCCCTGAAATTTTTGTTAGACAAGCCATCATTTTCATATATATAGTGGCTACGAATTACTTCTAATTTAAAAAAAAAATTTAATGGCGCGCTTTCGCTATTCCTTCCATATACATACATAAGTATATAAAAAATAATCGTGGTTTTGCGTTGTATGGAGGGAACTGCCAGTAGATAAACATTTTTTTTAAATTAGTGCTAACTAGTAGAAACTTGAAACTTGCACTTTCTTGCGCAAAAATTTAATCAGCCCAAAAAAAAACTCAATACTCAAAAAAAATTCTAAAAACTTTTTTTTTAAAGTACGAAATTTTGCTGAAATTTTGCTACAATTTTTTTAAATCACTAAACATTTTTTAAATAGTTTTCAAAATGGGTGTTTACGGTTTTTCTTAGAGAAGTAACTATATTTTACTTAAAAAATAATATTAGTTAGAGAGAAAGATATTAAAGCGCCAAAATCTGTCCACTGTTGTGCTATAATTTGTGCTATAATTTCAGCGAGTGCGTGTCCTATCTACGAGTTTGCGAACAAGTGGTTATTCTAAAAAACCCAATTTACACAAGTAGAAAGTTGTGAAGTTGCGGCAAAATAACTTTTCTTGTCTTAGAAATTTTGTTGTCCTTTTAAGCTTAAAATGAACTTGTCCTGTTCAAATCCTGTGCGATGAATTTTTCTAACACAATGTTTGTTAATTGCAATACGTATTTGTATTTGCTAAAAATTCTGCTG
Organism: Philophylla caesio; assembly: GCA_963971545.1. NCBI lineage: Eukaryota > Metazoa > Arthropoda > Insecta > Diptera > Tephritidae > Philophylla > Philophylla caesio. The sequence goes on from OZ020604.1 coordinate 38,279,429, forward strand.
TTTTTTTATTGTGCTATTATGACTTACCATGCCATTGCAGAGGGAGACGGACACGGAGGAATGTTTGTCGCCCAGAACTTCGCCCTTGTAGTAGCAACCCAGATGATGAGCATTCACCTCGTCTTCCTCCTCTTCTTCTTCGGTTCTGTTATTAAGTATACGAATAACCTGCAAAGAAAGATTCAAAATTCATGTGAAAAAGATGTTTAGACTCTCGCGAAGGAGAGTTTTCCTTTGAGAGCTAAATGGTTTCAAATATGACACAAATGTGTAGAAATTGCAAGCGAGGGCACTTTTTCTATGGAACCTATCTTTTCAAATAAATAATATCTTGGTCAAACATAACCGGAATCATTCGGATGCATAGAAGCGTTTGCCTTGAGAACATTAGCCCCGAAGCAACATGTTAATACACCAATGATCTTGGGAGCCACGTTTAAGAGCCTGGTCTTCTTTTTAGCGCACACAACTGCAATGGTCAATAAAGTAGCGAGCTGAGCTAGTCGTGAAAGTACTCACGAAAAAATGCCAGGGTCGTCAAAAATTCCAAGTTGGGGAGACCCGAATCAACGACAGAGCTGTCTAAGAGGGAGCATCTCTCGATGAAGCATTGTGCTGTCCAATAAGATTAATCAAGAAAGCTAATTTGCAGTACGCAGAAAAAGCAGTGAAATATTGGAACAAGTGTAAGAAAAAAAAAAAAAAATATGGCCTAAATACAATAAATTCAAAAAAAAAATAGAGATATTCTCCCAGGAGACAGTAAGGAATACGCCGTTTTGCAAATTTCCTGGTTACTCCAAAAAGTCGAGTGCCGCGATTGTGATAAGCAAATTCGAACAGTCACTTGAAACAAAATCCTTAGATTGAGTCTCAGAAGCTTTTCGAGACTTGCGAAATCTGTGAGAAATTAATCTTAGCCATCAGTTAGCCATCAAAATCCGCATTTAAGTTCTCTATATTCACAAATAGAATATAATGAAGCAAATGTCCATGGCAGAATAATTTATTTTCAACTATTAGATACTCTAATCGGGGCTAGGTGAAGATAAAACGCATTTTTATAATTAAAAAAATAAAATAAATATATGTACATATATAACTATGAACATACACTAAATGTTTCCTTTGGTATGAATGATGAATCCTGATGTAAAACCAAATGCAATTCATGCCCAAAAGCGGTCATTATATATTGGGGATGGGGATCCCATATTTGACTAGATTGACTACGAAATGTGCCCGTTTCATCGAAGGCGGAATATAAATCTGGAATGAAAGCAAAAGTGAAGCATTAATATATAAAGTTTACTTCGCTTTGAAAATTAAACAAAACATTTATAAATAAATTAATAAATTATGTAATTAATTATTATAAAACAAAATTATTAAGTTAAAAAAGGGTATACATTTAATTTAAAGGCAATTTATAACTGTGATACCGAATATTAAATTTGTGTTGATAGAGCATTAGAAAAACTCATGCAAATTTTTGGGAGAATGATCAAAGTATTTTTATTCTAATTATAGTACAAAACTTTTTACATAAAAGTCATCAGCGAGTAAATTCTTTTTAAGTTCTTAAAGAACTTTATTTTGAGCTCATGTCAAAAGTGTTTTCATGGAAATGAAAACAAAAAATATGCATTGATTTTAATAGGCATTTCTATAATATTTACGGCCTTGGAAAGCAGCTCGGGACTATTTCACCAGTTTCTGTACAGTACCAAGCTAGTCCCGAACTATGCCCGAAAATATCACGAAAGAGTTCTTAACTAGTCCCGAATCGTTAGTGAAATGGATCTTGAACTTATCAGAAAAAATTCCTTAACAAATCTCATCTATTAAGAGTAATACATTTTGTTCTCCCTCCAAAATAATTTTACAAACATTTACTCGGACATATTATGAGTTAAAAAAAAAGTTTTAAAATTATTTAAAAATTGATCTCGCTTAAAATTAGATGTTAGTTTAAAAATAATAAATGCGTCTGATTTATATCACGCACTAGTGCATTAACTCTCGAATTATTTCATTTTAGTTTCGCTTGTGACTTACCTTTCGTTTCACTTATTTTATTTCGATTCGACTCATAGAGCATATCATCTTCGCTTAATGTGGAATTATGTACTTTACGCGGCGTAACAAAGTCACTGGTAAAATCATCGGGAATGCTATTGTTAAAGTCGCCAATATCATCTTTAATATCCTCTGGAAAAAAATAGTATATATTTATATAAATAAGGTTAATGTATAACAAAATATATATTTACATAAGTATTAATAAAATATTTGTGATTGCAGCAACAACAATGATTTCTATTGCAAATTTTTAACCTAAAACTTGCCCCTGAATTTAAAATTGTTTCCCTTTGTTTGAAAGGAATGATGCCTTAGAAATGTCTACTACCTTACATAAACTAAAATCAAAAAGATCGTTGTCGATCTCACAGCGAATATTCACTTTCATAGTGCAACTGCGTTGGGAAATGCAATAAAGAATTTGTCTATGGGCAATATAAGAGCAAATTATTATATTATTTCATCTTATAATCATTCAAGCAACAACATTTAAATTCTCATAGGGCAGACCTCGTTTGAGACTTTGAAATAATTACGGGTTCATAAGCCTAGCATCTACTTTGACCGCCTCCATTTTAGCTTAACGTTCGCTGAGCTGACTCCAAAGCACTTAGACGTGGTACCTAAACAATAGCTATTGTTGCTCTCCGCCATGACGCTACCACTTTGAATAGTGCGGCTACTTCTACCTTAACTACATTGAAAAGTTTGGGAGTGTAAATTACACTAAGGCTCCTTTAAGAAAATTTCTCATCTAGACTTGACCAATGCATCATTCTACAGACAGATGACGATCGTAGTTTGACTTCTTCGGATTTCCATGACTCTTACCCAGTTCGTCGACTGCAGAGGTTTCCGAGAATTCGGTAATTACTTGGGTAGTTTTATAAGCATCGAATACTGTTTGGCTATTATAATATGTAGATGTCAGCTACAATCAATGAATTGTCCTTTTAAATATAGGGGGCTTCTGGCTAAAATACATGGTAATGGTATAGTTCTAAGCGCGGCCTTGAACAAAATCACGGGTCCATCTTACACTTTCGACTTAGAATCAAGTTCAAGGAACGTCCCATACAGATCGGAATGTCGCTTTACAAGTTTTATTCATCCAAGTGAGCAGACTTAGTTCCAATTGCTAGGGCTGACAGCAGTTAAACAGTTCAGTTACTAGGATTAAATTCTCTTAATCCGATCGTCTTGTCTAAGGTGTCTCGAAAATTGCTATTTAGAACAGATGCCAACTCTTCTACATACCGTTAGCTCCTTCAATCAGCGGATTTTAATTTTATCGTACAACTCGTCGACAACAAAGCCAAAACAAATATAAATCGGTTTATCTCCAACGTGGTCAAAGGGTAGCTCCATGCCCTAACTAAAAATGAGTTGGTTGCTATCAAAAACGTGGAAGCAAATTATTCAAGTTGAAGAAGCCACTTGAGGAACCCCGCATAGAATGTTTATATAACTTCCATCTTTTTTTTAGACACACCATAAAAAAACTGTCAACGTAAAACGAAAGACAACCAAATCTTGATTTTCACTTACCTTCTTCCATCCACCGCTCGTCACCTATAAACGAATGATTTGTGAATATCTTTTTAATGTCCGACGTTTCCGATAAAGGCGGATAGTCGGTATTACTCGTCCACGTGTCCGAGTGGTCAATAATGCTGGTGGGTAAATGCGTTGAATTATAAGCAACATTACTGCTATTGCTACTGCTGTTGTTGTTGTTGTTGCTGCTGCCGCCTGGCTGACACCAAATGATCAAACCCAACAAAAGGCCGAAGAGTAGGACACAGCATAAGAGAAATGCATTCTGCTTCCAATGTGTGGACATGTTGAGGCATTTATTTTTGTAAAACCACCACTCACAAGTTTTCTTGATAACAAGCTGAAAAAAAAGAGTCAAATTTAAAAACGGTTATGGTAAATAATATTTATAGTAAATGGATGCTACTAAAATATTTTACAGTTAAATTTAGTTATTGTTAATGAAAAAGTCTATCTAATAGCTTGCGATATTTGCAATAATTTTCCATAACTTTTTTTTATATTTTTATAATATCTTTTTCCTACGCAGTGCAGGTTACTGTTTTATCCTCGGCTGTATGTTTTTAATACTAAACGGGGAAAAATGCGCAAAACCGACCGTACAAGAAGTAAAGCGATATAACTCAAATCTTGCTTTCTTGGTAAAAACACCCATAACTTACATCACAAGGTTTCATTTAGGAAACTCTAAAAAAAATTTTCGACATTCTAAAAGGGAGAAAATGCGCAGCATTTAGCCGGCACTGAAAACAAAAGGTACAATCGCAAACAAACCTGATTCTTGTAGTTTTGTTCTGAAACCGTTTTGAGTACAAAACTGTCGAGAACGTAATCAACCGGGATTGTGTAAGAACAAAACACGGAGAAACGTTCAAAAATAGAAAAACTAAATCAAACACTTTTAAAAGGGTAAAAACCATGTTAACCATACCCTTTCAAACTATACTCGATATCTTGGAAACTGTTCGGTTTCTTGCAATTACCGAAACGCATTTTTAACTAAACATTAAAGCTATTTGAAATATCGGAACCAACATTTTCGGTGAAACTCTGAACTTTAAAATTTTTTTTCAGATCTTTACTTAACAGTAACCTCTGAATTACGTACTCGTATTTTTTTTTGTATATTTTGGAGTCTAAAAGAAATTGCAAAAAAATATAAAAATAATAATAAATAAATAAGATAGACCAATTTCACAGACGAACGCTTTTTAACTTTGAAGCAAATTATAAATACTAAATTATCATTAATGGGTGAGCTCTTTTTTATTAAAAAAAATTCACTTGCAGCTCACAACAAAAACAAATTTAAATAAAAAGCAGAACTTCCGGCAGAATGAGCCGAAAAAGTTGTTTTTACATGAAAAATAAAATAAAAAATTGTAACTTTTAATTTTTTTTTTTGATCTTTTCTACGCGCGAATAAATCAAATATTTCCAAGTTAATAAAGACTTACTTGGGTTACTTGCAAGGCACATTCAATAGGTAGCAGCAGTAGAAAATTTGAAAAAAAAAAATTTGAGCTCTGTATATTTTGTTTTTGCTTTTAAAATCTAAAATTTCAAAAATATTTTATCAACTACCTTGAATTGTACTGAAAGCATTCTTATCACAACGAAATTCAAAATTTGACAATTCAAATTAAAATAAAATATGAAAAAAGTTCAAAAAAAAAAGTTTGCTGCGGCTACCTATTTGATGTGCCTTGGTTACTTGTGTACAATCCGAAGTGACACATTCTGCCAAGCGCATTTTTGTTATTATTATAATTATTTTTTATTACAAATGTGTATATCAAAAATGTTTTGCATAAACAGTTGAAAGTGTCGGTACGTGTCTGCTCCGCCCTGTCCATTTCAATGTATCGTATGTATGTATGTATGTATGTAAATACGTATGTAAACATAAGGGTTCGCAGATCCGTACTCAAGTGTGCCTTTGTAGACGTGAAGTCTGGCGTGAGTGCCCGACTTGCCACTTGTGCCATTTGAAAGCACAGTTTCTAAGCGACTGAACGAACGGCCCAAGTCTGTATGTACACACGAACTCACAATTAGTACATACATATTATACATACATACATACATACATACATACATACATACATACATACATATGCATAGTACAGACAACAACTCAAACACGTCTGCTTCGCGTGTGGCCCTTAAATTATTTCAACTCGCAGCTTTTTGAATTCTTTCCACAAAAAGCTGGTAATTTTTTACGCCTCGGCACGTATTTGGGCTACGCACGCGCAAACAAACTCAGCGCGCAAAATTATTTTGAAAAAAAAAAAAAAAAATCCAACTGAAAACGCCTTAATCTAAAATTACACGCTGGATTTTAGAATGAGGCGTAAAAACACCTTTTGACAGTCCGTAAAAATTTTTGCGTTCGATTGCTCAATTTCATTTTTCGTTTTTGTTGGCTCTTCTTTTGTTTTATTTTCAAAATGTTCACGGAATTTTTTGTGTCTGTCTACTGTTGAATGTTAGCTAATATTTTTTTTTTTGTTTTTAATTGTATTAATTAAGCGGTCTTTAATCGAATTAAAAATTAATAGCGCAGATATTTTTCACAATTAGCTATTGGGTAGAATAGTGGGCGAAAGTGGAAAATACCATGTCAAAATTTTAAAATATATGGCGGGTCTTAGTGGAGAGAGTGGATGTGGCTTCTGCCAATTAAACCTTTAGAAAGGGGAATGACCGAACTTTACTGACCTGCTATGAAGCTGCCCAGAATCTAAGTTCGCTGCACATCTTTTTTATTGTTCATCTTTGTTGAAACTTGTTCATGAAAACTAGACATTTTTGCTTTCAATTAAGTTTGATCACTTGTGTGCGCACACAAATTTATACAGAAAATATTTTCCGAAATATTCTCTCATTTAAACTAGCTGTTGCGTGTGCGTTCCGTTTTCGGTTTAGTTCAGAACACGAACGTAATGTTATGTCAAGAACGTTAACTTAAGTGAAGAAAATGTAAACAAAAGTTGTTCTTGATTGTGAACAAATTGGAAATGCAACTAAAAAGGTGTATGTGAAAAACAAAGTTAGAACAAAATTCTGGCGAACGTTTGGAAACGGAACAAAACGAAAGCCAAGCTAGCAAGAACGTTTTAAATGAGAACAGAAAGGGAACAAATATGGCTTTTTAAAAATCAAATAAGTGCAAAATGAGAACAGAGATTTTAAGATTTTAACGTTAATACTAAGAGGTCTTTCCTGCTAGTTGAAATGAAACATTGCTCTAATGAGGACCAAGAGTTTTAATTCTAAGCAAATCATACAGAACACGTTTTTTATTAAATAATAAGCACAATGTAAGGCAATTGTTTTCAATGTAAACTATTCAATTGAGATTCCCTTTTAAATTGAACAACGTTGTTTAAGAGTTTTTCAAGTTTTTTTTGAATAATTCCTCGTTCTAATTCAGATCGTTAGTAATATGTGTATTTATTTTAGGGTTCCTAAGTATATTGATTTCGGTGTTGATTTTTTTCGTTCAAAAGAAAATGTTATCTCGATTGGTTATTCAAGAAAATGTTAATATTTTGTTGTTTCCAGAATGTTTCTTTTAATTTGCTTTAAATTTTGTTCTCTCAAACATGTTTCCGAAATCATCGTTCGCATTTTGTTATCTTTCCAGGGTTTCACAGCGTTTTGTTCTTATATAATTCCCACTCGCGCGCTCGTGACAGTTTTTTTCTCACATTCTTTCTTGTGAAAATATTCCCAAAATTTTTTTCTAATTTTTTTAGTTTTATTAGTAACGCAGAAGGCATCTTGCGAGATCACCATTTGAGGCATTTTTCATAGAAAGAAAGCTTTTCCAGGTCGTAGTTTTCATGCGTTGCTTTGTAACAATATCTTTTTCTGGAGTAGCGAAGAAACCCAAAGTTTAAGATATCAATCCTCACAGCTCGCAGCTGAGGCTTTTTAATGCAACAGCGCAATGAGAGCCCTCTTAGTGGAATACTGCAATAATTGGCGGCGGGGCTAAGCAGATTAAATTGGACTGTTTGCCAGGTGCTTACATAAATAGCGCGGTCTCAAATAGACATGTCAGATCGAAAATATAGAATACATGATTTTTGCATCGCTCCATTCAAATTAACAAAACTAATTTAAAAAAAATCACTAAAGTATAAATAATTTAACAAAAATGTTGTTCAAGTCCTTTTAAGAATAATAATTTCCAGAAAAGGTTTTGTTAACTTAAAAAATTGTTTAACTAAACCACTGCCTTAATTTTTTTAAGGTAGGTTTGTTTTAATTTATAAGAAATACGTAATAAATTTAAAAGTTCCTCCTAACACAACCGAAAGAATTTACATTAAACTTTTTCCTTGGCACTTCAACTTTAAGGCGTTTTATGCCTTACAACTCCGCTGTAACTAAAAAAAAAATCAAGTATGCCATCAGCCTCATCCCCTTATCCACTCACTGACTTGCCACTAATTAACTAGAATGAGCTAAAATACAATAAAAATAAATATCGTATTCCATTTGAATGCTTGATTGAAATTTATGAAGTCTCCGACATGCAGAACAGGTTTGGCCAAAGAGCACACGAGCTGTCACAGTTGCCAAAACTGATAGTTAAATAGATACAAAAAAAAAATCAAAACCATAAAATCAGACAGCAAGAGCAAAACGATAACTCAAGCATTGGCAGAAGAGAAGCGCGACGAATTAGACGAAGAGACAACCATTCTTGCTGGTTGTTCAATACAATCGATTTTTTTTTATATTTTGTTAATACCTGAACCAAACTACCTTGATCGGTATTTATGTATGTACTATGTATGTAAGAGTACATTTATACGCTTGTTCGTTGCTTTAGTACCGGCTTGTAATATTTTGGCTACTACAAATTGTTGTTGGCTAAAATTGATATTAAGTCGTTTGTTTGATTTGCCGCAATTTATTCGTTTAAAATTTAAGTTTTTGAAATATCATTGTTGCATCATTAATGATTTTTCTGCTAGTTTATTGAAGTGCTGTGAAATCCCAGCAACTTAAATTGCTAATGGAAACCAGTTTTTTTGACTGTTGTAAAAATGTGAATGAAGAAAAAAAAAATTACCAAAAAAAAATTTACCAACTTGGCTAATAACTGGACACCTGTTTGCGCTGTGTACTCGTATATTTTAGCACTTTTCTGTCTTTATTTATTTATCTGTGCTCTTTTTTTTCCAGCGGCATTCTAGCTGTTAACTCACCTGCACTTTTGTTTATTTATTATTTTGTATACAATTTTCTACATTTATTTATCCGCTTATGTATTTGTCAAGCGACGACATGCAGTCTGTCAGTTAGAAAAGCAATTATCAGAAAAAAAATTGTAAGTGATTGCAAAAGAAAAAGAGAAATCTGTGTAAATTTTGTCGCGTGCGTGTACGAGGGTAAGCCTGAAAGTTTACGGTATCGATATAAAGTTGGCGTGTTTTTAATTATTAAACTATCATTTTCAAGAATTTTGTAAGTTTTATACAGGTCTACGATGTTGTCAGATTAAAAGTAATAGAAAAAAAAAATTGAAATATCTTCTTAAAGACTTCTTCTGATGGTTTTGGCGCTGTGTAAGAAATTATTGAGATGATCGGCATTGAGCATACCGAGAGTTGGAGACGTGCTTACGCGTTGGCAAAAATCAAATAAAAAGTAATCGAAACGAACATTTAGTAGTGAAAAAAGTCAGCAGTCATTCGATTCCATGCTAGGAAATTACGCCATGTGGCTTAATTTCATTTCACGTTGAGAAACAAGGCATTGTGCTTTGTTTTCACAGAAAAAGTGTAATAAATCCATACCCACACAAGCTTACTTGTGAGAAATAAATCAGTATGATCTTCTTCCAATATAAAAAGCAAATTTTGTCTCTTAAGCGGCAGTTCACGATTCCACTCTTCCTTTTTATTTCTTTAACATAAAAAAATAAGTGGTACTTTCGACAAGGAATGCAGATTATAATACAATTTTATACCCAAAACAGTATATTTATCTCAGTAAGTTAATACTTTATAAGCGCACGAACCTCATCAACGTAAATTTGTTTGGTTTCTGACCAGGTTTACGCGGTTACTAGGCATTTAGGCTTTTAAGTGAATACCCATAATAACTGTGCACTATGATAATATTAAAAAAAAGTTGTCAAAGATGGTAAAAAAAACATCAAAATGGCTTTATTATACTTTCATAGTGAGAAATAAGACCATGCGCAAAAATGTGACTTCCGATACGAAGAGAAATTAAGCCACATTTTGTTATTTCCTATAGTCTTATTACACTGTACCACACTAATTGACCGGATTGATTCAAGAAAAGCTAAAAAATGAAATGAAAATATATGAACCTTGATAAAAACCAACAACCCACCCATTTAAGCGTTTCACAGTGAGCCAAATTTAACGAATGTTGTTTGGACTATTTAAAACAAAGCAAAAATTAATTTCTTCTTCCTTCAAACTGTGTCAGCCTCTGAACTAAATTTATTTCTATCTGGGAAAAAACGCAACACTGCCGACTGATTTTTGTCAACTTTTATAAGATATTTTTATTCACTTGCAACTTGCTCTAAAACTTAATAGACTACATAGCTGCTTTCTCAAAACAAATGTATAAAATTAAAAAATTCACTTTTATCGCGATCATAACTAATTTAAGAATAGTTATTAACATCTTTTACGATTATTGATAATATTATGTGCATAAAATGGAGGTTAAAAATAAATAAAAATTTTCAACAGAGTTCGCATCTGGTCTTCTAAAGAAAATATGAGATACTTTGATTCTTTTCGTTCTACTATGCGGTTTTTAATGTTTGCAACTCGTTGTGTTTATTGTCAACGTTATCGATAACCGGTAGTCATATTCTTGTGGTATTCACAACAGAGTGTAATAGATATTTAATGCAAATATTTTTAAAAAAAATTTTGATTTATTTTTTCAGAGCAACTCTCGTATTCATAAATCTTTGAAGCAAACAGCTGGGAATATAAGGAAATTTTGTAAACCTTTATTTATGAAATTAATCGAAAGGAATTGCATAAAATTGAAAATTTTTCTTAAAGGACATTGACACAAATATATTGTTGGCTCAAAACCTTTGGACATAAAAAATCTTAATAATTATAAAAAATAAATTAATTCCTAAACCGGAACTTAAGGCAGTGAAACATAAGTCGATTGTAAGTTGGTGAGCACCAACGAACGATTTAGATTTGCTATAACTTTTGCTCATTTTCACTTATGTTCACTTATTTTCTAAGAAGAAACAATAATTTAAGAAAATGCAGTTGGCATTTTATGATGAACGCATTACCGTCGTTGATGACAAAAATAAATAAAATTTAAAAAAAATAAAACAAAAAATATTTCGCCTTTAATTTTTTTGCATTAAAATTAAGACCCCTTTTTTTTAATTGTGTTAACCGTGAAGCAATGCATTTAAGTGCTCGATTGTTTTAGAACTGAAACAAAAAAACCAAATATTTGAACGAAAAATAGCGGATTGCAGGCTTCAGACACGCGTCCATTTGGTAGGTGTTTAATTAATTTTTACCATATTGACGAACAAATGATACGATTTACTGAAAGATGACTAGTCCGACAAGTGATTAGAACAAAAACACGGCCTTGGGGCTAAACAAATTTTGTATACGCTTTTTTTTTGTGGCATCATCATGGATTTTATAGTGTTTCAAGGGGGCTGGAACATTTGAAGGGAATGGCCTTGGACATGGATCATCTATAGTTATGAAACAGATACTACAATTACACTCATAGAAACGTTATACCAGATAGGTAACCCTGCAACAAACAGAATTAATTCGTTAAATTACCTTTCAATTTGTAAGTGGTAACAATGCAGCAGTTGTAAAGTGGAAGGACACAAAATCGGTTATATATAATTGATGCCAAAAATGTTATGAAACAATGTGCTTGACAAAAATTAAGGATTATTTTAAACAATGCCATCTTCGAAATTGACTTTTAAAAAAATTTGCATTTTTCTTTCTAACCAAATGTTTTTTAATTTTTCATATAAAAAATTAAGAACTTATATACTTTTAAGTTGAATTAATTCTTAGAAAGCTAACTCAATTTTTTATACTTTTTCGAAAATATTTTACACCTTACGACCTAGACCACAAAAATGTGAGATTTCCGTTTTACAAAAAAAAAAGAATAATAGGAAATTGTTAGTAAAAGTACTAGAATAAAAATAAAAAATGATAATTAGTGATTTGATTTAAGAAAGTATTGTTATATTATTCTACAATTAATACAAGTAGAAAGTAATATATACATATAAGTTATATATACCAATATAAATTCATATGAACTTAAGAAACACAGTTGAAAATAAAAAAATTGAAAAGAAGTAAAGTTAGGCTATTTACTAGATGAAATATATAAAAAAGAAGACTAGATGAAGAATATGCAACATATGGTTGTCATGGAAAAAACGTTGTAACACATTTTTTTATTTACTTATTTATTTATATTACTTATTTTTTCAAAAAAATCTTAATTTCTTTAAAAACCAATTATTTTAATACTGAAACATAAATTTCTATCGAAGAAACTAAATATATGGGCTCTTGGTATTTTAAAATAGACCTAATTGTCAGTATATTTAATTTACTTCACTCTTTATATGGCACGACATTTCCCTAACGTTCATTTTGCAGGTTAACTTCAATAACTCGGTAAGAAACACCATTCTCTCAAAAATAAAGAATTATTTTGCATTGGCAGGAAATTTCACTTCGACAAACACTAACCAGATGTATTTTTCTGTTAGACCAATTATTTTTTTTCACACGATAAAGAGAACCCTTTTGTCGTCCCGAAAACGTGAATTTTACAAATGTCGCCACACCTTTGGTCACAAATACATGACAATTGCTTATATTGTATGCATAAGCTCCGTCGGTCACCGGGCATCTACTTTACCGACGGCTAGTTAATCATTTCATTATTTTTGTCTAAAAATCCAGTTCACGACATTGAGTTGAGTAGAGGATAAAAAGAACCCAAAGTCAGCAAAGTTATTTAGAGCTTTTCGATTAAATGAAAAATATATTATTTTAAATGAATAAACAAGTGGTTTTTAATATAAATTTTTAATTTTTTTTTCAATTATAAAGACAGTAGTAAAAAACTTAAACGATACAATGTGGATAAAATTATTTATACTTCATTGCTGGAGTTTTATTATCACTCTTCGTCCATTTTTATTTTTTAATCAGCTCTGTAGATTTACTCATAGGTATTTGTAGGCAATGCCTTGTGTTTTACGAGCGCCAACGCATGCGAAACCATGTCACTCATACGCCAAGTGGACCATTGCCCCAAAAACTCAAATTTGCAATAAACTTATAGCGCGGGGTGATTGCGGTGAATGTGGTGAATGCAAAGCATGATAGCAAATTTAATGGAACGCAGCGACTTTAAGTGTATAAAGGCCATTTTATATGCTTATCCGAAAAAACGAGTGTTTTTCTTTACACAAAAAGCATCAATATTTGTTGGCGCATAGCTTACCGAAAAAAAAAAAAAGTACGCAACAAACGCATAATTAGCTTAGTATGTGTGTGTACAGCTGTGGATATCGTAGGCTTGCATTTCAAATTTTTATAGGCTTCATAAAAACATCGCAAGACTATAAACACTACATGGAAATGACGAAAATTTCCATAGAACGTATAAAAATTGCAATCGCACGAAGTGACTGAGTGAGTGTGAGAGTGGCCGTGGCAGTTGTAGGCGAATAGCGAGACAACTTATGTACATACAAATGTTTACTTCGAATTTCATGGGAAATCGCCAACTCACTGACGCCTTAGCTTTCTGCATTTACGGCTGCACTCACTCATTCGCCCATTCACTGCAGCGTTGCTTTATTCACTCAAACGCCCGCGCTGCCGAAATGAGATCGCTAATTAACCTACCGACCGATTTTCGTTGTGGTTTCGATATCACCATAAACGATGTTTTAAGCGATAAACGCATATGGGACATAAACAGCTTGTAAACATTGGAAAATTGAGGGCGTCAGCGAGTGCAGAGGAGGGTGCGCGCTTAAAGGGAAAGTAATTTAGAGATGTTGATGGGTTTTATGGATGTTGCTTGCCACTAAAAAACGGTAAGATAACTTGCTTCTTGCAATATATTTAAATTACAAGAAATGTTGCGAATTATTCATGAAAAAATGTCTTAGTTTACCCCGACGTTCTGTACTTGTGAGCGGTTAAGTTTATTTTTGAAAATTATTATAACTGAGAAATATATTAAATTAGTCTCTCTGAAAGCTTTAAAAAAATTAAGTTCAGCTTTTCTTGCACACACTTTCTTCACTATAAATATTTGAGTTTTATTATCACAATTTAATCAAAAATCAAAGATGTTATAAAAGCCTGGAGAGGTACTCGGTAGTTCGATTTGACAGAGAACAGAGACAGAACACGCTTAACTGTTCTATAATTCGAATATTTATAATCGCTAAGATTTCATTTTTTTTTACATTTTTGTAATAAAAATTTAAAGTATCACACTTACATTGAAGCTACTAAAATGAAATTCGCTTTATAGAGACCCATTAAAGTTATTATTTTATGTTAGAGTTTTAAGGAAATCATCCAAATTTTCGTAAGATTTAGAAAATTTTTTAATAGTATTTATGAGTGAGATGAGCATTATTTTGAGACATACATATCTAATAGAAGTGTTCTCATAACTATTATGACTAAGAAATAATTTTTTAAGTCATGAAGAACGAAATATTTTTTCAGGACAATTTGGGGTTTAGTTTAGAACTTGTTCGGAAGCAGCTTGGAACTCGTTCGGGACTTGTTCAAGAGAAGTTCGGCAGCATTTCAGGACCAGCCCGGGACTAGTTCAAGACTAGTTTGGGGCTAGTTTTAAATCAATTCGAGACCAGTTCGAGACTAGTTTTAAATCACTTAGAGATCAATTCTGGACTAGATTAGTACGCCAATAACTAAGTTTTTTGATTATTTTTTGACGCGAATAGTATCAAACTTATCCCAAGCTTATTCCGATGTTCTCGCGTACTGGTCTTGTACTAGTTCCGAAAGAGGTCCGAAAAGATCCCGCGCCGGCTTGAGCTAATCCCGAACTTTAACTACTCCCGAAAGAGTCCTGACATGATGCCAAGAAAGTGTCGAACTGGGTGCGATCTAGTTCCGAACTAGTTCCAAACTAACCCTAAAATACTTCTGAACAAGAAGAACATCTTCCAAGTTTTCTACAAACAAATATATACAGAACTAGACAAAAGAAATATCGATTCAAATAAAATGGTTATTGCTTTGCTATTTTGCTAATTGGATTCCTTGATAAAGAGTACCTACTACAATATAGATTTCCATAAACAAAACGCTGACGTTGTATGAAACGACATCGATAATCGATAACAATGACAATGGCGATGAAATTAAATTTGATATCATAAATATGAAATATTAAAAAAGTAATAAATAATTACCAAAGCCTCAAATCTTTGATATTTTCAATATGAGAGTAGATGACAAATATTTTTGAAATTATATTTTGATTGCGATAAATATACTCGTACATATTGAATCACGCAAAAGTTTTTTATCGAATACAATTTTGATTTTATAAAGAATTAATCGTTTTAAAAAGGATCGGCAGCGATAAAATTCAATTGCCATAACTCTCATCGTTTCATTAAAAGAGCACATGGCAACTCTGTTGAAAATTTTATTTAACTACAAATACATACGTTTCGGTATCGATAATCGATAACGATGGCAATAATCAAGAGTACCAATAAATTAATAATAGATAATGTTAAATATGATAAAGTATTAAATATTAAATGGTTAATCTCGAAAAATGGTTATGTAAACAATTGGTAAATATTTTTAAGTTGTGTACGATTTCTACGAAAAATTAATTTTCAGCTTATACGACCCTTAAATGTTTTCGGATTGCTCTATAAGAAATAGGAATACAATTTTTCAATATAGATTTATAATAGTATGTAAAAGCATTAAAATTCCGATTTTTCGTTTACCCTCACTACATTTTGGAACAACCTAATGAACACAAAGGTAGATATAACCATTAAGTTGGTGTTAGTTAACACAAAAATGAAATGAATTTAGATAGTGAAATGAAACAAGCGAACACTTAATTTACTCTTTTAAAATACTTTTTAAATATAAAAATGCATAAAAGAACATAACACCATATTTACCTCCGTCAAAGTACCCCAAGTCCGTACAAAGCTTAATAAAAAAAAAAGATGACCGATTTCCTATTTCCAAAAATTATTCCAGACTAATTTGAAATTCACAACTTCCAAAAATGGTTCGTTACGCGCCAATGCAAATTGAGCAACTGTGCACGTTGCGCCAAAAGGCACGACATTTAAATGCTTAGACTCATACGAACGCGCAAAGAAATTTTTAAACAAAGAATAAATTGTTTTTTTTTAAATAAAATGTATTCGAAAATATTACAAACATGCATAAATGGCTAAGTAAGTCTGCACCGGAAAGCAAAATCAATCCAGGGAAGCACCGGAAAACACACAATGAAAAATTGGAAAAAGCGAAATGGCAGAAAAAATGAAAAAAAAAACAAAGTGAAGCACAAGCCAACGCGTTGTCAACAATAAAAAGCGATTACATAAAGTGTTGCAAGCAGCGCTGCATAGATCCAGAATTCGGCAAACAACACAATAAATTGCGATGATTTGTAAATATTTGCGTAAAATTCGTTTCACTCATTTGGAAAATGAAATAAATTCGTTGGAAACTAAGTAGGCGAAAATACCAAAGTTATCACTGCACGACCGCCTACACCAGTTTGGGTACAGTGCATACGAATATTATCTACACATGCGTTTGTGTGTGTGTGTGTGTGTGTGTGTGTGTGTGTGTGTGTGTGTGTGTGTGTGTGTGCCAATGCTGCCCTGTCAAGTTCATTGTTAGCGATGTAATAAAATAGTATTTGTTTGTGTTTCCAAAGAGAAACAACGAAGGCAAAACAATAAACAAATTTTTAGCAAGAAGTTAAGTAATAGATAAAAGGCGAGGAAATTATAGCTGAAAATTTGGCGCTAAATCGACTTAAGAGTTGCTGCTGAGTCATGTCGTAAACATTTTACGATAACAAATTTAAAAAAAATTTTATTTTTGTTTTCTAATTTAACTACATTCAATAAAATAATGCTTAAGAACTATTTTAAATTCAATTTTAATAACTCAAAATTTTATAAAAGTAAAAGTTGAGCAAACGAATGCCAATAATTTCACTAAGATGTTTATAATAAGTATTTAATAATTGTAATAATAATCAAATAAAGCAGTAATAAAATTAATAAGTCTTAAAATATACGACACCCTCTAATCGACAAATTTTGACTATTTATTTTTCTTTTATTAAATTTGAAATAATTATTGATTGCAATACAGTCCTTTAAAAATAAAAACTTCGTCTTTTGAATTTGCATTCAACTTTTTTGTGTACGAAAGTGGGAAGTGGCTAATAATGTTTGCTGATTTTTGGTATTTTTTTTTTACTGAAGATATCAAGTAGTTTTTTTTCATATAACACATAACTGAAATTAAAAGAGCACACAAAACAAGTAAACAATTTTCTAAAATAATAGCCAGAAATTTACTGACAAATTTCCCAAAAATATATTAAAATTTTGATACGATAATTTAAAAAATATTTAATAATTAATTTATTTAAAAATCATGACAATTTCTTCTTCGTCTATGCCATTTCGATTATTTCAAATTAAAGTACAAATAACACTAGTTTACAGATTTTGACTATGGTGAATGTACCTCGATAAAACAGTAATTTCTAGGCTAATTTTGGGTCGCTGAATCCGAAAATAACACTCATTTATTTTTCTTAAAAAGCGTGTGCGAAATTATGTAACATTTCGAAAATCATTCCAAGCTATTGCCCGAAGTGTAATAATGACTCAATGACGGACGGACGTACGGACAGACAGTAGCCCTAACCTAATCGATTATTCTTCTTGTTCTAGTAATTTATATATATATATAGATGCATATGTATTAATATCTATCTCAATTATTTTTAGCTGTTACAAACAACCGTTATGCGAACAAAGTTCTGCATGAAAAAGCTCTTAAACTAAACTCAAAATTGTTGTTGTGTTTTTAATGAGAAACCATTTTTCTTGTATTAGCAATTCAGAAATACATTTTAATAATATAAATTTTGTGTGAAACGGAGTTTCGTGTGTTGATTAGCAATATTTTTGCGTACAAAAACCATCACCTAAACCAAGAAAAGGCTTTATAAATACTATGGAGACATTGTACCATCATTTTCAATGGTTCAAAAATGATTTACTGAGTTCTGTTATGGTCGTATAATAAAATCCATGTTGGTATCTCAACTGAGGAGGAACATTGAATTTAGCATAAATAACCGCCAAACCACTTCAAAACAATGCCAAAAATCCATGAATTGGGTTACGAACCTCAATCTTATCCAGCTTAATCTCCAGATTCAGTGTTGAAAGGAGACTATGTTGAGAAATATAACACTTTTTTCCCAAAAAAAACTATTTTTTATTCAAAACTAACTTATCAAAGCGCCCTTGTAAAATATTTGTAAACAAAGGGCATCAAGTTACAAAAATGGAATCTTCGGATGTTGATCAAACGACGGCGGAGTGGCATCTGTTAAGGCAGTGCACCATCGCCGTCGATAATGGAAATGCCGTCAAATTCCAAATCTCGGCCTGCACAAAACATCCAAATTGCTGTAGCTGGTGTCTGCATCAAATGTTGATCGTGATAACACAAAATTTTCCACAAAAACTGCCCAACATTGGCGGTAAGAAATTGCCAAAAATCAGCAGTAACTTGTAGCCACTTGATACTTGCACTTTATTTTACCACAATTGAATGGTCTACAAAACTGTATATTCCAAAAAATGCAAAAATTTATTTTTTTTTATTTAATGTTTTAAGCAAATTTTTTTTGTTTTAAGTTAAGTCTTATATGGAAAAATAAAAAATGTAGATCAGGATTCTACCGATTTTTGTACTCTTGACTAGCTTGGGAATCAATTCTAGCAATAAAAAAAATACTTTTATTTCTTGATTCTCCGGTTTATATTAAGATTTATATTTGAAAACTTTTGCAGACATAATTTAAATGTTTTTTTGTTTTAATTACTCGTCGTTGACACAATCCTCTAAACATGTATATAAATATATCAAATTTATGAATTTCTTTTAATTTCTTCTATCAACTTCGGCAAATATTAAACACTCGAATTAAGTGTTTCGAATCATTTTGGGAAATATTCATGCGAAAAGCGCACGCGCCTTCCAACGCACTTATAAATGTACATATTTGTTGTTATTGTAAATACATATATGCTATTTTATATGCATTATTGGCGATAGTGCGAAGTGAAGTTCAAAGGAAAACTTTAAGCAATTTAGTAGAAAATCACCATTAAGCCGAAGAATGCGTTGAAACAGCGCAATAAAATCCTCAACAACAACAATAGCAACAGCAAAAAATCAACAGATGCCTACATAAACATACAACTGCTTAAAAATAATAACAAGTAAAAACAATTTTTCGCGCACAAACAACAAATACTTGTCTTGTCGAAGTGGCAGACTGACTTGCCGCAAATTGACTGCGTTGACTCACCGCTGGGCCACTCTGCGGAAAATGCGTGCCAGCAAATGGCTCGCGGGCTTAGAGTATACGTTTTGTTTTTCGTTTTTCCATTTTATTTTTCAGTATTTTTGCTCAATGCGCTTTTAATTATAATTCTATGCCCGCTCGCTTACTCTGCTTTTCATTGCATTCGAGCAAATTAATGTCATTGCCTTCGCACTACAATTTGACGCTAGCGGAATGTGTGTGTCTACGAGTAATTCATAATTATTTTGTTTTTTTAATTAAGTTTACTTAGTTGCATGCCACTAAACAAAGGCAATGTGCACTAATTAGCCGCAATCTGTTCTTTCTGCAAACAATTGAGAAGTGTATGTATAATTGTATGCCATTGAAATTTGCTACGAATTTCAGAGTTCTCATCCATCGGCAGACTTTTAATTTTTAGTAATAAACATGTGCGTTTCGTTATGGTTAATGGGTAAATTAAATGCTCTTAGTAGCTACGCAGCGGATGTTTAAAGGCATTGAGTTTTATGGCAAAATTCAATAAGCCGCATGCGATGGGATTAAATGAGTTCTGAGATAATTTTCCATAAAATTTTTTGGAAATTGGCTGGGTATGCTGTGGGCATTGTCCTCAGTAAAATCTACTTTAAAATTCTATTTCTCGAGTTCCAGGTTCACAGACTCACCGAGGGCAAGGTGACAATAGCGCCCGCGTTCATTGCCTGATCATTTCTAGGCTAGCGAAAGAAGCAAGTAAATTATTACATTAAAATTGCAGAGATACGCAAGACCACGAAATTTCGGGTTGTAATTATTTTCATATTTATTTTTATTTTTGTGTTGATATCTATTTTGACATATGTAAACTTCAGAAATATTACCAGCAGACATTTGATATCGTACCATCAACAAAGCTTTGAATTTAATTTTACGCAACGAATTGCAAGTCAATTTGAAATTGAAATTGAAACTAAGCGCGACCGAGTAACTTGTAGTGCAAAATATCTCAGTAAAATCGTTAGGTCTAATGTAAAAATGTGAAATTATATCAATTTATTCATGCGATTTTTTATTAAAAATTAAACATACATATTTTATTATATTTTCATTATTGTAATCATACATTTGAGATTCATAAAGGAATCACATTTGAGTTCAAGTTGAGAACTTTCTCCACTTGAGAAACATTAGTATTTCATTACAAAACATTCACTGCCCTCATCAAATCATAGCGTTCTCAATAAAAATGGCATTTTTGAAACAACGTTGGAGATTTGAGAAGTAAGTTAGTGTTCAAATTGAGCTCTAATATGACTCGAGCCTAAATGTTTATTGGGCAGCTGAATTGCGAAGCATCAATAAAAAAAAACGGTCTTTTTGCTTTGCTATTATAACGCTGTAGGTAAAGTGGGGAGTACGATAGATTTGCACGTTAACGGAATCGTAGAAAAAAGGCGAGATTTTCCAAAAGAAATCGAATTTTTCTATTCAAAGTTCTAGAAGGTCATTTAAATCTAAACTACTTAAATAAAAATTTCGCATTAACAAAGGCAATAAATTAAAAATATTTTAATCTTCACAGTTTTTTCGGGTCACATTTGATTCATTTCAGAAAGAAGTCCCTTTTTCCACGGAAAATAGGGTGTTAATACTTTTAGTAGTTTATAAATTTTTTTAAATTTGAAAACTAAATATATAATATTTTTCTTGGCTCATTTGCTAGTATTTCTGGTTTTCTCTAGCTATAAATTTGAATATACAAAAGATATTTGGTTCAAATTTTTAACGAAATGAACGACTTATAAGTTTTGTAATCCTGAATGCTTCTCCAAGTAATCTTATTCAAAATAAACGTTAACGATTTTGGGATTTTTTTTTATATTTATAGACGAAACGAAAAGGAACGCAATGCCTTCCGTAAAAAACTTTAATTACTCGTATATACATAGCTATTCAAAATTTACAATTTGTTAACCAAAAAATCAAAGAAAAAATTTAAAAAGTTTTAAAAAGTTTTTTAAGTAATATTTTTTTAAGTATTAAATTAAAAAAAAAATCATATTATTTTAAATTAAATTTTTTTGAAAAATTTGAAATGCCTTTAATTTGCGACTTATATAAAAAATGTATAAGACCCAATAGGCGCGACTTGTTCTTAGATATTATTGCAGGGCAAGTTCGGTATATTTTTAGAGCTTTTGCGATATATTTACGGTACATTTCCGTTAAAATTTCGTTAACTCTCCTAGATATGTTCGCTACTTCCGGTTATTTTTTGCTTCGGGATCTTTTGAGACCACTTCGTATCAAGAGTTCTTTGCTAGTACGAAAAATCACGAATGTTTCAAACTAGATCCGAAATTTGTCCGAAACGTTCCTAAGCAAGTCCTGCCTATTATAATTTTTTCCCCTCTAATAATTATTATAAAAATACAAGTTTTTAAATAAAATGTCTTGAAGTTTTTAAATAAAATATCTTGAAGGCTTAATAGTTGTAAAAAACACAGTTTGCTATTTGAAATTAGTGTTAATATCAGAATTTTAATGGATGGGTCAAAGTTGACCCCCAAAAATGCGAGGTCAGTAATTTTGAAGATGTTATGAAGGTTAAATGTTTCAAACTAGTAAAGAACTTACTTCCTATACAAATTATGTTATACACATTTTTCAACTGCAATTCAAGCATATCGATATCAAAGAATAGTAGATTGGATAATCCGTTGTCTTTACTCATTTGTTTCTTATTTACTTTGTTATTATTTTTTAAATTTTTTTGTTTTCGATGGCGTCACTGACCCACTAATTGCTAAGCCTACAGGGTTTTAAATGATTTACTTCTTTTTTTGGATTGACGCTTTTTCACTTTTTATTTATATACTTAATTTTTTATGATATTTACGTTGATGACACTATATTGTTGTTGATTAATGCGTAACGTGCCGCTGCGTTCGAATTTGCTGTTGCTTTTCCTTGTATTTCTTTTATATTTTTTATTTTTTTTAATAGCGACTTGCAAATTACTTTTTTTTGTTTGCATGCGTATGTGAATGCGTGAGCAAATGTGTGCGTGCGTGAGTGTGTTTGTTTAACCTTGAATTCTAGCCAAATGATCGACGATAAAATTTTGAATTTAATGAATTTGTACGCCTTCACCTCGTGTCCGAAAGGCACGATTTTGATTTGTTCCTTTTATTATCTACTTTCTGGCAGATGTGAGTCATAAAGAATTGGGCATAAAATATTCACACTAATTAGTGCACTATATATTAAACTTTTGAGAAAGTATGTATGTATGTTGTCGTGAAGAGAATATCCTTTGAAAAAAAAAACCCACATTGCTTAAATTAGTGTGCGCCTTTTTTATGACATGGGAAGTTTCTGGTTTTAACTATTAAGTGTAGAATAAAGTTGAAACCATTAGTTTTTTTCTCGATATAATCTCTAACGTTGTCTTATTGTCTAACGTTTCTATATCCCTTAAAAACTAGTCTGATTTAGTTTTGAGTTAATCCCAAGCATTTCTGTAAATAAAATGAGCACAATTTTTGAGTAACCAGATCAACGGTATACGCATCTCGTCACTTATTCCCGGATATTTTTTTCTCCAAAGCTATATTATTATTTATATTCCAGACACAGCACGAGTACATATAACTACGCGTATTTTAAATAAATCTACATTTTAATAGTAGTTTTCATGAGAGAACAGATCAAGTTTTTGTATGAAATTTGATCAAACGAAAAACCCAAAAAAAAACAATATTTTAAACTGTATACAAAATGTAAAAAAATTTGACAAAAATCCACACACATTTCGAAATAAAAAAAATAGTTTTGATAATTTTGATGCTGATTTCAAATTTTTTTGTATTCTTATGGTTTCTTTAAAGAATTGACGGTATTTTAAATTAAAAATAATTTCAATTAATTGGAGGAAAAATTTTATTTCCGAATGGGTAAATATCATAAACTTTTTCTTCATTTGTATATCGATGCCAACGCAAGCCATTGAGTAAATTTTATTGCACTGCCGTTTCTTCTCAAGTAGTTTGCATGCAATTGAAGTTATGCAGCAAAAGAACGGACCATTCATAGAAATTTTAAATATTACTCGACTCTAGCGCCCTCTATTGGGTAAATTTTTCACGAGTATATTTCTCATCATGCAATTATCATACGATTTAAATTTAAACCAGTGACTTGGAATAACAATTATTTGATAGTGGGGCTTTAACAAAACGTTAACCAGATTTTCAAAAGATTGATGAAAGTGTCTCGGTAATAACATATAAGGGTGTTTTTTTTAAACGTGTGCTTTTCAATGAGGCAATACTTTTTTCGGAGTTGGTCTTTTTGACAGCTGTCACTTGATTTATACTCAGTTTGGTTTGCCATTTTAAGACGCCTAAAAAAAGAATATTCGGCGCGTTATTGCGAGCCAGCCGCGGCGGTTACTTGCCCGAAATAATTTTTAAAACATAATGGCAAACCCTTTTCTTTATATTAAAGCTAAATTCTTGGCCTTAGCATTAAATTATATGCGTTTTATTTCTTCTTAAAAGCGACAGTCTAAAAAAAACACCCTTTATTTGTAAGAAAAAAATTTAGAACTTCGAAAAATACTATTTTAAGACTAATTATATATAAGTCGTTTAATAATAATTTCGAATGAGAAAAAATGCATATTTTTATTGGCGGCACTTGTTCAGGACCATGTCGACCCAAGTTCGGTACATTTTCGGTATCTTTGGTTATTTTTATTTCGAATTAAGTAAAGGTACCGACAACCCTCGTGTCAACGTTTTCGAATTAGTTGTATTTTGGACATGTAAATGACTCTATTATAGAAAGAAACAAAATTACATGAATAAAATAAATCGCATTGAAATTCTCGTTTCTGTATCGTGCCTGTTTCTACTGAATATTAAGATAAATTAATTTTGATGAATAACTCTTCTATTTATGCAGCTAAAAATAAAAAAAATGTATATTTAGCAGACGAATAACAAATATCATGTTCTCAGTAAAATTCATCAATATCGGATAACTATAACATATAGCTCCCATACCACCGGTCGTTCAGATAAAACGATTTTGGAGTATAACTGTTTTTCGTCTCAAGTTAATGAAATCTAGTTATGAAATATTGTTACTATTTAAGATAAATCATATATAGCAAGAGATATACGCACCTGAATGAGTGGACCTTTTTTCAGATTTTTAAAACAGAAATTCGGCTATATCTCAAAAATGATTCTTCAACCATTTTCATTCTTATTTCATATTTGGATTCAGCACAAAATTTTGATTGAAATTGATATGCATAACGGCCAGATTATTTTTTTGTCGATTTTGGTACATTTTTATTTGTCTAAAACCCAACCTGGTCCCATATAAATCAAATTCCGGAACCTTCAAAATCATCTTAGACCCATGTCGTAGGAAAATTTTTTGTTCAAAATAATAACAGGGTTGCAAAATTGCCCCGCCCTAACATACATATGTACATATGTATATGTGATATGTAGTTCGCTTCCACGCCATCAGCTATTGTTTCACCTCCAACACGCCGCACACACACACACACACATGCACTTTAACAATGCCTGGCATTCAGCAACATAAAAAGTGCGAATTGTTTAGGCCAATTTTTGCATATGCTTCTCAATACGTACTTTGCTCAAAGTTTTGCTATTTTTATAAAAAAAAAAACAACACAGGCAACATAAAAAGACGTATCGCAATTTATTGGGATTTTGTTTTTTTTTGTTTTGCTACGTTTTCAAACTTTTCCGGCACGTGCTCGCATAAAATTTCGAACTTAATGGAATGCTTAAATTGTTTAGCCTTTCCTGCCGCTGCTGAATTCAATATCAAGTTCACGTAAATTTTTCACTGCCAAGTAAATTAAATAGGCATTACCTAACAAGTGTGCTAATGTTGTTGTTGTCGTCGCGCACTTGAAAGCAAACTATTATGCATTATTAGCAGACTATTAAAAAACGCTATGGAAAATTAAAAGAGAAAACGCACATTGTAAGAATGTAGATAAAAATTTCGCCGAAAATTCAGAAAATCTAAAAGTATTTGAAAAAAAATTTGCTGCCAATTCGCACTTCATTTGCGCTTTAGTGTAACACTTCCTAAATTGCTGTTAATTGCATATTTTGCACAATTTGTTTTTTTTTTTTTTTTAAGTTGTTGATATCTTGTTTTCAGCTTTAAAAAATCATTAGGCGCAAGCGTTGTGGCAACACAACAAAATTGCCGCGAGCTTCCGTGGCTGCAAAGCGAAATAATTACGCTTTGTTTAATGTACATATGTACATAGCTAATTTCCATGCGGTGAAAATGGAATTGGTCTGAAAATAGTTTATATAGTTCATAAACTGGTGCTTAGTTGGATGTTAGTTGGATATCTGTTCGAAAACGACTGAGGCGGAGCGACATCTGTGTTCGAATTGTGGAAGCTTCAAAGCCGAAGTGAGAATACGATTAATTCCACTTGTTCGTATGCGACACGCATCACGAATGATCAGAATTTTGATTATGCTGGCTCGTAACTGATTTGAGTCGTATTTTATTTGTCACAAAAATTTAAAATAAAATTTTCTATAATATTTTTTAAAGATTGCAGTAATTAAAAAAAGATGGGGTAGCTGGTTTTGAAAAAATACAAAATAACCACAAAAATTAACAATTTTCAAATTTCACTGTTCAATAATTTGAGCGAAAGGTCAACTGATTGATAAGTTAAGCTCTTTGCCTCACTAATAGACCAGAAAGGCGGCAGCATTGCTCTCGATCACACAAGATAATTCGAAATTAACTTAGGAAGTAACTAAGTCAGTTTTTGTGGATGTAATGGCGTTTCAAGGGTCTCATGTGGATTCTCTTCACTCCAAATGCGGCAATTTTGCTTGTTGACGTAGCCATTCAACCAAAAATGAGCCTCATCACTGAACAAAATTTTGCGATGAAAATCAGCATCGAGATCAATCTCATTTTCGGCCCATACACCAAAATCACGACGCATTGCATGGTCTCGCGGCTTTAATTCTTGCACAAGCTGGATCTTGTAAGGTCGCAAGCCAAGATCTTTGCGCAAAATCTTCCATAAAGTTGATGGACAAAGCTCCAATTGCTGTGCACGGTGGCGAATCGATTCATTCGGGTCCTCTTCAACACTTTGCTCTACAGCGGCAATTGTTTCTTCGGTGCGCACTGTTCGACGTCTCTGCGGATGCGTATTATCACATAGAGTAAACGTAGTGCGAAAACGATCCATGGTTAACCGAATTAATTGCTCTGATGGACGATTATGTCGACCATAAAATGGACGGAGCTCACGGTAAACTTCGCGAACTGAACCATTATTTTCGAAATAAATTTGCACGATTTGCAAGCGTTGTTCTTTTGTCAACCTGTTCATGATGAAATGGCAAACCAAACTGAACATAAATGACATTAGAGTTGCCAGATTTGACCACAAAATGCCAGTTTTATCTCTATTCGAAAATCAAACCTGTAAAAAAAACACCCGATACTTCTAATATCAATCAGATTTGAAGGTAATTTCCAAAATGTATGGACATAAACCTTGGAGGACGTAAAAATCAATTTTAAAAAAGTTTAGTTTTGATTGATAGAAAGCCTTGTAAGTTTGTACTTTTGTGTATCTCAATCTCGTAAAACTGTCAAATAAAGTTTGGTTTTAGAACAAACCGGTTTCGGCGTTGTGCCATCTTCAGTGACATTTTTCGTTAAATAATTCTCTTAATACGGAATGCTATCATCTATCAGACTCAATTTTGATCGAATTGTTTGCGTAATCAGTTCGGACTAGCACTGCCGTCTGTCATTGTTGTGATTAGAACTTTCTTCTCTCTATCTCTCGTCTGTCTGTTTGATTGCAAATCGGTCCCTTAGTTAGTGATATTTGACTGAAATGTTCTAAAGATGTATCTAATGTGGATGACTATATTTAATTGTTGCCAAACAATCCTCTGTTCAGATATGCGATTTTTCGCCTTACCTCTATTATTTAAGAAGCTTTGAACTTGAAATTTATGATTGTTTTTGGAACGAATTTTCATCATCCCTTGTCAAGTTTGGTTTTAAGACAAGCCGGTTTCGGCGTTGTGCCATCTTCAGTGTCATTTTTCGTTGTGGTTAATCTTCGTCCGTATGTTCCGGTAATTTTCATTGACTACGTTCGTGTAGGTCAGGTCAGTTGTGGGTCGGTGTGTTACTCTGTTTATTACAGATACCACTGAGGTACTTGAATTGTGCTTGTTTATTCATGTTTTGTTGTCTTAAGGTTTCGGTTTGTTTAGCCGTTATTTTGTGGTTTGTACATGCATTTAGATAAAAATCGGTATTTTTCGATATTTGTTGTGTATCGTTTGTTTGTTGTTTCAACGTATATTTTGGTTTTTTCGTCCGTATAATAATTTCAACGGTTCGAATATTACGTCTGATCCCGTGTTTATTTCCTCGTTTATTATTTTATCGTTGAAGTTTTTTGTTTGTATATTTCCATATTTTGCAGTATCTTTAGACGACGTCCTTTATGTTTAACGTGTAAAACCTTAGCCGTTTTGTCAATTTGTGTCGGGGTACATTTTTGGTTAAACATGTGGTTTGCGAAGTTTGACGATGTTGTTGTTTTTGGTTTCAGAGTCTTTTTATTGTAGTCCTTTATGTGTTCCCGGAACCTTGTTCTTATTTCCCGTCCAGTTTGTCCGATGTACATAGCTGTATTGACATGCATATGTTAAGTTTGTACACACCTTTATTATTTTGTGGGTCTTTGCTATTTGTGTTTGAAATTTATCACTGTTTTCTCTTGTCATGAAAACATATTGAGTGAGGAAAACATCTCATACAACTGATTATACAAACAAGGCAGCAGGACTTCCCATTTTTTCCATTTCATGAAAGGTATGAAACCTTTGACTCAGCAGAAAGAAGCTGCTCTTACTTATTAAATATAAATTTCGTATTTCTAATTAATAAAGCGAAATTCTCACTTTGATGCAGATATAACTATTTAGTCCAATGATATTGTAGCATAGGCTTACTAGTTCTTTAACTGGGGCTGACTTCTTCCTTAATTAGTATAAGAGCAATGCATACGCTATTTAAGTGATTAAATGGTATAATGCCGATATTGATGATATTTAAATTGTTAACTGGTATGTTGCTGTGCAGAAGCTGACTAGTTCATTAACTGGTATGCTATTAATATGATGCTGCAGAGGCTGTCACTGAGCAAGTTGAATATGTATTTTGTTAGCACGGAAACAAGTGGGAATCGAAGCAGTTTAGATGCAAGATATCTGATTCTAAGCTTGTTTAGGATTAGCGAATTTGACTGCGGGGTTGTTTCGGGAGTATGTTTTGTAATCGTACATACGAGTTTTTATACACATATGTACATATGTATGTATATCGTGCCTGCTCTTTCAGCGTTTTTTTTTTCTTTGTATTTCCTTAGCTTGTGGCTAATAAATGACTGTAATTATGTTTTGCAGCAATCAACAGTTAAAAGCATTTATTATATTTTTAAGCGCTTTATTTTTGTTTTTTAATTTTCTTTGACTGTTAGTAGGTATGTAAGTGTTTGAGATCAGAATTTTTCTATCTCACAAATGCAATAGCAAATTGACAGAATAGTCATTAACTGCAGCAACAAAAGGTACATAAAATGTAAATATTTTCCTAAATAAGTTCTAAGGAAAGGTTATGAGGCTTGCTCTGAACAAGGTTACTTTAAGATAACTAACAAAAGTCAAGGTAATTTTTTCAAGTTGAGGAGATAAATACTTTTCATGCGCTTGCTAGCGTTTTAAGTACACCAAGTTTCTGCTGGCTTCTTTTGAAAATTATTGAACTGCGCAGTAGCAATTGAATTTCATGCGAGTGTTTATGGAAAATAAAAGTATTTTTCTAAAACTGGAAACCGAACGTTATATACAAAAAAAAAACAATTTCTTTTTGAATACAGCAGCATTGTGGCGCCTTCAATATCTAAAGAAATAAGTTTTTAATTTTCTTTTTTTAAAACAGCATTAACGGCAGACGCTTTAATCATTGTTAATTTCCAACTTAAGCCTTCCAATTAGTATTGACCTCAAACTCAACAAAAAAAAAAAAAATATGTTTAAAATAGTTTTTATAACAATAAAACAATAAAACACCTCATATATTATTATTTCTTTATGTACGTACATACATACATATATATACGAGTATCACATTCAATAAAATACTGAAAGTTAAAATATTTTTTTTTTTCACCAAAAACCAAGATTTTATGTATGTACATTTTTCTACTTTTCCGCCCAAAAGTAAGCACTTAATACTTATGTTTTGAATTGAGAATTTGGTAAAAAAACAATTGAATAGAAAGTGTAATATTTGATAGAAAAAAATTAATATTAATTTAAAATTTTGTTTAGAACTATTAATTAAACGTCTAACTCTAAATTCTATTCGAAAACATATCGCCGGAAAAAAGCCAATATTTTGTGTAGATTTTGCACAAAAGTTAGCACTTAAATTAACATTCTAATATGAGCTAAAATTATTCAATTAAGTATAAAATGAAATTTTTATTGAAAAAAAAGTTAGAATTGAAACTGAAATTTATATTAAAATTAAAATTAAAATTAAAATTAAAATTAAAATTAAAATTAAAATTAAAATTAAAATTAAAATTAATATTAAAATTAATATTAAAATTCAAATAATTTTTTTTTGTTTAATATTAAAGGCAATATTAAAATTAAATTTAAATTTAAATAATTAAAATAAATATTAAAACAATTTTTTTTTGTTTATCTTTACTTTTTTAATCAATTTCCATACATTTTAGATCAATGAAAAAACGTCAAACTTTTAATTCCGATCAAAAACCTGTGTCCGGAAAAGTTATGACTTTTTATTGTACATTTTATTCAATAGTAAGAACTTCAATTAAAATCAGAATAAATATATGCTACAATTGAAGTTTTATTTTGAAATTTTCATTTAAAATATAAAAATGAAATATTTGTTAAGAAAAAATAAAGTTTTAATTTCATGCAAGTATTCAATTTTTTTAAAGACCAAAAATAAACGTAGAACTTTTAATTCTGAACAAAAACGGAACGTAAAATTAAAAAAAAATTAGACTTTAAATTAAAATTATTTTTAAGTTGTTCTTACATTGTTTCTAGAACGAAGAAATAACCATTATTTTTTATCGAAAAAATGTTGGCTAAAAAACAATGGTTATATACTGAAGGCTTTTAAAACAAGCTAAACGGTTATTTAAAAAGATAAGAGTGAGAGCAAAAAAAATGTATAACCATTTTCTGTTTGTTTTCTTTCTTCTTTAAATAAAATTAACGAGTATATAATAGAAAGAACCCAAATTTTTTTGAAAATACAATAAAATAATTTCATTACATAACAATTTAATCAACGCGAGCTCTAACGGTCACTTAAAAAAATTTGCATTTTCAATGTTAAGTTTTTTAAAAACTGTTGACTACATTTAAATTTTAAAATAATAAACAGAAATATTGTATCTAATGTTTTATGCATATTTTGTTAATAAACAAGAGTATTTATTTTTTTATTGAGTTATTTGAAATTTAAATAAAAATAATCACTTCCTGTAAAGACCGAAAATGCTCAATTAACTATATTTGCGAAACACTTTAGCATAAAAATTTGTATGTATAAATATTTCGGTTACAACTTTAAAGTGGCTTAATATAGTAGCTGTTGATTTTCGACAGTATTTTTGTTTTTTTGTTTGCCAAGGGCTCTGCGCTTTCCGTCAATACAAGTATAGTTAAATTTTGCTCATGCGTTTTATGGTAGAGAACATGGAAAAATTTGTAAAAAAAAAGCAACAGTATCTACTAGCGGATTGAAAATTTCATACTATAATTCTAAATTATATATAAAATGAATAAGCTGATTTATAATTTAAATAATAAATTTTTTTTCGTTGCTGAATATTTTTTGAAATTTGGTTGGTCAACTATCGCCTAACCGCCTTTTAAATTTATTTATTTTCGAGTCTTTCTATAGTCAAATAAATAATAAAAGGCCACCACCCTAAACAAATTATTATTTAAGACCGAAATTTGCAACCCTAAGAGAAGAACATTATTGAATTTAAAAATAATAATAAATGCCGTTAAAAATTTTAGCATTTATTTAGTATGCATGCATTTAGTATGTCCTACACGTTATCTACCAAAAAACAAAAATATTATTTATTCAAATAATGCATACATACATTTGTATTTATATAGAAAAATCATATATATTTGTATGTATGTATATTCATCCTTATATAGCATCAATATCAGCAAATATATTATTTTCATTCGTTCTTTTGCTTAATATTTAGGTTGCTGAAACATTAATAAGCTCCACGTTGATATTTGATTGACAAATTTATAGTTCACTGGCTAAAAAGATTACTAAACACATCCATCAGTTGGTTTTGAATCTACACATGCATTTTTATGTACCCAACAAACATTTTTGATCGTGGAAGAATTTTTTTTGCAACACTTCAGAGATGTTTTAATAGATCCGATCTAATAATTCCGGAAGAGTCATCAATTACTAGTAATCTTTCACCTTATACGGCATTCCGATAACGTTTAATTGAGTCAATTAGTAAATTTTATACTCTCAAACAAGTTACTAATTGCCTCAATTAAGGCTCTGTCTGTACGCCGCTTAACAATGAGAAAAGATTTTGCGGCAATTGCCAAAGCTTATCTTCCGCGATTTGAATATCAAAAAAGACAAAATATTTATATAATTATGTTTTTGGTAGATTTAAGTAAGATAACATCAAACATACCTCTGGAACTATCGTGGTTTTACAATTTTAGGACAATCTCTACCATTTATTGACTGGGTATGTTTTAAAAGCAATAATCACCACTGTGTCTATGAAAGCCCAGCAGGGAATCTGCGACGTTGCAGAAGGGGAAGAACAAATGACGAAATAGCAATGAGTTTAAGTTTCTAACTGACACAACATCACTCGAAATAAATTATGAAAGTATTTACTCATAAAATATTTTATAAATACAGAAACAAACAAATAAGTATCTATGAAGATAATTAATTATGCTATTTTTTTCTTACTATAACTAATTTCTTACCATTTTTGTGAGCTCAACGCTAATGGAGAATTTCATTTCGTTTGATTAATAAACTTCCGAATAATTTATTTGCCAACAGTCAATCAAATAATTACTCACTCAATGTGTGGCAAATTTTATAGGTAGCAATCACTGCACATTAGAAAAAAAAAAAAAATAAACACAAATATAAAATTGAAAAAAAAAAATGCTGCTGAGCCAGTTGAAGCGGATAACTTTTGTATGGGTTGAGTTTAGTTAAATATTTGTTTTAATGTTCGTAGTGTAAAATTATTACATGCGCGGTTATTGTTATTGTTGTTGTTGTTTTTTCTACGAAGTTATATGCCCCAGAATTACAATAAACTGAACAATGATTACAAAGAGAAGTTCAGAAAAATTCAGATGTCGAAGCCAAAAAATTCCATTGCATTGTTTCCATATTACTTTTGTTGTTTATTTTTCCATGTGCGATTGACCATTTAATTATTCTAAAAGTCACTCTTCTCTACTATAAAAACCGCCCCAACTCTTTGGGATAATTGTTATAAGTTTTTAGGGAACAAATACATACTTTGACTGACTTGATTGTTTATTTTATCGCCTAGGCGTCAATTGCAGTCGCACTACTTGGGTACAGGTTGTTGATTAAATTTAAAAATTCATTTCGGGTGAAATACCTCTGCCAAATAACTATATTACTTTTTTATATATAAAACTCAATTTTCTTTTAAATAATTTTAATTTTTTTTCCAATAACACCACATTTAATTTACTTGCAAATCCCATATATGTAAGCACAAATTTCAAACTAAACAAAAAAAAAAATCATACATTTTTCAATAAAAATACTTCCAAAACTTGATTCTTTATATATAAAATATATTTCCACAATATTTTTGAGTAAGAGGATTTTCTTCATTCAGTGCTACCTATTTTCCAATAGTTCTTCAGAAGGCCTGAAATGTACTACAAAATAGTCTAATGTCCTATGTCCATTTTGCGTTTTCTGAAGTACAAATTACTATTCTGAAATACATGAAGTGCAACTGACTATTCTGCAAGACATTTTAAAGTTTTGGCAATACAATTTAGAATTTTTAAAAGAGATTTACAGATTTTTGATATACAACTGAATATTCTGAAGTACATTTCGCTTGTTCTGAAGTACAATTGACTATTCCGAAATAAATTTTGCTGCTTCTGAAGTACAAATGACTATTCTGAATTACATTTTACGCTTTATGAAGTACAACTGGCTATTTCGGAATAAATTTTACAGTTTCGGATATAAAATTTGCAGTTTCTGAAATATATTTTACAGTTTCTGAATAATAATTGACTATTCTAAAGTACATTTTACATTCACAATGACTATTCCGACGTAAATTTTGGATTTTCTGGAATAGAATTGACTATTCCGATATAGATTTTGATGTTTTTGAAGTAAGAGAGACTATTCGAAAGTATATTTTACCGTTTCTGAAGGACATTTGACTATTTAGAAAAACATTTTATGGCTTCTGAGCTACATTTGACACTTTCTGTAATACTGTTGGAAAATTATGTAAAATTTTCTATTTACTAGTTTTTTTTTGACAATGTTTTTTTTTACTGACGGTCTATCACAATTTCTTCCATATAAAAAACAATTAGTATTCGTTCCATGAAAAAATTTGTGCAGAGCCTAGGAAAACGTTAAAAAACTAGGAATGAAGGCGCTACAAAAATGCGCACACAAAAGTATTCAAAAAGTATCTAAGTATTAAGATGTTCTAAAATTTAATGAAACTTTTTTGAGTTATTATACATTTTGCATAAACTTTTGATACTTTGGTTTATATTAATTTTGTTTGATACTTAGTTCTTTAATTGAAAAATAATTCAAATTAAATTAAAGAAAATTTAGTATTAAAAATAGTCAATATGTATTAAGTAGTGCTTTAATTATTTGTTGCGCCAAAACTGTTCTTGATCGATGGCCATTTAAATTTGACAAATGCAACCCTTCGTTTATCACAAACAACAATCAAACAAAATGCTACATTGTTTGATATATTTCTTTTGACTGACAAAAGAAAAACTCTATAATAAAAAAATCATATTTTTGAAAATAAGCACTATGTTCATATTACGGCATACATTTTTCTTAAAATATTTGTTGGAACTTAAGATTTTTTTTCAGCTTCAAATGCTTTAAATTAAAAATGTTCACACCAACACTTAAAAGATGCCAATAAAACAAAAAACAAAAAATGTGTTTAAGTACTAAAAAAAAGTTCTAAAATAAGCAAACGAAAGAATTGTGAATGCTACAATTAATACTAACAGTTTTCGAGAATGCGGCAAACAGCCGTGAGTAAAAATTTCTCTATGCGCCAGTCGGCGTGCAAAAACAAGAATTATAACAAAAACAATAAAAAGCGCAACATTTTTTGTATGCACTGCATTTGCTTGTCAAGCACAATCGTGGAATTTCGATATTGAAATTCCGCTCAAGGCGTTCAATGACTCGCTAGTGGCCATTTAAATTTTTTCACCTTACTTTTCGACAAAATTTATTGCTAATGTTCTAGTACCAATTAAGAAATTATGAATTTTTAATTTTTTCGCAAAAATATTTTCCTTGGTATGGTCATAATATACATATGTATGTACCTAAGTATGTCCACGGCACATTTTTTTCGCAGTTTATTTTTGTAATATAATTTTTATATTATTCACATGCATCCGGTATTGAGCGCTACGTTTGTTTTCGGTTATGAGTTTAAGTTATAAAAAAAAAAATTTATCCAAACTTTGACCTTCATTGATCACATTTAAAGTTGACTTTTTTAGAATTTTTTTTATTTGTGATATTAATTCAAAAGTCCGATAAGTTGGCTTCAGAGCTTTAGGAAATTTCCTTTAGGAAGTGCAATGTTATTTTGTTTAAAATACATTTTTATATTTTAATGTTAATTTTAAATTAAATTTTGATTTAAACTGTGGTTTAAGCTTAATTAGATATTTTGACATGTACATAAATATGTACATATATATTTAGTTACTAAAAAAATTCATACATACATATATATTACACGCAAAAACAACATAATTTAATAATTTTTAGCTATTTTTCTTCTACTTTTTTAATTTTTAATAATTTTCGAAAAAGTCTAGCTCGATGCATATAAAATAGCGTATAGATAAATTCAAACTGTGTACGAGCATTAAAATTTTTCTTAAATTTTCAAAAAATTTTCAAATTAAAAAAAAAAATTTGTTTGGTATGCAATTTTCTAGAACATAAATTTTTTTTACAACAAAATCCAAGTTTCAACTGCCTATGAAGTTACATTAGTTTTTACTAATTTTTTAACATTTATTTTCATTCATATAAAATATTTTAAGTTTTTTTTAATAATATACTGGCTAACGAGTTTTTACCAAAGTGCCGTCGATATATGAAAAAAATTTGAGTAAAAAATAAATATTCAAAAATCTCATAAGAAACATTAAAATAGCCAAAACATGTCTAAATGTCTTGTCACTGTGTTTGATGAAATATATTTCAAAATATACATTTTTAAATAAATATTTATGTAGAGTTGTCGGTATTACAGAAGTTTATTTTTTTAACTACGAAATTAATTTTTTCAGTGGATTAAGTGTTTTTTATGAGTATAATGTCTTTATAATAATTCAGCAGGAAGGCATATAAAATAAATTATATCTTCTTCGATGTTTGCCTTTTTTCAATTTTGTATATTTAAAACTTCAAAACCACTTCTTTGTTATAATTTAAAAATTAAAATATTATTATAACAATAACTTCACTTTCGTCACTCATATTTTTTAAATACTTTGAAATTTAAAGACGAAATAATATTTTTTCCATTATATTTATTATCAATTCATTTCTATTTAAATGCACTGTCTTTACTTCACTTTTCACTCTTTTAGAAAAATTCCACCCATCAAACTGGCCCAGCGCCTACCTATTTAGCCCTGAAGGTGTGACGAGGTCATTTACGAAGCACTTACATATGTATGTATGTATGTACGTACACCACTTAGACACAGTATCTCATCAAATCGCCCACAACAAGCACTATAGACACTCCTTGGTGTGGGCAGGCGAGAGAAAGCGTTAAGAATTATTAACGGCAATTGTTGCCGTTGCTGTCATGCCACAAAAACACCATATGACAAAATTAAATACACTTTAATTCACAGCACGCACAATCGCCAGCCGTTTAATCGGTGACGAACGACAAGCAACTCAACGAAAAAATCTAAACGACACGCGCAGACGCAACTCAGAGCTCCGGGACACACAACTCGCGTAGTTTATTGCAGTAAAAGCTTAAGAATACATACAGGCACTGACGAAGTAGACAGTGGCACGCCTGCGCAGCGCCGAGATTCCACAACGACTGAAACTGACAGCCACAACTGTTGGCGATTTAACATTCGACCGGCTAAAATGGCAGGCGAAGCGACTGATGATGATCAGTGGTGGCGGTGGTGGTGGTGGTGATGTTGGTGGCGATGGTGACTGAAGGCTGGCCGGGCTTGTTGGGCTGGTGGATGAATGGGTGAGAATGTGTACAGCCGACTGGCGACTAGCGACTGACAATAGCTGACAATGACAGTCAAAGCAGCGATGCCTTACACAGCTGAATGCAGTTGTTGTTGCTGGATTTTCTTTCGATAATGTTCTTTGTTGCTCATTTTTTTTTCAGAATTTTGTTTTATATGATTACTGTTGTTGTTGCCATTGACACTGAATTCCACACAAGGCAAAGACAAGGCAAAGAGTGAGCATTATTCTGCACAGCCGAGAGCTCAAAGATGAACAGCTAGCAGCGTGTATCCTCAAACTGCTTGGCGACAGTTCGCCTCCAATGGACCAACGCCAACCAATAGCTTTGCAAACGTATAAGCGAACGAAAGAACCGTATCATTTCGAGTATAGAACACAAACAGGCCAACAGGCCAACACGTTGGGCCAAGCCACAACCACATTACATTCACATACTAACGCCTCGCAACTCAGCTGCTGTGCGCGTTGAGGAGCGCCTGCGGCTGCACTGGAACTGCCTTGTGTGTGTGTACGTTATTCTCGAATTCCGAGGTTGTATACAACAATATCAGGCATTGATAATGAAAAACAATTTAAACAATCACAACAAAGCGTAAAACAGTAACAGAAAAGGTAATACGTGGGCTGAGTACGAAAACATTCGCACACAAGAGCCCACGATCTTACAACAAAAGCTTCGACAACAGCGCAGCATCTTCATCAACCACAAACACAAAGGAATCGACAATGTACTCGTGCACATAAACTGTGATTAATTTCTTTACTCATACTTACAGCCCACGATTGTAATAACGAATGCGAGAGAGTAAAGGTGGGAGAGAAGTGGGATAGAGTTCATGAGAAAGGAGCGGCGAGCTGATCTCCTGAGAGAATGAATTAAAAAAATAATTAAAAAAATTGTGTGCATTGATCTTATTTCAAAATATAAAATATATAGTTTTTTTAAAGCAGAATACCTTAGCTAGTTTCGAACTTTATTAAAAAATCGGAAATTCCGAAATTGGAAAACACATCCAACGCAGTATTATGTGCAAGTTTCTGCAGTTTTCTGAAGATATCAAAAAGTCTGAGAAGGAAACCGCAACATTTTTGTTGTTGTGGTTCTACAACCACTTATCGAGTAGTGAACATGAGACTTTGCCCGTTGTCTTTCTCCTTTGTGAAGTTACGCTATTTACTCATACCAAGTGAATACAGGTCCTTCGAAACCATTAGAAGAATCAGATGCTTTGTGACGTTTTATCATAGCTGAGATCACCAGATTTCTTGTTTCTCGGATCTCTCACTACTTTGGCATACTATAACATTCTCTAAATTGTTTCTTATGGTTGCTTAATCAAATCAACGTCATCCATACTGACCTTAGACTTAACATAAGCTGCATAAATATACAAAACTTCTTGAAAGAAATATTTTCATTTATTTAACGTTTGTAAGCCTGCAGTGAGAGCCCTGGACTCAACCATGTTCATGTCTGAAATTGCTTTGAACTTTACTGTAGCTCTGCAGGAGATTTATTAACTGCATTCAACTTGAACCTCTCGTCATACCGAAATGAGCAACAACTAAAAGACAGTTGAACTGCAAAGACAAGAATTGATAAATTAATTTTTTTACTGACAAAATAGGCATTTAATATAATACCATTTATAAAATACTTGATGCAGTTGTGGCTTCTGAAGGGTGTATTACTTTAAAATGAACCACACTTTTACTGAGTTGGTGCTTTGACAGGGCAATGTCTAACGGCAATGTTATAGACAATATTCGGATTTTACTTTGGAAAATATTCCTTTAACTACCACCGAAATGAAATTGCAATGGTCTTGCAATTATCTCAAACAGTGTAAAAGTTAACGATGGATAACTGCTGACTTTTGCCAAACAGTTTCATCAATTCATCAATTAGTGACAGGCTTCGGAACTCGAACTCAAAGACTCCATGCCCGAGCTGATGTTGAATCTCGTGCATTACGACAGTCCCAGCTGAACTGACTTTAAGCATTGTTTCGGTTAGAATTAAAGCTTGGCGGAATCTCGACACTTTCAACAGCGTCAGCTGATGAAGGCTTTCGTGAAATTCAGAGTGCGACATGTTTGGAATCTCAGCGACAACAGAACCAGTTTTTAACATAACTTTTAAAATTTAACAATAGGCATTGTACTGACAGGGATGTACGATGAGAAGACAATCTTTACATAAAAAATAAATCAAATTTCTACATTCGCTTAGAGAATCGAGGTTAATGAACCTCCGAACATTCCAATTCGTTGTGGTTTTCTGCTATTTGTAAGTCATTTGTCACATAAAAGTCATACTAAATGCATTGTTAGTCGTTTCGACTAACAAGCCTGCTCAAATAACTTACTTGCGGTTAGCTGGAAGTTTTGAGCGTCCACACTCTGCTAGAGCTTGCTTTCGTCAGGTAATATGAGAAAACAGAGAACAAAATAAAAGGCAAGAGAAGACATATGAAGGAAAACACTATTCTTATTAGTCGAAAGCACGTCCAGGGATAATGTTTTCTATAAGAGATAACAAATGAACCGGGAACGGTGTTTGAAAGATTTAAAACTGACAGCCATTTTAAATTTCAATTCCACAATGTGATTTTAAAAATTTCCTGTGGAAGTGAATAAGTGTGCTCCCAATTTCACACATATCGGTTATCGTTGTGGCAATTCACAAACAGCTGTTGTTGAAATTTCCCTTTCGGATTCAGCTGTGAATGCTTTTTTGAGGAGTCATCAGCAAAACACCTAAAAATACGCACATTTCAATGAATAACTAATACAGAAATGCCATAAATTGCTTCTACAAACATCAAAGAATATTTTAAAAATTATTTTTGTCATTTATTTTCCATTTCACATACAACCAAGCATTTGGATTCAATTCACAAAAATGTATGTGAATGTGAAATTGGGAGCACCAAACATGTGAATTCAAACCGAATCCACAGGGAAATTTGTGAATGTGAAACTGGGAGCACGGCTGTATATGTTTGGTGTCTCAACTTCTAATGCATAAGTTGTGATAAATAGAGTAGGTTTAGGATATGGAATGATGATGTGAGAAAGATCGACGCATGGGACTCCATCTTCTTCCGGAAACATTAATCAACGAGAAGTAAGCTATTGAAAAAGTTCGAACTAATTTACATGAGCGTCGGAGAGAAAAGAGTAAGGACGGATTTATAAAAGTGGTTAATTTTAATTTCAGAAAGTGAAAAGTTCCGCTAAAGTAAGCTACTGCGCCCACACATGCCAGTACCAAATGAAGCTGCGGCAATTTCTTACACACAAACGCACATAAACTTTATGCAAATAAGTTTGTTTGTTTGTTTGCTAAGTGAATATGTGCGTTTGTAAGTATTTAAAGCACATAACGTCAAAGAAACTTCATCACTTGCATGGAACAAAAGACGATCGACCTGCAGATGAGTAAATATTCACCAGACGCACAACAGACAGACAGACAGACAGACAGACAGGAGATAGACGGACACACGAACACAAACGCAGCGGCGGCGGGGAGGCAGACGTTCGAGCAGACAGGCGTACAAGCACACAAAAAACGCTCAGATAGATAGTGTGGAGTAAGTAG
Source organism: Philophylla caesio (assembly GCA_963971545.1). Classification (NCBI taxonomy): domain Eukaryota; kingdom Metazoa; phylum Arthropoda; class Insecta; order Diptera; family Tephritidae; genus Philophylla; species Philophylla caesio. The sequence goes on from OZ020604.1 coordinate 38,320,131, forward strand.
CTTTCGCAGAACGCATTCGAGCAACGACGTCAAACTGATCGCACACATACATACAACAGTTTGCACATGCGAGTATGCACAGCTTTGCCTACAACCCACTTGAACCAGGAAGAAATGAAAGCAGATCAAAACAACATTTGTCATTTTTTTTTTTCAGCGCATCAACGGAAGACAGCTCGTAGCTCGTTGCAGCTTGAAGATGAGCTTGTAGCGGGCGGCGCGGCGCCGCAAGTGGCACACACACAGCTGGAAGGACAACAATGACGCGCAAATGTTGCTGGCAGGTTTTTAGTTTCGTTGCTTTTTTCATTGCAACTTTTGTCGCTGTGTTTATGTGAGTGTGTTTGCCGTAGCGATATTTCATTACTTTTCTTTGTCATGTTGTGTTACAGTTTCCTTAATCGTTGTTTTATGCGATTTAATAATAATTTTAATTTACGACGCTTCGAACTGCAATGCAGCGCAATATTAATTAATGGCTTATAAAAGTCTTTGTTATCAAGATTACTTGACGTTGTTGCTGTTGATTATTGAAATCAGTGGGGTAGACGCATTTTTAAATGGCAAAACAAGCTGAAAAAGTTTACATGAAAACGATTGCATACATCAGGATTTTACACAAAATTTATGAAAGCTCTTGGCATTTTGTTAAAATTCCGCATTTTTTTATTGAGAATCTTAGGAAAAAGAATTTTAGATACTGTTTTATAGTCAAATGAATTTCTATAGAATAAAGTGGCTCAAACTCCGCAGTAATTTTCGACAGTTATTTTATAATTCTATATAAACAATTTTTTCTCGTATAATGCAAATATTTTATGAAATCACTGCGAATCACTGAGAGTTGAAAGGGGGTAGTTTCACTAAAAAATTGTGTACTTTTAATAAAAAATTTTTTAAGATTCTACGCCAAAGTAACACAATTTTAAGCTAAAATTTATTATCGTCATACTATAATTTTTTCATACTTGCTTGATTCGTCGACTTCATTGTATTTATTATATATAATATAATCTTATCACATACATACGTATGTATATATATTGTTTTGGTACAAATTTAAGGTACACTTGCCAGAAAAAATACCCGTACACAGTAGGGAAGAATGCGAAATTCTAGAAAACTCATGATCAAAGAAAGTTTGGCATTTCTTTTTTTTTATAGATTATTTATTAATAATTTTATTAACTTTTCAGCAAATTTTTTTTTGTTAATATAAATTCACAACTTCTTTTGGCAAAAAAAAAAAGAAAAAACTTTAGTTAGAGTAAGCAGAAAAAGTATCCGAACATGACAATGTGTGTTTAAACTTTTCGTATTTCTGGTAGATTATAGCCGATTTGGCATAGAATGAACTAACTTGGATGTATCCTCCGTGGTTATTTTACTCCATTCATTCAATATAACGGTTTTAAGCATTTCTTTGGAGCTTATGTGGTGCTGACGGATTCTACGCTCCAATAAATCCCACAAATGCCCAATGGGATTTACATAGGTCTGAGGATTGGGGTGGTGTGCGCAACTGGTTTTTCTTATTATAGAGCAACTACAGCTTTACGTTTTGTGCTGCGTGTTTCGCATCGTTATCCTGCTGAAACCAAAAATCATCACCAAGTTCTAATTGCTGGGCGCTTTGCTTTAAATTGGTTTTTAGAATGTTTAAATATACATACTGGTTCATTATTGACTCTATAAACACGAGATTGCCTACTCCTTTTGCGGCCATGCATCCCCAGACTATGTCCTCCTTATCAAATAAAGTTTCGATGTTTTCTATTATTTTGGATGCAGTTATCCTTGGATTCCTTTTCACAGCCTCCAAAATAGTTCGATCTTCGCGTCCGCTCAATTTGCGTGGTCGTCCTGAGCGAGAATTAGATAAAATAGAACCAGTTGAATTGAATGATTCCACAACGTATTGCACAGAAGAGTGACTTCTTCCTAAAATCTGCCCAATTTTGCGGTATGTTTTGCCTTCTTTTTTAAGTTTTAGAATAATACTTCTCTCGTCAGCGCTGATTTCTTGATCATCGAATTTAATATACCGAAACTTTAAAACTACTCTAATACAAATGTATTCAATCAAATATCGATCGACTATGAGTGTATTCATGTTTGCTTAATGCCGGGATTCCCCATTTTGCTTTGTACGGAAACTTTTTCTGGTACATAGTGCTGTCAATTAGATAAGATGCATTGCAGAAAATATCATAATTGAATTAAAAGACAATGACTGTCAATAAATGGCGAATTCAATAAGGTAATCCAGAAAAAAAAGTTTTCAAATCGAAAATTTAAAAAGAGTATACTTAAACAAGTTTTACCAGAGTCTGTAAAAAAGTTAAATAGCCTGGTTTAAAAGCGATACTGGAAGCCAAACATCAAGGGCTTGTGGAAAAATATAAAGGTTTCAGTCACACTGGATGAACACACCAGTTGTTTGACCTAATCTCGTCTATATATTCGTCATTTCCGTCCAGGGCTCTAGAACTTTCCTGTATGTGACTCTAAAACGGGGATTGAGAACGCGTTCCGAGATTTAGGTTTTGTTCTGCATAAAAGCAATATGTTATGTGTAGAACGTTGCTGCCAAAGAACGAAGCGAGAACAAATGTATTGAAATAGTTAAAATGGGAGCAAAATATTCGGGAAGGTTTTCGTGAAAAAAATAACGAACAAAGCATTTGAGAATGTTCTAAAAAAGAAGAAAATGAGAACAAAACTACTAAGAACGTTCTCAAGAAGTACAGAATAATATATGAGAAATGAGAGCAAATAGTCTTCAGAACTTAACGTTCAAAAAGAGGGAGACGTCTTCAAGTTGGAATAAAAAAACGTTTCATTGTGATAATCATGATTGTAATTTCAATGACAGAAGAAAGCTCGAATATTTCAACTTGCAGTTCATTTAGTATAAAGGGAAATTGTCAATGGAATACTTGAGGACAACAGTTTTATTAAGGAATACATTTTTTTTTATTAACTTCTTTCCACTCCAGAAGTTTCAAACATAAAAACCAATTTGAACTGGACTTTCTTTGCACGAGAAGAACAAATCCAGAAGATGTTTGAGATTCCTCTGCTACTAAAATCAAGAATATATGGGATCGTATCTGTGAAAATTAAAAGTCGCGTTTTTAGAGATGTTGAAAAATTCCCCAAACAATTCTGCATTTTAATTCTGGTTATTAGAAATAAATATAAATTGTTTAACCTGATTTTATTAGTTAATAATTGTTCTTAGACACTTTTTTATCGACACTTTTTATCGACAATTTAAAATGAAATTATGAGCAAAATATTAATCGACTAAAATACATACATACATATGTACATATTTATACACCATTCAAACAAATAAAAGCGCATACAAGTTTAAAGCATAAATTTCCATTTGAAATCTGAATTTTCGAAATTAATTTTTACGACTATTTCAGAGTTCACATTTTAATTTTCATATTCCAAAGTAATTAAGCCTATTTATTGAATATTTCAAATAGATTTTGACAGCTGTCAACATTAAAATACTTTGATGTGCGATCTGATGGAAATCGTCAAGCCTACATATTAAACAAAAAAAAAACTTAGAGAAGGAAATTGTGAAGAAGCGCAAAATCATTGCAAAATCAAAAACATTTCGATGAAGTCAATTGGCAGCCACATAAAAGGGTTAAACGCCAGCCAAGACGAATCAATATGCTGGAAAAATTGTAAAGAGAATTGTTTGAAATGAGGGCAGCCAAAAGGATGGAGCAGCTGCGAACTAAAGAGCAAAACAATGCGCAGTCATTCAACTTGACATTTGCCGCATGTGTGCCAGTACAACAACCAAAAATGAACACAACAAAAGCCACATGTGTTTTTTTAGCAAAAGCAAAGTGCTGGTGTATGCAGCCATGTAAATTGGCAATACGCGTACATCCACAGCAGCAGCGGCGGCGGTAGCACCAGAAAGCTCATAAGCAGTGTTGCCGGGGATACATTTTAACCTTAAATATTGTGGGATACTTGTTATTTTGGCTCAGTACAAATTTGAATATATATATTTCTATAACATATCTTTAGAATTAGTTATGATTCACAATTATTATTAACTTGTTTTAAAACTAGATGACATCTTGTCACCCAAAAATGCAGCTTTACCCAAAGATTGGCAACATTGTTTCATATTAAACAGAGCAGCCATTTCGATTGGATACGTCTTTCCATTGTTGTAAAATTGCAATGTAAATATATGTTTGATAAATATTTAACATATAATTAGGTACAACATGATTTACTTTTTTCCTTTTTTAGTTTTTCTAATGTATTTAAGTACAATATTTATTTAATAATAATACAAATTTTAATATATTCTTTTGGGATTACTTTTATTTTAATTGTGGAAATGTAATTTTTTTTTAATTTAAAAATGCCAAGATGGCAACACTGCTCACAAGTCCAACGATGCTGCGTTGAAGGCACCCAACGCAATGCCGCTTTTGGCGACCAACAAAATGAATAAAGAAGCCAAAGCGTTTGTTATTTTAAGTTTCGAGCAGATAAGTCTTTTACAAGCCACAATAATGCGAAATGGAACGTCTGTGTTTATCTTAAACGAACGCGTTCTACAATCAGAGCGTTTAACACAAAAGGGAGGCTAGCTATTAAGTAGACTGCTCTTCGCAGAGTGCAACCGCAGAGTAAGCGCAGACGAAGTGGCAAAGCGCAAAAAGAGAAGGTCAACTTTCGTAACTAAAAGAAACAAGGCAATCTTCAGCAATGCATTGAGTGTCCACCCGAGTCACGCAGTCGACAAGTTAATATGTAACGTACTTATGTAGAAACACCAAAACAAGAACAACAACGTCGACCTAAAACAATTTAAATTAGTTGTGCGTCCAGTGAATGCAGAGTGAGCAATTACCCAGCAACATGTTGCAATGTGCAGCGAGAACAACAAAAGCATTGGATACAAGCAACAAAAACAAAAAGAACAAGCGAAAGATAAAAATGAATGAAAAGAAAATGAAAAATAAAAATAAAAATTAAAACATTTGAATAGGCGACAATGATTTGTAATGGTGAGTGATACGATAAAAGGAATAGCCAAAAAAAAAAATTGCAATAAGAAATCTTAACAGAAAAACGGGTGCGAAACGATAAAAAAAAACACAACTCAAGCAATCAAGCGCGAGTCGGTAAAGCAAGAATTTTTATTAGTTGCCAGACATTTGTCTGGCCGCGTCGCGCAAACCTTTTGCTTACTCGATAGGTACTCCCACACAAACAAACATACATACGAGTATGTACACACACAGCGAAAATAGATAAATGAACCGAGTTGCATACAAAAGTTATTAGTTTGCACTTCCCTGCCGAGAAAATCCAAATTGGTGTTAAACAAAGGCGTGGCGACACAAACAACTTTGAAAACATTTCAAACTATTGCCAAAAGTTAGTTTTGAAATAAAAGGCGAAAACCTTGTTCCGAAACTAACTCGTGCTGCTATTGGAACGGTTCCGAAATGGTACTTTATTAAACCCAAAGTAGTACCGAAATTTTTCGGATAGAGTCCTGAAAAGTTTTAGAAATAATCGCTTACTACTCGTAAGATGGTACTGGAAAAGACCCGAAATATAGCCGAACAAGTCCCGAAAAAAAACTGAACTAGTCTCTGCTAGTTCCGAAATGTTTTGAAATAGTTCCTATATAGTCTGAACAAATACTTGTAACATATTGTCTAGGGCGGCACTTCAGTAAATTTCTCCAGTTCAGAGCCGCATACAACATATTTTTGCTTCTGTAAAAAGAAATACCAAGCTACAAATGCATCTTTTGTTCGTTATTTGATTTTGGCTCTAGAAGTGCTGACTATCCAGCATCAAACCCTGAAGCGGTGCCTACGACGTCGGTCGTATATGAGAAATTTGGATTTCAAACTAAAGAAGGAAAGCTCAGGTGGCCGCTGTGTTCGAGTGAGTAGCGGTGCGTGCTATAACTCGACATGCCGCTGAGTTTGAGGTTCGAGGTTAACGTAATCATAGAAAGAGTGTTTTTCTAATAAAAGCTTCTCATAAATACATCTGCCGTTCGGAGTCGGCACAAAACTGTGGGTCCCTCCACTTGTGGTATAATATAAAGACGCACACAGTGTAAGCGCCAAATTATTATATTAATATTATTAAGGAAAGCTCAGCCTTTTAAAGGTAACTTTCAAGCTTCTCTACTTAACAGAGTGTGCAGAAATTGTGTCTTCTTGTCAGATAGGTAGAGTCAGTACAGTACAGGTTTGATTTACTTCTACTGCATATTGTTGCCGAGAAAGACGCGCAGATCTGTACGGTGATACGAAGGTAGTAGATAATAAAAGAACACACTCCACAACTGTTTAATGAACCACTGGAAGCAAATTGGTATTAGTTACGAAGAACACTGATTGCCAAGGCATCAAGTTAAGAAAATTAACTTAGATTAAGGAGGAACACTCATATATGCTAGCATATAACGCCTTCCAGGCGACCTAGGATATTTCCTCGGAATACTTAAAAGCTCAATTAAGTGAAACTATAAGAAAATTATGATACAACATCCCTACACATTATGCTCCTAATAGTCGGTACAACAATTTTTTTTCCAAAATTTGGTCAGCCAATGTCTAAGAATATTTCCTTGACTAACTACCCTAACTATCTACACTAAATGAAATCGATATTTTGTTGAAAATCATAACACCACAACAGTGCGTGAGTGATTGACAGACTATTTGAAAGATTGCGGTGAGCTCGTCTCGAAGTCTGCTTTGTAACCATACAAGATTAATCACCATGCGACAGTAGTTAAAGTTTTTTTCTAACAATTTGAAAATTAGTCAAGTCATTCGTTTCCAATAAAAAAGTAATATTATCTACCCCAGTAAGATTTTGACACAACAAGGATCCCCAAAAGCTAAGTGAAGTTCATTTACAGGCTCATATAATCAGTGACGTGTAAAGTGTGTTTCAGTACCATAAACTTCAAACCGTTTTTTTTATAAGATTCGATAGCAGGGTTTCTGAAATTTCAATATTCAACTCAATCAGCTTTGCATTGCAACAGCAAAAAATACATTTTTCTTATTCAAAATTGATTCAAAACTGTCAAAAATTTACTGCAGCTGCGGCATTTCCTAGCACCTTTAAAAATTGAATTCAACAGTTACAAGTGATGTTACTAATTGCAAAGGAAATGTGCCAGTTTGTTCCTAAAGGATTTTCTACAGGTACGCTACACTAATTTACACACGTTCGTTTCTATGTACATATGTATGTATGTATATTTGTACGAGTATATAACTGTGTGCATTTGGGTTTCAAGTACTTCAAGTGCATTGCTGTTGACTGCTTGTCTGTGGCTAGTGGCTGGTGGCTGGTGGCTGGCGGTTGTGGCATGCGGCATACATATGTGTTGAATGTGTGGCGCTTGTAAAGTGATTTTTTGTTTTTTTGTTTGTGAATGAAGTTATTTTTGTGCGCTACATTTGCGATTTGAGTGACGTACATACTTTTTGCATTTTTTCCGTGCTTGCTTGCAAGTCAATCAAAGATTTTTTGTTTGTTTGTTTAAAGTGTGGCATACGTAAACAGCTGTGAAGTGGTGGTCAGCGAGCTAAAAACGTTTGCTAGTTAATTATATATATACACATGTATGTATGTATGTACATAGATTGCGGAAATTTATGGTAGTATTGAATTGTATCACTGAAAGGAATATTAAAGCAAGAATAATTTAAGATAGTAGAAATATATTTTGAAAAGACAAAAACACTGATAATCTTTATATATTCTGTTGCTTTAATTTTTAAAATTTTTGTTTTTAATTTGTGTGGTTCGTTGTTCGTAATTTTTTTTTTAAATTTTCTAACGCTAATATTTCGAACAGAGACCCAGAATAATAATTCTTTGTTTAATGCTAGAAAAGTTATCAAAATTTTCAAGAGATTTACAAAAGTCTTTCGATAATAATTATGGGTGAAAAAAAAGCATTCGATAACTTATTAACTTAAAAGTGGTTTTACAACAATTATGAGGGAGAAAACATAAGTACATATAAGTCCTAATAGGTGGAACTTGCTAAGGAGCATTTCGTGACTAGTTCGGTACAATTTCGGTACTTTTTAGATACATATTTAGTATATTTTAAGCAATTTACCTGCACAATTTCGGTGGGTTTCTTACAGTTTCGGTATAGTTTTGGTACATTTTAGGTACTTTTTCGGTGATTTTTCGGTATATTTTCAGACTTTTACTTTATTTTACCTTTCGGGAAATTTTTCGATACATTTCGGTAATTTTCTTTTTTTTGCTGCATTTTGCTACATTTTAAATATATTTTCCATAGATTTTTGGTACTTTTTCGATGTATGAATATTCGCTAAATTTCGTCTTGGTCCGGATTGGCCTCTAACCAGTACCGAACTGACTGGAAAATATTCCAGAATTCATCTCGAACCTTTCCCGAAAAAGTGATGAACTAGTTCCGAATTGTACTCTAAAAAATATTCGAAGTACTCTCGAAGTTACCCTGAACAAGCCCCGAACAAGCCCCGACAATTACGACGTATCCATTTTATCTTATTTTGTTCTACGTACAATCTTTTACCATTATCAAAACAGGCAGGGATTATTTAGCCCAATTTAATATGAGACTGGCAGAAAATTTTTAGTACTAATGATTGTTCTTAATTGGGATTTTGTGATTTTTATTAAAAATTCTCTAATTTAATTTAAAAATCTATTATTGACCCCATTGGCAAGCAAAAATTTCCAAAGAAGTTTTCGAATTGATTTCGTGTTTTTATAGTCAATTTAAATTTAGAATAATAAAGTGTAAGTTTCAATTGGCTGATTTTGATAGTAAAATTGTTTTAACAATGAAGACGTATGTATGTTTAATATCAAATTATACTTCGTTTGCTTTGCTAACACAAATTTAAAAGTAATTGGGTCAAATGGTGTTCCTTTTAAAATATGCATGCCGATATGCCTGTCTTTCTAGTGTAAGTGGCTTTTTCTCAATTTGATATTTTGGTAACAGACTCGTACATACATGCTTTAAGACAACTTGCGGCATTCGATTTTTGAAACCCGTTGAGCGAAAATTTTATTTATTACCAGCAAAGTATCAGCGTACGACATTCCGCTTCGATAAACCCAAACCTAAATATTCCAATATAGCGCATTTATATTGGTGCTTACGAACAAACCGCGTAGCAATAATTCACAAGAAATTTGATTACTGCATGAGAATTGCTCACAAACAAGTTTAAAGTGCACACAGCAACCTACACACGTATTCCCTTCCAGCACTTTGAAATGTTGTAAACATGAATTTTCCATTTTCCTTAACAAGCGCACAGCTGCGCCGCCAGCTGATCGACGCAGCGACAATAGTCTCGGCAGTCTGTAAGCTGAACAATTGCTTGGAATTGACCATGACTGTCGATTTATTATTACCACTTCGTACAAAACATATTTTTATTGGAAAGTTTCTGTAGTAATGCGTAAGAGTTTCATTGAATTAAAGCGGGATATCATAAATTATAAAATAGACATTTGTAACTAAGAAATAAATATTTCAACAATTCTGACTTTGAATTTGTCTTCGCAATTGGCATCAGAGTTGTCTCATTCATTGTCATTTATTTTAATTGATTATGACTACTATAAGCCGCAGCGATTGACATTTTAATTAAGTCATAAGCCTGTCTGTCAGCGAGCCTTAAACAGTAGATGCGACTGCGAGAAGTGTGTGGACAAAAAAAAAAAAAAACTATTTGCAACAAGAAGAATTAAAGTCTGTAAGCAGAAGAAAAAACACAGAGATTCGAAAAAAATAGGTGGCAAATAATATTTTGGATTTTATGTCTGAACAAGTGGCAACCCTTAAACAAAAATTAAAGAAATACGATAAAAATAGAAATGTCAATGAATTACAAGGAATATTATGACCGTAATATCGATCAAGTTTGTGTTACTGGAACCGATATTTCATACAAGTATACTTATACCGATAATAAAATATAGCTGCTATCACTGAAAATAAATATATAAATTAAAGTTGTGAATATAATATATACATGAGATATCGAACATGACTTTGAACAAGTCTTTAACCGATAACGATAACAATATATGTACTTAGAATAAAAATAATTCAACAACAATAACGACGTCGAAATGAATACGATAAACTTAAAGACAATATATATTGTAAAATATCAGCATTATCGATATCGTTAGTGCTGTTAATATGGATACGGTAATAATATCGATAAGCATGACGTGCTATAATTTGTACATTATTTTCAATTAAAAATATGAATAAGGATTTTGAAAGTCTGTATATGTATATTAGAAAAGATCTCAATAAGAAAGTTAGGTATGGAAATATGTGAAGAATGCTAATGAAAACGCTAACGATAATAACATCGATAAGATGAAACGCCATTGTCGGAAGTGTTGTGTGATAAAGAAACACACGACAACTTAAACGAACTTTGTATACATAAAAATATTAATTAGATTTATTCAAGTGTATGTCAATTGTAGAAGATATCGATAAAAAAGTCATATACGGAATTTATATGGTTAAGAATTAAGACTATGACAACTTATCGGTTAGGACATCAATAATTTTATGTGATGACGATAACGATAACAATATTGATAAAAATAATAATAATTTTGGCGCTTACACTAGCTATAGCACTAGCTGAGCTATAGTGTTTGGCCGAGCTTCTCCTACCATTTGTGGTGTGCGTGCGTCTTTATATTATACCACAAATGGAGATACCTACAGTTTTTGTGCCGACTCCGAACGGCAGATTTATTTAATGCTTTTTCATGGCAGAAATACCCTCGGAGTTTTGGTATGCCTGCCGAGGGGTGACTGCTATTAGAAAAAAACTATAATTCAGATTTTGCTTGCCCTGACTGAGATTCGAATCTCGAACTCACCGGCATATCGAGTTACAGCACGCACCGCTACCAACTCGATTATCGGGAATTAAAAACTAGTATTTATAATTGGAGAAGAGAAGAGAGTATTTGTCAACTTTTATTTCGAATGGAATTTCAGATCTCGTTTCTCAATTTGCTTTATAGTTGGGTAGGCATTAGGTCCATTCCTTTACTTTTCCTGTAAGTTCCTAAAAAGTAAAAACGCTCTCTAATAGAGAATTACCGGAATAAGTACGGGAATGCAAAAAACCACTTTTTTAGCCTACGAAGCGAATGTCAGAATATTTATACAAAAAATGGTTATAAAAACACTTAAACGCAAGCAAAACTATCACAAGAACTACCAATTTTATTTATTACTTTAGCACTTTCATTTTTACTGAAATGTTTAATTTTTTACACAAATTTTGTAATTTTCTTTATTTTGTGATTTCACAACAATACTGCTAACAGCTGATTTTGACACTTTTTGGATATTTACAGGCAAAAAAACTTCTGACTAAATCCTGTAACTTCGGACAAGAAGAGAGTCGCAGTTACTCTCTCAATTACAGTTTTTTTGAGTGCGGGAATGCTTTTTGGACTAAATCCTGTAAAAAACTGTAAAAACTGTAAACAACTGTAGATAAGGAATGGACCTATTATGACGTGCTTTAAAGTTTCGTACGTGCTTAGCGCATGCGCGTGTCTATGGCAGTACATTACGTTATGTTATGTTATGTTGTGCAATTCTCTGTTAAGTTTTGCTATGCTATGTTATGCTATGTTAGGCTACATATGCGAGTACATCTAATTTCTAAATAAACCTTTTTTTCAGCGCATAAATTTGCATTTGTCAACTAAAATGCGCAGCTGCAAAGCCTTCGCTTACATAAGTTCATTGCGTTCCTTATGTCCTGTACAACCATAAATGGCGGTTGTTCGCAAAATAATGTTAACATCTTTTGATGTCAATCAATCGGAATAAGAAAAAATAACATATTTGCATCATAGATAATGAAGACAACATTGGTTCACGAGCTCGTTTTGCCTTTTATAGTTACTGTTTGATATTTTATTTAAATTTTTTTATTTTTATTTTAGTACAATTGTTTTACGATTATTCTTATTTTATTGTTCAATACGCTTCAACGAAAAGTTTGCTTAACAATAAAATCGGAAAGTTGCACAGACTCATAATTTATGATGTGAAATTCAAAGTCACGTTCCGTGTAAGAAAACAAAAAATGTGAAACAAAATTCAATGCATTTGATTTATGTTGTCTTATAAATTAATATAATAAATTAGTTGCACTGCCACAGCTTTATGCGCCAAGTATTGAAGTTGAAGAGTCAAAAACAAAACAAAACGAACACAACAGACGTGAAACAGTGAGTAGTAAAGAACAATGTAAAATGGAAGTTAAGCTGTTTGCAAAATATGCAATGTTTTTTTTTTTTTTTTTGTAAACATGACAAGACATTCTTTGTTCTCCGTTTTGCAGCCAAGTACCAGTAACAGCAAACGGCTACTGAATAAAAAAATGTTTTTATTTTTCTTTTCGTTTTAATATGTTTATAAGTACTTATTAAAACTATCACACTGGGTGGTTCCGGCTCATAGAAATAATGGCTTTATTACAAAGTAATTTGTAGTTTTAAATATTTACACGTTTTTGTTCGATTAAACAGCATTGTTTATGTCAGTGAACAAAAATGTGTGCGTGTTATACACGAGGCTTTGATGTAAAACTGGTAGATTATGTAGCTTCAAAGTATTTTTTTTTGTATACATAAATTCTTAACCCGCTGATACCAAAGATGTTTCACATTGAAAATCAACCAACCTGCAACCGCACCAAGGACCATTAAGTTCATCAAGTGTGGTAAATTGCAAAAGCGAATTTTTGGCTCGCTGATAACGAATCTGAAGCCTGAACTTTCTTCTCATAATGAAGCAGGTAAAAGCTTTTTTAGAGGAATTGATGTTAAGGTCCACATCATCACACAATCTCCTTACTAGGGTGGGAACTGCCTCACAGCGGGCACGCTTTTGTCGTCTCGAATTGAAGTATACTTTCAAAGGTGTCTGTGTCGGTTATCCTGCTTTGCAGCAGATTTCTTTCGACGAACTGACTACGCATTTGTACGTGATAATAATTTACCGTTAGTGACAACGATTAGCTTTGCAGGGTTAAGGCATTCCCGGCTTTGTTCATATAGCATTCTTCGCTTAAATGCGTCTCAATCAAGATTCATGACATTTTTCAACATTTTTAAAGTGAATTTTACATCTTTTGAAGTACTCAGCATGAAAGCTCTTTTACAGATCTTGGCTCTTTCTAAGAAGCATTTCTGTATTCTATGTCAAGTAGAGAATCTCTCAACGCTTCTGCGATGTTTGTGTTATAAAAATGGTCCATTGTGCTTTCAAAAGTATTTCTTCACACTTTCTGTCTCTTAACGCTTTTTTCTACTTACGAATACTTAAATATGTAGGTATTTAAGTACATAAGTGGCACGCATGTTTACCTGTCGAAATTCTTTAGTTTGTTCTTTTTCACACTTTTCCTCTTCAAAGGCGTAATTTCTTTTGCTGAAAGAAAAAATAGTCAAAAATGCACACAAAACTACAAAACAAAACTTAAAGAAAGTGCGGCAATTTAATTTAATTGAGGTGCCAAAAATACACACAATTGCGTGAAAATAAACGAAAAAGCAGAAGGAAATCATTTACACAACGAACTTACTATAAATGAGCCAGATGAGTCACAGGTCGATGGGCCCACGCCCAACATAAGAATGACAGGGGAATGGAAAAGTGAAAGCACAGGTGGGGAAGATGGTTGTGAAAGCTTTTTTAAAGAAAAGTGAATGCTGAGCAAAGTATGTAGAAAGCTCTTGTCCTGGTGAAAGCTTTACGGCGTAAGTGGAGGAAAAAATATATGCTTTAAAAAACTTTAGATTAGTTAAATAGTTTTAAGAGATAATAAAGATTAAAAGCGTATTAAGAACTATTTCTAGCGCGCCTCGTTTAAAATTTTATTGACTTAATTAAAATATGTATATTATTATGATGTGAACTGAATTTATTGCAGGAGGAGAGAAGAAATCAAAGATAATAGCTTATATTTACACTACTGTCATAATTCAAAATATTGTTAACTCAATTTAAGTATGTATGTAGAAATTCCTTCACTTCTTTTTCTATGTTTTGTGATGATTTTGAAAACTTTGTAAGACACTTTGAACATTCCGCGTTCACGTATAGATGGCGCGCCAAAACATTCCTGCGCATTTTTGATCCAAAATCATTTTGACTGATTAGGTTCGTCGTATGTAAATTCTGTTTTTATATGAATTAGTACAGTAAAAAGAAGTAGATTAGCGTGGTTCATACAGGTAAAATGTGCATTAATCCAGCAGAACTGCTTCTATTGTGTATAAATAAAGGTTCATTGAATAGTTTAGGGGTATTCAACGACCATTTTGGGACTACTTTACGTCTTGTTCGTGCTTCTTTCGGCACTAGATCACTTCAGGATTATTTCGGAATCTATTCATTCAAATACTTCGTAACTAGTTCTGGATTACGGATATTTTTTTTGGTATTGGTTCTTGGACATGTCGAAACAATTTCAGGATTATAAGGCAAACATTGCATGAGTAATTTAGAATAATTTCCGGAACTTGCCAAAATAATGTCGGACCATCTCGACATCATTTTTAAAGTATTTTATTAAGATTATTGGTTTTGTTTTTTGACCATTTGAAATTAGTTCCGAACTATTTCACACCAATTTAAGAACTGGTTCCACCATCTGTTTGGGACTAATAAAGGGCCAAATTTAGGAAAGTTACAGATATTTTCGGGACAAGTTTACCAAATTTTTTTTTTAGCATCACTACTAGGTTTTTAGAAACTAATCACGAAATGATCTCGAAATAGTTCCGATCTATTTCCGAGGTCGTGCTGGAATAGTCATGAACTCGTGCCGAAAAAACTAATAAAATGAAATAAGCTAACCTCTTTATGTAAGTATTTGCCAAAAACAAAGTTAATGGCGACCATATCGTTGATATAATTACCCATAATTGTTTGTATGTACATATATCTGAATTGAATCGAATTGCCAACTATTTTAGAAATAAAATTTATTTTAGACAAATATTTACGAATGCACATAAATGAGAGTATGAAATAAGAATCATTTTAAAATTTTGAACCAAAAAATCTACATAACTAATAAATTATACTTGAAATACATACATATACTTAAGTACATATGGTACAAAAGTGCTGGAAAGTCTGGAACTACAAAGCTTTTTTAAATGCCAACTGTATTAGAATACAGAATAAAACTAACTCGAAATTCTCTCTCAATATATATTTGTATTTATTTACACTAACATTACGAAGCGTGCCGCTCCGCTTCCGCTTTAATAATTGACAAATTTTTAATTTAATTTAAAGTTTTTTTGATCGCTTTTGTCAAATTTTTGCATGCTCCGCCTTGCCATTGCGCCACACAGTCATTGACTTGGGCAGTAGTAACCATCGGGCGCACGCAAATTTCATTCACCCCGTCAATTTTCGTTTCAATTCCTATTTTTTTATTTTTTATTGTTTTTGTTGTTTTATTTTACTTGACTGTCACTGCTCCTTTACGAGCCAATGATTTATGCGTTTGTCAAACTTTTGTGGCTCAGTTTATTTTAGGCAATTTTTTTCTTGCCTTTTCAAATTGATATTTATTTGAAATACATTTCCTTCCTTCTTCCATATATGTATGTATGTATGTATTTATTTATATAAGCGACAATGTGCATTTGTAAATTGGAAATTTTATTTATGGAATATTAATTTTGCGGAAAATAAGATAATTTATTCATAAGAGCGAGTTGAAATGACAAGTTTTAGTTACTTTTAATAAATATTTTATTTACAGTGTGCTCATTTCTATATTCGGAACAGCATAGCAAGAGTATTTCCATTGATCGATAGTTTTTTCATACATATCAACACAGTTGTAGATTGACTGTCTATTCAGTCATTATCCCAAATTAGGCCCGTAATTTGCTATTAACCATATAATTTGCTTGCCATACTATTTAGCGACAGCTTGAATTGTGAATGCAAAAAGACGCCTTGCAGACCAACAGGCAAGTCTACAGCGGTGCACACATACATACACACATTTCTCAATGCTCAACCCATTCACAATTCCAACCCATTTCACTTTATTATTCTTAACAATACTTTTCTTCACTATAATTTCTTTTAAATACATTTTTTTTTCTCTTTTGTTCCAAACTATTCTTCATTAAGTAATACTCGCACAATTCAAAACATTTAGTGCGTGCAAATGCCCCCACCTACAATCCCTCTACCTCTTTACCTAATCATTGCATATTTATGCCGCACAGTGCAACGAATGTGGAAAAAAATCGAGAGTCAAAAAATGTATAAAGCACCTCGAATTAAATATTCAAATAATTTGTGTACACTTTTTCTCTTCGGAGCTGGGATGTAGAAGTTCTTGTATTAAAAAATTGCTTTTTTATCAATATTGAATATTAATCAAAAGTTTGGTATTCTGTGTCAAAATTCAAAAGCTCTTTTTTTGTTGACTTGTCACAATGTCAAAAAATATGTTTGGTAAGTTTGGAAAAGTACACCTTTTTCTTAGGTATTTCAAACAAAAAAAGTAATTGTATTTTAGAAAAGCTCAAATGAAATTCAGAAAAGCTCACATATTTTTCCGAAAAAATTCAAGAAAACTTTAGAAAAGTTCAAAGGCACAAATTCATTGTAACAAAGCCCAATTGTAATTTAGAAAAAAATATATATTTCAGAAAAACGCAAATGTATTAAAAAAATACACAAATGTATTTCAGAAATGGCCAAATGTACTTAAGAAAAACCTTTGTGTATTTTATAAAAAGTCAAATGTATTTCAGAATTGCTCAAACATATTTCAGAAATGTTCAAAAGTATTTCGTATCTATTAAAAAAAAAAACACAAAAGCTCAAATATATTTCCGAAAAGCGACAAAGAATTCCAGAAAAGCTCCAAAAGAACACGAATGTATTTCAGAAAACTATCAAATCTTCAAATGTAATGACATTGAGATTTTGTTGCATTAAAATTAAAATTATCAAATATTAAAAATATTAACAAATAGGAAAAGTTAAATTTATCACATTGAACGAATTGAAAATTTTCTTCAATAAATGCTAGAATTTTTTTCATTGAAATTAATGTTTAATTGGTCAGCAATGCGAAAAGAAAACCAATGCGATTTTCACTTAACTGAATCTAACTAAATGTCTCTTTGTTGTTTACAAATTAAAAAATAATGATTTAAATTATGATATTTTCCTCTTTTACTAGAGAAATTTAAGTCAGCTTGATGTAATCATTTTAGCGTAAAATTTCATCAAATTCCAACCACTCGTATTTTTTCCCATTCTTTTTATGAAGTCGATGCACTGTGCGCTGTGTCTTAGTCATTGGCGCGTTCCTCATATGAATGTCATTCTTTTTCCTTCTATTTGGCGTGGCTGTCAATTAGTGTTGCCCCTCCTTCCACTTCCACTGCCAGTGCCACTCGCACTCTTCCACTATTTCTTACTTCATTACATTGCCTGCCGGTTTTGTCTTCTTGATAATGTGAATTATTGCTTTTTAATCGCTTTAATTTATTCTTGAATTATTTGCTTTTTATTTATGCGATTTCCTTTTTAATATTTTTTGCATTCACTCATTTGACTTGAACAATAAATTACTGTGTAATTCATGGCAATGATAGTTTATAGTTTTTTTTCTACTTAAATTATTCCTACAATTTTTTACCAAGACTCTTAATTGTTAATTTTAGCACAGGGAAGTAAATTTGTATTGGGAAATTAAAAATAAGTATTTTTATTAGTTCTTTTAGAGCAGTTTTCTTATTGCTAACTCAAATAAATTTACAGAAATATATTTTAAAGCAGTTTAAAGGGAACTCTGATCACGTGAAATTGGTCACAAACAATTCTTTTTATGAGCAAGAAAAAATAACTATTTAGAATAAAACTTGGAACCAAGTTATTAGTAATGTTGAAAAAATTGTTGCCATTCCTTGACAACTTTTTTTTATAACTAAACCAATTGAGCCCTCTATTTATTACATACATTCTATTCAGAAATTATAGCGCAACCACAGATTGACACATTTTGACATTTTTATTTTTCTTTTAATTATTGAAAATTACTTTTCAATTAAATGAAGTTCAAAATCGATTTTTTAAACTCAATACAAAATGTATAACAAAATTTCATCACGATTACAAACTTTAAACGAAAATTCAATTTTAATGTATTGAAACACAAATTACAAGCGCCTATAAATTATCACTGATTTTTGACAATTTATTTACTGACACTCTTTCGCAATGTCTTAGAAACAAAAAAAAATCCCGTATTTTAGTTAAATGTGATATTCCAGTAAAAAAGAATTCAAGAATCAGTAAAACATCAATAAAGTTCTACAACTTTTTTTTTTAAGTTCGAAATTTTAACGTATCTTTACAAGCCATTGTACATTTATGATTATTTTTAGAAAATGAGCAGTATTTTAATTTAAAAATAGTACTAAATTATAAGAAAAAAAATGTGTCCACATGTGTCAAAATGTGGTTGTGCAATAATTTGTATTCAGAAGGTACATACATATATAAACGCATTAGAAAATACTAATTATAACAATGTATTTAAACTCAAAAATATTATTGTAGGTACTTACACAGTCCCTAGCCATAATTTACACAATTCAGATTTTTAGATGTACAAACCTGAAAAGAGAGAAAACGTTCTAAATTAAATTTAGTTTCATATTTTTAAAATTAAAATAACAACCAGTCAATCCTACACAAGGTATAAAGCAAGCCAAAGATAACGCCAAAATTGCATATAACAATTAAAACTTCACTTAAAAAATGTGTAGAAGTTTGCAAAGTATTGTTATAAAATAAAATAATGCCTTACGAAATAATCTGAACTAAAATCAAAAGTAGAAAATTAAAATTTTAATTGAAAGAAAGCTGAAACTTTCATTCTGCTAATAAATTGTCTTCGGCAAGAAAATACCATCAAAACTATTTAGAAAAAAATAAATAAAAAGAACGCCGGTTTAAATTTTTTTAAGAAACTTATTTAGTGGCGGATCATTACATTCTGTAAAAGTTACTTGAGGGTAAGCAAGAGGCCTCATCGAACTCTTTTTTATGTGTAAAAATATGAAAGCGATGCCTTTCTCTTTCCTAAAACGGTAAACGAGTGGTTCCAACACGATTAAGCAACACAGTTGACGAGCCATAACCGTAATTCTGAGTGCTACAGACCCTTGAAGCTTTTCAAAGATATAAACATCTAGAATGAGAGTCCCTATCGCCAGAAGCTTCAGCAAACAGTGATAGGAATTGAAATAAATGGGGTCGGTATGATCATCAATTTAACTTAAAAAAAAAAACAAAGACAGTAAAAAAAACAATATATGTGAATTATTTTGCGCCACATTTTAGTTACATTTACATTTATTTTTTTCATAACAAATTTTCGTACTCTTACGTTGGCTTTTTCAGATTAAGATTTATCATCTGTCATTTATTGCATTTTAATTGATAATAAAATTTGATTTAATGGCATTTATATACAATTAAAATTCCGAAATGTGTGTGCCGAGCATGATTTACGTCGTTAAAATTTGCATGGCCTTATTAAAGTTGTTTTTAAAACAGGTTTTAAAAAATATTATGTTCCATTTATTCACGATCGAATTTAAAGCAATTGTTTATCAGTCTTTCAATAAATACTTTTATTTTTGTTCGAAACCTAGGCTTAAACAAAAAAAGGATTGAGCAGCAGGCTTTCATAAAATTCGATGTATGTACATATGTAAATATGTAAAAGTATATGTGAATGGCTCAGCTAAGTTTCAAGTGATTCGGTTGCATGCACAAACAGGTTAGATTTGAAATTAAGCATTATTTTCAATATATTTTATTATTTTTGTGGAGATCAGTTCCTGACTTTGGACAGTTTCGAAATACAGAGCTAGTCCCGAATCATTTCTGAAGAAGTTGTTAATTCGTCACGCAATTGTCCTGAAATTGTCTATTAACCAGTCCCGACATTAACGTGAACTAATCCCAATAGTTCTTAACTAGTCGCAAATGATATGTCGGACGTCCGTGGATTCATGTTGCAATCTGATCCGATCCAATTGGTCTGTGAAAAAATAAACCATTAATAATTGGTTAAACTTCTCGACCAAATAGCCACACTGTTTTTTCTTAAGGAAATGGAGGTTCTGAAATTTCGGTTATATTCTTTATGCTTTCTGAAAGGGTTGATCAGTTCAGTCAGCCTTGCAGTCAGGCAGTGAGGATTGATCCACATAAATAAAAACATTGTCATGTAAAAGTGTGGCAGCTCCTTTCACAGGCTCTCATCTGAAAATGAAAAAACGAAAGAGCTTACGAAAATAGAGACTGAGGTAAACCGGGGTTTAAGCATGTAACGTACTTTTAACGTTAGCAGACACTATTGCTTCTGGTTGATGCTCGACGAGTGCGGAGTTCGGTTGAGCTTTTGGTGAAGTTGCTGATGTTGTACCACAAAATGAGACGCATATGGTGCAATATTGAGATATATATTTCTTTTGTTTTTTTATTAAGCTCTTCTTGACAAAAGTACATTTTAAAAAGTTTGCAATTGCTTACCGTGAGGTAACAGCCATTTGAAGAAACATTTTCTTTGGTCTATTTTTGTATGTTTTGTTTAAGCTCTGTTAATTCTATCTATACAAATTTTTTCCTCACTACATATCACCACACGTACTTAATTTTTTTATGTAATTAAAATTCCGAATTGCTTCACTGCAACAGAAAACCATCACGCCCATGCAGTCTGCAACAGATTTTATATATTTTAATTGTATTCATATAAATAAATGTTGCATAAATTATATAGTGCAACAAAATCCAAATTATCTAACATCGCCGGTGATTTTATATATATACATACATACATAAATACATATACATTGCCCGCCACCGAACTGATGAATTTGGCTGCCTTAAAAGCTTACGGCGGGCGGCAGATAGCCAGCAAAAGCAGCTGTGCTGTAATATGAACGCTTCTGATTTCCGCCTACATACATAAATAAAAATATATATAAAAAAAATGTATGTATGTTCAGGTGCAAATACTAATTTGGTCAGCTGTATTAGTTGGCGTTTCCTTTTTGGCAGCGCATCACATTCCGCCCTCTATGAGTCGTCAAAGGCATTTTTGTGAGCATTTTTGCAAACATTTTTGCTTTGACTTTCAGGTAATAAACACGTTTACATGTGTATGTAAGTACATGTGTAGAACTTTCTATATATTTACAAGCCAAGGCAGATTTAACAAAAACCTCAGTAGAGTTAATAATCTGATTTTTTTCATTTATCTTAACTGTCAAACTTTGTTTTCATTCGATAAAAACAAAAAAAATAATATTTACATCTGACACGTGCTTTGTTGTGGAAAAATATATTGTGCATTTTGCCCATGACTTGCATGAATATTTTTTATATTTGCATTGTGTAGTTTGTGTCCAACATGAACAGAGTTGGGAAAGTGCGTTCTCAGCAAGACACAGCTAGTAAAAGGTGGAGTTTCTTCATCGAAGAATTGTTTGGCAAAAAGTCTGTGGCATCAAGTTCACGAAAATAATGTGGTGTCCATTGGTCATTTCGTGATCATATTATTTTCAATGAATTCAATTTCTGAATTGTCAACTTTTGTTTTCATTAGAAATAGTTCTTATTGACAATAAAGGTCTATCAAAAAATCTAGCAGCGTTGCAATTTCTCTACTGCGGTTACCTGTTAGATCTGCCTTGATACAAACACAAAAATGTGTTATTGTAACTTTTATCAAATTAAAATAGCTGACAATTTTGTAATGTTTTGATGCATGTGTGCAGAGATGAAAGCGAAAATGACCCATGTACATACATTACTATGTACACTCTGTTCACAAATTATAGCACAATCACATTTTGACACAGGTATGGGTAATTATTTTTTTCTTCTAATTATTTAAAACTATTTTTCAATTTAAACATCGGTCAAACCCCAAAAAAAAACATAAAAAACAATATTAAAATTTAATTTAACAAATTTTAATCAAAATTTTGAACTTAAAAAAATTAATATTAAAATTTTAATTAAAAATTAAAAAAAAATATTAAATTTTTTTTAGTATGCATTTTTGTAGCTCACTAAATTATAATATAGTAAAGTATAAGTTTCAAGTGACTACATTTTACTGCAGATTTTTTAAAATTTTATTACTGACGCAATTCCGTCTAAACCTAAAAAAAACACGGATTTGCATAATATGGAGGATATACTCGTAGCCAGTAAAAAATTGTTTTGAAAAATCAACGGTTATTTCTAGCCACTTTAAACGAGCGTTTGATTTACTAAAATTCAATTCACTAAAAACTATATAAAAAAAAAGTTATTAATGTTTTTTTTTTAAGTTCGAAATTTTGATGCAATTTTTTAAATCATCTTACATTATGTATAAATTAAACAAAAAATGGATTTCTATAACTTTTGTAAGTGAATGAACCGTATTTAAAACGTAATAATTTTAAATAATTTAGAAAAAAAAAAGAAATTTTCCAAATGTGTCAATAAGTGGTTGCGCAATAATTTGAGCACAGAGTGTACGTATGAACATAGGCGCATATATAATATATATATACATATATATATACATAGTTATGTACATCAAACTAGCGATAAGCGAAGGCACTTTAGCGGCAAAACAAAGCGAAATTATTTTCGGCTTACACACACTTTTGCCATTGGCGTAAATGAAATAAATAATTGAAATTGCTTTTGTACACAAACAATGTGATTAAAAGCAGTCCATGGGTCATTGACCGACTTGATGATGAGTGAAATGGAAAACGGCAAAGCGGAATTTAAATCAATATGTGCCGTGGTGATCAGTTTGAAAGTACTGGTTCATTTTTACGAATTTTTTTTAAGGTTTTCTATTCAAATTTAGTGCATTCTCTAACAAAAACCTTATTAACACAAATTTCAAAATTTATAAGAAATGCATAAAAATTAAAAAAATTTTTTTTTTAATTTCATATTTTTTCTCGGTAATAAAAAATAGTTTCGGGTATGCAGTTGGTAGCCCGTTCAATTCTAGTGTGACGAAGTGTCAATTTTAAAGGGAAATAAATTGTCAAACTTTTTTAGAGCGTACCACGGCAATCAAATGAACACAGTAAACGTTTAAACAAGCATTAACATTGATGAATTTAATGAAAGATATTTTATTTGTAGATGTCAAAATTATTAATAGAATGTTTAAACAATATTGTGATGTTTAATCAAATTTCTTACAACAA
Organism: Philophylla caesio; assembly: GCA_963971545.1. Taxonomy (NCBI): domain Eukaryota; kingdom Metazoa; phylum Arthropoda; class Insecta; order Diptera; family Tephritidae; genus Philophylla; species Philophylla caesio. Next base: position 38,343,555 of record OZ020604.1, read on the forward strand.
AATAATTACATTTTTAAACAACAAGAGTGAAAAATAAACAAATGCAAAATTGAATCACTGCAATTTTGACGATAACAATATCAACAAACACTAAAAATATCGACAACAAAGCAGATATCGAGCGAACGCTACCAAAATATCTTGTCGACGATATTATTAGTTTCGACAATTTCCGAAAATGTTTTCGTTAATGACTACAGTATAGATACAGATAGCAATTGTCATATCTATGTAAATATATAGATAAATATGACGATATTCACTTAAGTATCGATAAGCGTAACGACAGAAACTAATATCTGAAACGAAGTGCATACATTGTCTTGTATATTCTTCAAGATAATTTGGTTTCGCGAATAGCTGCAACCGGACCACAAACCTGGCCAGATTCCATTTAATTAAAAAAAGATAGTAAGGAAAATTTTGGAGATACCGCCTGAAACTACTCTGCCAAACTTCGATAAAAAAAAAACTGAGGCTGAGGTCCACAGTTTTTCGCGACGTTCCATGTCAGGCCTTTCTTAAGAGACGCAGGCGGAGCATTAATTCACAAGAGAGAAATATAGACTTTTTTAATGAATTTCGAATCGTGGTACTCTGCAATGTCCCGCACGTTAACGGTGGGCTAATTCGAAATTAAGGAAACTTTTTACATCTTTCAACCGAAGCCAATTGGTAATTGCTAACTTTAAGAAATCCAAAAGTTGTATGTAAAGAATAATACGAAAGTTCCTGCTCTCTTCAGAGATCCCAAACCCACTCCTTTGTTTGTTAGCCGGTGGAAAAACTATGTGCTCTCGGGTACATTTGAAATTCCAGCATGGATTATAAAGCATCCAAAATCGTAGAGAAATAAATAGTGTTGTGTTGCCTCAAAAATAGTTCTTAAAGTGCAAGGATGTGCACGAAATTCGACACTCCAAAATTTGAAAGCGAATTTAGCACACCTCTTTCAAGAAGATCAAAACGATGGAGCTAATGGACGTTGTGAATACGTGTTGAGTGTAATCAGTAATTAGTAAATAATCGATTCTAAAAAGATTCGGACACGGTGAATTTATTATATATTTTTTACTGACATGAAGCGCATAATAATTACTTTGATCGTCGAGAAGCCAACGCATCCTCAAAGAGTGACAGCTTTGGCTTTAATTTGGAGCGGTGGAAACATTGGTACAAATTTCTTTGAAATTCTGCCGGAAACGTAAGAGTGTTAAGAGTGGCCAATACAGAGGCTTGACAGGATTGTTGTAGGCGGAAACTGAACTATATTGAATGGAGCAAAGTTCCACAACAGGACTGATGATACAATCGTTCTTTTTCGCGCTAAGTTCGGTAGTCGTGTTATCAGTCTCATCGGCATTGTTTTGAACTTGCGTTTTGACGTCATTCTACTTTTGAAGAATCCATTTTTTTAAGAAGTCATACCTGAGATACAGCCAGAAGCCTTAAGCAAGTTTTTGGCACCCTCAAAATTAAAAATTCTTCGCATAGTTTGGCTTTCGTCACTTTTTTTCTAACTGTTCACATGGCATGATGAAGCAACAACAAGCTTTGCGTGTTAAAGGCAAATTAATGTATGCGCATTAATAAAATTTATTGCCACTAAATGTTGCACAGCAATAATGAAGCGCGCCTAAAACGAGCTTCGGTGTACAATTAGCGACGCTTTTGTAACAATTTCCATAACAACTATTTAATAAGAAGAAAGTGCTGTTTTATTTTGTTTTTATTTTGATCAAATATAGTAAGCCTCCAACAAAAACGAAACTAAATTATGTTGGTGGGTGTGACGCTTGTCAGCGATTGAGTGCTATGGCATTAAGTCGCCGCCATTGAGTGGGAGTGTCGACGGCATATCTCACTAGCGGGACACAGTTCAGTCAGATGCTTACGTTTGTAAGTAGACAAGTCTGACATGTGATACTGCCAAAAATGTGCACGATACACCAAAGGTAAAGGCAAAGACATACAAAGAAGAAAAGGCACCAACAAACGCAGCGAAGCGCGTGCGCAACGGTCAATGCACTCGTACTTTAAATAAACGCGGGGAGGGCAACATTTTCAACAAAAAAAAAAATAAACAAAAAAAACTTTCAAATTCAAATAGCATTATAAAAAGAAATTTCGCACACATAAAAATGTAGTGGCAACAATTGTGAATTTTTATGAGCTACATTCGCTACACAGCTGTCGCGACGCGTGCAACGCTGTCGACGACTATTTCGGCGGAAATTGAAAGTACTTCATCGAAAGAGATTAGTCCGTTGTGTGTGACTGTCATTTGTAATTGGAGCTGGTGATACTCGTGGTAGCGATGATGACGCACATTTCAAAAAAACTAAAAAGAGATGAAAAAACAAGACTACAAGGAATTATGTGCGTTTTACACGCTTAATTTATGTGGCAGTTGTAATAGTCGATTTATAGGTCGCCGCAGCTGTTGGTATCAGCGCCGAACTATCAGCACAAGTGGCAGTTTATATAACATTTTAAGCAGGTCTTAAATATGAGAATTAAAATTTTTAATAGTTGAAAAAAAGTTTGTGTGGCAACAAGTAAAACACAAAACAAAAACATTTGTGTAATTACGAATTTCATTTTTAATGCACAGCATGAAATGTGGAACTTTTCACCGGCTGACAGACAAGTGAAATGCATCTTTCTTCTCTTATATTTGCAAGATGACAGCCGTTGTGCCATTTATTGTTGGTGTTTTCTTACAGACAGCAAGTTTTCTTTAACTGTTACATGTTCAGTTCAGAGACGGTGGAAAAAAATATTTTTGTATGGAAATGTGAAATTTCGTTGCATTTAGTGCATTGTCCACAAGAAATTATTTAGCACAAATGTTATTAAAACAACTTAACTTTATTAAAATTTCGATTTTTATTATAACGAACACAGTTTTCGGTTGAGGTTCAAGTACGTCAATTATTTAAATTACGGCATGTGCACATTGCGAGTTTAAGGGCCATTTGAGTGTTCAACGTTAAAAACGACTCAAAAACTCCAAAAAAAAGTTTGCTTAACTCGCTTTTAAAACCACTTTTAATCGGTGTTTATGAACATGCAACCCTGTTTGGGCACTGAATTGGGATACACTGTTGCAAATTGTGTCCTCACTGTTGGCAAATTTGGCCGCACTGTATTTTTTAGCAACGATTTATTGGACAGATTCGGAAAATAAAAAAAATTACAATAAAAACAACAGATCAAAAGGCACTAACTATTATTACTTTGTGCCTAAAATACTCTTAATTAATTTCCATTGGATTATCAAGGGCACAAAAGAAGTGTGGCAGGATTTAGAAAATATTTCACAAGGCAACGGTCCGGGCAAAAAGGTAAAATTAGTTAAGGAATAAAAAATTTAAGAAGAATAAAAAGTATTGAATGAATTTTGCTTAACAGTAGAGAATTTAAAGGAAATATATATTTATGTTGTTGTCTATTTCTTTAATATCTTGGGCATACAATTGGGGGATGAAGCTTAATCAACTACAATTGAAAATTTAAAAGGAAGAACAAAGTGCTTTTTCGTAATAATATTTCAGATTTTTGGATTTACCATAACCGATTGAGACATTTGAATGCAAATGAAATGAACGAAATGTCCACTTAAACAATTGGTCAGAGGACTTGCAATCAAAATGCAGAAGGACTTCAAGAATACCGCAACCTTCTTGGCAATGGAGTTTTGCATATTGTAAACAGCGACTAATGTGAAGTAATGCGGATCGCATCTTAGGGGCGTTCATTTTATGTTGTAACGTTGTATCATGATTACTCCTGGTATATAAGAACATTTTTTATGAAACATAAATGAGATGCATTTAAGGAATTTGAAGCGTTTGATAGTATTTTACGTTAAAATTATATAAAATGTGATAAAGCAGCAACTGTTGCATGTCAACTCCTCAGTTATGTCGCTACCTTGAATACTATTCTACCCTGTAGTCTCAACACTACACTGGGCGGTTGTGTTCACCGAAATGCTGGTTGTCTCTCTCGCACTCTCACGTTTCGAATAACTAATTGTTCGTACCTACCTGCAAATGGGCTGACGAATTAGTTAGAGCTGGAGCTTCTCTTGACGAATGTTTAGCAGAGACACAATGCTACCCTCTAGAACTTATCAAATGAAAACTACACCCGCAGTTCATACAAATAGCAGAAGTAAGGTAAAACAGAACACAACCCTGTATAATTAATAACTATTTATATCAAATCTAAGACAGAAGCTCTTCTTAACACTTCAAGAGGTGATAGATTTCAGACTGACGGCAACAATCACAGGATCTCGTGCAATACGCGAGTGCACAGCAGTAGACAATGTAGATCTCCTATCAAACAATCAAGAACATAAGAAAATTCTGCAAAAAGGCAATCACCACACAATCAGCACTTGTACTTCTATACCTATACTTTTTCCAAATGCTGAGAATCTGAGCCAAGATAATTCGATCAGTTTATAAACTGTGCAACTTCAGAGATCGCTTCGTGTTTCAAAGCGTTTGATAGCTATGTTAGGACAGCATACATTGGTTCAAGGTCAAATTTTTAAAAATCGACGATGACATTTAGCCAATTGAAACTTGCTATATATTCCACGTACTAGAATTCAATGCATTATAAAATTTCATACTCAATTTTGTATAACAAATGTAAGTATAATAAATTGCAAGTTTCAGATGCCTACAAACAACCTTTGCCTTTGACTTTTGACAAGTGTTTTCTTCCATATAACGCAAGCCCGCGATTATTCTTTATGTGGAAGGAATTTCGAAGGAACGTCAGTAAAAAAATTGGCAAAAATCAACGGTAAATTGTAGGTGTTTGAAACTTACACTTTCTAGAATTGAATACGCTACAAAACTGCATAGTCAAAACAATTAAATTTTTTTTTTAATTTCGAAATTTTGATGAAACTTTGTTAAATCATTGCACATTTTATACAAAGTTTAAGAAATGGGTTTTTATGATTTTTGTTAAAGAATTTACAGAATTTTAATTAAAAAACAATTGAAAAATATTTCAAAAAAAATTAATTGTCCAGATTTCGGAGGCAATTCAATTCAAAACTTTCTTTCCTCAAAAATACTTGGCATCACTAATCATCGCTGCAAACAAATTTTTATAAAATGAGTTTTATTTGTCATAAGTTGCAATCAAATGCAATGCGACAACCAAAACGGCCTTTGTGCGCAGCTTAAGAATAAGAAAAATTATACTTGCAATTAAAATTAATGCAAGTACGTGATATTATTCTTGTGCAATTCACAAGGCATTTATAAAATATTACAACAATACTCTCGATTACATAATATCTACTACATTCAACTGTAGATTTTTCACACATTTAATAATTTTTTTGTGCATATATTTAATTATCTTGTTGATTGATGTGGCGCCGCAGCTCAATGCGCCCGCGTCTTTGTCACCAGTCACAGGCGCTGCGCTCTCTTCTTCATCTTCACGTTTTCTGTGTGCAACAGACAGTTTATGCAATTGGCGCCGAGGTTTCGTATTGTATTCGTATTTGTGTATTATGACAAACGACATTGCATTCATAATACTGTTCAAGCATGAAAAGACAGCAAGCCGAAAATATACGCGAAATACACGTATCAAGAGAACTTTGATACCGCCAGGATGGTCGAAAAATTCTTGAAAGTATTTCTTTCCTGCTTTTCGATTTTGTTTTTTCATGCTTTTGGCGCCGTGCAGCAACCGATTAACCATTTTAATTTCCATCGATCAATGTGTTTAAGTGAGTATTTCATAATCGTAAGCGTTGCTGTGACTTTGGCGGGGAGAAGACCATAAATGGCGTTGCCACGCGGTTTGAAGTGGCGCATTCAGCCGCATCGTTTTGCGGCTGAGTGAATTTGTGGTATGTGAAATATGATATGTGCACTTAAGTGGATTTGCAAATTTACGTATTGTGTGTCCGCAGTGAGTTTTAAAACTTAAGTGAAATGCAAATAAATGTAATGAAGTGTTAGTGTTTTTTTTTGTGTTTGGCGACAGATTACTTAATAGAAGATGTTCCAATTGCATTTTTTTCGCTGTCCAAAAACTTCAGATTAAGAAATGTGCAACCGAAGCAAAAGTTTAATGTAAGCTCATTAACTAAAATATTTTCTCAATTTCTACTCAAATTATACAAATTATGATCATTTCCTTCTAAATTGCTTCGTGGAAGCCATTTTGTCGCATTTTTAACGGTTCTAATTCGCTATTCACCTTCACAAAGACGTAAAGTTCTCTAAATCTTCTGAGGTATTTTTCTTGCAAAATCATATACGACGCTCTTATCCACTTCTGTCATGTTTCGATGCCTTAAAATGGGACGGGCGTAATGGGCGACTTTTAAAGTGTGGTTTCGATTCCACGAGAGAGCGCTTTACTGCTCATTTGCATACACAGTCTGATAAAGTACCATACTTGCCGACAAAAGTGTTATTGCTAGTCCCAAGTTACACGACTACTGAATTTCATTGACACTTGGTGTAATTAGACATAGCACTCCGCTTAACCAACCAAAACTAGTGTTGTACTGTAGAAGGAGAAGGTTTTATAGACTTATTATTTTCATATTTCAAAGGATCCAAAATTCAGACTCCTCTCGAAGCTAAGTACCTAGAAAAAATTATAGAAGAAAAACTCTTTTGGAATTCTTACGTGAAGCACGAGGCTTCTAAAGTATTCCCGACAGAGATTTGAGCTTTTGTTTCTTGCCAATGTCGTCAGATAGAAAACTACCGTAACTTTGTTGCTGAGATTCCATCATGTTGAGTTCCGTGAAGTTGAATGCTGTACTAAACTAACAATGAGCTCGGGTTTACGCATTGTCTAAATGTCTCCAATATTTTATTGAATGGAAATTATCTACCCTTTGGTTTTTGCAATCTTGAAAGACAAGCACTACGTGGTGGACAACAGAAGAAGTATTAGTGGTAACAACCAAGCTACACGCAAGACATTGCCGTTGATAAACATAACAAACATAACAAATTTGCCTTTTATTTGTTTTTGTTTGGCTCGCTTCACACTTGCTGCCAGGTCACTTGGGCCTGGCAGCAAGTAATGACACATCTGACCGTTTAATTAGAAATGGCTCAGACAAGATTTTTATGGTCTATAATCTGTTATAGCACTTCCACTTTCGGACATTACAGCCACAAACAGAAACTTAGTGAATACCTTACTGATTGGAAGTCATTGAGAGTCTGGAAATGAGCAAAACACATGTTACTTGCAGTCTCAGAAGGACTATCAAGTTTCTTGCCCTCACCAAGTAGACAGAGTTTCAGACAATTTGTTAACTGGTCACTTCGTGTAGAAAAAATACCCGACTACGATTGGCGTACTGAATAAACCAATTTTTTTAATATTCCCTAATGAGGAAGAGGCGCTTGTGCCCTGATTTTGCAAGATCTTAGTATGAGGCATCTACCAGTGATGATAGACGAATAAGACTAAGCTCCTTGACTTCGATAGGCCAAAGTGTCTTACTTTTAGCTCCTAGCGCATGGCAGATCCTTGCTTAGTGATTTTACTGAATACAGGCACACAAAAACAAGGTCATTACAAGCCTAGAGCGTAAGGGTATTCCTAATGGAATGGCTGCACTAAATACTATGTAGTTATAAAATTGTCACAACAAAACACTCTTCAATAAAAGAAAAACTCGACCACTAAGTTGAATAGCCAGAGTTATAGTAGTTACATAAATGATAAACTTTGTATACAGACTTTGTTTTTTTTAGATATATAAGGTGACAGAGCGGCTGTTACAAGCACTTAGCTGTAGCACCATCTTCACTGTTTAAGAGTATATCTGAAAGCTTTTTACAAAAAAGTTTAGTAAAGACCGCCGGCGAATGCCCAATTGCGCATTTCTTCTGCGATACCTTCAGTTAGAGCCTTTCTAACGCATAACATATTAGTTTTAAAATAAAACAATTTTCGTTTAAATTAGCTTTTATATATTTCATGTTGTGTGGGCAAGCAGATAGACAAGGCAAAAAAGCGCCCAAACATCAGTGCTAATATTTCAAATAAAATTTAATTAATTTTTATATAAATTTTGTATGTTAATAAAAATATATATACACGAATATAGTTATGTACATATGTATGTATGTATTATCACAAAAACGAAACAGAAATTTAGCATGAAAATCGAAAAGATATTTCATTTTAAAAATAAATATTAAAAAAAAAAATAAACTAGCAGCTATAGTAGACTTAATGACAACGAGCCAGTAACGGCTGGAGGTACAGTGCCGTCAAATAACGAATTCCATATATAATTCTGATGTTAATTTAAATTGAGTAACATACGTCTCTAGACTTAATAAAATATTTTAATGGATTATGTAGCTAATCTTGAGATTAATTTTAGCAACGATTCCAACTAAAAGTCGTAGATATATTTAGAGTGCACTACAAATTAAAACAAATTTTACAATGCTTCTCATTCATGATCCACTAAATATCTTCTGCATCAAAGCTTATAAAATAAGAAATAAGTATGTTGTAGCATTGTTTATTCCCTGACAAAAACCATTTAACCAATCCTAAACTTTTTTGGAACCGATTCAGCATAGATTTTTGTCAATCCAATTCGGCTTGGGAACTTGTTGTAATTGTTTTCACCTATAATAGAAACTTAATATAATTAGTTTTTCACAATATTTGCAATATTCTTGTATGTCACTGTTTTGCAGAAAAAAATAATTTTACGAATTTATTTGATACTCTTCGAGAATTATAACCACTTAGTGGGTAAATTCCGAACGCAACAAGTAAGAGGGTCTTAGGCAGGCTGAATTATTTGTATATATTATGCTAGGGACGTTTAGTCATAGTCGCACTCTTCAAAGAATGAATAACATGGTATATGACTAAAATTTATTACCATTTTTTTTTAGAATATTAATAAGGAGTTAGGTTAGAATCAAAAAAATTGTGTTAACAAATTTTAAAAAATTTTCTACCATTTTTTGTATGCTTTAGAAACAAAAAAATTGTCTGTGTGCTTGAAAAATCGGTCCTTCACTTCTTCATCACTTTAAACTTCTTTCCCCACAGAATTTTAAAAGTGGTAGTATCGAATACTCAAAGCATTTCTTATATACTAATATTAATTTTTGTTTCATAAAAATGCGGTAGAGGTGACCGGGGTCCTTCATTTGTTCCGGAACGAGTCCCGAAATTATACCCAAAAAAAGTCCCGCATTGGTGTTGAACTAGTGTAGACCAAGTCTCGAAATGATACCGCAAAAGATTCTAATGCATAGAAAATTCTAGGGCATCAAGTTTTAATTCGAGTATATTAAAATGTCCGCTGTGGTCGAGTGGGTAGCGGTACGTGCTATAACTCGGTATACCGCTGAGTTCTGGGTTCGAATCTCAGTCACGGCAAGTAAAATGTTGATCAAAGAAAAAGTTTTTCTAATAGCAGTCACCCCTCGGCAGGCAATGGCAAACCTCCAAGGGGATTTCTGAAAAAGAGACAAATTATTATTATTCTTAATTAAAACTTATCTCCTCTTTTGCGCACAGAATCAAGCTTTCAATTGAATGATATTTTTCACATAACCAACTATATTTGCATTTAAAATTACCCAAAAAAATTGTAATGCGAAAACATTTCCGGTTTTGCAAAAAAAAAAAAAAAACTAATGAACACTTGTTTAAGTCACTGTATATATAAGTGTCGCTATCTTATTAGCAGAAAAGAAATTATTAAATACATACTCGAACATTTACAACTACATGTACAAATAAGAAAACTATTAAAGACAAATTATTTTGTGGTCTGAACTGCGGGTGCAGAAAAATTGGCACTCATCGGGAGAAGATAGACTTTGAATAGACAAATGTGTATGCGACTGGCTGTTCAACTTTTCGTTCAAGCGAACATTTGAATGACTACAAAAATATGGTACAAGTTTATACTATGTACATATTTATAGATATATTGCTCTTCTAATCTTTTAATGTCCAAATACATATGTATGTAGTTGAAAATAATCCATTATGCTTAAAATATTGCCTATCTGTGCCAAGCGCGCCCATATTTTGTCTGCCGGGCCAAATCAGCTGGCTGTATAACTTACTGTGGGAGGATTTTTTACGCGCTTTCCATTTCAATTGGAATGTTTTATTTGTTTGTTGTGACAGTTGTCGATCGAAGTTGTATGTATGCAACGGCAGGGAGGGCTCTTTAGGGCAACCCAAAAAAAAATTGTGTCCCATTGAAGCCAAAAAAATTGCAAACGAACAATTAAAAGTTTATGTTTTGAGCACAAAATAAAATGAAGCGCTATTCAATCATGGACCCACTAAAAACAACAAATTTGCTAAAATATTAAATAAACTCAAAATTATTAATTTTTGTCGAGCAACTTATGCATTTGAGTCTGCGATGACAGAGTTGACGATATTTAATAGCTAATATTTTTTAATTAAAATTCTATTTATACTCCTACAAAAGCTTAACAAACATAATTGCTAAACATTGTACGCAATTTGCTTTATTAAAAAAACTAAACTAAAAAAAAATTTCTAAGTTGAAAAATTTTTTTTATTACTTTTTTTTTAATATGTAATTTAGACCACAAATTTTAGTATAATAAAGTGCACGAATCAAGAAGCTACAAATTGGCTTTGATTTTTGAAAATTTTGTTCACTTACGCTTTTTCGCAATTTTTTCCATGCTCGTTACTTTTTTAGTGAAGCAATTACGGTAGACCGCCAGAAAAAAAAATGGTTCAAAAAACAATGACAATTTGTAGCCACTTCTGGCTTGGGCTTTATTATTATAAAATTCAAATGTCGTAATAAAAATTTTAAAATGTTAATTTTAAAATAAATTTTTCTTTAAAATTTCACATTTTCCATAAAGTTCAAAATTAAACATTTTTTAGATATTATAATTTAAATTTTTTTGTTGTAACGTTTTTAATTTTTTTAAGTTCTACATTTAACATTTTGCGTTGAGTTCGAAAGCCAATGAAATTATGGCAGACCACCAGAAAAAATAAGCAGAAATCAAGGTAATTTTTAGCCATTTTAAGCTTGCACTTTATTATACTAAAATACAAAAAACTACCATGTTGTATACCCAAAAACAAAAACTAATTTATTTATGTAAAATACATTAATTAGTAATCACTGAACACATTTCTTTTTCTCAGTGAGACTCGTTTTGGTACATTTTCGCTTGTGAGAAGCATCGGGAAGGTCTCTTTGAAGCGTCCAACAGTAGTCTGCCATCATTAAAACGCTCCATCTTCCCTGGTATATTTTTTCCATCTAATTAATATCTTGGTGAAATCGTTCACCTTGGTCTTCACTCACGTCTCCTCAATTTTCTGGAAAGTAGTCGAGGTGGAAATGAAGAAAGTGTAGTTTTAAACTCATCCAGCAACCTAAAGCTTGAAATGCTTTTAACATTCTTTTGTCGATTTGTTTGTAGTTAGGATCTATGTTATTGCCTAAAAATTTCTTTATGAACTCTTTAAAGGTAATTCACCATAGTGGATCAGCCATAAACCGTATTTTCAGCGTCCTTCAACTTTGCCTCCGAGAGGCCTGGAATCTTTTCTGTAGCAATTTCCATCTCTTGGAAGGGACTTTACAAATTGCTTCATTAATCCCAGCTTTATGTGAAGCGGTGGTAGAAGAACTTTATGAGGAGGCACCAAAGTTTAATGTAGGACATTCTTTTCGCCAACTTTAAGTTCTCTCGGAGGCCAACACTTTTTGGTCCAGTGATTTGTTCGGTCTCTACTATCCCATAGACACAAAAAGCAAGGTATTTAGTAACCCCAGATTGTTGCCCGAGTGCCATGCCCAAGATTTTGAAATCACCGCACACTTGCCAACTGTGGTCTTTATATTTTAATTTGCAAAGAATCAATTCCAAGTTCTTGTACGTTTCCTTGAGGTGTACGGAATGACCGACAGGAATGGATGTATAGAAACCACCGTTGTGAAGCAGAACTGCTTTAAGGCTTCTTTTTGAAGAATCTATGTAAATGCGCCACTCTGCTGGGTCGTATGAGATCTTAAATGTATCCATCAAACCTTCAATATTGGTACAATAAAACAACTCGTCCTCTTGGGCAAAGTAGGAAGTAAACTGCTTCTCACGATATCTATGACGTTCAGGTTACAACATGTTTATATTTGTTAGTGCATCTCACACAAGGTGTTCCTTATTTAGAAATTAATGACAGTTATTGTAAACATTTAAAAACAGTAATCAAAATAAAATTATACCTATTATAATAATTATTAATGCCTACAAGTTAGCTCAAAAGACCCCTTTTTTATAATAAAATTTTGCGTTTTGTAGTTTTCAGAACACCTAAATACATAGAAATCAGTTGGAAATATCCAGAAAGCATTTTTGTTGCAGACCTGTGTTATTTATGAGCTTTAAGGCCGATTAGTTTTTGGGGAAAATTAAAAATGTTTTCTTATAATGTTTGCCAAAAACTAATCGGCCTAAAAGCTCATAAACTAAGTATTAAACATTTAAAAGTTATATGGCCAACCAATAACAAATAATATTTACTTGAGTATGAAATGTTAGCAAATGAACTGTAAAATATTATAAGTAAAGGGAATACTAAATAACCAAAACTTGCTGTTTAGGGGATTTACAATGTGTCATAAAGTGTCGTAAAAATGTGAAAACCGCCAAATTTGAAAAAAATCTAGTTTAAAAACAAATAAGAAACTAAATTTTAAGCCACTACAAGTTTATATGATTTGAATAATTTACGACACCTTGTGACTCCTCTCATTGAGTGGATTTCGTATCATTCAGAAGAAAATAGCATTCATATTAGAATTTTCTTGCTTTTGTTTTATGCATGTATTTCTGTGTATTAAATTTTAATTTTTCAAAAAGAAACTGCTCTATTTATAATTTTGCAATAAATTGTCGCTGTACGACCATTTAAATAAGTCATCGATAAACTATTCGTCTGATTTTAATACATTTGCATATATTTTAATTTTTTATAAAGGTATGCATAAACTGATACACTGGTGGGCAAAAAAGTAGACACGCGTAATTTATTTGACAGCGGCATTTAAAGGGTGTTTTTATAGACATGTGGTTTTTAAGAAGAAATCAAACGCATATAATTTAATGCTACGGCCAAGAAATTAGCTTCATTATAAAGATACGGGGTTTGCCTGCCGAGAGGCCCAATTTTCGAACACTTTTTGCAGCAATTTGGGCCGTATGTCAGCAATAACGCGCCGAATATTCTCTTCCAAGGCGTTTTGAAATGGCAAACCCAACTGAGTATAAATCAAGTAACAGCTGAAAAAAGTATTGGCCCATTGAAAACCACACGTCTAAAAAAAACACCATTTACAAACATTTTAAAGTACGTACATAATATATAGAAAAATTCGTGAAATTTTCACCAAAACTTCACATCATTCAAAAATTTCATTTTGTAATTAATGTTATTTTATTATCATAAAGTGTTAGCTTCAAGTGTCTACGCAACTTTGTTGATTTATTATAATTTTGTTTTGCTGCCGGTGTTGGGCATTTTGTTTAATATAAAATAAAAATTAGATTTCGAGATTTTGTTAAAAATTTTACGAATGAGTAAACATTTTGCACGAACTTCCAAGTACGTTTTTAATTGCAGTTTTATGAAAAAATTGTTAAACATTTAGGTGATTCACAAGGTGTTTTAAGTGTCGTATTGTCGTAAAGTCATAAAATTTTTCAAATTTCTAAGTTGTGTTATTTTACATCCTTATTCTTTGCAATGCAGCCAAAACAAAACAAAAAAAATTTGAACTACCGAAAACTTTTATGACCTTACAACTTTACGACATTTTATGACACCTTGTGAACCATCTAATTATATAAATTAACAGCATAAAAGAAGGCGAAAAATCGTACAATGTCGCGTTTCTATAATTTTCACCACCAGTATATAAATACATGCATACATAAATATATATTTATAAAATTTTGTTTAATTAAATATGAGTGTGTGCATGCGTAAGTTTCCCAATGATTCTTTTAATGTAAAAAATCATGACTCAAGCGATTGGCTCTCCAATGTCGCACGAAGTGGAAGGAAAGTCAACACTTGTTAAAGGCAACGTTGAGCATTTCCGTCTTTATTTATTGGAAGTGAAATAAATTGGAAAACAAATTCAAAATTCTTAAATTTCACCTCATTAAGCTATTAAACAATTATAATTTCATTCTACTGAATTTTCGAAATCCGTAAGATAACAAAGGCGAAAGAAAATTCAATTATGACAAACATGACGAATTTATCAGTAAAACAAAAAAATCATATTCCAACCACCACGTAAAATATTTTTGAAACACCTGTGAGAAGTTCTTAGTACTTAAGTTGGTATCCAACATCGTTCTTCGATGTTGCACTGAAAGTTGAGATGAATTTGAGAAAACATTTTTCGCCAAATTGCGTGAAACGAACTTTTGAATAAAAATAATAAAATTAAAGATAAGTTTGAGATCATTTGGGGTATCACATTGGCGTTCAAATTGACAGCTAACTTTTCTCAATTTAAGAATAAATATTATTTGCATACAAACAAAATGTTAACCGTTTTGTAGAGAAAGCCAACGTTATTTTTCGTGGCTGCCGGTGGTTTAATATAAATCAACGTTTTCCTAATGAATAATCGTTTAAATGACGATTTTACGTAAAGTAACATTGCACCTCGTGTAACTCTTTCTGAGTTGATTTCAGTTCGCAAACCGAGAAACGAGTTGGTGTCAGTCACTTGTGACTTGGAAAGTTTTCAATTCAAGCAAAAAATTTGTTTTTTTTTTAGAATCAAAACAAAAGAAACGCAATGCAATTTGAAAGGAGCTGTTGCGAACTTTTTTCTAATTTATTTTTTAGTTGATAAACTTACTTGTTTTTCTTCATTTTGTATTTATCTTCATAAAATAACCGATATAAAAACAAAACAAAATTATAAAAATATTAATTTTAATTTAATTTATTTTCTTTTTTATTGTATGGCCATATACATAACTATTTTTATATAATTGCTTTTGGCTTTATTTTATCTCTTTCTTTATCTATCCTCTTTGCTTTATTTTGGAAATTTAAAGTATTTTATATTACAATTCTCTTTATTTCATTTTACTATATTTTAGTTTATTTAATTTTTCAACTTTTAGTTATTTTATTGTATTTTATTTAATTTTTTATTTATTTTTATCTTATTATTTTTTGAGGTTTTGTTTTTTTTTTTCCTTTTCTTTTTATTTTAAATAACTTAGTTTTAGCTAATTTAAATTTTAAATTTTTAATCTTTATTTTATTTTATTTGCTTTATTAATTTTTTATTTTTTTAATTAGTTTTATGTTTAACTTTACTTTATTTTTTATTTTATGAATACTTGTTTCAGTCTTTTTAATTTTTTATACTGGCCCTTTCTATTTCAAAACGTCCGGTCGTTTCGTGTCATAATTTAAGATTTTAACGAAACTTTAATATATTGTTTTTGAGTAAATTTAAGGAGACACGTATTTTTTCTTTTGGCTTAAAAAAAAGGTTTCCGGCAATTTTTGAAATTATCATTTGTACTGTAAGAAACTATTTTTCTAAATGTTTGCAATTATCTATTCTCTAACAATAAATTTTAAAAATTTCATTTTCTAAAATGCCTTTTTTTTATTTTTTTCTAAATTTTTCCAAAGAAAATAGACAGTTGAAACTTTAAGCTGGACAACTGCCAAGTAGCTGAAATTTGGTTTTTAAAGTTATGATTTTTTGTACAAAAATCTTTTAGAATGGAAAGGGCCTTCTTCATTTAAATTTATTTACAATACTTTCATATTTTTTTATAATTTTTTTTCTTTCTTTTATCATATTTTCTTACTTTATTTTTGGAGGTTTTGTTTTTTTATTTCACTTAATTAAAAATAAAAATCAGTTCCTTGCAACCATTCAATGATCAACAATACCAAACAAAATAATAATATCAATACACACCCATACATACTTATATAGCCATGAATGCACAAGCATTTATGTACATACCTATTTTACTTGATCTTGAAAATCTCTACTTCTAAATCTATAATATTCATTTCATCAATATTTCTTCACGCATCCACTAAATATTTATTCAAATTATTTTTAGAAAAGGGTGTGCCTTTTTTCGCTGCTGTTTCAATTGCCCGTATGCGCGTGTAATTACTTGCATTTACATATGTATGTACATACAGTATTTATAAATAGCAAATTCACTAAATATTCCATTTCCAAAATTTCGAAAAAGTTTTGCATAAATTTCATACCAAATCGGCAGTGCGTGTTCATTCGATTAAACAATGCGCGAAAAATTTTCCAATCCAAATTATTTCATTGCCTAACACAAGTACACAATTTTATGCTCCGTTTCTTACATTCTAATTTTACTTGTGGGTAAAGAAAAAAAATGTCAAAAATAGCATTGAAAATTTAAATGTACATTTTTAGAAGAATTTAATCAATTGTTGTGGAATATTTCCTGTAAGATTTTGATAAATGTCTAACTGCATTGTATGTATGTACGTAAATTCATACTTCATTGAAGAATATCAGCAATGAAGTATTGCACAAAATTTATTTTATGCCTAAAAAAAACATGTCTACAACCTTACTAACAGTTATGTTGTGATAAATTATTCCTAGAAACTATTTTTGGTAGAGTTTAAGCGAGGTAGGAAAATTATTTTTATTTTTTTAATTCAAGTGAAAAAAAATCAACATGATTTTTATTTTAACGAATTTTACCAAATTTTAAAAGGTATTAAAAATTTAATTTTTTTTTTTGCTCAATTTATTATCAAGGAACAAGAAACAACAATTTTTTTTTACTTAATTAATCAGGAATCAGAGCAACTAGTTTGGCAAATGAATTGCATTACTACAATAATTATTATCGTTTTAATGCAAGGATTTTAATGATGAAATAAGCTCTCGGGTGTAAAAAAACAAAAGAACGAAAATTGACACTGAAGATGGCAAAACGCCGAAATCGGTTTGTCTCCAAACCAAACTTGACAAGGGATGACGGAAAATCGTTCTAACAAATATGAAAAAATATTCTTGAAAACTTACATCTTTAAAAGAGATAAGTTAAAAATTTGTTAATTTTTTATTTCTTCGCTATTTCAACACATTTTTTATTCAAAAATGTAATTATTATAAGTAAGTTTCATGTGGCTAAGAATTACCTCTGAGTATTAATATTTTTTTTTCTGAAGGTGTTGCGACAGCACTTCTAAATTCATGGCCCACAAAAAAACAAACGAATGTTGTCTAATTTATAACATTTTCTAATTTTCGAAAACAGTCCAATAAACCATTTGCACTGTTTTCCTGGTGGATGAAAAATGTATTGACCGTTAATCTGTGAAGAAATGAATCTAGAAAAAACTTTGCAAAAAATTATAAAAAGAATCAAATTTCAGTTCAACTTTCAAACTTTTTATTTTAACTCCTGACAGATATTGCGTAAGGAGTAAAATTTTGGATTTTTTTTAAATGGTAGTTTTTAGAAAATGTATGCATTGGATGAGAACAAGTTCATAAAATCAAAATATCAAAAATATCATTGAAATTTTAGTTTCATCATTACAATAGTAATAAAAAAATGTTCATTAAGGCTAAAGTTTGAAATTTCCTACAATTTAAATTACTTGGTTTCAGTTAAAGCATGAAATAAATTTTTATATAAAAAATTTCGAAAAAGATTTATTCATTGTTTTAAAAAAAATTACCACTAACTCGCTAATTAATATTAAATTCTTGAAATTATTGAAATATCTTATTGAATTTATGAATTTTTTAAATTTAATTTTAACTTAAACTTTATTTTATTGTTTTGGTTTATTTATATAAATTTTTAAAAAATTTTAATTGAATTTTTAATTTTATATTATTATAATTTTTATTTTAGTAAATTGCACATACATACATTGATATATTTGTAATTATTATTCGCGTTGCCTTGTTTTTTTTTGTAAATTTTTTTATCTGCACTATCACAGCAAAACTCAATAATTAGAAGAATTAATTTTACAAACAGTTTCCGTTGACTTTTGCTAAAGCTTTTCCTTTTGTTACTAAACAACAAATTTGGCTTTTCTACTCAAACAAATGCCAACAAACTACCTAACAGACAAGTATAAAAAAAATTGAAATTTTTTCGTTTTTTTATTATGCTTCGTTTATGCAAAAAAAAAGTATAAGAAAATTAGAAAAAAGGGTGCTGCTGTAATGTGTATTGGAAAAGTAATGGAAAACATCGAAATAAAAATTTACGGGCCCATTAAATGGCTATAAAAATTGTGAAAACACGCACGTGTTTGTATGTGTGTAGATATGTATGTACATATGTTTGCATGTGTAAGTGTATGCGTAATCAAATTTAGATTGCTTTATACATACATGCATATTTACATACTCGTATATGTACGTACATACGTACATTTATATAAGCATATACGAAACGTAAGTATGTATAAACACAATTTTACGATCGTTTTATGAACATACATACATACATACATATATATATAGTGTGGCATCTGTTTAAAAAGCGCCAACTACATATTAGACATTTTGCGTTTTCTTCATCAATTTTATTTATTTAAAAAAAAAAATTTTGAATTCAAATTTTTCCTTTCTTTATGTTAAAATTTCAATATATGAACATACATTGTATGTACATACATATATAAGCCTTTAGTATGTATTTATATACATACATATATCAAAATTATTTAATTGGTGAATAAACATATATTCGCTTTTATAAAATATTTTAACTATCAATGAAAGTTTGCTCGTTTAGCAAAATTAATTGAAAATTTATTTTATTTTTTATTTAAATAGTAATTGACGCAAAAACTTATATGAAGACATAATAATTTAATAATTTTAACGACGTAATAGAAAAAACAATTTTTTATTGCATATTCAAAATTATTTTAGTGATGTACATATGTATAAATTAATAATGATGAATAAAAATTCATAAGTAACTTAAACTTAATTGAATAACGAGTCAAAATATATATTTTATTAAAATTTATTTTAATAATGCATGAAAATGTGTACGCCGTTCGACTTGTTCAAGACTTGTTTGGAATCATATCGAGACTAGTTCTCCAATTTGCTTTGTATGTACATATGTATGTATGTAAATGGATTAGTACATGACTACTTCGAAAGTAGTTTGGCAATATATTAGGACTAATTCGAGATCATTTCGGGACTTGTTAAGAACCATTTCGGGATCGTATCGGGACAGGTTCAGGACTATTTCGGGACTATTTATGGTTAGTTGTTGATTTTAGGGGACTAGTTTGAGACTGCTTCGGGACTGTTTCGGGAATACTTCGGGATTCGTTTCGAAATAGTGTGGAGACGTTACGAAAAAAAAGCGGAATCAAAATAGCTAAAGTATTGATTTTTTTGGTTTTTAGAAGATGGTCAAGAAGTTAAAAACTAAAATCTTTATAATTTAGGAAAAACTATCTGTAAACACGCCATTTTTTAATGTTGATTAAGTTTATTATAGAGATATAATTCATTCTTGTATAAAAAGCCTCTAAGTTGAAGGTTCGAACTCTCAAAAATTAATAAATGAACATATGTATGTATATTAACAAAATTTCAAAAATCTTTTAATTCACAAACAA
Source organism: Philophylla caesio (assembly GCA_963971545.1). Classification (NCBI taxonomy): domain Eukaryota; kingdom Metazoa; phylum Arthropoda; class Insecta; order Diptera; family Tephritidae; genus Philophylla; species Philophylla caesio. The sequence goes on from OZ020604.1 coordinate 38,363,301, forward strand.
AAATTTATAAATTAATTTCGGATATGCAATTTCACAGTCCTTACAAATTTGAAGTGGCTCAAAATTTTTAGCCAACTTTGATTGGCACTTATTATCAAAATTTTTAAAAATTCTGATTATATGCACAAACATTTTTGAATTCTGATGAATTGTTTAATTTTATTTAACTTTTGTAAATTTTTCGAAAAAATTAATAAACTTTTATAAACAACTGAATTGGTGTAATAAGAAAAGTGAAGCGTAACAGAACTTATTAAAATCTGGGACCGTTTAAAGGCAATTTTCATGTAAAATTTAATAAAAAAAATTCATTTTAATTTAATAAGATTAATAAATAAGCAATATAAATGATTTTTAATAGAATAATAATTGCCCTTTGAATTTTTGAAAACTTTTTAATTACTGCTCTTTTTTGAGTTTAATTTTTATATTTGAAAACCAATTAGTTTTATATTCAAAACTGCTGTTATTTGATATTATTAGATTATATTTTTTGCGTTTGCTGTAAAGTTTCGTAATATTAAAAAATAATTCAATTTCAAAAAAAAAAGTTGTTAATTAAATATATTTTTTTTTTGCATTGTTACTAAAAAATATTAAAATTTATAATTTGTCTTGACTGATTTTTATTGATGGCTTTTTAAAATAGATTATTTATTTTTATAGAAAATACGTGTTGGTTGTATAAAATAAAAAAATAAATATAATAATTTTTATTTTAAATAGTTGTTAAAGCAAAAACAAATTATTTTTTAAATATAAATCAAAAATTAAGTTTTGTATGTATTTAAATTTTCACACTTCAACAGCAAAATTATTAAAGTGAAATATTTTTGCACCAAAATTCGAGCTGAAGGGTAAGTTGTTTGTACTTTTACAGTCTTTTTGCTACTTAAAACTTAAAAGGTTAAAAATCATATTAAAAGTGAGTTTGGTAACCTGATGAAATTTTGTTCCGACGACTGCTTATCACAAATCGCCTTTCCTATGAAATTTACTTCAAACTTCAGCAAAAGCATGCAAATGTGAGCCAAATCTCGTTTCGTTGAATAAATAATAAATTCTTTTTAAAATTTTCAATAAAATTTCATTGGGTAAAATTAAAATAAAGAAAATACTTGAGCACTTAAGACACTGCAATCTGATTTAGTAGATTTTCTCACTTTAAATAAAATGTATTTTTTCTTAATATTTTAAGATGACTCAAATCAAATTTCCGCACGCAGGCACAGACGGGTACACACGACGATTTCGTGGAGAAAATTGCCGTTTTTTAGAACTAGGAATTTTTTTAAATTTTCGCACTTTAAAATTTGTTAAGATAAAGGTTTTTTTAAATATTTATTTATGCATGTATGTACATATATGTATTTCACTATAAGAATAACTAACGAACTGGAAAGCCACTGACTTTCAAATATTTATTTATACATTTACTTTGAAAATTCCTTTATATGCAACTATGTATGTATGTATATTCGCTTCGACATTCGCAACAAAAACACTTAATTCGCGTTATTCATTAAAGAACTATCGGTTTTTCTTTTCAATCAAGGTCTGCTTCGAAAATAATTTTTACTACTTTTGCTTCGCGAAAACTTTGAGTATTTTTCCCCGAAATGCCGCGGCGCCGCCGAGCCTGAGTGAAAATCGAAATAAGACTGAAAATTCGCAGATTCGCAAAGTGTGTGGCGATTGCGAGTTTTTCGCCGGCTGTGGCTGCCGCACAGCTGCGCCCCAGGCAGAGATCCGTTAGCTGCCAACAGCAGCAAAGCGATTCTAACCAAAGCGTGTTGGCCAAATTGTCTAATGCTCGACGGCAGTGGCAGCGCCGAAAACGCGCTGGCGTGAACGATCGACACGCAGCGGCGAAGCTTTAGTATCGCCAAGAATAAGTTGGATATCGAAGGTTTGCACATACATACATACTTTTATATGTTTGCGCATATTTATGGAGTCTGCAGCGTGTGCACACCCAAGGAGCTCACTGACCGCGCCATGAACGTGCCCTGTCGGCAGTCCGTGCAATTGTAAACAAACGTGCTGCCAGCGTGAAGCGGCAACAGACAGCGCAGAACGCCGCCTGACGGAGCGTATAAGCGATATACAATTTTATGCAAAGCAAAGTACACACACATATGTACATGCGTAGTACACGTAAATATGTATGTATGCAGTCGAGTGTGTGGGAGTCTACACAATGTACACATACATACATATGTATGTATGTAGAATAGAAATAAATTCATCGCCTAGCTATTGCTGGCAAAATTTTTATTTAGTTTATATTATTTTGGCGCTTGAAGAGTTTTATTTTTATTTCACTTACAGTACGAGTAGCAACAACATACAACCTCGGGTGTATTATGAAATTTTCAAAACTAAAATAGACAAATAAAAAAGAAACAAAATAGAATACAATTAGCTGTGCAAAATTTTTATGTTTGGAAATTGTAGCGCGTTTTTGTATATACTCGTACTTCCAAAAATATACATACAAATATGAGTTACGTGGCGCGTGTGCCCGAAATGTACGCAACTATAAAAGCAGCAACTACATTAAAAAATTTTACAAAAATATTTAAGATAGATTTGAAATATACTACAGAAAAGGACGCATGAACTTTCTACTCAGAGGGTGTAATATGAGCGCTTGGAGGAAGACAAACTCGCAAGCTCTAAGCAGTGCCTTAATCCGTTCACCGCGCGATTGATTCGTATCAGGATAATTTATACTACAAACTGATCTCGAGACAATTCGATTTATGGCAATTTATTTCGAACAAATTTATACAAAAAAGAAATCATTCCAAATACGAAAATTTGCCTATCAAATGGGTAATTTATTTTAGAAAGTTAATTAAAGTTATAGCTTTGTATACTTGGGCCAAGTAGTTTGATTTTATAGTGAAACATAGGTTTGATTTTATAGTTGAGCAAGGTGATTGATATATAACACGATTGTCGGTAAGGTAAGATAGAGCTGACTCAGCAGGGTGGTAGGTGAGAGTTTACAGTGGTTATTGACAGATAAACGGGATGATAGTGAGGTGAGATGAATATGAGAGAGAATAATGTGATAAGCATCAAATTCGAGCGATCGTTGTATGAGGTATGAGAGTTGTGCATGAGATGAGACAATGGTGAGGTTAAAAGCACAGTCAAGTGAGAGTTGAGAGAAGTAGTTGACGGGTGACAGGCACAAGAGAGAGAGAAAAGGAAAGAGTGAGGTGAGATATCAGAGTTGAGTGAGAGTTGTGAGCAAAGTTTGGTAGGAGACAAGGTTGTAACTCCTAGGAAGGGAGTTGAGAAACTGAAGAAGTAGGTAGAAGAGGACCTGAGCACTTAAGTGGGAGAAGTGATCGGTGGCTAAAGAGGATGAGAGAGTGTTGAGAAAAATAACAGATAGTAATGAGTCAGCTACCACACTTTCGTCAGAGTCGCGAAGATGGGAACTGAGAGAAAGAGGTGACTGCGAGTATATAGAGATGACTGACATTGTTATTTCTTCATACTCTTAAACATTTGTAAAGTTTTGTGTGTTTGGATTGAGTTGTTCTAACTAAGTTTATTTGAAATGAATTATGCGGTATGAATTCAAGTTGAACTGGTAAAAAACTGAATATTTTCAAATTGTATTCAAAGTGTAGATATTGTTTGTCGACATCAGAAAGTATTCCGCAGCTGACCGAATTGTGGCGCTTTGAAAAGTTTGCGTTCTGCTTGTCGGTGACATCTACACAAATGCGACATAATTCAGACTCAGCCGGGCAACAATAGTTTATTGTTTGTTTTCCTAAGTGTCTTCATTAGTACACTAAGGTTTCTTAAGCTTAACGGTTATACAGTCGACTTACATACAATAAATAACATAAGCTTCCTGAAAGTCCAGCTGAAGGATTCCCCACTTTAACATCTTGCAATCGCATGGGCAGCAGTCGTTCTGAATAATTTCATGAAATTTGCAGCTGACTTTTTTTTACAAAACTTGTAAGATTACTGCTCTCCTTTCCTTAACTTCGGCACAGAGAGGCTTTTACTAAATGATTAAATCGGAAATTTAATCGGAAATCAGAACATACGACAGTTCCTGAGGCAGACGGATGAACCATCCACCCAAAAAATCCATCCATAGCCGATTGACAGTATTTCTCTCTTTTTAGAGGCAGTCAGGCCTGAAGTATTGATAACCTTCAACCATGAACTCGTCAGTTATGATATACTTTAGAAGTACTACCGCCTTTCATGTAGACCTGAGCCCTTCATTGCAGTACATCTTTACATTCTAGAGGAAGTATTCGAAAAAGAGTAACGAAGTAAAAGAACTGCGCTAGTGGGACACCACTGGTCCTTATAAGTCTTTCAAAGAAATAAGAATTATTTCAAGTAGTTTAATGGAAAAATGTAGACTAAGAGGACACCTGCATGAGCTACGTATCTCTGTCGTTTATGTGACTGCGTCAGAGTGAATCGAATACACCTACTCATGCCGTTTGTGGTAATTGTGCGAAGGAAGGAAAGGGATCTATGTAGCCTAGATATTTTCTATAATTTTTTGAGGCTCTGGCGCCAGTTGGGGTGCTTAGAGGTACGGGGACCTTTTTGTCTTACAAACTCTCTACTTTTTTCCGTTTTATACCACAATTTTTTGTTAGGTAAAGCGGTTCAATCAAAGTCAGTCTTCTTGGTGTGAGGATAGGCCTACAATGAGACTATGGAGACTGGTAAAGCAACTGCCAAAGCACCACAAACTAAGAAGTATCGCAGTCTAAAGAGAAATTTCTCTAGATGAGAGTACCTTTCCGGTATCCTTGTCCGAAGTTATTCTTCCAGATCTTTCCTTGTCAATAGTCCCCCCCACGATCTGGGCCAGCTGGTAGTTATTGGGTTCATTTATAGTATTGGGAGGTGTATAACAGACGATGGTATAAAAGAATGCAGCTATCAAAACGAAGATCTCAAAGCGTTCCGGAAGCTAGAGTTCCTAGCACGTTAGCATGATTGAAGCAATGATAAATCTCTCGAACACAATTAATCTAAGTTTTTATTAGTTCAAACACTTATCCGCAATTGCAATCAGACTCATGCAAGGAGGATTGGCTACTTCTGTCAATATTTAGCCGAAGAGAAAAATTAGTAAATAGACGATTGATATTCTAAATAATCAGCGCTTTAACTATAGAACCCAATTTTAGTCTTATTGAGTGGAGTTTAAAAAAAATAAAAAATTTGGAAAATTCATAACAAACACAACAACCAAATGGTTATATTTCTAGTATTTGATTCATAATTAATATAACATATAACATTGAACTTAAAAAAGAGATATCTTACATAGCTATTTTAATTACTTGACTTTACTTCTACTTTTTTATAAGCAATAAAAGTTACAGTAAAATAAGATTTAATAAAATAAAAGTCAGAAAGAGGTAAATATATCTGAGGGATCTAAAGAAGTACGTATAAATTTAAAGAGTGAGATGATTAGGATAGGATATTAATAAGGTGGCGTGGCTAACAAAATAACTGAATACTTTCTTCAGTGTTTATCCTTGATAGAACCGAATTAGCGTCCTCCCGAATTGCAATGTGTTTCTAATGCTCCTGATCTGCAAAGGCAAATTGTTCCAAAGACGGACTGCGTAAACGAAAAACTGACGCTCAGATATTTTGGAATTAAAAGGCGCGTGAAGCATTTGTGTCGAACGCACAGATCGAGTTGCATGAAGTCGTTTGACTAGATAATCTGGATCCTGGTTTATCAATAATTTATGTACTTGTGTTAGAACCTTGAGCTTTAAATAATTGTTGAGGGAAACCCGATAATATCTTAGGAGTATGGTCAGAAGTATGGTCTTTGCGTTTAATACCATAAATATAACGGGCAATATTGTTAAATAAAACATTGAGTTTTCTATTGCACGCGCTGTCGCAATTAGCATGGACTTCGCAATCGTAGAGCATCTTTGAAAGCAAATATGTTCTGGCTAGGAGCAGTCTTATTTTTATAGGCGTGAAGTTCTGAGTAGTCCATATGGATCGTAACATACACTTTCCCTATAGACGTAAAGATGTGATCTTTCCATGTCAAGGTTCTGTTAAATGTTATACCCAGGTTTTTGACGGTGTCAACGAAATTCATTACCGAATTGTCTAACGTTACTTTTAAATAATTGCCAAGCTTCAAATGTTTCTTTTATATCGCAATGCACTGGGACTTAGCAGTATTCAGACCACACCGTTTACATAAATCTGCATAAAGATTACCGATACACGCATTGGTTGGATTGAGGGGACAGTTTAGATATAATTGCACGTCATCTGCATATCTGCATAATTATGTACTTGGCAATGCTTCAGAACTTCCAGTAGATCATTCACATATAAAACAAACAACGACGAACAAAATATTGAACCCTGTGCTACACACCTTCCATGAAAGAGAAAAAGTTGGATGAAGAGCTACCAACGCACACCGCTTGCGATCTCCCTAGGAGATAAGATCTAACCAGATTTACAGCTTCATAAGAAAAGTTAAAAATGATAAATAGTTTTAAGCAAAGTAGTGGGTGATCCACGGAGTCAAATGCCTTGGAGTGGTCAAGTAATGTTAAAATGTTACGTTATCTTTGTCCATGTTTTGTCTAATGTCGTCAGAGACTTTTAAAATAGTAGTAATACAGCTTCTATTCGCCCTGAAGCCCGATTGGTGTGTACTTATTAAGAAGTTTTTGATCACGTATGTAGATGTTGATTTGGCAGTGCATTATTCACTCCAGAACCTTGGAGAGAAATGGCATAATAGCAATAGGTGTGAAGTCGCCATTGTGCTTCGTCATCCACCTTGTCGGAAAACCAGAAGAAAATCGGAATAATTTTAGCTTTCTTCCAACAGATCGGAAAAACGGATGTCGGAGGAATTATTAAGACAGACATTGTAACGATGACAACATATGTTACTGTGAGGACTTTGCATTTAATTCATAAACATATACAAAGTCCGGTAAGCGTTGAAGAAGTGCCGACTGGCCAAACTGGAAATTTGCTTGCCAGAGTGGCGTAGAGAAGGAGACTGTTATGAACTTCGCCCCAATTCAGTAGGCAGCTGGTTGACAATCCAATAGCGGATGATGGGTGAAGCTCCACAAATCTAAGCTCAATACTAACATACTATCTGATTGATATTTAAATTTATTATTTATTTAAAATAAGGCTATTGAAGTAGGTGGTCTGGTTTTGGAAATAATAAACTCCTGATCTTTTCGAATTGCTCAACTAAATAAATAAATTATCAATTTACTGAAAAAAAATGTTCCTTACCAAAATCTCTATTACAATTTGTAGCTCGGAGGGATTTCCATTACAGAAAATTTACAAACGTCAGCATTAACCTGACACCACTTTTGAAACGCTTCAAGGTTGGATGCGCTGCAACGTTCTCTATTTATTATTATTTCATATAATAACCTTCTAGATAAACTTTAAAAAAATTAAATATAATCTATTAAGCGTACAAAAATTAATAATAACAATAATTTTGTGCAGTTTCTCACGGCTAAAACGTTTGTTTATACATTTTTCACGCCTGCAACGGAACTGCCACCCAACTGGCAGAAGCTGGCGGTTGGAAGAGGCAGTGGCTGGGTGTGTTGTAAGCGCCTTAGCAACCCAATTGAGTATAACAATAGTGACAAAAACAAATGCAAGCTGAAAATGAAAAATAAGAACAAACACAGCCATGACATAACAACAAAGCGGGGAAAAAGTAAAACAAAAGCAGCAACAACATACGACGACGACGTCTCCAAACGCCGGCAATGGCAAATATTCATTTAACAGCAAAAATCATCGCACAGACACATGTACACACACACATACTATATTTTGTGTTTTTTTTTTTTTGTTTTTAAATATGCCGGTCACACAGTGGGACGTCGCTGACTTTGCATATGTCACTACTCAAGGAAACTTTTAATAAATTTAAATTTTGTATTGTTTTTCATCTTTACTACAAATTTACAAACAAATAGAAATTTCTACATCGCGCATTTAGTACAAATGTTTCATAAGTCGAAATTTTCTAAAATCGAATTTTCTTCAAAATCAATTGACCCAATCAATGACAACTTTTTCTTTCACTTGTTTATATTTTTAAACTAAAAAACTAACATTTAGTATGTTTTCGTTCAAATTGCGTTTCACAAGAAGTTTTTTTTTTGGAATTAATTGTTTTAGTTATTACTCTTTTGTAATTAGTGCGCGAATGTACTCACATCTTTTATTTTATTTGAACCAAATTTTGTTTGGAAATATTTTTATTATTCAAATATTAAGTATCTTTTATTATTAAATTTTTTCGCTTTTTGTTTATAAATAGTTCTAGCTTCTAAATGAATTCCATAAGTTTGTCATTACGCATGCCAGAACGCAATGCGCAGAGTTGCAAAAGATGTGCCGCTGACATAAGCGCGAAAGCAATAACAAAAGAAGGCTACACTGCAAGAAAAATATACAAAAATTCATTTATAAATATAAGTAATTAGAATATGCATTCATATAAAAAATTTAAATATTTAAGTATTTTGATTTTAGTTAAATAAAACCAAACCTTAAAAAGCTTTGATTAAGAAATCTCTTTCAAAAAGATTGGCACTTTCTATGACGGTAATTTTTCCAAGGCGTCATCAATCTGATTGCGTGTACGCCTATTCAACAGTGCTTCCAATGTCTTGTGCGTCTTGTTTTTCGTTCGTTATTGATTAGAGCGCATTTGCTGTTTGGCAAGCGGGCGAGAACGAGCGAAGAAATGATGAAAATTCTAATCGTGCGGCCACTCAGCATGTCTATTTCTCTATCAATGGGTTAATTTTGCAGGGTTTATTAAATGGCAGGAACATCATCGTGCCACGTCAGCGAAGAATTACTGCAATCCGTACAGAGCTTTTTACCTTCCGTCATTTACCGTTTCCGCTATCGGCACTTTATTCAAGTAATGCGGTGGTATTGTTCGTACTATGTTCTCTTGGGAAAATGTTGTCTTGCATATGGTTCTTATATCATTCCCACCGAAAATGTACGCCAATGTTTTGTTCTCACTTTCGTTCTTTTGAAAATCCTTTCGAAAGTTTTGTTCTCATTATGGCTGAGAGTGTTTTTTCCGTCCTTGGTAACAAAACTGCGAAAAGAAGAAAAGCAGACAGTTCCCCTCCACCAACTGGCTCACAGCTTTTACGAAGTTTTCGAAATAATCGCTTTATACAAAAACAACAGCAACAAATGCAACACACCAGGGTCGTCACGACCTTGTGGCGCTTCCTTTTCTGCACAAAGGCAAATTAATACTTCTACTATGCGACGAGCATACGAGCTAGCAAATATAATTAATTTAAAGCGATTTTTTTTTATCGAACAGCTTCACATTTGTTCACTTACCTACATACATATCTATGTAGGTTAACAATCATTGCATACTGGACCACATATACTTATGTATGTACGTACGTACATATGTACGTTATGTACATATGTACATACGTATTCGGACATAAAACTCCATCCATGTGCCGCATTTTTTGTACTTCAACTTTTATTTGCAGCTTTTTAAGTTTTGCGAAAAATTTATGACCCAAATTTATTGCCACTATAAATTCATCTAAAATTGCATAAATTTTTAATTTGTCTACAAAATGTTTGTACATATGTTAATTTCGCGCATTGTCTTTGTACTGGTTTTGGAGCAAGTCATTAGTTTTTATTGCTTATTTATTTCTATGTCAGTTTTGAAATTTATAAAAACTGAATATTTCGGTTAAAAATTTTGGACAACAGCTTGACTGAGTAGAGCAATTTGGTTTTGTTTGCGGCTTTCTTAATTTCAGTTTGTTCCGTTTGTTGTTTTTGTTAGACATAGCACCAAATGTGCGACACATCTTTGTCATCAGCAAGATCATAAAATTTTATCGCTTCTTACAATGATAAAGAAAACAGATGGAATTATTTTAAGATTGTAAATATTCGTAGATTTGTAAGTACGCATTTGAGTATCTATTAACCAGATTATAACTAAATTACGAAGGAAGCTCTTTTGCACAATGTTTAATGGTTGACTCTAACGAAATTCGAATGGCGAATGCCTGGCTATAGAATAGCAAAACCCCGCAGCTAAAGTGCCCTCTCAATGAAGAAAAACCACCCTCTTTAAGTATAAAAGTCTCTCATTATATCGATATTATTGTAAAACTCAGAAGCATCGACGATGAAGACATCAGACGAGTTGACTCTTGGAATGTGCGAAAAAAAGATTCCTCGAAAGATTAATGAACGTTTACAGCATTGTGAAGGCGAATTAAGAACGTGAGCCTCCGCTGGCTAGAACTTCTCGTGACCATCGATGAAGGCGCTCAAGCTCTGAAAGTACTTGACGTGGTGGATTAAGAGGAAGGAGTTAGAAATACCGAACTTTAAATGATGTGGACTTTCCAGTTAGCGAAAGACAGAGATCACTGGAGTAATATGTTGAGCTCGTGATTTTCCGTGCTAAAACGACAGTTTCTCAAAAGGATGATCTAATTCCGTTCTGGCTGCCTTCTTCATTGTTTCCTTAGTTTTTGGTTTAGCATTACATACTATGTTCCTAAATTGGAACGTCACAACTTATGTATGCATTTTGACAATTTACATTTAATTTTATGTGATTTTAATTACACCAAGTCCCGTTTTGACTATTTATTTTTCTTATATTTAATTTTAAAATTTGTTTGATTTAAATACATCTACTTATAATAATTTCAACAGCGATTTAAACGATTAGTTCATGCCAACAAGAGCTATTTGAATTTAAGTTTAAGGCTTAATAAAAAAATTTATAATAATATTACCAAATTTTATAAAAATCTCGGAATTTTCAAAAGTAACTAGACTTGAAACTTATTTTCATTTTGTATTTTTTATGAATTTAAAAAAAAAAAAAAAATGTTTTTCTTCATGCGCTTATTTTTAACTTGGAAACTGTTGCTTGTATAGGAAAACAATATATGAACAGATTAAGGGAATTTTAATTCTAAATTTGAATTGTAATAAGCAAAGCTGAGTACATAGTTTTGTAGCCCATACAATTTTGTCGCAATATAAAGAAATTTGTGTGTGTATAAAAATTATCGTTGACCTTGGTTCTTTGAATTAAATTTTTTTTAATTTGTGTAAAGCTTAAGAATTGTCTGTGCATGGGTTTTGTTAGACAATTTTTTTTATTTTAATGGAAGAATAATAAAATTTTAATGAAAAAAAATATGTTGTAAAAATTTGTCAAATCAGGTGATTTTTTAGTTTTGAAAGAGAGCGTAATAAAATATAGTGAACTTCAACACGACATACCGAAGGAAATTTGTTAAAATCGTGATATTTTATACAAAATTTTAAACCTTCGCTTTTCTAATAATTTATATTATCTAATGAACAAGTCACAAATAATAACAGAATGACATATTTGGAAATTTTTTTTCTAATTTTTAAAAAATTTGTTTAATTAAAATACCGTTCATTCTCTAGCTTGAACCATAGAAACCCATTTTTTAACATTATACACAATGTACAATGATTAAAAAAAAAATCATTAAAATTTGTAGCCTAATAAAATAATTAAAAATTAGTGATTATAATTATTTGAAGACACTTGTACTAAAATTTAATAAACTTCAAAACTCTATAAGCAAAAGAATTCTAAGAAAAATTTTTAGGTTTGAAATTTTTATTTAACTTTGTAAATCATTGTAATGGTGTTTTTTTTTTAAATGTGGTTTTTAAGAAGAAATAAAACGCTTTAATTTAATGCTACGGCCAAGAAGTAGCTTTATTAAAAAAAAAGATAAGGGTTTGCCATAATTTTTTTTTAAAAATGATTTCGGGCAAATTCCAGTCGAGAGGCCTAATTTTCGACCACTTTTTGCAGCACTGGGGGCCGTATGTCAGCAATCGTCTCGGGCTTATCTGCGTAGACAAGCGAATTCGCATAACCCGACCAAAAATAGTCCAGCGGTGTCAAATCGCAAGATCTTGGAAGCCACGCGACAGGCCCAAAACGCTATATAATGCGCTCACCAATTCAGGCACGAAAAAGTCATTAATCACAGCTTCATAGCGTTCCCCATTGACTGAAACATTATGGCCGGCTTCAATTTTGAAGAAATATGGACCAATGATTCCCTCTGCCCATAGAGCACACCAAACAGTGACTTTTTGAGGATGTAACAGTGTCTCAACAATGGCTTGTGGATTATCATCACTCCAAATGCGACAATTTTGTTTATTCATGTAGCCATTCAACTAAAAGTGAGCTTCATCGCTGAACAAAATTTTCTTGTAAAAATCGGGATCGGTGGCCATCTTGTATTGGACCCATTCACCGAACGTTTGCAAACGTTGTTCCGGAGCAAGTCTGTTTATTACGAAATGGCAAACCAAAATGAGTATAAATCAAATAACAGCTGTCAAAAAGACCAACTCCGAAAAAAGTATTGCCTCATTGAAAACCACACGTCCAAAAAAAAAGTATCAAAAATGGAATTTTTACGATTCATGTTAAAGAATAAACGATATTAAAATTTAAATAATTAAATAATTTAAGATGTGGTCTTGCTTTATTTGGTAAACAGAGGGGATTGGAAAAAAAAATTTGCGTACATAACTCACTTCTGCTGATTGTATGTATGTACATATGTACATATATATAATTCGACATATAATTATTTTGTTAAATATATTTTTAGAGCTCCATTTTTCGGAGTAAAAATGAGGAAATTCCTTTTTTTTAATTCTCAGAAGCTTCAAAAAGCAATCTGTAATCATTGCGATCCCAGCTGAGGCGTTGACTTTCCGTGAATAACGCGCTAAGAAGAAGCTTGTATTAATCAAACCGCGTGCAGACCACACCCCACAATTGCACGTTCTAAAATAAAAACGAAGAGAAGAAATGGTTTCTCTGCTAGGAACGAAATGGCAAACCTTCATTCACTACATTCCAAAGCACTTGTCATCATCAACAACTATTCTATGTGATCGCCAAATTTTTTGACACACTCATAATACGATAATTATAATAATTTCATGCTCTCTCAAAGTTATACTACATATTTCAAATCTTTTATTGCTCTAAAAATTCCATACGCTTTTTAACCAAGCACTAACTGCGACTCGCTGCTTTAACTCTGCAAGCGTATCTCAGCGATGCTTTTCGTTAGGGCAAGCACGCAACCACAAAATGACTGAACGTCCGTCGATCTCGCTAATTGTACAGCTAGAATTATATTTTCTTTTCATCTATGTACATAAGTACATACGTACATATAAATATAGAGTTTTTGATCTGCCTGAAATAATCGCAACGACCTTGCGCCGCGTGCTCACACCCGTACGCTTCTACGAAATCGAGCAGTAAATCTTCCAATGTTCTTTCTTCCTCCCGAAGACGCGAGCTTTGTGGCTGATTTGCGGTTTTCTAAGCGCTGTGAAGCGTTTAGTTTGTACACATGTATGTATGAATGTATGTATGTATGTGGCTCCTAATCCGCAAACTGGTTCAACGTACCGGGCAGCGCGCATGTTATGCAAATTGTGCTAAACGAAAGGGGTTCATAAATAATTAGCAATACAGTTCTTTACGCATCTTATAATTATTTTGTTAAACAGTTGTACATATGTTTGTACTAGGGATGTCAATTGTGGTAATTTTATTGATCCCGGGATTTCTAGAGATATGAAAACAAAATCATCCCGGTATCCCGAGTTTCACGAAGTTTTGATTTGTAAATTTTAATTTGTCAAAAAGTGTAACACGTCTGTAATAGTTGTATTATAGAATTATGGAAAATAACATTAATAGAACAAATAACGATTTGCTGTAATTCATGTATATATATATTTATTGGTATTTTCAAGAATAAAAACGATATAAACGTTATAAAATAATTTAAAATTCAAGTAAAACTATAAATATTTGGGACAGCAGCAATTGTACCTAAATAAAGTAAAATTACTATTAATTACTGTTTGAGACCAATAATAAATATTAATGTATTAAATTTATCCTTATTTTGATCAAGATCCAATCTTAAAGCGTGTTATGCTTTTGAATTTTTTATTAGACATTGCAAGCTGCTCGTTAAAATTTGATGCAATTTATCTTTAAGACTTTCTGCCTTATTCACTTCAAGCGGCTATAAGTTCTATTAACATCGCTTTCATAGTAAGTCTCATTTTCTACTCGGGGAGGATATTCTCCAGCTCATTTATAATGGCGGGGGGAAAACAAAGCCTTTAGGGAGTTAGCAAGCCGTGTTATTTGTTTCACATGTTAAATATTCTTATTTCAATACAACTCTGTAAGGCATTTTTTTTTTTTTAATTAAGTTTATTAAGGAAACATTTTTTTTTTACAATGGTTAGTTCTACAATAAACAATAGAAGACTTAAATTTAATGCTTAACTATAGTCTCCTGCTCGAGCTCTCAAGTTAAATGTATTATAATTATAGAATTCTCTTTTAAAGACTAATTAGAGGAGAAGTTTCTTACATTGAAATTCATTTTTATTTGTATGTAATGAAAAATAGTTAATAAAGAACATTACAATTCGTGCGTTTTATGAATGATAAAATCGGAAAGAAAAACAAAAAGGTAAAAGAAAGGAGTAATTTTACACATAAGAGGATTATAATAATAAAATATTCAAATAATATAATATATAGAATAATTTATACTATTCTATTTGATCACAACCACCAATAATTAGTTCTGCGTAATGATTGTACGCTGTCGATATCACGATCAGAGATTGAAGTAGAAAATCTAAGATATGTCGCACCAGCTTCAATGTACTTAATACTTTTATCCCTTGCCTTTCTAAAGTTATGGCAAAATATTGGTGTTCAATCCTCATTTTGGATAAAACCAAGTTTATCGAGCGTCAAAAATGCTTGAGGTGGGACAAAACCAGTTTCAAATGATTTCTTTATACATATACCTTTCATCACTGTAGAATGGGATATAGATAAGGGAATTATAAAAGTTTATAGTGCATTCTCGAATATGCGATCTTATCAATTGTATAATGAAATTATCTATTCTGATTATTTCGCTTTCATTATACAGTCTTTTATTTGAAATATATTTTAAATAATCGCTTTCAGCAGATCTATGTAGTTTGGTACATGTTCTTAAACATTTCCTTTCGAAGACTCCTTTTTTTCCATTATTGAAGGAGAAATGTTGAACCAGATGGGACAACCGTAAGCAAGAATAGGCCATAGAAGGGATTGGTACATTAGGCCTTTGATTTTTTTGGCTAGGTATTTCGAAAAAAATAATGATTTATGTGTATCATGAAGGATTTCCTGGCCTTTTCCATTTGATTCTTTGCATGATTATTAAAATATAAAAATGTATCAAGGTAGATGCCATGGTATTTTACAATGTCCTTACTAGGTATTACTGAGTTATAATTTTTAGACTTGACATGGAAAAGCCTCCAGTTTTTCTTAACATTGTGGGTGCACTTTAGGGGTATGGGGACGAAATAGTATCATTTCACATTTCTGCACATTTATTTTTAATTTCCAATTCAGAGCTTAATCTTCAACTTAATCATATTTCTTTTGTAGTTCGCTGTTAATTTGATCAATTTTATTTCCGCTATGATATATTAGAATATCATCAGCAAAAGCAGTAATATTATTTTTGTCCTTGATCAGATCTGCTAAAAAGATATTAAAACTCTGTAAGGCATGTTTAGTGTGTTATTTATTTTATTCGATCGGTTCTTTAGGTTTTAAATTATTTGAGGTTTATTTTTGTTTAGAAAATTGTAAATTTAGTATTAAAAAAAAAATTACTATTAAATTCACTGTTTTCTGCAGTTCCGGGATTTAAATAGACTGATCCCGGATATTCGGAAGTTGAAATGGCCGGGATCTCGGGATTTCGGGATCCCGGTATTGACATGCCTAGTATGTATTTTTGTACATACAAACATCAATACATATGTATGTATGTGTGTGCATATGTACATATCGCTAAACAAACGTAAGCTTCATTAAGCGCACGTCGAAACCAGTTGGCAAGGTCGTTTCTTGGCCTACCCAAATATGTGAGGTGCTGAAAAAAGTTTGCATACACAGCCATACATACATACATACATATCTACAAAAAAACACACACACACTAACATACATATAAACAGCTGGAAAATGATTGAATTTAAAATATTAGCACATTCTAAACAATTAATTTGATTAATGAAATATACCTTGATACACCTACATATTTATAGTGTGTCCCAATGCGTTCTTACTTGCATATTTTTCTTTTGTTTTTTGTACAAGTGTGGATAGTGAAGCGGAACAATGTGAAGCGGATTCATTTATTCAGAAGACTATAAAAGTGATCAGCGAAATTCTTAATTATTTCCTTTGAATGGACTTTGGTTCTCAAGACAAGACGTTCTAAAAAAAAAACAAGTTTTACTCAAAATAATGTGTGACATATTGTACTTGAAGCTATCAGAAATTTTGACGAATAGCATCTTGTATAAGTTTACGTAAGATATGTTATAACCAGTATATTAAACCAAAATATAGCACTACCACATATAGATGAAACGCTCAGCGCCAAACGGCCTAACCCTCATTTTCACAAAATTCAAACTGACTGTGCTGATCTTACTGGAACCTTTTAAAATAAATACTAAAAAAACTCCCTATTGCATAGTATAACACTAGGTTATACTACCTGCTAAAAACTGTTTTTCCTCTATGCAAAGTTCAAAAAAATGTGGACGCCATAATGGCCTAGGCCATTATAAGTTTTTTTAATTGAAAATGTATTAGCAAGAAAAAAAAATAGTACGTGAATAAACATGTCTGATGCTGAATCGATGAGTTTACAAGACTTCGAAAATTCTGGATCAGAGTACAAAATTTTTAGTATCTGGCCACTCATTCCTACCATGCGATCTAGATTTTGGTCTCATTGAAAAGTAAAAAAATATTATAAGGATATTTTTACGCCTGATGATTGGGATCGTGTAATCATCACGGCAAAAAAAAGGGAACCATTTCACTTGGTAAAGATGACGGCAGATGATATTAAAAGCATAACCTTAGTCGAGAAACTAGTGACAAACAGAAAAATATCTGCAGACAAGACTTCAAAAGTTGAATGGCTTAAGATTCAGTGGATTCTATTCCAAAATGTTAAGTCATTTATAATTCAATACAAATATTTAAATAACATAGATGTTTTATTTCAAGAAGTTGATATTTCAAAGAGGAATTCCAGCAAGTTCGTAGATTTGGAATTGGAACCGCTTTTTCCTGGAGGAAGATTCATTATTGAAGCTGCAAAGTTTAAGGATTTACAGGAACTCAAAGAGTTCATACCAAATTAAAAACAAATTCGAGAGCCGAAGACGCAGATATTCATGAAGAAGACAAATAATTATTATTATTAATTTGTATTATTTAAAACGGTAAAAATTATTTTTTTTATTTATCTGAAGAAATTTTGTATGTTTTAATTAATGGAGCCAAAACGGTCTAACCCTCAGTTCCTATCAATATAGTTTTTTTTAAATGGGTTCCAAAATGGCCTAAGCCACTTTAATTTTTGTATTAAGTGTTTAAAACAGTCTTTATGTAAGTAAATAACATCTAATGATTAACCTAAAACAAATATTACAACTAATATTTTTTTACGATTAATAAAACAAAAAAAAATATTTTAAAAACTTATTTTCTTTTAATTTCGTTTTTCTCAGAACCATTTTTTCGGGCTTAGGCCGTTTTGGCATTTGGACAACTTTTTTTTTCTTCTAATTATTTGAAAATATTTTTCAATTAAAATACCGTTTATTTTCAAACAAATACCTTAAAACCGTATTATTTAAAGGTTAAACGAAATGTACGATGAATAAAAAAATTTCTATAGAAGTTTAAAAATAGTATGCAGTTTTTTAGCCCATTCAATTTGCATACAACAAAATTGCAAGTTTCAAGTGCCTACAAATTTTCACTAATTTTTGACTATTTTTTCACTTAATATTGATTTCACGATTATTTTTTATATGGAGGGAATAGCAAAAGAATTGTCAAAAATTTTCGACACCTTTTATCTACATTAAACTTGCATTTTAGTTTACTAACATTGAATGATCTATAAAACTGCATACTCAAAAATATTCTAAATCTTGTTTTAATAAGTTTGGAATTTGATGAATATTGTAAAATCATTGCAGATTTTTTATAAAATTTCAAAAATGGGATTTTTTTGCTTTTTGTTAGGGATTAAATCGTATTTTAATTGAAAAATAATTTTTGATAATTAAAAGCAAAAAAAAATGTCGCTTGTCGTTTCATATTTCAAGTTTTCAAAAAAATCGAATATATTGCTATTTACAGGCAAACGACCATGGACCACATTGAGTTTTTTGGAGATCGTCTCCTCTAAGAGCTAACAATAATAACAAGCACTTAAGCAAAAATATTATACTGCACATAACAGCAAATTTAAAAACTTGTTTCTGTTACCAATAAACACTTATTTTTCCTCTCTCCGATAAGTGTCCTAAACCAACTGTAAAAGAAACTATATGAAAAACAAGTAAGGAAAGCTAAATTCGGGCGAAACCGAATTTTATATACCCTCATGATGTATGTACGAGTATATTTGTATGGGCGGTGCCCGTAATTTCATTGAACCCCCGTTTCTTTGTTTCAAATCTTAGCTAATATTAAACTTTACTCAATTTGTTCCAATAAATACTGAAAACGATATAGAAGTTGGGCGTGGTAATGGTCCGATTTCAAAATTTTTTGACGGTGATGCTAATGATATCAAGGACAATATGATCACCAAATTTTGTGACGATACCTTACGAAATAAATTACAAGTTATCATTCAAAATCAATTAAAGGACCCATGTCCTCAACAATCGTTATTCAGAGACCTACAGACGTTTCTGTATAAGTGGGCGTGTTAACGCCCATTTTTAAAAATTTCATAAATACCTAATTTGTTAGTTCAAAATCGCTCCAAATATTAAATTTTACTTAATTTGCTGTAATAGATACCGAAAAACCGAAGTTTTTGCATTTTCTAAAACTCCCGTTATATGGGAGGTGGGCGTCAAAAGGGCAATCTATGCTCAAAATTTCATAAAGATATCTCAATTTTTATTCTAACCACGGACAGACAGTCAGGGCTAAATCGATTCCTCCATTCATTCTGATCATTTCAGTATATATATGTCTATATCTATCTCGATTATTTTTTGTTGTTACAAACAACCGTTATGCGAACAAAGTTATAATACCCTTGTGTACAAGAACGCTCGGGTATAATAATGTTTCTCACTGAGCAAAAGCACCCAACTACAAAAAACAAAACTCTTTTTCTGTATTTTGAGTTATTTTTTCTCTCAAGTAATAAGTGTTATTTTGGAACATTTTCTAGGTTTAGGTTAGGTGGTAGCCCGAAGATGGGGGCACGCTTAGACTAGATTTAAAGTCTATTGTGGTACCACTGATACATTTATACCCTTTTTTTAAAGAACATTTTCTAAGTGGAGAGGGTTATTTTATCTGCAAAACTCTGCAAATTTCTAATATTTTTCTAACAATGTTCAGTTGATGCTTTAACGAGATATACAATAAATGTAAAGCTTTTTAATAATAATTTTAGAACTATTTTTTTTAGTTCTCAGTTATGTAACCCATAAACTTTAGATATTTTTTTCCGAAGGTGTTGCATTTTAATTTATTTAATATAAATTAAGCCAAAAAGAAATGCAAAATCAGCGACTTGAAACTTGCTTGAGCGGCTGCTGTATAGAGGATGAAGTTGTGGAATCATCTCAGTATTACCACCTCAACCGCCTCGCCTTCAAAAGGCTGAGTGCTCCAGAGGCACTACCAAGAAGCTCTCTTATGTCGACATTGGTTTTTTTTGCGAAACTTCATAACGAACTCTCGGCGCTTCTCCTAACACAGATGCCTACTGGTGGTTGCTTTATCATCAAAATTGGTAGGGTAGAAAATTATTTTTAAGAGCGCACTGCTCAAATGGGCCTACTTCCTTTCCAATTCCCTTTCTCTGATCGATTCCGTGTATGCCGGATATGCGTACCTCTTAGCAAAGAACGTACACAACAAAGAAGTTGCATGGCATTTCGTTTCCTGAGGCATTCGTTCCAGTACGGTGAAAAAGGACGAGATATTTTGTTAGCGGAACGAAACGGGACTTGCACCTTCGTTGTAATGTACGTTCTTTGCTATTAGATACCTAGCAATTTGTATGATAATTATCAAGAAAAAAAATGTACACTTACACATTCACAATTGTATATATTTCATTATTTAGAGGTAACATAAAGTTGATTAAAGATGTACGAACCTAAAAAGAAAAAAAATAAATTTGTATTAAAATAATTGTTCAATACTTAGTATTTAAAAAATAGCATTAGTTTTAAAACCGGACTTACAAATTTGTAAATAATTTCATCTACAAGCACATTTCAAGAAGTTAAATGAAAATATTGCATATAAATTACATAGAGAAAAAATACCTTCAATAATTTTGAGCCTCTTTTTAGGATGTGAAAACTCGTTACATAAGTGTTGATCCTTCAACGAAATTTGATCAAAATATTTTCAAACATTTAGCGGAGTAGAAATAATTCAGGTAAAATTAACGCTTCATATTTTTCATTTAAGTCTCAGGGCGCTTGTCACATTGCAGATTTAGCACTCGTTCCGCAGCTAACTCCAATTTAACCATTAACACCTGAATGAGGTATAACTTTCTGCTGTTAAAATTTAACTAAGTGAGATATCTGGAAAATTTCTTGAAATTTCAAAGTTCTGGGAACTATTACTGAGTAAAAAAATGTGCAATTGATTTAGTAATATTCCTTATTAAAAATAATTAACTGAACATTTTTATTGTAACAGATGGAAAACAAATGGTTGCAACAAAAAATTTACTTTAAAGATTAATTTAGAAAATATAAAAAGAAACTATAGAGGAACCAATGCCCAATCAATAAAAAGGGGTGATCTTACTCTCTGGCGTAACTTCACAAAGGAGAGAGGCAACTGGCGAAGTTAAGTTCTCTGCTCTCAGCCCAAAATGACTATCGTTTGTAAAGCCACTAAGGTAAATGTTATAATAGCCGATGTATACCATATAAAGTTCCATTCGGACTATTGGATATTTCGGATGAAAATTAACTGGATTAGTTAGTTTTAATTGTATTTTTAACTCTTTCAATAATTCTTGGTCTTCATTCAAATAGGGTTTACTTGATTGTTTTATTAAAGGGACTTTAATGTATTCATATATTTTAAAATACATTGACGCCACTTTGCTAATTGGCGATTCTAAAACAAAAATATTTATTTTACTTGTATCTTTTATCCGTCAATCTCAAAAAGTAATTTCTACCAAAAAATGGATTAAGCTGATTTTCCGCAGCGCCGTGTAAACATCCCCAAATGAGAATAGGTACATCGTATAACTCCGAAACTTCTGGATTAAAATGTCCCTAATTGTATATGCACTTTGCATTTCAAAATATAAACTTGTTGATGTATTTTGATATATATTTTGATATATTAGCCAACTAAAATAGTCCAAATTGATGTAACACAAATTGTCTGTGTTGAAAATGTTCCTTTAAAATGTTTTAATGTTGAAACGTAGCGGAAAATTTTAAGCCTATGAGCACTAAAAAGACGGACAGGAGTTATTTTACCCTTTCATATATCTGTGGTTTCCGATTTTGCAAAAACAGTGACTTTTATGGTTGTGCCGGGAAGCCAGAGATATTTGAATAAATATACTTCTTTAACTACATATTAATATTGGAATTTCGTGGATTTTATTCAAAAGGCTTCAAATTTTAAATTATTCATATTTTTCAGACTTTTTTTTTTGAGTAAACAGCATTATAGCCTATTCGGTTTTAGTATAATAAAGTGCCAGTCTCAATCGGGTTAAGGTTACCGTTGACTATTGAAATTGTTTTTGTCGCGGGTGTTCATTTAACAATGAAATTAACTCATGCGTTATATGGAAGCTAACGCGGAAAAGGATTACAAAAATTATTGGTAAACTCACATAAATAAATTTTATAATGAAAAAAAATTGTATATGAAATAATAAAACTTTTTGTTGCTAAATTATATTTAAAAGAAGTTATGTAAATTTTTTTGTATGCAGTTTTTTAGTTCATTTAATTTTAGTAGAATAATGATCAAATGTCTACAAATTACCATTGAATTTCAGAATTTTTCTACTAACGCTATTTGAAATAAAAAGTGAGAGCGGGTTTGCATTATATGGAGGAAATCGCCAATAAAAAAATTGTGGTTAGTTATAGTCACAGAAGACTTGCACATTTAATGAGCTACAAAATTGTATACTCAAAAATTTTTAATTTTTTTTTTTATTTTAGTTCTAACGAAAATTTTAATAAATGAGGAGAAAAATCAATTGGCTAAATATGTGAGATTATGTGGTTTGTTTAGTAATTTGTTAACAGAGAGTAAGATAAAGTAGCAACCCTGGAAAGTTATGCGGGACACTTCCAGCAAAAAAGGATAAAAAATACAAAGAAACGTGCACGGAATGCACATCGCTTACAAAGTAACAGAAAGCAGAGATGATAATTTTTTTTTTCACTTAAATATTTACTTTTAATATTTCACGCCACGAAGGACTTCCGAAATCAACATTGTTTTTTTTTATACAAAAATATATAAACGAATTCGATACTAAACATACAAGTACACGCACTGTATTAATTCTTAAATATTGTGAGAAAAAAACATAAATTACACACATTAAAACGCCATGAAACTTTGATTACCTTGGCATCCTGCTGAGCATTACTGGCCGCAATTGGCGTTTTCGCCGCCGTTGTCTGAACTGTAGCGGAACGCTTCAACGTTAACACCTTAAACACCATAATTGCACACGAACACAATTAATTTTGTTTGCCACGAATATAACAATTAATAATTTTATATTTATTATTATTTTTACGCTAATTAAACGATAATTTGGCACTTGCGCTGCAGCTAATAAACAATTGGGGCTAGAGCGATATGAATGCTGCCTGCTGACGTTGGTGTGGATAATTTATATGTATGAATAATAATAATAATAGAATAGATAAACATAAGCGGATATGTGGATGTTTAAATTCGGCAGCGCTGTGGGTGATAATTATTTATTTTAATATAATTCTTTTTTCATTTCACTTTAAGCCAAAAGAGCATTTTGTTCTTTGAAATCTCAGCGCACACAACTGAGGATCGGACAAATTGACAAATTGACACATTGACACTGACAAGCGCAGAGCTCAGTGCGCATTTGGTTGATTGACCGATAGCAGTTCACACTTTTGGCCACAGCTCCACAATTTATTTACGCGCAAACACACGTTTTGCTAGCAACTCTTTTTCTTTTTTAACCACAAAGAAACGTGATGAATGATTGCTTTTTATTATATCGCTCGCAGCTGATCGATGAGCGTGATCAGTGCGCGACAGCACTTTCAAACGATTGATTAACTTTTTTGTTTAGCATTTAATATTTTGATTCACGTTTTTTGAACGCTCACTTAAAAAGATATACCTAAAACACGCAATTTGCGCGATTGAACTTTGCTAGCGCCTATATTCGTTCAAACGGCGTTTTGTGTTACACTTATTTTGCTTGGAGGCAAAATGGACAATTCTAAAACAAATTGTGGTTAAAGTGATTTCCTGTAGCACTGAACTTGAAATAAATTTCAAAAAAAAAAAAAAAACACACACATACAAATTCGTAGGCGACACGCTCTTAGCGCAAAAGGACTATCGACTGCTGATTGTGCGCTCTCGTTGATCGCGCTGCGCAACACAAACTGGACAACCGCACGGGTACGATGGCGGCACGGAAATAACACTTCAACTATGCTGGAAGCTTGCCTAAGAAGTGTTGAATAAATAAATGTTTCAGCAGCAGTACAACAACAACCGCAAGTACACCAGAGTAACATAAATAAATATGAAAAAAAACAAGATCAATGGGAGCAGCAACAGCTGTGGTAATGCGGCCACACTAACATACACACACACACACAATCGGCCGCAGCATGCGAGAATGTGGCGAGAACTTTGCCCTGCACAGAGCTTAGTCATTGCGCGCATAAACATCCACAAATGCACATACATATATGTTTATGCATGAATGTATGTATGTATGTATGTATGTATGTATGTCTGTGCTTTTGTCTTAAAGTTCTTCGATGACTTCGACGTCGTCGCAATCGTCACAACCGCCGTGAAACTCAGTGATGCAGATGTGATAATGCAGAAAATATTTGCTTCAAGTCATTGTGTGTTAGACGTTGTTTGGTTTTGTTGTTGTTTTGCGATAATTCTTATTAATTTTCTTTTTTTGACGTGGCCCGCTACTGCAACATTAAATCACCCTCTAAGCCACCCTTCCTAAGAAACAAGAAACGCTCAGTTATGACTAGAAGCGCTTTACAACTAAATACTCTTCGTCATTAAAAAAGCATTAATGTTCTACATACTTACTTTTAACTCATTAACCACACATATTTTTCTTGAATTTTTTAATTTGCAAATCATATTTTTTGGACTCAAAAAAAATTTTAATTGCGGTAATATTTTCTCCTAATTTAAGTCTCTTCCATGAAATAAATACATGATTTTACATTCAGAGCGTAAGTAGTGCATGCCTGTGTTGGCTTTCTGAATGTTAGTTTCCGAAAAATAGTCTGCCCTTGCGCCGAGTACGTCGTAGAAAAGTTACGAACGCAACCCTCCGCTACGAATACGAAAAATTTGCTAGCACTGATTCCGTGTGAACTCGAAAAAAGTGCTGCCAAACTTAAATGCCAAATTATGAGGTTTTGACATCAGCTGGCACTAAGTAGGCACATAAATTTTAGCAGAATAATTTTATTTTATAGCTCTATTCTGGATTTATTCAACAGAATGAGTTTCTTTGGGAATGCGAGAATAATATTTCTCAATTAAGAAAAATGGAAAAATTTAGCAACAGTTAAAATACAGCGCAAAACTTTAAGTCATACCTTTAATCCTTTGGAATCGAATGGCACTTTGTAAGAAAAAGTTTCGGTTGTTGAAATACATACTTATTTAATTTTACAAGTTTCATATTAAAGATTTGTTAAAAATATTCTATTAAATAAATCAGCATTTATGAATGTGGTTTGGTTGCTAAACGATGGCATCTGAAGTGTTCCGATACCGATTCCGTCGTTAAGAATGAGATCCATAAACTGGCTTCGGTGCAAAGATTTTTCCGGAAGGTGGTTACCAGCCGTGATTTGGAATGTACTTTGATATAAATACTAATAGTCCAATCAATATTTTTCAAGTTTTGATTTCATTGCAGTCACGGCTATGCCCTCTATGGATAAAGATGGAAATAAGTAACGCGAAAAAACGAAATGCGAAAATGGTCTTCTAAGCAAAATACAGGTTTCCGGGTATAAAATCGTGTTCAAAAGTTGTCCACCTCCTCCTTTTTAGATTTGGTGTAGTCCTCTCGAAGTTCTGAATTTTCCTGCAACTATTCTAGCAACCGAGTGTTTTTCGAACGCGTTGTTTTTGACCTCAAATGGAAAACAACCATGAAGAAAGAAAAATCCTTTAAATAGAAACATTTTAATCAAATTTAATACTCACAATTTTACTATGTTTCTTTATTATTATAAATTATTGAAATACAGTGGATATTTCTTCTAAATATTATTTTTAAAATTTTCTTCGAAAACCAAAACACGTCCAAACCAATGCTAAAATAGTCCTGAACAAGTTCCGAAATGTTGCCAAAAAAGTCCCGAACTAATCCCGAACTTGGTTTGAACTATTCCGGAACGAGTCCCGAAATGATGCAAAAAAAAGTTCCAAACTAATCGCGAAATAATTCCGAACTCCTCTTGAACTAGTCCCGAACGAGTCTCGAAATGATGCAAAAAAAAGTAGTACCTAGTACCTAGTACTAGTTCCGTACCGGTCCACTCCTTCTAGACTTCAAAAGCTGGTACGAAGAAAGATTTACAATATAAGTCTAAGTCTTTGATGACTAAAAAAAATGTATCTCGCTAATAATTATTATGAAAAATCTTGGATTATATTAGTCTTTGAATAATGTTAGAAGCTTACTTGAAAAGTTTGTACCTCACTATAACCATTATTGCATGTCTTTTAATATTTTCTCTTTAAATAGGTTTGTCTCTGATACAAAATGTCAAGCAGTTCTTTATTTTAACCTTTGTGCTACTCAACATAGGGATCGTTTTTGCTCCTTTATCAAAAAATGTGCAAAAATCGAATACAAAACGTCTTTACTTAATTGTCACTCGCAATAACTCTTAAAGCAATGACTATTGATAGCCGTCCCGCTGATACAAAACCACCTTTTTAAAAGGCAAAAAAAAGTTTTTTCCATAAAAAAATATTTTGAAAATTTCCAGCTTTTCTATCATTTGATGACACATTTCCGTGTTATGCACCTTAATAAAAATTCAATGCGGGATCTTAACTTAAAATTTAAGCTCATTTAAAAAATCATATTTAATGTGCCAGCGAGCAACTAAAATCGCGGATTTACTTTTCTTGAGATCTAGGAATTTGCTTAAACTAAAGCAAAATCTTAGAATTTTGAAAATAAATTGATCTCGTTGTTAAGTGTTATAAATGGTTTAAATTATAGGCTCGCTAGCAAAAAGTTGAATAAAGTAAGGATGTAAAAACACTCTTCCATCTTCGATTAAATTTTTGATTTAAAGTGAAAGTATACGAAAAAGGAAATTAATGGCCGGTTAATGAGTTTGGAGTTTTGCACATATTTTCGATATGAAATTTAAATATCTAGTTTATATATAAATCTACTGTACGTGTGTTAGTGACTGAACTTCTCCTGAAGGGCTAGACTGATTTTGTTGAAATTTGTTGTGTGTGTTTGAGTGCATGATGGGAAAAATAGAGGAGATACACGAATTGAACGAAATTAAAAATTTTAATAAATAAGAAAGGATATGAATGACCTTAATGGAAAAAAGTGTTGTACAGGATCTAACCCTTACAACGACATTTAAGTTTATCTGATTTACGGGTTTAATTTGGTTCATGTTTTATTTATATAGGGGAAGAGGTGTAAGAAGTAATTTGTGAAGAAAAGAGGCACCAGGTGGCGCTAGAATCGCATTATTACTAGTAATCGTTTTGTGAACTGATTTCGCTCATATTCGGCACATGTGTGTATTTGTAACTGAAACAGAAATACCTAATATGGCAATAAATATACGAATTTTGTTTAAAAAAAATTACCACCTTCAGGAGAAAAATTTAAATGGCGCTTAAGCTTATTTTTCAATTAATATTTAAATGTCATTTAAATCTCGCTGGATTTCAGTTCACCTTTAATTTAAATATATTTGTGTGTTCCCTGATATTTTTATTTCACTGTTAACTATTCTTTATTTACATTTCTGGATGAACAGTTGAATGTTAATCAACGCAGGGTTTTTAAATTAAATCAATAATAAGTACTTTAAAAGCTTATATGGAAAAGGGACTAAGAATATATTTGGTGACTTTTACCAGAAAATGTTCAAACCAAACTGTAAAAAATAGAAGAAAAAAATCAACAAAACTCATCAGCTCAAAACTAATAATTGATATCCTAAGGATGCCAATAAATGATATCGATAACATTGAGGGCATTAATTAATATATCGATAAAACTTTTAATCATGTCATTGACTAAAACATACTTTACGGTCTTCGGTAGATATATAAAAGTAATGACTTTAATTAATTTAGCTAAAGTATATATTTTTCGAACAAAGAAGCTGCTAATTTTATAATATTTGTTTGTTTGGTCGGTTGCTAAATGGGACAAAAGATGGCACATCGAAATGAGAGACGACCAACAAAGATGAAAATTAAAAAATTAAAATTGGATCGAAAATGGCACAATACCAAACCAAACTTCAAAAGGGATAATGGAAATTTAATCGCTATTTTTCAGCATTCCACTCTGTTGAAACAGGGAAAGAAGATCAAAATCTACTTTAGAAATATGTTGTGAATGCCCTTATTAAAATTACGATGCTTTTATGAAAAAAAATTGCTATGAGAAAGTTGTAGATTATTGGAGTTACTTTCTTTTAAAAATTTATTTTTATTTTTGTGTGAATTTTGTAAAATTTTGTTTTATGACAAAAATAAGTTAAAGCATTTATGATCCCGGCCTAGTAAAATAAATTAGAAATCAAATAAACAAAAAAATATTTACCCGGAGAAAATTTGGAAATAACTAATGGAATTTTGTTCGTTTGAAATTATAATTAATAATTTTCTATGGACATAAAAGCGTTGTTTACGTTTTGTATTTATAAAAAGTTAGCCCTAATAATCAATTTCAAATGAACAGTATAAATAGCAAAGATCGTAAACATTTTCTCATTAAATCGTATTTCGACTCTCCAAAAGATGCATCGATTCGGAAATCAATGTCATCTCGTACTTTTCCAACATTTGGTGTTTGTTCTCCTCGATATTGCTGCCTTTACAAATGCTTATACGTGAAATAATCAATAATCATTTTGGCCCTATCATCTTCTACACCTTTATCGTTTTTTTTAGATACTTGGCATAGTAACAAAAGAAATTCTGGCTAAGGATTCAAAATTAATGTTGCGTAAAAATAGTGGCATTTCGGCAACGAGCGAACTTTTAGTTCAAGGATTATACACTGAAGATTTAAATAAGTGATTATTTGGACTTGGAATTTGAAGTGATGGCTTGATCTTAGTAAGTGAAACACGCGCTAGGCCGAAAATCGATGTAGATACCAATGATGTGCATGGTACTTTCTCGGGGAAGGCGTAAAGATTATTTTAAGTCAAGCTCAGCCTAAAGCTACAAATTATGCTAGGAAATATGCTAGGAAACAAAAAAAAATTAAATTAAATTATTTTAGATTGTGGTGAGAAATTTTAGAATGTGACAGTAAATAGTCTTCAAAGTTATTAATTTATAGATTTCGCATTACTGAGTGAATTGTAAAAATTTCACTAACAATGCGAGTCTAATTAGAAAAGAGATATATAAATATAGTTGGGGAAATAAGAAAATCGATAGCATGTTGAGGGAATTAATAAAAAATTATTTCGTTCAAATGTTTTACTACGATATCGTCCCAACTACTTCAATCTGCAGCAAAAATTAGCTAGCCAAGTCATTTTTTCAAACTGGGAGAACGCATCAAAAGCCTAACGCCATTAAAAGCGCATTCTATAGCATTTTATACATTCTATAAAATATTAGAATGGATATTCTCATGATCATGCACGGCCAAAAAGGACGTAAAGCCTTTCCTCTGTAATGTCTGTTGTAGACACTTTAAGGTCCTGTTAAAACCAGCTCTGCTGTGGATGTCGGAATGGCCGAGATTCCGAGCACGTCAAAAGCTAAATTTTGCTAAGTTTTAAAGTCCAAATTAAAGAGTCACACTGCGTGGGCAGTTCCACTGTTATGCCGCAGGCTTTCAAGAAATAAATAAACTGTTTGCCGAAACTCATCGGAGATCAATGGCCTATTCTTACACAGCTTGGAACATTGAGGAATATTCTTGGCAAATCCTATACTGTAACAGCTGCTTTATTTACAGTAAATGCCAAATTTTTGGTTAATATAACTCGCAAAACTCCGTCTTATATGATACTCCTTAGCTGTGGACTAAGGATGGATTTACTGGCATTTTTATTTCTGACAAGAGAATACTCCTTCGCTCCTCGCATCCATCGAGTGTCGCTTATTGGCATCTACCACAGATTTCGCTATTCTGAAGCTGACCTTATTCGCCGAGATGACACTGTTGGCTTGTACCTCGATATCTACGTGTTTCATTATCTTATGATCCAGAAATTTACCTGCGGAAAGCAGCAAACAGATATGTAAGTGTAAGGCTAAAATTATCGTCTGGGAGTTTTCTCGGCGTAGGCATTAAGATCACCTTGTGAACTATCCAGACTTGTGGGAAAACACCTTTAGCAAAGCATATTTTGAACAGATTTGGTGGTGCTATTTTCCCGTCACAAATATTGGCGACCAGTTAGATCTCCACCGACTATCCAAGGTTAGAATAGTGCCAATGGGAGTCCGACATGTGTTGAAAAATTTGTATATTTGAAAAATATGAATACAATGTCTGTCTGAGATTGGTATTATGTGGGTTAACTCGATTTTAAAGCGACTCAAAAAGCTTGCAAGAATAAATTGCAATCAAGTCGCAATCATTCTTCGCGTTTTGTGAAGATAATATTTAAGCCTTTCAGTGACCTGTAAGGTATATCCGGTGGGAGTACTTAGAACCACTCTGCTAAGTTTAAGCAGTTTGTACAGAGACTTCTCGGAAAGAAGTCTTGCATATTTTGGATTTCCTTTTCTCCTTCGACGTGTGCCATTGTTTTGCATTTGGCGCGTGCTACCAACTTCTTCGAAGTTCTGCCGTATATCCCCTGGGCGTGTCACAGACTAAGAAGTCGTACAGAGACTTTTCGGGAAGTAGTCAATAATATTTCGGATTTCCTTTGTTTTTCAACCTTCTTGGAAGCTTCACTGGACTTCCATTGCATTCAAGGCACCGATGACCTGAAACCCACCGCTAGGTAACTCTGTTCGCAGTTTGTCCAGTGTCGATTTCATATTTTTAATTATTTATTTAATATCAAGTTGAAGGAACAGTGAACTCTCTGCATTAGCAATGGTTTTGCAAACCTTACAGCAAGTGGTCTTGCAAGTGAAATTCCTTATTTTGTTCTAAATTATTATTAAAGATCGTCATATAAATGGAACGAATCGTCCTCTTAAAAAAGTACGTGCCCGCAAGACGACTTCGTAGACCAATGGGCCCGCTCGCCACTGGATGTATGGTATATTTGTGGTGACGGCATTCTACGAGTTGCAACACATTTTTGCCGCTATATGCCCATGCACTAAAAGCTTGCTAATGAAAACAAATTATAACCGAATGACACGCGTAAATGTCTCAACTATCAGAATGTGAAACACGAGCCCATTTGTTATAAGTGTATACATGGAATTATAATTACAACTCTGCCATGCCTTTAAAATAATTATAAAAAAGCAAAATAACTTTAAACAATTTTGATTGCTGAGCACCATAAAAAGCGTTTTGTTTCTTCATTGTTGTGGTTGCAATTAGTGTGTGTTAGTATGGTGAGTTGTAGAGAATTACTGGATGTGAAAGGATAGTGAAATGGAAAATAATTTAACAGAAACTAAAACTAATTTTTGGTTCGTTAATTTTTTGTATTGATTCTTTTCACAAGTGTAAGCGTTGATTAGTGTGATAGCTTTTTATTACTTAAGCTGTTTGTTTACATTTATTTGTTTTTTTGTTGATTGAGTTGTCGCTTTGAATTCATCAAGCTACTCATAAACATACCAAAATTTCTAAGCTCCACAATTTGACAATTACGTATTAGTGTGCGCTTTTATTATTTGTACCGAACATTGCTTATAAATGTATAAGTATGTAAGTTTGTAAACCTTTTCTTGTTTTTCTTTTGATTTTCATCAATTTGTTGTAAGCCTCTTCAAACGCCAATTGTCGGCTTAATGAACGTCTGCACCATATCACTCATATTTTTAGATGTACATACATATGTATACATATTTATGTGAGTGTAAGTCAAGCGGTCAGTCAGTCAGCCCGCCAGCTATGCATTCAGCCTTGAGTTTTCGGGATATTGAATATTTTCTCAGCCACATAATCCGCTGTCAATGTAAGTTGGCCTTTTGGCTAATTGGTTGAGGGTCTCATTTGAATCATATATATACGTACATATATATGTTTCTGTATATTGTTTACTTCTTCAATTGATTTTTGTTCTAAATTGTTTGCTCTTTTACTTTTTTAATTTTGATGTAATTTTTTTTTTGTTTGTTTTTTTTTGTTATCGTGTAACCTTGTAAATGCGTTGCAGACGAGTCACAGCTGCCGGAAGCGATCAACAGCCGTACGCATCAACAAATAAATCAGCTACACATGTAAACATTACATCACATCATATCACATCAAAATATTCGTACATCGCCAGGCATCACATCACATATCAACGCATCGGCAGGCTTTTGGTTAAATTGAAGTTTTGCACTTTTTTGCCATCAACAAATTTATGTTATTTTTGCCTTAATTATTTACAAATTTTCAGGTTCTCGAACCATTACATTTTTGAGTACAAATTTTATGGGAATATTAAGATATTCGCGAAAGTGCGCATCATTTTTTCAGCCACGAATATTTCGTCACCCAAAAAGTTGGCTATTTATCTACTTCAATCAACTATAGACATATTAATAAACGAAATTAAATATCAATTTCTGCACATCTGCATTTTATTTACATTTTCGGCATTGCTGCACTATAAATCTTAATATTTTTTTTTTTTTGGCTTTTCTCATTTTTTTGGAGCAGCTGTTTTTCGTCATTAGCATTTGGCGTAATTTGATTTTTTTGGCATTTCGTTAAATGACTTATGTACATATGTACATATATGTTTTTTAAACATTTCAGTAATATTGTGAAATTTTTATATAAATATTATGATTTTTCTTTAAAATATTTTTTTGGTATCATTACTCATTGCGCTTCCTTGACTTTCTGACTTTGTTAACAGAAAAGCACTCAACATTTTTCATTGAAGTAATTGCATGTTTATCAATTGTAAACTCTTTTAACGAACAGCATATCGACTTCTTTGTAAGTTGCATTTTTACGAAATCGACTGTTTGGTAGAACTATTGAATTCAAATAGTAAACTTCTATATTCAACTTTTTTTTTCCAACGCATTTTGTTAAATCATAAAAATCCTAATTTTAAACTTTATACAAAAAAATCTTTAAATCAAAAAAAATGTCATCAAAACTTCCCCGTTTTATCAGAATTTGAAAAAAATAAAAGTTTGCAGTTTTGAAGCGCATTCAGACTTAGTATTCATGAGGGTGCAAGTGGTATTTGATTTTAATTTTTATTTTTCCGTTTACCGTCTTGTTCAGCGTCATTTTCAAGACACTTGTACATAATTAAAAATCTTGTATTATTTATTTAAGTGTGGCACAAAATATGTTTGCGTTTACCTGCAAATAATTATTTTATATATAAGCAGTTAAGACTACAGTACAATTCTAGTTATTTGAAATTGAGTAAAATATTCTCTAAATACCAGTGAATGTCAATTGATTTTAATACTTTAAACTGTATGTGTGAACCTCATCACTGAGTACTTTGGATCATTCCTGAGTGCATTTATCAAAGTAATGCTTGGAGCCCAGTGCTTTTTAGTACTGAAGAACTCTTTTAAATTCTTTAAGTATTGACGTCCCTCAAATTTTTCTATGAATTTGTTTCAAATTCTTTTCAGTTTTCAGTACTTCAGAGCTCTTTTAATTGTGCAGTTCTTTAAAACTCTTGTGAATACTGAGTGCCTTTGAGGACCCAGTATCGCTACTCTTATAAATATTTTACTGTCGACACTTTTCAGAATCAAGTTTTAAGTACTTTTGGTATTTGTACTGCCCAGGAATAACAACTACAAAGCAAAGTAACTCAGTAGCGTTACCTTTTTTGATTTTTGATAACAGCAAAGCAACGCCTTTTAATGGGTTTCACAAGCATCTAGCATCTCTTAAAGGTTATGTTTTGACATGCACGCGACCAAGCATGTTGTTGTTTTTGATCTAAACATGCCAAAGCTTTTCAATGAGATTACAACCGTAGCCATTATTTTCCCAGCCTACTGGTATGTTTCGGATCATTATTCGGTAGGAATATCTATATATATTCATATAATCTTGCTGATCCTATGATGCCTACAATTCTGTGGATCTGCTTACGCCTTTTTAGGAAAAACGGTTCCGTACTATAATATTTGAGAATCTTGTATTACAGTTTTAGTGGTGAATTGTGGGTCATACTGCTTATTAGAGGCGCGTCTCACTTACTCGTACACATTTTGCCTCCATACAGAACAATTTTCGACTCGTCGGCCTTAAGTTCCTTCATTTTTTTGGTCATGTAAAATAATTTTGTACAAAATCAAGATGGTCCTATAAATTGTGCTCTCTGATCCTTCTTTTTACCGTATAAAACCCGGACCTCTCTTTTCATTAAATTTTTTTTTTTATTGCATTGCGGGTCATTTTAGCCAAACAGCCGAATCGGTTTTCTACTTGCTCTACCGTTTTTATAGGATTTTGAAACAATAAACTGCATATCGTTAAAAAATATTTAATATGATTATTTCATATAATGATTATTGAGAACGAAAAATGACACTGAAGATGGCACAACGCCGATACAGGTTCCTCTCAAAAACAAACTCGATCAAAATCTATCATTTCACAACAAGCAACCACGAAAGATCAGTCAGAATTTGAGATAATGTAAATCCTGATTAAAAAATATCTGATGTTGTATAGCGTGGTATATTTAACGTTATGTATATAGTATATAATTTAATGTGATATGATATAAACCAATTTTGCAATGTGATGTCATGTGATATGCATGTATTTTTTAAATTTAATTTAACAAGTTGTACTTGTATTTATGATTTATTTTTTTAATTCTATAAGCACAGACAAAACTATTATTAGAGAAAAGAATAAAAGGCAACCAATAATTATTATAGTAAGCTATGCTCGAGTAATCTATAACCATTATTCGAAAACTTACATATGTACATACATATGTATATTCTTTTTATGATTATAATAATTATCACCGAAATAACTTTGTTATAAAAGCCGTCTCATAATAATTATGAGTGAGACAAACTTCTTTAAGTCTTGAAGTACTAGATTTATTCAGAATGACTTCGGGATTAGTGCGGGACTTTTTGGCATTGTTTCGGGATTAGTTCGGGACCATTTCATGACAAGATTGGAACTATTAAGACAAATTCAGGACTATGTAGCTCGGGGCTATTTCAGTAATTTTACGGAACTAGTTCGGGACTGCCTAGCCACTTTTATGGCATAATTTCTTGCACAGCTCGAGGAAGTGTCGAGTCCTGAACTCATCCTAAGCTGGTACCGAACTAATCCCGAAATAAAAAGTCCCGAACTAATCCCGAAGTCAATCTGAATAAGTCCCATCCTTCAAGATTTAAGT
Source organism: Philophylla caesio (assembly GCA_963971545.1). Lineage (NCBI taxonomy): Eukaryota > Metazoa > Arthropoda > Insecta > Diptera > Tephritidae > Philophylla > Philophylla caesio. The sequence continues at coordinate 38,398,599 of OZ020604.1, forward strand.
TGCGATATAATATCATGTGCAGAATATTTTTTGATGTTTTATAGCTACGATATATGTACATACTATATACCTTTAAATGTGATATTACATGCGATGTAATAATACTATATACATTCATAACTATATGTACGTATGTATATCTTCAAATGTTGCAAGTTCGGCTGTGATAAGTTTTGTTGATAACTGACGTAAGATTTCTACTCTCTTGTGCTGTATAACTTTTGCATCGATTTATATATTTTTATTTACTCAGTTAAGTAAACGATATTTGTTATATGCACATACAAACAATACATATGTAGCTACCAAGGTTTGTTAATTTTCCCACGTATACAATAAATTCGCAATTAAACATCAGCACGCCTTCAAAATATGAAATACATATAAAATAATAATAATAATACTCTCATTTCATTTAAAAGCTCGTTAAAAGTAAGTGCTATTTCTCTGCGATATCGCGTGTTTATAATATTTTTAGGTATTATTCAAGTTTTGCGGCTGACTGTTGATTGTTGTAACTAAGTAGTTGTGTAGTTGGCCTGGAGGCCTGACTGAGTAGAGAGTCTGCTGTATGTTTAAAAATTTAAAGTAAACACGACAACTGCGAGTAGTAGACGCCTGAAATACTAGTTATTCCTTTTACTTAATACATTTTTTTTCTCTTCAATAAGACATAATTAATAATGGAGCATGGCGAAAGAGTAAGTTGAAAAATAGTAGATTAAAAAAAATGAAAATAAATTTAAGGCGTTTATGGCTTTTGTATGTTTTACTTTATTGATGCTGATTCTGGCTAGTAAAACTTGTTTTGCTTTTACACTAAGTTTTGCCAAATTTTATTTGGTTTTTCCGGTGGGTACTCATAACTGCATATACATATATATTTATATAGTATGTATGTATGTAAGAATTTAGTACTACTTTTTAAAGTTATGTTAAAATACTTACATACACCAAAATTTTTGACAAGAAGAAGGTACAGAGCGTGGAAAAGTACAAACCTGCAACAATAAAACAGAGAGAGAAAAAGTGAATAACAGAATTTAGTATAAAAAAATGTTCTGAAATTTAAATGTACATACTCGTACATTTGTACTATATGTATATGCAAACAGTAATCTTAATACATATATAAAACCGATTTGAATAGTTATTTCTTCGCTACAATTATTATTTTACTTCAAAAAATAGGAGCACTATCTACCAAGTCTTCCGGCTCGCTGGTCAATAAAGTTAGATTTTGTTTAACATTTTAAGGAAAATTTTAACACTCTCTAATTTCTTTAATTATCGAATTACATCTTAAAATTTCTTTTTGTAGTTATAAGACAATTTTTGGAAGACACTAGGAGTACAATGACGGTGAAAAGATATGCGTGCTTATGTCGTCCAAGTCCATTTTTTTTTTCATATAGAAGAAATTACGAAGTGGCGCCAGTAAATATATTGTGAAAAATCAGCGGTTATTTGTAAATCAAGTATCTTGCATTTTTTTTGGACTAGAACTGAATATTCTACAAAACTGCATACTCAGAAAACTAAAAAGAAAAATTTTTTTAGTTCAAGATTTTTATGCAATTTTGTTTAATCATTGTACATTTTGCGTAAAATTTAAAAATTGGTTTTTATGTTTTTAGTTAGAGGATGAACACTATTTTAAATGAAAAATAATTTCAAATAATTTGAAGAAAAAAGTAATAAGAAAAACATGTTTGAAAACCGAACATTTCACTTTGATTTCCACTAAGTCAATACTGAGTCACCTACATAAATAATTTCTTCTAAAAGTATGTAGCTACTATTTACCTTTACTACATAAATATAAATACTATAAAATACTATTGCGGCGTGTGTAAGGAATTGTTTATAAGAATAACTTAAATTCCTTTCATTTGTTTAAAAGTTCAAACTAATTAGCCAATAATTTGAATTTCTTCTTAATTCGTTTGTTTTCATACGGTTTTCAGACGATATTTTCCCCCCATTTTCCTACGCAACGCACAATACCACTTTCATTTTGGACTTTATTCCATCATAAATTAGTTAGATCATATTTTTTTAACAAATACGAAAGCTACACTTTTCAGCAGCCACTTTTCCCAAATCCAAGCGAAAACACGCCACCAGCTGAGCACTTAGTCGGCGCAGCCATTTGGCAATTTTCTAAATACCCGTACATAAATACCCGTGTCTACATACATACCAACAAGTACAATTCCGAAATTTCTTGATATTTTTAGTCCAAACATATAAAATACAATAGCGTTAAGTGGCTTTGTACTTTCGCATACCACGCGCATTATTTATGATTATGCATTAAGCTTTCGTTGAAAGCAAAACCATTAGAGCTGGGAACAGTTTTCTATACATAAAAAAAATAATATCAAATTTTGTATGCGGAAAAATTATGTTGCTGCAATATTTGTTAAACGAAAATACTGAGCACGTTAAATTGGTTGATTGGCTAGGATGCCAGTTTAATTTGTAAGACTTTTCCGTTACTAGAAATTTTATAGAGACCGGATTTTATCACTTTGTCTTCAGAAGTTATAATAATTAATATGTTCCAATAGATAAAGAAAAAACGAAATTTTTGCATTTTTCAAAATTTGCGTTATATGGGAGTGGGCGAGGTTATGGTCCGATTTCAAATTATAACGATGATAACTGCCGCACGTAACCTACTTGATCAACTCAATTCTAACGACTTGTGTTTTCCCAAAGTCCTGGAAAGCTGCCAAGGTGATCCCAGTTCATAAACAAAATAATGAGTACAGGCCTTTCTTATCTAAAGTCGTTGAGCGTATTTTACATGGGCAAATTATTTCGTATGTACAAGATAATAAACTTCTGACAGACCATCACTCCGGCTGCTGGCCAAAGAGAAGTTGCACAACCGCTCTCATCAGATCTAACCTTGGTGTCAGAAATTCAGACTTCCTACCCGTAGTCAGTGGCGTCCAGCAAGGCTCAATCCTAGGCCCTCTGTTATTTGTTTTGCATATAAATGACTTACCTAATGTTCTTAAGTATTGTAATGTCCACATTTAAGCGGATGTGTACTAGTGTACTAGTGTGTGTAGGGTCTTGAATTATGACTTGGCCCGTATAGGTGAATGGGTTTCTGTGAACGGCTTATGTCTTAACCCTCACAAATCAAAATGTATCGTCATTCATAGAAAGTCCTTCTCCACAAGTAGCTAAGATCAAATTATTTTCGACCACTCAGTTATAAAATATGTTGACGCGGAAAAAAGTCTTGGTGTAGTCATTAACAATACTCAGACATGGAAAGATCACATTTTTAGTACGGTAGGAAAAGTGTATGGAATGCTTCGCACACTCTGGTTGTCACAGTAATTCACTCCGTTAAATATAAAACTACTCTTAGCGAAAGCGTACCTAATACCTACGCTGCTTTACGGCTGTGAGATTTATGCAAATTGTGACTATGCGTGTAAAAAGAAGCTAAATGTTGTATACAACAACATTGCTAGATATGTATATGGGATGGGGAAACTTGACCACGTATCAGCGTGTGCCGATAGGTTGCTTAACGTTTCCTTTGATAATTTGTTAAAGGTCAGAACGCTATCGACCCTACATAAAATAATAAATACAAAAGAACCTTTTTATCTTTATCAAAGGCTCCATTTTCTTCAATCATCGAGGTCAGTACTTCTGACGCATACCAAATATCGAATTCTAACATATGAACGTCAATTTTGCATTACCTCTAGACGTCTTTGGAATTCACTCCCGACTATACTAAGGCTGATAAGCAATACACTTCATTTAAAAAAAAAACAATTAATATGTTACTATTATAATTTATAAATTTATTCAAATTAATATTCTCACTAATTAGATTGCATGAGATAATATGTATGTTATCTTCTTCTTTCTGTTTCCTTTTCCTTCTGTTGGTTATCGTTCAAAATTAATTTATCAATTTCCCAAATTTTGCATAATTTAGTATTACGAAAATTCTATTTTAGGTTCATAGATCTAGTTATATACATATTCTCTAAGACTTTAATATTTTTTTTATCTTGACTGGCACTATAAAATAATTTTGTTAAATTATTGTGCTAGGAAAAACATTCAAATAAATAAATAAATAAATAAAATAAAATAAATAACAGCGAAGGAAAATTTGTTCTCCAAATTTTGTGACGATACCTTACACCGTTATTGAGATACAGAAATTGTTTCATGAGTGGGCGTGGCAATGCCTATTTTTCAAAATTTCATAAATACCTAATTTCTTAGTTCAAAATCGCTCCAAATACCGAATTTCACTCAATTTGCTGTAATAGATACCGAAAAAACGGAGTTTTTGCATTTTTCAAAACTTCCGTTATTTGGGAGGTGGGCGTGATTATGATCCGATTTCAAAACTTTTCTACGATAATAATAGCAATATCAAGGAAAATATGTCTACCAAATTTTGTGACGATACGTAGCGGAAGAATTTTCATAAGTAGACGTGGCAACGCCCATTTGTCAAAATTTCATATATTCCCAATTTCTTAGTTCAAAATCGCTCCAAATACCATATTTGATACCGAAAAAACGGAGTTTTTGCATTTTTCAAAACTTCCGTTATATGGGAGGTGGGCGTGGTTATTGACCGATCGTGGCCATTTTCAATACCAACCTACCCGGTTCAAAGAGCAATCTGTGTACCAAATTTCATTGATATATCTCAATTTTTACTTAAGTCATTGTAACCATGGACTGACGGACGGATGGACGGACGGACGGATGAACGGACGGACAGACAGTCAGGGCTTAATCGATTTCTCTTTTCATTCTGATCATTTTAGTTTATATATGTCTATATCTATCTCGATTATTTTTTTGCTGTTACAAACAACCGTTATGCGAACAAAGTTATAATACCCTTGTGTACAAATACGCTCGGATATAAAAAGGGAGTTTTAGCTGGGTAGGCATGAGTTCGCAAGACCGCCTTCAAACCACTATAGGCAACTTCGCCCTGCGCTCTCTGTTCTGACTTAAGGTGAACTCGAAGACGATGCTACTGTAGAAAGTTACTTTAGCTCGTTACCAATGGAGCAAGGAAGGATCAAGTGCAAAATAATATAACTTCTTTTAATATAGACAAATGGCAAAACTTTGCAGAGAATAGCGGAACTGGCGAAGTGGTTTTTTCTCAGCGTAAACCAAGGAGTGGCTATATATGATAAATTAGTATTTATAAAGTTCCCTTGAACTTTTGATTCATCATAGCTGGAAATATATATAAATATCAACCGGTCTCACTCAAGTCGCAAATTTCTTTTAGCGGTAAGTTTAAAGTGCGAGCTGTTTAGTCGGAGTCCTACTCACGATCGTCTTGAATATTTCCTACTACCCTTTTTTGTCTTTCCTCCAAGTGCTGCGATTGTGCGCGATGAGCAGCGAAAAAAGTCATTCAAATGGTCCTGCAAGCTCTTTGCTTAGTTAACCGTCAGCGTTGAGAACCCCTCTGCTTTGATGTGGAAATGCAAATTAATTTTCTTCGTCTCTAAAAATTGTCGCACAAAAATAAGTAGAAAAAGAGATTTTCCGCGATACAAGATTTTCAAAAGGTTTTGTAGTTCTGTGAGCGCTCTTGTATAGGTACTGGATGGTGGCATTAATTGTAAAAAAAATAGATCTCTTATGAATGAAAAAATCAATAGTCATTTTAATTTAAATACCAAGTACGACGATGCAAAGGCCATTTTTTTATATAAACAAATAATATCTTGATGGCTGGTAATGACCCACATTCATTAGCGTCTAATGCCTGTTTAAATGTTGTTAATATTTATGCGCAGATATTTGATAGGTATAAATACAACAACAGCAAGCCAAGCAATAATAAGGCGGCATAATAATTACAAAAAAATACCAACAACATACATATATAAATGTAAAGCTGTGGGTCAGTAGTCAAACAAGCCAATGCGAGTGGGCAATCAAAGCGGAGGCAGTCGAGAAATAAAAAAAAAATTATTCTCAACTATCATTTACTGGTAATTACACAGTTCAATACAAATCTGTGAAAACGTGTAGCTACTTAAAAAATGCTGCTCAATAATTGCGAATAATTTTCAAGTGGAAAAAATCGCACGCCTTTATAATGATAGTACAATTGATTGAACTTGATTGAATTCGCATATCGATTTGTGAGTTAGCGTAAAAAAGTTGCTAGCTCTATTTTGCATGAAAATTAAAAAAACTTTTCTAACAACCAGAACTTCTATGCGATTGCTTACAAATATGTCCCAACTTCTAGCTTCATTTCTACCCGTTCAAATATCCGAATTTTTCGAAGAAAAATTATTAAACTTTGATATATTTCTTAAGTTCTAAAAAGTATACATTTTTCTTTAGTACAAAATTTAATATTTGTAGTCAAAAAAATTACTTACTTTTCGTTTACACAATCAGGTTTTGAGTGTAAGTGTTTTGAAAATTCAAAAAGAAAATCAAATTAAAAAAAAAAAATTTTTTAAAACAAAAAATTTTTTTTACAAAAATAATAGTTTTTGAAATTTTTCAAAATAGTTAAAATTACAGAGAAAAGTTTGTGCACATTTGAAACCAGAAAAAAAGAAATGAAGTTAGCAGCTTTACACTCTTAGCGAGCGTTATGTAAATACAACTGGGCTGTGAGAAGTATATTGACAATAACAATTATAATTATTTAAGTGGATATTTTTTTCACATTTTCACGCAAATTGCATATCGGACAATCAGTCACTAATGAACTGAGGCACAGGTGTAGTTTAGAGGTAAATATTTAGTTGTCACGCCAGTGTTGCCAGCAGTCATTTTGGTGAAAAATCTATCAGCTGAAAATTAAATATTGAAATTTCGCAAAAAGATTAGCAAAATTGAGGTAGAAATAGAAACTCTTGTGTAGTTTTTCTTGCCCAATTTCGCATAACTTTGCTTTTACAGTATTTGCCCAATTGCACCGAAGATTTCTTTTCAAGCTCGATTGGAGCTAAGCATTACGTCAATTTTATTCTCTGGACTTAGCTGGTTTGCTGACAGTCTACAAGAAAATATATCTATCTACATACATATACTTGTATGTCTTTTCTTTTACTTTACTTTTGTGCTCAATTTTGAAGAGGATCCCCCGCAAGTGTTGAACGCCCATTGATCGGTGAGCCGCGTGCTGGCTACCGCGTTATAAACAATACGAAACAATTAAAATTTTTGTATATTCTATTTTACTTTCGCACCTCTGTTAAGTGGATCATAAAAATTAAAAAAATATAAAACTCTATGCTAGTTAATGTGGCGCATGATTGAACTTAAAACATTGTTCCCGCTGTTTCTCGAAATTCTTGCTGTTACTTGCATTTTTTTTAAACTGTGTAGATTTGAATATTTAGATATAAAAATGTACAAGCACATAGTTATTTAGGTATTTAAATTGTGTTGCTCCTGGAGTGCAAAACTAATTTAGAGAATTAAATTTCTGTTAATTTTACTTTTAGAAAATCAATGATCAATAATTTCTACTACATAGTACATTCGTCTAAAACCAGAAGTGCAAGATTATAAAGAAAAATTTAATGAAATTTCAATTGTTTATTAAATTTTTGAATTTACTTTCATGGTCAGAAATATTTTCAAAAAAAGAAATCAGTGAAAGTGGCATTTAAATAAATCTATACACGTTGCTCTTTCAAATTTATTGTATACATTTTCTTGAATGACTTTTCTAAACCATCGAAAAATGTACTTACTTTATCTTAAAAAAAAAACGTCTCACATTTTTTTAAATATTTTGTAAACTATATTTAGAAAGCCTATATGTATGTGATACAGCTTCTATTGCTGAGTAATAACACAGGGATAGCATTCGTTGAAAATGAAATTAAAATAACAAAAAAGCGGTATTAACTCTATTATAACCCAACGGGAACCCACTTTTCCACCCAACCGACACGAGGGGCTTAATCCGCATAACGTACGGATGTTTTTTATATATACAAATCTTTGGTGCCGAGTCGTGACAGAAGAAAGCGTCGAGATCCCAAGCTGCTCAGCTACAGAATAAGAATTCATCAGCCGAATACAAAGTTAGAGAAATGCATAGTAAGAAAATTGGATCGTTAGCTGTTATTAAGAGAGGATAGAACAGTTCTTTTAATTATAAAAAGTGAGTCCAATACATCAAAGATGCTGGAATGATTGTTAAAGTCTCGGCATAAATCCCGAAACTGTTCATTCAACTCAAAGTTAGTTCTGCATAGTTTCAAGAAAAGTGGTTTAAAGTTTCTCGTTGCACGGGAGGGTACATTAAAATTAATTTGCTCTAGAAGAAATGGACTTGACTAATTTTACCAGAAATACAGAGAGGCAGGTATCATTAAATCAATTTTAGTATATGACTGCTTACCTTTCTTGCATTGAAGTGCAACAACTCAAATAATTTGCATTATTAAAAAGGCGAATAGCGTTCATTGGAAATTATTAGCAAAAACCTTTTTTAATTTTGTTTTTTTGAGTAATAAACCATATACCATCCAATTTTAATAAACTAAAGCGTAATTTTCCAGTATCTTAAAGTTATCGCCATGTTTTGGCAAATTATTTTTCTTTCTGGAATTAAAGAACTTTTCTCCCATACATGAACATACAAATAAATAATATGAAAACAAATGCGGAGAAACAATTTTTCAAAATCAAAGATAAATTTAAGCTATGCTATAAACAGAATCAAATCGCCAAACAAATTTCGTCGTACGAAAGTCCGTTGCTGTCAAAATTAAAACACTCTGTAGTAAATGCGATTGCACAGCCTAAGCAAAGCGGCGAAGTTCGTCCGACGAAACTTGGCGACGATGACTTTAATTTTTCTTTCGCCACTGCGACCGGGCGACGAAGTCAGCTGATTGTGAGAATGGTAAACAAAGAAAATATTATGAATGGAAAAAATCTTAAATTTATTGAGAAATATTTAGTGACAACTATAAGGGAAAAAACTGATATAATCGATTAAAAATAGGAAGCATTGCTCCTTATACGATTTAGCGAATTACGTTACGGTTCTGTTTCACAGGGCGAAATATTGCGACGAATTTCGCCAGGCGGCAACACTTCGTGTTACAAAATTTGGTAGGCGATTTGATGCTATTCAAAGCTAAAGCTACATTATTTTTGAAATTATTCAATTTTCGAAACAATTTTGGGACTGACTCCCAAATTTTTTGAGCTTATTTCGAGACTAGCTCGGGGTTCTAGCCTAATTGAATACTTCTTCGGAATTATTTTCTAACCTTTTCTGAAACATTTCTTATCTAGTTTAGGGTTTTTCCCGACCTGTCGAGACTAGAGTTTAGTACCATATTACTAATAAATAAGTCCTCAACTAGACCTTAATGCTGCAGAGTTAGTCCTAAACTGGTTGCAAAAAAATCCTAAGCTATTTTCGATATAATTTTGAACTAAGCCCTCCTTGACCCGAAATCACCGCACTGGTCACGATATCAAGACGTAAAAATATTTATCTGAGTGATAAGTATAATGCAAAGAGTTCCAGTCTAAATTTCGAAACTTAAGTTATGACTCCAAAATTGTTTATTTTAGCATTTATTATTTTTTCAAATCAAAACTCCAAAACAAAAACTTTTCTTGGAAAACTCAAATTCATAAGTTAATATTCAAATTTTAAATATATAAAATTAAATATTATTGCAACACAGCAAGGCCAAAGGAAAGTTGTATGTATGTATGTATATCCAATCGAATAATGAAATATATAGACTATCATGTAATAGAATGAAGCCTGAAGGAATAATTCCATTCTTTATCTGAATTTTTCATTCGGATCCATGAATTTGTAATTTTTTTTTTCGGAACACCCAAAAAAAGGCGTTAAACGACTGAAAACCCAAAACATCTGTTAAGCAAGTACTCCACACCACACGTTGGTGACTTTACAAGCTTTCAGCGTGCATAATAAGCGTTAAGATTCGATTTTTATTTATCCAATTCGATGCTTACTTTAAAAGGGTCTAAGTTGTAGTAGTTACATCAGGAAATCTCTAACGAAGATTTAGAAAAATATTTTTAAAACATCTTCCCTCTACTATAATGTGTAAAATCATAAAATTACACTTTCATTTTCTGGACGTCTGATTGTCTGTTTATCTGTCTGCATGTCGGTCCGTCTCGTATAAATCACTGTCTGCATTTACAAACGTACATACATATACTCATACAGATTTGTACAGTTCAATTCGAGTAATGAATATTAGAATGCGAGCGCGTGTGCCCCACAGGCATGAACTTTTACTGCCATAAAAATAAACAATAAACCAACCCAGTGGCAAAAGACACCAACTATTTAATGGAAGAGTTGCCTACTACGGAATTTCACACGGAATTTCAATGCCGTGCTGTCCTCTGCAGTGGAGAACTGAACTAAATATATATTTGATTTATATATTTCCAAAAAAAAAAAAAATTTTTTAAATTCACTTTAAATATAGAACGTAATTTATCTGTCGGAACTTATTAACAACTCGCCTAATTTTTGCGTCAGTAAAATATTTTGCTATAGGGATATATTTCTTTAAACAAAAATTGTATGTGTGTGTGTGCGCCTGTTTATGAGCCGCATGGGTCATCAATTGTCAGTCAAGCCGTGAAAGTTTTCGCGGGTTTTGCAAAAATAAAAGAGAAATAACGTAAATATTGCAAGAATCAGAAAGATGTTTTTTTTGCTAATAAATTTTGCGCGAATTTTTCGTTGCAAAAATAGTGTAGATCTATGCCTGTAACTATGGCAATAGTACACACATGTTTTATAAGAGGTGAAGGACCGCTAATGTAAGCTAAAGTAGTTAGTAAATAAATATTTGCAATTATTTATTATTCTTTAGTTGAGTGTGAAATGTGTTGCCACATGCAATAATTGCAGTTGAATTTTATATCGTTTATGTAATAAATATTAAACTGTAATAAATACTAGCAGCTGTATTTTTTAAAAGTTTTTACATATACGCCCCAGCTGCCTGTTGATAATTAAGTTGCGCCAATTCTACTTTCACTCTGTTCATTCCATTTTTGCTGCCAAGATAAAGAATTTACACCTAGCCACTGATGTTTGCACAAACATACACTTAATTTCATGCCGTGTAAAAATTCTCATAAAATTACGTTTGACTTTGATTAGTGATTCTATTTTGTGGCACTGTTTATTGCGAATTTCACGCTCACACGCGCTTCCATCGCTTTCGGCAACTATTTCGAATTGTATTAGCTATATACTAACATAGGTATATCTTTTCTGCATCAGTAGTGTAAACATTAGCCGAACGTTAAACGGGCGAACGTGTGGTATGAGTAACCTAAATAGATCGGCATGCGATGAGTGTGAAAATTGATGAAAATTTAAAAAATTTTCATTACAAAGGGAATTTTGAATGACCTAAAAATCGAGAATAAATCACTTTTCATCTATATATTAATAAAAATTTGATTTTCCATCTACTATTACATACTCGTATGTACATATGTAAATACCAGAGACACAACTATCATAAGAGAAATTAATAAAAGTCCAAATAAATACTAGTGAGATTCAAATTTTGCGAGGACTCTTTAACTTATATTCAAAGACTCGTATTATCAAAGTTTTTTTAATAATAATTATGAGCGGTGATTATTATGTAAGGTGATTCTTAGGGCAACTCCAGTTCACGTGTGCAACCCTGCCTGGTGGGGCCGACAGTGGCAACTCCGCTATTGCTTGCAACCCCAAGACCACCGAATGAGGGCTCGGCCATTTTGATCGATATCTAAAACAGTGAAGACGCTTGCAATCGAAGCTAAGCAAATAAATCCAAACTTACAGTCCTATTCTAATAAAACCTCACAACTGAGTTGTGAGCAAAAATTTGTGAGGTTTCTTATGAGGTCTATTTTGTGAGGTTATTCTTGGCCACACGTCATAAAAAAAAGCTCAATAAAATCACCACACGAGGTGAAAAGCGTTTTGCTGTCAAAAAGAAGCAAAATACAATAGCATAAGCATAGGCGCAAACAAAGTGATTTGATGGTCCATGAGCAAATGGAGTTTGTTTTTGTTTGGTTCATTTTCGTAACCTCTATGTAGCATAATTAAAAATTTAATAAAAAAGTGAATGAAATATGAATGTTAATTAAAAAGCAATAAAAAATTTAAATTCATCACTATTATTTCTCATGAAAGACTAAACATTTTAACTAAAAGCTATAGCTACTTAACCAGCGGTTCGGTTTGGTTCAAATGGTTCCACGATTTTTAACTACATATGTACATACATTGTAGGCATCAAATCCATATAAAAATATGCGTCATATACGATTATTATATAAGAAATAAATACATTAATTGTAATGAAATTAAAAATTCAATATTTTTTAGTATTTAAAAGCTGTAGATTCTAAGGGGAAAATTCCTGACAGTTATTAGCATTTGAGCTTTTGAATTTACGCCAGCATAAGGGTAACCTCACAATAATGAGGAACCTCACAACAGTCAGTTAGGTGAGTTTTGTGAGGGAATTAGAATAGGGCTGTTATATCTGAAATCTCATTGTTTATAATTATGTATTTTTCTTATTTGAGACTTATATTATAAAAGTTTTCTCATAATAATTATTAGGACGGAACTTATTCACGACCATTTGTTAGTTAGTTAGGAACTAGTTTAGGACTAGTTTGGAACTTTTTTGGCACTATTTAGGGATTCGTTCAGGATTAGCTCAGGACTATTTCGGGAGTTGCTCGGGACTACTTCGGGATCCACTGTGCATCAGTTCTGGACTAGTTACGTCACAATATAAAAATTAGTTCAAGAACTTCTTATGTAGTCCCGAACTAGTTCAAAAGCGATCCCGAAATGGGCCCATAATGATTTTGAACTAGTTCTAAAATGATTTTGAACTAGATGCGAACTGGTCTTAAAATAAGTCTCGAATTCTCGAAAGAGTTCCAAACGGGTCCCGAACTAGTTCCGAAATGATTCCTAAATGGTTCTGAAAAAAAAAATTTGTCTCACTCATAATTGTTATAAGAATACTTTTACAATACTTACGAAAATTTTGACGTCTATGATAAAACTCCACGATAAAATATTTATTATTATCGGTCTCAATTTTTCCTTTATCAATAAAAAAAGAAATAAAAAAACAGAAAAAAATGCTTTTCGGCATTCCTTTGCAGAGCGACTTGTAGATCCTTTGAACATGCTACATTTTTACTTCCTATTTCCGAAGAATTTTGATAAAAATATTTCTTTACAAATATTTTTATCTAATCTATCAAAACTTGATTAAGAAAAATGCATTATAACTTTTTAAGAAATTGGCAATTTTAAGCAAAATAAAAGTACCATATGGCAATAGACTTTGACTCGATGAAAGCCGAGACAAAATCAATAAATGGTGGCATCCCTACAACAAAAGAAAATTTATGTATTCAGTCCAAAGAGGAAAAAAAACAGAAGTACTGGAATAAAACTTAATAAAAAGGTTTTGCCCATTCCGCCGCCAACTCCGGCTAAATTTTTCCCGCAAAACTAATGGGGGCCGTGTAGTCGAGTTACAAAAATGTCGTATGAATGGCCTGATGTGGTTAAAATGTTGGAACTGCACCTCATAGACGACATTATACAGTATAATTTAATAGAAACTACACGAGAGGAAAAATAATTGCGAAAGGCTCTAAGGTAGATGGCGCTGGAGTAAAGTTATGTACAACAACTGTATGGTCCGACCTGCTTCACTTATGAAATTTACGATAATAACGCAAAAATATATATAATGAAAAATATTTTATTTTTATTTATATTTTATTTTACATGAGAACTATGAATAAATATATAATATGAATATTCACACAATAGATGAAGCTGGAGAATCGAATATATTTTACAAATCTGCTGTTATGTCACGTTTAACTTCCATTTTGAATGCTATATTTACTCGGCGCTAATATGTGGTATTTGAAAAACCCAGTATTTGTATTTCGAAAATTTAGGAATTTAGAAAGAATAAAATTGAAAAAAAATGTATTTTTTTAAATTCTAGCGCCAAGAGTTACATACATAGTATTCAACATAAAATCATTAAATCAAAAATGTAGTAGCTTAAAAAAATTCAGCCCACACTCGTATATGAACATATAATTTATTTAAAAGTGCATTGTTAATCTCATCAGTACAATGACAGTGAATAATCATTTTAATTTTATTTTTTTCATTTTTTTTTATTCCTCGAATTGATATTCCGCGATAATAATCCCAGATTTAATTAACAATAAATATATTTTCTTTGCTATATATGCAAATAAAATAATAATTTTTTATGGGTATTCTGGTTTTGAAATTTTAGTGTAATTAAAACGTTCCCATTTCAAGCAAACCGCATTTGTCATCAACGCTCTTGTCGCTTTCCGAGCATCATCAAACCTTTTTCGTAACGATGATGCAGTTAACTTTTATATACCAAAATTTTTTTCATGAATAATTGCACAGCGTCATTAATGCAAAATATTGTTGCACATTTTTTTTAAATATAATTTGACTCACATAAGTGGGAATTTTCGGGAATTTTTATCATGAAAATATTCGTAAAAAAAATTATTTTGAGTGTGTAATCAGACATTGTTTATTGGACATTTGAACTAGAATTTTGATTTGAGCACAGTGTGAAGAGGTCACCGAATGATAACATTATCATACCCAATAAGTAAATATGTAGCCCGAATAGAAGACTTTGTTCAATTCAAGCACAAATTATTGCTTAAGGTAATGCGCGTTTGGCCAATTGAAGGTTGATGGCTTAATAAGAGTTTATATGTAGTTACAGATTGTAAAAGATATATACATATATCTTTTCATTGACAAAAAAATTAAAAATTGCGACCAAGATTTACATAACTAAAATGCCCAAACCTCATAGAATTGCGCTTTAAAATAATAAGAGCACGTATTTATTATTTTATTTTGAAATAAAAAAAATATTTTGATGTCGCTCAAAGCGCTTAAAATTTTCAAGGTATTTTGCATAATTAAAAGTTTTTCTTTCGTAGAATCGAGTTCTTTTCACGACCTTCTCCCTTGTTAATACTAGGAATAAATTTAATGTTTAAATGGCTGGCAGAATCGGCTTCCTGCCCATACCTTCAAGCCGAATTTAATCTTGACTTTCCTTCTTGATTATTCAGACATTTTAGACAAATTATTTTGATGTTATGTAAACCCATTTTGAATTATTTAAGCCCTATAATGATTGACCATAATATTTTCTGACATGCAGCTGATGAGTTTATTTCTTTCGCTCGGCAGTTTTGGACCTCGAAGCCATAATGGCTCGGCACGAAAAAAAGATCCGTTCGTCATGTGGACGGCGAACCTCGTGCCGATTGAGCGTGAGGAGGGTAACCTTGAATAATAATAACAATACAAAATCTATAAAATTAATAGTTTTCAAAGTGCAAAATTTGTTTCTGTTTAGCAGATTAAACTTTTTGAAAATTGCTTCTGCAACAACAAAGTTTAGTTTATAGAAATCGCGATTAAAACGACATCTAGTGGATCTATTTTTCGTTAAAGTATTTCTCGTCGTCAGTGGTGGAATGTGTAGCGGAGCGTGCTATAACTGCTGAGTTCGGGGTTCGAGTCTGACTTAGGGAAAATCATAGAAAAGTTTTTTCTAAAATGGGGCCCCTCGGCAGTAATGACAAATCTCCGATGGTATTTTTGCCATGAAAAAGCTTCTCCTTCATTTGTATGTAGTAGATTATAAAAGGCGCACACCACAAATGGTATTAGAAAATACTGATCTGTGTATATATGTATGTGAGTGTATGCGCCAAAATATTATTAATAATATTTGTCGTTGCACCACAGTATTATATGTATTATATGTAATCAAAGTTAAACTATTTATAGAGATTTTCTGAACATCGCAACACACAAAGCGGAGCTATTATTTTTAAAAATATTTCCAATTCAAACTGCATAATATGTTTTCAATTTTTTAATTCCAGCATCACCTAGCGGGTTAATTTCTCATAAATATACATAAGTACGTATTTAACCTGCAGTATATAAAACGTGCTCCCATTTTTAATTACGGAAATTTCCTTGTGGATTCACTTTCTGTGAAACTTCGAGGTTGGTTTTTTGTGTTTTCGGTCCCTTGGTGCAAATTTTGTGAGTAACTCAACTATAATAAATTCCAGCCAATCGATTTTTCGTTAAAGTTTTTCTTGTCCCATCTTTAGATTTTCTAATTATCTCAACGAAGGCGCACCAGCCCACGCCCATCCACAGGTCGAAGCAATAAACTAAAGAAATTCTTTAAGATTTGTAAAACTCTTGCACGGTGCATCTATTGCAGGTACAACAAAGCTTTCACATTGACCTTTAATCATGCAATCTGTTCAATTCGTGCATCGTGCTAGATTTTTTCGAAATCTAGAGAACACAGTAATACTTTGGTTGCTTTTCTTTAAATAGTTTTTGAGCAATGTGCGAAGCAAAACGTCGATTTCAATGCTTGACTTTTACTACGTGAAAAAACTTTCAAGTATCTTCCTCATAAAAATCAATTAATATTAAAAAATTTAAATTGCAAAAAAATGTATGTAATTAATCTTAGATTATCCTAATTAATGCATTTGTAAAGCTTAAAAGACATTCTTTCACGTATCAAATTCAAATAATTAAAAATTATTGTTGTGATCTCAAAGCTGAGCTGTAAAATGTACACGCCCGTATGAAATCTCAGGGAATGGGTTGCTTCTCAAACAAACAAAAAATGGCAGAAAAGAAACACGAACAGTTATACAAAGCGAATTTGTTTCAAATATATTCAGTTTCAAATATATTTATGTACGAGTATGTAGATATATGTGTGTTCGGATTAGTGTTGCCACTTGAAAAAAAATTTTCCGACCAAATGAAAAATTGACTTTATTTTTAAATTCATTTTTAAATTATTAATTTATTTTCAAACTGAACATTTCTTAAATATTCGCAGCTTTATGTTTCATAAAAAAATAATGCATTTACATATGTGTAATATTTATAGTATACATATCGACATATTTATGTTAAGTCTTTTACAGTCTATTGGTTCACATTTTAAAACAAAAGTTGAATTTAATTCAAAAATAATAACACTTAAATGTATGTACATGTATAAGACGTACTACGCATTTAACAAAAGAACTGAATAACAGTTAAAAACAATAAAAAATATGACTTTTAAAATCTTTACAAATCTTTTTTGGCCGACCATACGTAGTGCGGAATGTTTAAATTGATAAGTTCTTTACATAGCATAATGGTATTAATGGTGCTCCACTGAAGCCTATTACGCAACTTGGTTTTAATCAAAGCCAACGAAGAAAACTTTCGTTCAGCCGCGGCAGAACTATGCGGAAGAGAAAGCAAATTAAATATAAAATTTGAGAGGTCGGGAAAGCTGCTTTGGTTAACTCCATTCTTCATCAAGCTTACTTTCGACCAAAATGCATCAATGTCCATTTCAGCAGAATGACTTACGTCACTAACCCTCAACATGTTCCACTGCGTTGTAATGTGGTCTATATCGCAGTCAACTAAATCGCTAAACTTGAGGATTAAGGGAAGTATATGCAAGTGGTGCTCATTCGATAGGACCTTGACCGGAGTTAATATCTTCACGGTTAAAGTCAAAGCGCATGCTAATTTGGTGCAATAGTTCAATGTAAAAAGAAAGTACATTTCCTTTAATTTCAACAATTTCAGCTGCGCTGCAGTTTTCGATCTGCTTTAGTTCCTATGAAAATTTCGGATGCAAATTAATGGTTTTGTTTATTTTTAAAATCGACATCGACACCATTAACGCAAACGTCACGTTTAATAAAATTGTTTTGTATTAGAACGAAAACTGATTTCATATCTGAGTACAAATATGGTAACCGGGAGCTTTCTGTTTGAAATTCCTTATTTATATTGTTAACGATAGGTAAGATGTTTGATAAAAATTAAAAAATAACATTTTGTTTTAATATTCATTTCGTGTGCTAGTTGTGCTGGTCGAATACCATTAACTGCATAAAAACAAGAAACGAAATACAGTCCTAAACTATCCCATTGTTCAATCAAGCGTAAGACTACACCCTCCAGAGACAGCCATCGAGTTTGTCAAATCTTCAAAATTTTATGGGATTTTCATTATTAATTTTTCATACTGATGAAAAGATACTAATATCGCAAAACAGACAAAAATACGTTCAAGCGGACCAGCGCACCAAAGTAAAAAAAATCAGACCAATTTTGTTCCGAAAGGACCAAAAGTGGCAACGCTGGTTCGGATGTACCATTGTTCGCTATGGGACTACCTCTCTCTCTCCACCTCCCTCTCTTCTCCTTCCTCCCTCTCTCTCTCTCTCTCTCTATCTCTCTTTCTTTCTATGGCTGTATTTTCAGTGAGCGCGTATTTTACGAACCTTGCGAGTTTTTAGTTTATTTTCCTCAAAATTTGCAATCTCTGAAAACTCAGTGAAAAGCTTCTGAGGCAGTTGAAAGCCTTATTTGTGCGCTAAAAATCCTTAGCCACATTTCAATTCACACTCCCATCTCTAAAGCATTTTAGAAGTTTACGACTATTAAAAGAATGAAATATATTGAGACGATATTTTGGTTTCTTGTCAAATGAGAGCCATAAATTTCCTCTTTTAAACTAGCCATTCGCATTTTCGCACAGGATTGTTTATAAACTAATTAGGAGAAATAGTAGAAAAAATTAAAGGGAAAAGAATATTAAAGGTAAGGATAAAGTTCAAAGTTTTTTGTAATTTAGTGACCAGGCCTTGGTTAAATTCTCCATTAAATACACATTTTACTGAAAAACTACGCTTCACACCTTTCACTCAAACTTGGCGAGTTATAATTTACGTGTATAGCATTGTACTACACTCTTTAAAACAAAAAAAAAAGAAGTTAAAAAAACATCGCAAAGGTGACCAAAAAGTCTGCAGTGTTGTATATGCTAAGCAAAAAAATGATAAATATGCCACATTTTAGTTTTTTTTTAATGTAAATTAGCTGACACTTGCATATTTATGAATGTCGTTTGCCTCACAATTAAAAAAAATAATACAAATATTAAGCAATTTGCATAAAAGCGCTTAAGTGTGTATGTATGAATGTGTGTGTAGGTGTGAGTGAAGGCAGGTGCTAAGAGCACTTGTTTTACCACAAACCTAAAAGGCCTAAGGCGAAAAACTCCGCCAAACAAAAACCAAATATGAACACATTTTGAATGAATATTTTTGTATGTATACATTATTTTCCATTCATTATGTATGTATGTATGTAGTAGCTTGTACTGTTGCTGCTGAGAAAACGTGTTCTTTGCATTTAATAACGATTATTGTCTTGTGGTTCGAGAAGTGTGTACCGCCATTGTTTACATGAAAAGGCCAATCCGCAGCGGCTGCTCTTAAACTATAAATCACTTAACTCTTTTTTTTGTCATCATTTTACTCAAGTATTATTTAAATACCGATACTTATTTCTTGCAATAGTTTTTGTTTCCAACATTTCTTTTTTGTTTAGTTGGCTTTGCATTTATTATTTATTTGATTTGTATTCAAAGCAGTGTCATTCCTTGGCCTTTGCCGCAACATGATCACGAGCTACCAACAAAACATATCTTTAAGTTTTTTTTGTGTTTTCTATTCTTTTTTTTTTTTTGTCTACTGAAAATTTTACTTTGAAAAGTATTTATGGCAAAAATTCGTGCGCGAACTTCAGGTAACTAAATTCAGCAAAAAACCACAAATAGCCAAACAAACGCTCTACCGCGAACGCCAATAACCTGACAACAACAACAAAGCTACTCATCACTTCTCTTACTTGAGCGTTTTGTTAATGAATTCTGCGTTAATTTATTGAGTGTGTCATTCATTTCGTACTTGTGTATAATTCAGAATGTCTGACTTCTTTTGCACTGTGCCGCTCCTCATCTCTCTGCTGTTGCTAATAATTTGCCCCGTCATTTGTTGTTGTTACTGTCATTACTACTGTGTTTTAATAATATTTAAAATTAACCTTCTGAAGATATTATTCTATTATTATTTTTTATTACATACAATCACCTACTTAGCATTGCTGCTTATTTAATTGCTGTTGTCATCGTAAAAAAGTGACTTCAATAACCTTTTTGCAAACAATTTATCAATGAAATATTAACATAAGTACATATGCAAATACATATACATACGTACATACATATGTATGTAAATGCATGTAGTTATGTATGTCAACTTTTTGAAAATATTATTTCAATGGCATTGCCCTTAGTTATTTTATTTACCTATCGATCTAAGTTTTGGTAATAAAAGGCGGACGTGTAAAATCACCGCACTAGGTCTGTAAAAATAAAGCGAAACCAAAGATAAGGTCGAATGTGGCGAGGGAATGGGATGTGAAGTTGTTAAGATATGGTGAATGCAGTTGTTGGGATTTTAGGTAAGGTGAATTTAATTGTGATGAGTTAAGTTATGTGAGTTGAAGTGTGGTGAGTTTAAGTGTGGGGAATTTAAGTGTGGTGGGTTTAATTATGGTGAGTTTATGTGCGGAGAATTTCGTTGTGTGGAGTTGAGTTGTGATGAATTTTGGAGTATTGGGTTTAACTGCGGTTCGTCAAGGTGTGGTGAGTTTAGTTTCGATGAGTTAATGTGTGTTTGGCTAATCTAAGGAGAGTATGAATTAAAGTGTGTTGAATTAAGATGTGATGAGGGTTATTAAGATGTGTCTAGGCATGTATGTTGAGCAGAAACAGCATTTATTGCAAAAAAAGCGTTTTCAGCGCGAATTTGTCATTAAAAAAAGTCTTGCCGCAACAAATCAATATAAACTATTTTATTTATTTATTTATTCATTCATTCATATTAAGTAAATCTAGAAATGCATGATTTCTTACAGACTACTACAAAAATACTTAACGATAATAGTTCATTCGTAATTGTATAATACATTCAATGACAGTTTAAACGATTGCTTAGAATTTGAGATTTGATTGAATTCTCTCAACGTCCTATGAAGAGTAGCATAAGATGCACACACCGTTCTAACTCGCTCCAAAAAGAATAAATCATTGCTCCGCAAGTTTCTTTGTGGAATATAAAAATGGATGCGCTCTAAAATAAATGGGCAGTCGATTTTCCCGCTGATAACATCAAATATAAAGCAGAGTGAAAGAAAACTTCTTCTGTCTTGTAAAGACTTCAAATGTATTAATGCTCGTCTTGCGTTGTATGAAGGAATTGGATCCGTAAACTTAAGTGATCTGAGAGCGAAACGAAGAAAATTCTTTTGAATTCTCTCAAGTCTATTAATGTGACAAAGGTGATATGGCCTCCATATAAAAACAGCGTATTTCAACCTAGATCGTACAAGCGTGGTAAATAGTAGTTTTAGAGTTAATGGATCAGTAAAGTCAGAACCAAAGCGTCGAATAAACGAGAGTATAGAGTATGACTTAGAAATTATGTAATTTAGATGACTCTGAAATAGGAATTTTGAGTCAAAAATTACACCCAGATCTGAAACTTTAGTCAAAGTTGAAAGACGCGTTCCGTTAATTTAATATGAGGTAGCGAATAACTGCCTAGACTTAGCAAACGTTATGTGAGAAGATTTCTTGATATTCCGATGAAGGTGATTTTTAACACACCATGCCGCGACGTTATTAAGATCTGCCTGAAGCTTACAAGAATCAGAGAGACTAGAAATTCTTTTAAAAATTTTTACGTCATCCGCATATAAAATAAATTCCGAAAATTGAAAGCAATCAGTTATATCATTAATAAAAACTATGAAGAGTAATGGACCAAGAATACTGCCTTGAGGGACACCAGAAGAGGCAACAAAAGAATGGGATGACACAATATCAACGACGACTACACATTTGCGACATGAAAGATACGATTTTACCCAGTTTAAAAAAATGGAGCGAAATCCAAAACTACTCAATTTGGAGACTAAAATTTAATGATTGACTTTGTCAAAAGCCTTGGAAAAGTCTGTATAAACAGTATCAACTTGGAGTCGGTCATTGAAAGCAGACATACAAAACTCTGAGAACACCACAAGATTAGTAACCGTTGACCTTCAGCCATGCTGTTTGTTGGATATGTAACGCTTTACTATAAAGAAAGGTGTGACTTTTAAAAAAGACATACATATGTATGTATTTCATCAAAAAGGTTTAAAAATTAAAATTTTCAAATGTATAAATTTCGGAATCGCTAGGCACGAATCCGATGACAGTTTCTAAATTTTTTCATTATATTTATATCTTGCGTAAGAAATACACAAAAACTCCCGAGACCAATATTGAACGATCGAAGAATAAAAGTGCGGCAGGTCGATGAGGCTGTAGGCATCTGAATGGGGTGAATAAATGACATTTAACATGAATATACATAGGAATATGAAAAAGCTATCTCAGCGATGAGTGCATTACCGTTTACCGATGTTCAACCGGAATTCGAACCTAGAATTCGTCCACCGAAGCCCAGGAATAATGAAGACAAAGGTTTATCCAGGTGAATATGCACCACAGAAGAAAAAAGTGGGTCTGTCAGTAGCTTATGAATATTATTGAGAGATTATTAAATATATTCGATATTGATTTGAAGCAAAACCGAACACAGTTAGGCAAGAAAAAAGTGCACATCCATCAAGATAAAGCCAATCCAGCAAAATTTTACCAACGCTATGTTTACCAGATTAAGTCACCAGCAAGTAAAATGGGCCTTAAACAAATTTGATTTGAAATTAATTAAGAAATGTGCAAATATTTGCCTAAATTAATCAGGCCAGAGAAGAAGAAGGAGTAACTATGATCCGAAATAAAACGCTTTGTTGCCCGAAAAATCCTTCAGTAAACACTTATCATTACATGTTTTCGCAAAATAATAATGGGCTAACTAAAAGTGTTTAGAGTTATAGCCCTGAAATTAGCTCAAAAACTCTGCCATAATATTTAAAAGCTTCAACTCGAAATACCTTCGATTGCGATGACGGCTGAAATATTTTAATAAGAAGAAACTTTTGAACTTTTTTTCTTAGTTTTTTCTACAAAGTTTGTCGTTTCTGTTGTTGCAATATACCTTCGCATTACCACATGCAGCTTTTTATGGAATATCGAAATTTTATATGCTAATTTTATGTATTCACATTCTTGCTTATATATTTATGTAAAAATATTCAATTTAAGTGTGCTTTGTATTGGCGACCAAAGATGCTCGAATGGGTGTTAATATCTAAAAATAAAATAGTTACATATCTTAACCAATTGCTAAATGGGACCCAATCAACGCAAACTTTTTTATGTTACTAGGGAATGTAAAATAAACGGGTTGGGAAATAGTTAAGTGATATTAACGTCGCGGAATGTTTATATGCAAGAATATTTGCAAGACTTTTGAGTTCGACAACGAAATAGTACAAAGGTACAGAAATTGTAAGTTAGTTTTTTTTTTGGATTGTTGGCTTTTAGGGTTTTTGCCTACTAAGCGACTAAAATCGTATTCAATACAGGACGAAAAAATATCAAAATCTCTTAATTTTCACCAAACCATCCGTCAGATTGTCTCGTTAGTACGAGTATCCTTCATCAGCTGCACTCGGCTTTTCGTTAGCAATTGTAGCAAGCAAAAAATTTTGAAATAATCAAGTGGCTATGAAGGTTAAAACGGAATATTTGTATAAAATTTGTTGCAAAATGTTACTTATTAAACAATTTTATCTTAAAAATAAGTAAATTACAATTAATTATCTAACAAAATTCATTTGATCCCGTGTTTCTCACTTTGTTGAAAACTGAAAAAAAAATTTAGAAAATTCCAAACATTGAAAAAAAAAAAATTCTTTTTAATGTTTTGTTTGTGCAGTTTTGTTTATCTATGTATATATGTATGTAGCTAGAAAGGGATGAGGTTTTTTCCTATATAAAAATAAATTGTGTCCAATTGTCAATAACTTCATTTTAAAAAAATTCTTAAATTTATTTTACAAATCTTGTCAATGTGTTACCTAACATTTTGCAACAAAATATATGCACATATTAAATACGAGTTTGTTTAAGGCTAACATCTATAAAGAGAATAATTTACATCATAATTTCGTATCTTACAAACCAACTACCAATTGTCGCGGTTTTTTATCAAACACATATGGCAGTCCACGATTGAATCTTAACATTCGCTTACATGGTGCCTAATTCTTAAGAATAACCACCCAAAGGTGCTGGAAGTTGTCTACCACAGTCTTATAACATCCTCTGCGGCCACAATAACAATTTCCTGCGTAACACCCAGTGAACGGAGATACTGGCTGTTGTCTGTTGTCGTCCAAACATCATCTAAATAAAACCTGAGATAAGGATGCTCTTCGTAAGGAAGCATAAAATTGTCCTAGTTTCTTCTGAGACGCCAGTCGCGTTACTCTACCTCAATTGCGAACTGAATATTGAAGTTGACACAAGTAGTACTCATCCAAGACCAAACTCGACATAACCGGCATCTGAAGTATTCCCCACACTACACTACCCGTCGTCCGGCCAACTTTGCCTTTTAATTTTGACAACGGAAATTTCGCTATAGTAAACTTGCCATCCGCGTGTATTGTGTTTCAGTGCTAATGCAATTTCTCGATAAGAAAAAATTGATTATACATTTTTACGAAATTTACTTTTAAATACAAAATAAAAATAAGTGAAGTAAGAATTTTATCTAAAATTTTTTTATTGCCTCTATTGTAGACGCGTATCAATGCGAATTCAATAAAGTGTCATCGGTACGGTCAAAGAGAATTCGTTTTAGTTTTCCTGATCGTGCATTTGTTTTTGCATTTACGGCGTCGATTGTCAAAATGACAAAAGCAAAAGCAAAGTACATTGAATTCTGACAGATCACGCTGCAAAAAGTAGAAACAAAATATTTATCGATTTTTTGTTTGCCATACCGATACCAACATATTGCATACATCTGGATTCAGATAGAAATATAGAATTTATTTGATAAAATAAAGAAACAATTGGTTGCATTGATCAAACAAAAACGTTATCTAAGACGTTTCAACTTTGACATTTTTGTTGAACAAAACATTGTTCCATCGGCCGGCTTATGGTATTTTGAAAACTTTCTATGCATTTGTATGTACATAGAGGGTAAATTGTAAAGCAAGTTAATATATCGGTTTTAAATTTTTTTTTGGTTTTTTCATTTATGTTAAAGAAAAACTCAAGTACACAGACAACTTCATCTTATTTCTGCTAAAAATGTTGAAGGACAAATCGACCTGGCAATATGTAGCCAGTCGCCACAACTACAAAAACACGGAGCCCGTAGTTGAGTTACGGATATCCACAAACACACTTGACCTTCAAAAAATAATTAATTTAAGGCAAGCTACTAAACACTCCGGATATGAGCTACAAAACATTATTCTTAATCTTCTTCTACTCCGAAGTGCTACGTAAAGCAAAAATTCTTTGACTTTCAATTTAATTATAGGCAGAATCACCTCTTTCAGCTAATCAAATCACATTAATCACACCCAATTAATTTATATACAACAACTCCAGCATAACTTAATCAAAAGTACAAGATTTCCTTGAAGAATATATATTTTCTCGTCGTGCAGCACCTGACAACAGTAGCGCCTGCGTCATGAGACGCGTCTTTTATGATGGAACATGTTTTTCATGATTGTTTTCCGCTTCAACTTGCTGAGCAAATACTCGTAACACTTGTACTATTGCTATATACATACATATGTATGTATGTAATAAACAGCATTTATTTGCTAATAATCAACAACAAAACATCTAATCAAATTTGTGTATTAATGCAAATTAATTTACAATAAAATATGTCAACGGTATAGCAAATGAAATGAATAACTTCATACATACATACATACATACATATAATGAGAGTTGTTTGGTTTTAAAATGTCAGAGTCAAAGACAAATCGAGAGCTAAAAGTTTTATTAGAGAGTTTGAGAACCTTTTGTTGAACTTTCGGATCTCTCAGTGATTGTATGATGATCGATAATACTGTTCCTGTACTGTACATACGAGCGAATGTTTGCACAAACATTATGGACACCTTATGTACAGATTTAGGTGTGGGTCTTACTTTTTTTTTAATTTTTTACTTTTAATAAAATTATCCATAAGGTTTTAAATTTAGTTTTAATTTTCAAACTTGGATTCGTTAGAAAATTATGTGTATTTCCATTGAAACAAAAAAATAAATATTGTCCAAATTTTTCAATGTGTTGATGTATTTTTGTCTCGAATTGTATGTACATAAATATGTATGTAAAGCTTTTACATTTTCTTAAAATACCATCTTTTCCTTGACGTCTATCTCCTCCCCTCTGATATAACTGCACATACTTAAACGAAAATTAATCTCTTTCTGATTTATTATGCACAAAAAAGTGTTGAACTTCATAAAAAATTCGCCACAATCATTAATCTTTTGGTTTTGTTAAGCAAATTTTATATGAATTGTTTATCTTTCGTTTTTTTCCTCTTTTTATATCGACTTAAAAAATGGTAAGTCCTATTTAAAATTTTCAAAAAAATTCTTTCACATTTAATCACCACTCAACATAATAGCAGGCGAATAAAAATGCCAACATCTCTAGCTTATTAGTCAATTAAATTAATTTGCTTGAGCTAAATTTCGAATCTGAGCGATTTGGCTTGTTGTCAGCTGGTTAGAAATCACCATGGCAATGCAACAATAAAATTGTATAGTATCTACAACATGATCCTACACACACATAAAAAAATTTGCAAATTACATAAAATTTTGCAAATAAATACCAGATTACCTGGATTATGAATGGAATTATCAACGGCCTAAAAAGTTAAAATAACATAAATTGAGTTAAATTTAAAATTTACATCATTTAGATAAATTCAATTGCCCGAAAGAAAGAAATTAACGATAACAGCATGGTCATATAAAAAACGTCTTAACAAGATATTTTCGCCTGTTTAAAATGTTGAATCAAACCAAATTATTAAAATAAAAATGTATAATGAAATAAAAGATGTGAAAAATATAATTTAAATTACTTAAGTAATGAAATCAAAAGTGGTTTAAGGAGGCTCTTTTTTTAAAATATTTTTGAACAGGATTGCCACCTATTAAAACATATAATAAAACCAATTATGGAATAATTTCAATAAATAAAATACAAAATGCTTTATAGAAAAATAGATTTAAATTGACTGAAACTCTAGTAATCGCGATTTTTTAACGTGGAATTTTTTACAATCCCCTTTGTCTCTTTTTACACGGTTTTACTTTTTAAACGCGGGTTTTCTGATCACAGATTATTTTGCAATTCCCCGTTTATGTTTTTAACGCAGTTTTACTTTTTCGAATTGGAAAGGGGTAAATAAAAAAATTGTATGCAAAATAGGCCTGGACTGGCCAAAAGCTATATGTCTTCCAGCATAATCTGACTTAAAGAGGATTGCGCCAGCACAATTTCGAAATTGTTACCTACACCTTCAAAAAAAAATCGTAGGCACGCGCTAAGCTTCCCAATTAACGGAATAGCCAGTTGTCGTTAAAAATCTGAAAAATTTATAAATTTTGTCAAATTACTATTTTATTCAAATAATTTTATGATTTTACACTTCAAGTATATCTACGCATTTCAGAGTTGTAATTTCCATGTTCGAATTTTCGAAGCGAAATTTATTTCGACTGAAACTCCCAATAGGCGCATGAAAAAATTCCGGGAGAATTTTTTTCCGGGCGATACTCCCGATAAGGGTGAATTAGTCTAAAAGCCTGTAAAACATAGGTTCTTTAATATGTGTCAATGCATAGCGAATATACATATATGTACATACTAGGCATATCCATCCCGGTATACCGAAATCCCGGGGATGCCGGCCTTTTTCAACTCCCTAATATCCCGGGATCAGTCTATTTAAATCCCGGAACTTCAGAAAATAGTGAATTTAATAGCCTTTTTTAATTATTTATTTACATTTTTTCAAACCAAAATTAACCTCAAATGATTTAAAATAAAAAGAACCGATCGAATAAAACAAATAACACACTAAACATACCTTTCAGAGTTGTATTGAAATAAATAATTTAATATGAGAAACAATACGACAAATATCACGGCTTGCTAACCCCATAAAGGCTTTGTTTTGCCCTTGCCGTTATAAGTGAGCTGAAGAATATTCTCCTCTAGTAGAAAATGTGCCTTACTATGAAAGCGATGTTAATAGAACTAACGACGAAGTGATTGAAGTGGATAAGGCAGAAACTCTCCAAGATAAATTGCATCAAGTTTTAACGAGCAGCTCGCTATGTCCAATAATATAAAAGCATACAATTTATCAAAAGTTTGGTAAAAAAAATGTTTGTAATGGCAGCGATAAAGGCTAACTCCTACAAAGAGCATTTAACTTTTTGTCGACAATCCAATCAACAAGTGTTGAGTCGATGCTTTTTAACTGCGGATTTTAAATGCAACCAATTTAGGTCCAGGTTGGAGGATAACACGCTTAAGCTTTTATTTCTTTAAGATTGCATTTTGATCAAAATAAGGATTAATTCTGCTTCGCTCGAAATGTAATGGGTGATGTATTTAATTTTTACTTGATGTATTTCTTTTTTTACCGAATTTATTAATATATAATATTGGTCTCAAACAGTAATTAAAAATGAGTTTACTTTATGTAGGCACAATTTCTTCTGTACCAAATATTTATGTTTGTACATTTTAGGCACAAATAACGTACCCTAAAATGTGGAAATATTCTGGTAATACTATACGAAATTTGAAACAATAATTAATTCAGTTTTAGTTATCCTAATAATAAGCTATAGACTTACTAAAAAATTAACAAAAAAAAAAAGCATGAAAAACATTTTAAATATTGTAAAAAGATTATCGGGTAATTTATTTCTGTAACCCACTGTACTTAAGAGAAATTGCAAACTTTTGCAGTGCCAGCAAAATACTCGCAGTTGTATCTACATATTTAGATTGCGAATTAACTTAAGTAGACATATGTAAATACATACATATGCAGATACATAATAAAGTAATGTACACAATCGTACATTTACGCCTACGCAGCTGACAGCAGACGTCAGCGCTCTAGAGTCTAGACAAAGAAAACGTAAACCGAAAGTACACACACAAATATACATACATACATGTTAACGAAAATCATAAGAAATTAAAGACAAAAATTATAAAAATTAAAAAGTATTTAGCACAGAGAAAAAAAAATTGAAAAAGGGCAAGTAGAAGCCCACGAGGGCCTAAAAGAAGTCGCAGACTAGCCAAGCTAAATGAGTAACTAGCTGGCGAAGGGAATGGCAAACTGAGTGACTGATTGATTTACTGTGCAAGAACTCAAATTTAGCGCACTAACTGACTGACTGACAGCATGACGTAGAGAGACTGACTGGGCTGACTGCTTAGCTGTTTGGCAAATTGTGAGCAGCTGACGTGAAAACGAACAGCCAGAGACAGCAAATGTTTGGCATTGTGCGGAACATATTATTGTGTTTTATTTTTATTCTTTTTTTCACTGCTTTTCCTCTGCAAATTTTAAGGTTTATTTTAATTTTCCCTTTATTTCAACTTCATTCTTTATTATTACTATATTTTATAATTGTGCTACTTTTTTTTATATGAGCGAACTTAACAAATTGCTATTTTTTTTTTAATACAAATTAATTATTGTTTACAATACATCAGTGGTGTAGGTTGCATCGAGTCATGCATGGATCAAGTATGTATGATCGGAAAGAATATCTTCAAATATCGAAGTGAAAAACGAGAGAAATTTCGTTGTTTATTTGTATTCATAAAAGAGATCAAAACTAAACTATTGTATCTCCATTACAAACTGAAATCGAGCCGTCGCGGTTTCTTAGATATTTTATCAATGACTTCGTCACCCGTAATTCCAATATCACGATGCATTGCTAGAGCAGCTAAACCAATGAGGCGTTCCTAAAATCCAAGAAGTATCAAACAAGTAAATATTTGTTTTGTAATATTTTTTATACACGTGCGGAGTTTAAAATCTGTAATATGAACCTTTTTGATCCTGTTTCTCTGAATTTTGTGCAGTCGTTTCAAACAAGAGAAGGTTCGTTCTGGAGAGGAAGTCGATATTGGTAACGTATTTTTTTCATAAGGACAATGATCTAACGCTTCAAGAGAATTCAAAGGACTAATGCTGCCTTTAGAAGCTAGATAACTTCTCCACATTTTCAACTCAGATAATACAGCGGAAGGTTCAGTATGAAGAAATTTTTTATAAAATTTTCCAGTATTGATAAATTCCTCAGTCAACTTGTCAATTTCATCCGATTCGTGCTTGAAAATCGCCATGAATCCTTTGAGTACGTGCTTGTGATTAGCAATTTTTTCTTCAAGATTCATGTTCTAAAAGTTCGGAAGGGGATTGAACACTGTCACGCGAAAATACTCTTCTGCACTTTGAACTTCGGGATTTCTCGAGCACTAAAATAACCTGAACAGGGTAGCATTATTCTTTATTTTTATATACAGGTGACAGCTGATATATCAGCTGTAGATACAAACACAATATCGAAGCGGAAGGTTAGTCTAAATATACGTTTTAAATTTTATTCTAAAATATTGGAGTTCGCAGTATTTGTAAATTTCAACTAAAAAGCGGATTTTGTTTTTGCTAAATACACTATCAGCCGTGCTCCAAGTTTCACATTTCAATTCCACAATGTGATTTTAAAAAAAAGTAAATTAGTGTGCTCCCAATTCCACAAATTTCTTCGCATATCAAGTCATCCCTGTCACACGTATCGGTTATCGTTGTGGCAATTCACAAACAGCTGTTGTTGAAATTTCCCTTTCGCATTTAGCTATGTATGCTTTTTTGAGCAGCCATTAGCAAAACACTTAAAAATACGCATATTTCAATGAATAACTAATACAAAAATGTCATAAATGGCTTCTACAAACATCAAAGAATATTTTAAAAATTATTCAAATCGAAAATAATGAAACATTCACACACTTTTTGTCATTTACTTTTTATTTTACATACAACCAAGCATTCGTATTCAATTCACAGAAAATATTGTGAATGTGAATATGGGAGCACCAAACATGTGATTTCAAACCGAATCCACAGGGAAATTGGTAAATGTGAAACTGGGAGCACGGCTATATATAACATTTTGTGAAAGTATTTTTACGTGAGAGATGATAGAAAAGTTTAATATATTTTTACACCGAAAAATGTTGATAACAAATCTAAAGTTAGATAAAGGAAATAAAAGGCACAGATAAAATAAGTGATAAAGTTTGAAGCGAAAATAGACCTAAGTAGAAAGGTATGTAAAAATTAAAATGAATGTGAATTTAAATATTTTTTATGTTCTTTTTATTTCTTCACAGGACGGAAAACGTATGCGATTTATAAAGACTTTCATCAACAATTTTGGTTTTTAAATATACTCTTTGCGGCGTTGCGTCATCTTCAGTCTCGATTTTCGTTCTGGAAGTTAGGAAATACGTTTTCAAATACATCGTATAACAACCCTGGTGGTAACAATGATTAAAAACAAAACAAATCCGAGTGAAAAGGAGAAAACGTTAAACGTAGTAAAGTGTATAAGTTTGCCAAGCCTAGGTCTATTCTTTTGATATATATTTTTTTTTTTTTGCTATAAATGTTGACCTTTTTCATAATTTACACATTTTTTAGAAAACTTTTCAAAGGCATTTCGAAAACATAATATTAATTTCAGTTAAATGAATACCATGTTATATGTTGTCAGAGAAAATTTACTCTAAAGAAGCCTTGTGATAGAAATTGCTATAAGGTAAGTTTAAGTTTTTAAAATCTTGAAGAAAATTTCATAAAAGTTAATCGAAACCCAAATATTTTAAGTTTGTTATTTGTATCATTAAAACTAATTTTAGTTGTTTTTAACTAACTTTTGAAATAAATGATAATTTTCATGAAAAGCTTATAATTTTAAATTATAAGTTTGGCAAAATAAAATGCTTTTTATGAAAACCTCGTATTTTAGAGGATAGATTTAATGGAAAAATTGATAAATATCTTTTATCTTAGCATTATTTCAGCATAACAGACTACTTAAAATAAAAAAAAATTGTGCCGTCTTAAAGCTAGTACGTGTTTAAGCGGATGTTGAACAATTTCAAACTTACGATTAAATCAAGTGAAGAATATTTTTCAAAAAAACCTTTAAGTATGTTTTTTTTTAAGAATTTATAGTTTGTATGGAAAAAAATATCATAAATCAATGCTTAGGTATTCATACCAGCACTTGTATCTATACATACTTCTTTACATATTTATAATCAGAAACATATATTTGTTGAATCGTCATACACAGTTCTCCCTCAAGAATATTAATTATTGCTTGATATTTTTGTACGCGTTTTATTACTTAAGTATTTTATGCTAACCACGTTCAAAATATGTTTTTGTTTTTTTTAATGTTAAGTCATAAGATCGAATCATTTTCATTTTTACCATTCTGACTATCTGTGGTTGCTATTAAAAAGTAAATAAAAATTTAAAGCATTAAATATTTATTTATTTGCTAAAATTTCATAAAAGTATTGTTCCGATTTAAAAAATTTTTTTATTGAATTATTCAGTGATCATACCGCTATGTTTTTGCGAGTACGATTTGCCAAATTTTATTTTGTTTTATTTTTAGAGTCAAAAAATTACGTGAAAATTGAAAATTTGCAAAATAAAAAAATTTTGTCTTGAGAAAACATTTTAAGTCAAAACATGTAACTTAAAAAAAAAATCCTTCGCTATTTATTTCCAAAAAACCGCTCGATTTTAGCCCATGGGAGTAAAGGGCCCCTTTAAAAAGTACCGTTTTTTGTCAAGGGTCTTGAGCAATTTCATCCATATAAAATTAGATTTTGATGATACATTATAACGAAAAAAATGTTCAAAACCCCTGACAAAAAAAATTCTTATAAATCAAGGGTAATTTTTAGCCAACTGGAACTTGCGCTTTGTACACTGAAATTTAATGGGCTACAAAACTGCATACCCAGTTTTTAGTTTAAAAATTTTGATGACAATTGTTATAAATTTGTTTAATTTATGCGAATTTCGTATAAGCTTTCAAACTGTTATTTATATATCCTCCTAAATTTGTAATTAAAATTATCAAAAATAAATAATTAAATTAAAGTTTTAAAAAATATCATATTTTCGTTCTAATAGAGTGTGTGAACATGATGATATTTTTCAATAATTTGATATTTTTCGTATAGATAGCAAATTTGATGAACCTAGTAAGTGCAGTTTTTGTTCTAATTCGACAAATTTGAAACAAAGAAATGCCAAAAACCATTTTAAAAACTAAGTAAGCCGCATTTATTTTGCAGCTTTTGAATTTGTTTTTAAATTAATTCAGAAAATATGTGTGGAAAATATGATTCTCGACCATATATAACACGGCTCTACAAAAAAATTTTCGTTCTTCGTCCTAAAGTTTATTTTATGATTTTCTGGTAAATTATGAACAAAAACGAAAAGAAAATACCTTTTTTCCGTATAAAGTTTGCTTCTAGATGGCAAGGAGAACGTTTTCATCAGGACATTTTGAGCATCGAAAAACGTTATCAAGGCAAAGCAAACTTTTTAATGCTATATTTTTTTTCGTCTAATTACGAACTAAATAATCGAAATTTAATACTTTTGAGTCTAGGTAAAATTTCGTGTTGACCCGTGTAAGTAGTCTGCAGTTGGTAAAGTTTTTGTTTCTGCCTCAACAGACTTTAGTATTTTTATACATTGGTATACTAGTCGCCATTTTTATATTGACGTAAATGTTAATAGTGGCCGGTGCGTGCTATATGCTCGTTATGCCGCTGAGTTTGGGGTTCGAATCTCAGCCAAGGCATGTAAAATCTTAATCATAGAAAAGTGTTCTTCTAACAGCGTTCACCCCTCGGCAGGCAATGACAAACCTCCGAGAGAATTTCTGCCATGAAAAAGCTTCTCCGTTCGGAGTCGGCACAAAAATGTAGGTCCCTCCATTTGTGGTAATAATATAAAGACGCACACTACACATGACATGAGAAGCTCGGCCAAACACTGAGCTATATAATGTAAGCGCCAAATTATTATTATATTAAATGTTGACAGTGATATAATTGTGAATATTGTCCGTAAATAATTTAATAAAAAAGAAATTTGTAACTAATTACAAAGGTAAATTAAATATAAAATTAAAAAAAAACGTACAATCCCGAGAAGCGAATGTTCCTTTAAAAACTTTTCTACTTAATCCTATTGTTCTCGAAACTTGATGTACAAAAATTACTACACGGAAACTGATTTTCTTTTAAACAAATTTATAACTACTGCACTTCCTAAAATAGATCATGAATTTCAAGGAATATCCTTAGATAAAACAAGTAGTATTTTAAGAATTTATGAACATTGATGCCAGACAACGGAAGTTTTTTTTTGGGAATTCCTGAAAGTGAATTATTTCTAAAGGCTTAATTGAATTTTGAAGAATAGATTAATTGATAAGGTTATTGAAAGTTTTCATAATTGTTTATAAATTTTCATATTATCAAAGAGTCATGATTTTATTTTCTTTGTGCTTATAAATTTTACTGTGAAAAAAAAACCAAAGTATTTATTAATTAAATTCATTATTTCATGTTAATAACCGTTATTACATAAATATATATTGTAAACTATCATTGGAAAGTATTGTAATTAGAAGAACACAAAGATTTTTAATTAATTTGTTTCTTATTTTCTTTTCATTGTTAAATTTTTTTTTTTATTTATAGCCAGAAGTTTTCTATAAATAAACCTAAGAACTGTCCCTAATATATTTTTTCATTCACAAAGTTTATTCTACTGATTTGCTGCACTAATCTCAAACTAATTACCAACTGTGTTTTTTTTTTTGATTTACGATCCAACAACTTTTAACTTAAATATCACAATACAAGAAAAATTATATATTTGTTTATTCTAGATCATATCAACCTAATCAATAACAATAATCAACGGTTTATTTGTCATAAAAAAATACCATAAATTTAGTTTTTCTTCCTTCGAAGACGTCGATTCATGCTAACAGAACGATTTTATTTAAAAAAGTCAAATAATAATTCTATGTACACTGGTATAGCATGTTGCAGGCTAAGAAAGCAACTAAAGCAAATAAGGAACAAAACGAAAAGCGAATAAAATACATTAATTTATTAACAAGCCGATAAACAGTTGGATATCAATAATTTTAAGTCGAAAAAAAAATTAAAATCATATCAACGCACAACATTTGAATGAGCGGGCAAATTTGCGCTCGATGAACACTTGCGGTGCAGCACTAATTTCAATGATACAGGGGATTTACAAATGATAAATTTGATTGAAATTACTGAAACTAAAATGATGAAAAAAATTACATTGAAATGAATTACTATAAATAGTAAGTCACGTTTATTATTTATCTATCAAAACAAGATGTGTATAAAGATCGATTTTGTTCAATACAAATTACTTTACAAATATCTAACCAGAACCGAAGTTAAAATATTTTCTAAGTATGGACACTTACACCTGTTTCTTTTACTTCTTTTGGCATTGTCCGGAAGTACAAAAATGTTTAATTTAATATGCGCATACTTGTTAATTCTTTAAAAAAGAAACATGTTTAAAATTGTTTATGGCAAAGAACGATTAGCCGCGAATTTGATTAAGTGCCGAATAAAGCACGCCAACGGCAATCAGCCATAAACATTTAACTTCCCACATACACTAATATTAAGATTAGTTAGTCAACCAGTTGGCTCATAAAAGAAGACAGGCCACCTGGGCCTCATTTCAAAATTCCCAGAAGATATATTAATCCCATAGGTGAGTTACGATTTAAGCAGGGAATAAGAAAATATTGTTTTGGAAATAAGAAAATATTTTTAAACCTCAATTGAGATGCATTTGAAAATCAGTCCTTTTCTCAAATATCAAGCGTTAGTTCTTAAGTGCATCTCAAATGAGTAATGGTAGCATTTAAAATTGAGAAATTACAAGCTTTCAAACTTGAGCCCAGTAGTTTTTAGCATGGCTTAAATCGAAACCGCTGTACTGCATTTTTACCAAGCTACTCCAGATTGAGAGATCATCCAAAATCCAGCTTCCGTAAACAAATCGCATAACATGAGTGGTGCCTTCAGTTCTTTCTTCAATGATGGAAAAACGAGTACATTCATCGTCATTATTAAGAGGCGTCCGATTTTCATTTCTCTCCAGAAAACTATAACATGACCCGCAAAGGAATGAATGAAAGACCTTTTGATTCCCTGCTAATTTATCGACAAAACCCACGGCATCAAGCTCTGTCTACTTTATCGCGCTTGTTCGAAGAACGATTACGTGTCGTTTTAACCCGCCAGAGGGCCATAGCGGCAAACCCGAGCGCCAAATAGCGGCTCTTGTCCTTTCGGACCACTGCTTCAGAACTCAAGACGTAAACGAAGCGCGTAGATAAATCCCATCCGAATGCCCAAGCAGCGCTGCTGTAACGCGTCTCTACAAACCACCTGCTAGCCAACTTCTCAAAACGCCTTGCGAACCAATCCTTTCCGACCATCTATTTGTTGTGCAGATCTGCTTATCGGCGCAATCTCCCCCGATAATCAGAGGAAAATTATAGAAGTGCATTGTGTACAAGCGGCGCGCAATCACCGGGCCCTGCTCTCCAAACGCGGTCATCGATGGCGATCTGGTAAGGGAATTCAAACTGAGAAGTAAATAGATGTTAATAAGACAATAACCAGGAATCTCAACAAAAAACAATACAGCTCTTCACTGATCGCATCTATTTATCCTTCCGACCAAGTATTTTTTTTTAATTATTAAAATCTTTGGTCAGTTAAACGGTGTGCCTAACGACCGTTAAAAACGTTTCTTGCCATTCCCTAACCCAAATTTTTTTTAAATAAGTTAAAATCTATTAATGAAATATTAGTCCTCGCACTTCCACAAAGTTCACATTTTATATATAAATACATATAAGCATATCTACTTCTTCCAAGAAAATGATTTTTTGTAGCTTCAACGATAGGAATTATCCTCAAACGTGGTTACTAGCGTCATCATTTGAGTTCTTACGAGAATAATATGACAACAGATAGAAAGCACCGAGGCGTGGCCTTAAAACTCCACAGATGATCGTCGAACTTCCTCGTCTTGCCATAACATTTATCTCGAATCTCTTTAATGCTATACTGAGATGTGGCCAATTTCCGAAACCAGGAAAAAACATAACCCATGCTTGTTCATACAGGCCTATAAGTATGCTGCCTTGCTTTTTGAAAATACCCTGCTCCTGAAGTTTGGTACATACGTATGGAATATTATACCCTCACATCAATTTGGACTCCGGGCACAATACGGGACTATAGAACAGATAAACCGTCTAACATCCGAGGTAAGGACGTCATTTGAACGAGGAGAGTACTGATATTGGTGTGCATTTCGACAGGAATCTAAGAAAATTCAATTGAAGTTAAAAGCCAACATTCTTCATTGGCTTCTCAACTCATGTTCCCCACTAAAACTGGAGTACAAAGCACTGCTGTACAAGAGTATAATAAAACCATGCTGGACATAGGGCTTACTAATGTAGACATCATTCAAAAAGCTCAATCAAAAATCCTCAGGACGCTCACTGGAGCCCCTTGGTACATCCGGAATGAGAACATCCATGACGACCTCAACATCCCATCCGTAAGAACTGAAATATCGAATATTAAGCAAAAGTATTTAGACAAATTAAACGTGCACCCAACTGAACTAGCACTATAACTCACTGATCAAGCAAAACAAATGCGACCAAAGCGAAGTGATTTTCCAGCCCGGTAATTGTTATAAGGGCCCGTATGGCACGCGTATTCCCCCAATAGGGGGACGGAAATTAAATTAAGATTTCAAAATTAAAATTGTCAGTCTCTTTAAGAGAAGATTCAATAAATAAAAACGTTAGTGTTCTTATTGCATATTTTTACATAAAAAAAAGGTATTTTTACATAAAAAACGAAACGAGAAGTTTCACCTTTTATTTGTAAATTCAAAGTAAAGACTTTCTAACAGCAATCTATGTTATGTACTAAGTTTGTACGCACGGACGGACGGAAAGGGCGGTTAGTGCTAAATCGACTTATCTTTTTATTCAGCACATTTTGATTTCTTTTGCGTGTTATAAATGATGAGAGCAGTTGCCATCATGAGAATACTCGAAACTACACTCTGTTCCCAAATGTGGAAAAAGTATCTTCTATTTAATATTATTTTACAATTTAAATAGCGTTTGTTCTCTAATAAAAAAACAGTTTATTAAACTTTAAAATGTACAATAACTTTCATAAATATTTCGAGCTTTGTGAAAACAAATTTTTTTAGTATGCAGAAGCTTATTCAATCCTAGCTTAAGAAAGTGCAAGCTTCAAACACCTACAAACTTTTATACTGACACTCCTTTCCAATTCTTTCTTAAAAATAGTTTGCGTTTTCTGATGGAAATCGCTTTTTAAAATATATGAAAAATACATATTTAATAGAGAATAGAAAAACTTCGCGTAGAAACGTTTGAAGTTTTATTTATTTTTTACGAGAATGAAATCTGTCTCATGAAAAGTTCTAAATAAACTACATGCAAATGCCACGATGTTATATAAATATATAATTTAAATTTCATGGCTAGAAAGTAAAAATAAAAGTACAATCTAGCCTCAAAAGGATTAAACTCCTTTGTTAACTATTTAGGGTGACGTTTATATTAAGGGGGTCTTCTACTCGCGCGTTTTAAAAAAATCGATTTTTTTTAAAATTAATTTTAATCTATATGTATCGAAGAATACGCCACAGAGAGGATTTCGTAGAAATCACATTCCTTTGCATGCTTCTTTAGTTTATCTTCAAACGCGTTTTCCCGAAAGTAGTGTTTTTTAAGCTGCCGAGTTAGACTTTTCATCAAAGTATTGGTCCGATTTCAAAAGTTTGTTTATTAAATTATTCAGTGAACATACCGCTATGTTTTTTCCGATATCGGGAAAACATCGCCAACGTAACTGTGATTATAAAGAATATTTAAAATCTTATTACAGATTACCCAACTGGCCAAAATTTTACTTAAGCGGGACCCATGCAGTTTCAACATCAATTTAGTCAATGAGATTTCAAGATCGACAATGGTTTTTTTTTTTGGTATTCAATACAAAAATTTTTAAGTCAAAACATGTA
Organism: Philophylla caesio; assembly: GCA_963971545.1. Classification (NCBI taxonomy): domain Eukaryota; kingdom Metazoa; phylum Arthropoda; class Insecta; order Diptera; family Tephritidae; genus Philophylla; species Philophylla caesio. Next base: position 38,437,998 of record OZ020604.1, read on the forward strand.
CCTTTAAAATAAAAAAATGCTTAAATCCGTTCAGTAAATCCTTCGCAATTTATTTTCAAAAACACCGCTCGATTTCAGGCCTTGGTAGTAGAGCACCACCTTAAGCCCTTTCCAGGCTACCAGGTCTCTGTAGTCTATTTTAATCAAAACTTTTGACTTCACAGAAAATGTTATTTAAACTACATACACACACACATACATACATAGCTGCGCGAGTGTTTAAATCTCGCTTCCAAAATTTGTCAGTTCAAAAAAAATCTAAAAAATACAACTAATTTATACTAACAAACTAATATTTGCTGCAATTACCAGCAGTGCAAACAATATCAACGAAATCTGCGACTAGTACTAAACAAAAAGAACAATAACAACACAGCGCTTATAGTATGTAGTGTCGCATTTTGTATAATGAATGCATTTTAAATAAAGCAACAGTTAAATCAGCAATAAAAAAAGCTAAAAAAAAAAAACACATTTAATTTCAACGAACGCGACAAGTGTGCGAAATAAAGCACAGAGAACCAAATAAAAAAAAGAGAAAAGCAAAGTAAAACAATAAAAAAAAACGAACTGAATAAAAGTTAGAACAACACACATAAAAAACACGCAATAAAAATAAATAAATATAATAAAAATAAACAAAAAGCAAAATAATCATCGCAATTGCCGGCAACAACGGCAGCAAACTCTAAAACCGCACCGACAAACATTGAAATGCAAACAGCAGACAAGCAATTGTAAAGCTAATCGTTGGCAACGCCGCGACGGTAGCGACGGCAGCAGCTGCAACATTAACAACTACAACAGTGCTGGCAACAGTCGAGAACGTGCACATGGCGCGATTTATTGTTTAATACTTTTTTTTTGCCAATCTTTTTTTATTTTTGTTCACTTTTTTTGTTTTGTGTAGGTACTTTTTATTATTTAATGCTTTTACCCGAAAGCATTTGAATTGGTGGTTTATGTAATTGTTGTTGTTTTTCTTAGTTGCTTTCAAAGCATTTTTTGGTTTGTTCGCATTTGTTGGCTGCTTCAAATTCATACTTTACGTAAAAATATGGACGCTCTGGTGACAGATTATAACACAACCTAATTGTGACGCATTTTATGTTTGTCATTTAAAACGCCGTAAATTGTCTATCAAAAACCATAAAACCCAGTTTTATAAACTTATACGTAATTAATAAAAATTTCGAATTTCTTACAACAACAATTAGTTTTTTTTATACGCCGTTTTGTAGTTCATCGAATTTTAATAGAAGAAATTACAACAATTAGTTTTTTTTATACGCATTTTTGTAGCTCATCGAATTTTAATAGAAGAAATTTAAATTTCTGGCACCTCAAAATGACCACTGATTTTTGACAATTTTTCAATGGCAATTGCCTCCATTTAACATAAATTCGAAACTCTTTCTTGTTTGGAACGAATTGTGAAAAAGAAAAAAATTAGCAGTAATTTGAAAGAAGAAATTCGAAATATTGTTAAGTCATTGCAAGGCACATCAAATAGGTAGCCGCAACAAACTTTTTTTTTTAACTTTTTTCATATTTTATTTTAATTTGAATTGTCAAATTTTGAATTTCGTTGTGATAAGAATGCTTTCAGTACAATTCAAGGTAGTTGATAAAATATTTTTGAAAGTTTAGCTTTTAAAAGCAAAAACAAAATATACAGAGCTCAAATTTTTTTTTTTTCAATTTTTCTACTGCTGCTACCTATTGAATGTGCCTTGAGTCATTGTACATTTTGTATAAAGTATAAAAAAAGGGTTTTTATGATTTTTAATTGAAAAATAATTTCAAATATTTGAGAGGAAAAACAAATTATACAATATTTTCAATGTGTGGTTGGGCTATACGTTTAGTACAGAGTGTAGATATTGATGGTAAAGGGTGTTTTCTTTTAGACGTTTGGCTTTCAATGAGGCAATACCTTTTTCCGGAGTTGGTCTTTTTGACAGCTGTTACTTGATTTATACTCAGTTTGGTTTGCCATTTCAAGATACCTTGGAAGAGAATATTCGGCGCGTTATTGCTGACATACGGCCCCAATTGCTGCAAAAAGTGATCGAAAATTGGGCCTCTCGGCGGGAATTTATTCGAGCCAGCCGTGGCAGTTACTTGCCCGAAATCACTTTTTAAAACATAATGCCAACCCCATATTTTTATAATAAAGCTAAATTCTTGGCCACCCTTTATATTTCTACATAAAACAGCTTATTTGAATTTAGCAAATTTCGCTTTCGATCCAATTAAATTTGAGCTTTCATAAATAAATTATGTAAATATTTTATTGAAATAGGTGTTTTTCAAGCTTTTTTCCAGGTAAGTTCACTTCGATTTCATGGGTTTTTTCAAGATTTTAATTTTACAGATTTATTTCAATTAATATAATTCCCAATTTAACTAATTTATATTTTATGAAATTTCAGCAAAATTTCGAGCTTAAAAAAGAATTAAGAATTTTATGAAGTATGCAGTTTCGTAACTCATTCAGTTTTAGTACTAAGACTGTTTTTAAAAAAACCATAGATAGAAACAGAAACAATAAAAAACACATTTAAAATTATCTGTCCGAAATAAATATTAGCAATAAAAATTGTATTATCTATAAAGTTAGGTAATCATTTTTTTTGTCTTTAAGTTTTTGTTTTTCTGTGAATATTGGAATATGTTTATTGAAATTTTGAGAATATTGGCGTATATTTTCGTACTCTGAAAGCACATTTTTCAATGATATTCAATTATTATAGATGATTTAAGGTTGCCATTGATTTTTAACATCTTTCCTTTTATATTTTTGCCCTCCCACAATTTTTTGCATATACATCATAAATATCCTTGAGCATGCCTTATATGGAAAAATCTCGATAGAGCACATCAGTAAAAAAAATGTTAAAATCTCATTATTATATTAAAATATTCTTTAATAGTTTGCATATTTATCTTTGATTATATAAAAAAAATATTAGCTTATTAAAATAAATTGTAAGTCTTAAAAGATGTAAGTTATTTAGGACTATTTCGGGATTAGTGCGGAACTAGTCTAAACGGGATTTTTTATAAAAAGATTTCTAATATTAATATCTATTATAACAAAAATGTAAATAAAATATTGCCTCTTTCTTTGAGGCTTTAATGCGGAAATATTTTTATTGAAGGGTTGCCACCTGGTCAAAATAGAAAACTAAATTAAATAATTAAATTTAATAACGTATTGAAAGTATCTTGCGAAATTACAATTTTATTTCACAAAAGATATAAAACATAGGGCAGGTACGAGAGCAAAGGTCACTTTGAATTTTTGTGTAGACCAAAACAGATTTACTTCGGGACTGATTACGGCTGATGGATAATTATCATACTTAACTTGTTTTTCGTTTTGAATGCTGTATTAATGTTGTATTTAAGAAATATTTTGCCCAATTCCTAAGATGCTTCTCCTCTATACGTTAGGACTGCCTAAATCTTCTTTAATCTTATTGTTCTTTTTAATTTTGTTTATAAGACAAAAATTACAAAATAGTGTTTCTATTAGTTTCTACGATTGTATGAATGAATGAAATGAAAAAAGAATGAAATACTTCTTTGTATTTTTCTTAATTTAATGGAATTCGTTCAAGTCTTCTTCCTAAACTTACAATGCGCCATTTTTTTATTGTGGAGGATGTTTCGAAATATTTAGCTTCTAGACTAGCCTCTCTTGAATTCGACTTTTTTTGTGTTCAAATTTTTTTTTTAATTGTTTGTCCGCATAGATTATACAGGTCTGCAACAAAAATGCTGTGTGGATATTCCCAACTGATTTCTATGTATTTAGGTGTTCTGAAAACTAAAAAAATACTCAAAAAATTCCAGTTTGTAAGGTTATTTTACATAACGCAAAGTTTTATTATAAAAAAGGGTTTTTTTTTTGGCTAACTTGTAGGCATTAATAATAGGTATTCTTTTATTTTGATTACTGTTTTTAAATTCACTTTCTCACTCAGAAACTTACTTTTGCCAGGAGTGTCTTTCTCCTGGTTTATATATCGTAAAAAGCAGTTTACTACCTACTTTGCCCAAGAGGACGAGTTGGTTTATTGTACCAATATTAAAGGTTTGATGGATACATTTAAGATCTAATATGACCCATCACAGTGGCGTATTTTCATAGATTCTTCAAAAAGAAGCCTTAAAGCAGTTCTGCTTCACAACGGCGGTTTCTATACATCCATTCCTGTCGGTCATTCCGTACACCTCAAGGAAACCTACAAGAACTTGGAATTGATTCTTTGCAAATTAAAATATAAAGACCACGGTTGGCAAGTGTGCGGTGATTTCAAAGTCTTGGACATGGCACTCGGACAACAAGGCCTCTCGGAGGTAAAGTTGAAGGAAGGTGTTTTGGACCAGATATTAGACGGCCTATGGCTGATCCACTATTCATCACAGCCATGAGAGGTCATAAAGACATTTTTAGGCAATAACAAAGATCTTAACGACAAACAAATCGACAAAAGAATGTTAAAAGCATTTCAAGCTTTATGTTGCTTGATGAGTTTAAAAGTACCTTTTCTTCATTCCCACCTCGACTACTTTCCAGACTTTCCAAAAAATGTAGGAGACGTGAGTGAAGAGCAAGGTGAACGATTTGACCAAGATATTAAGCAGATGGAAAAAAGATACCGGGGAAGATGGAGCGTTTCAAAGATGACAGACTACTGTTGGACGCTTCAAAGAGACCTTCCCGATGCTTCCCACAAGCGAAAATGTACAAAAAGGAGTCTCAATGAGAAAAAGAAATGTGTTAAGTGATTACTAATTAATGTAATTTACATAAATAAATTAGTTTTGTTACGCAATTATAAATAAATAAAAAAATGTTTCATCTTTTATATTTTATTTTAAGATGATAACTTGTTTAACATACATATACACGTGACGTTCTATGACAAAATTAAAGTTATTTTCGGATTCAATTTACCCAAAAACATAAGAATTACACAAAAACCCAAAACGGCTCTCAATTATTTTTTTTTGCAGACTTGTGTTATTTTTCTCTATTCCGTTATAATTAAAACCGTACAGACAAATCCGCAACTGCTTCCGAAACAAATCGTTCTGTGAATTGTGCGGTTCGCAAGCGTTAAAACATGCAAACTTAATTCGAATTTCAACAGCGCCAGCATAAAATCAAAACAATGGCGATTAGGCAGAAAATGAAACAATTGAAATTAAAACAAAAATTTGCAAATATATAAATACATGTATACGAGTGTACATTTGTAGATACTTAAACACACGAGCATACGAATGAAAAAACGCATAAAACTAATCGAATCAAATTAAATTGATTTTTTGGCAAACTCCGTCGCGCGTGCATATACTACATACATACATATATGCATATATAATGGTAACAACAACAAAAACAAAACAATTTACACTGCACAACAAAAGTTTTTCGCTCTACAATTAAATGCCATTCAATTTGAAGAGAAGAGAAATTGATGCGTTGAACGGAAACATACAAAAATATAAAGCAAGAAAGATTGGAATGAAAGTAAGTTGTGGAAATGAAAAAAAATATATATATCTAATGAAGCATAAAAAACTGAATATAGAGTAAGGAAAAGGAATAGAGAAGAACAAAATGGAATATGATGAGTCTAAGCAATAGAATAAATTTTAACAAATCGCATTGGAATCAAAAAACAACATCAATTGCTACAAACATTTTTACCCATTTCATTCGCCACTTCGAAATTCTTAATTCTCATCTGGCTTGTGTCATCGCGGCTGGCATCCCCAAGCAAATCCTTATTGCACATCGATTATCATATGGGCTCTTCCCATAAAGCAGACTGAAATGAAGTAACACTACATATGCAAAGTGAGCTCATCACCGAGCCCACACGCTTGAGTTGTAGTAGTTATAAGTGAACGTAGCAAGAGTTCTCATCGCCATTCGCCATTCTTCGTCTTTCATTCTAAGGCCGACAGGACAGCGGATGAAAACTGCGATTTAAAAGTAGCTCCATCGAGGTCGTCGTCTCTTTATCTCTTTAAAGACTGGTTTTGTGCAAAAAAATTATTACCAATTTCCTACTTAGATCCCAATCTCGAAAGGTACTCTAAGCTGAATCGAGCACTCTACATAAAAACGAGTGTACTTTTCAAAACTTTTTTAGTTTACCAGGTGTACAACTAAGTAATGTTGTTGTTATCTTAAAAAAATTCAAACGTTAAAGGAAGAATAATTAATTCAAAGTATGCTCAATCGCTTTTTTTATTTATCAAATCGACTGAAATGTCAAAAAAAAACTACTATATAAAAAATATGACCTTTTGAAAACAATGATATGTAATATCGTGGAACAAATAAGAAACAAAATTTTATTGAGGATTTAAGGAAAACGTAGCAAATAAATTGATCGCAAAAGATTGAAGCAGATATAAAAATCTAAATAAATTAATATAATATAGAAAGAAAGTCCATTGAATGAAATAAAAAATGGCATTACACGAAATGGAATGAAATGAAACAAAATGGAAAAGAATGAAAAAATTGAATTAATACGAAACGTCAAAGAAATATGGCGTCAGCCCACAGTGAAACAGAAAATATCTGTAGTCTCAGAAATGAAATAAAACCAAACAAAGAAGAGAAGAACGCAGCGAAATGAAATGAAACGAAACAACTAAAACGTTAAATGGAAAAAAGCAGAACTCGTGATGCCAGACATTAAACAGAAAAAATAGAATTATACAGAACTAAGTGGTATAGTAGAGCGCAATGAAACAAAAAGTACAGAAATGAAACGGAAAACTTAAGAACAAACATTGATTTCAAAAGGTGGTGCATAAAATATTCACTAATTTAATGAAAGTAAATAAAATAAAATATATATAAAATTCCATATGGACAAGAAAAGTCCACTTACAACAAACAGCAAAAAATGTAATGGAACTTACAACAAAATCGGAAAGGAGTGGAATGAAACGGAACAAAATGCTGATTTAAAATTCCTTCTCAATTAAGAAGGTGTTCACTGATTCACAAAACAAAGGCCGTTACTTTGGATCGGACACTTATATTTGACTGAGAAAGGAATTATTGAAGACACTTTACTTCAAGGGCGAATAAAGTTATGGAATTTGGGGTTTGTTTGTTAAGTGGAAAGATAAATTTAAAAACTTTGTTTGAGAAATCCACCTTAAGTAGTGTATGTATTGTAAAATTCCAGCATTCGACTTACCTGTTTCTCAACCAGCGGTCGTGTATAGATGAATTCCTTGCGCGGCGAATACAATTCCGGCGGAAAGCCCTTGAAAGAATATCGCAAAATATCCTCATCGGTCAATTCGTCCACAGTGAGCGGTTCTATGGCACACGCATCCGTTGCGCCGTACTCATTAAATCCAACCGATTGATAAAGCGGTTCGCCAACGCTGTACGCGGGACAAGTCGAAGTGGTCGACGAACATATCGACGCGCTAGATGTGCTAAGCTTCAAAGAACTCGTATTTTGTGCGGCGCGCAGCCGCGTATGCTGTTGTTTTTGCTGGTGCTGTTGATGTTGTTGTTGCTGCTGCTGCTGTTGACGCTGTTGTCGCATTGCGCTTAATGTTGCATGCGAATTACAACGCTGACTATGATTTAAATGATGCACATGACTATCGTAGGAGGCAAACGAAGTGGTGTAATCGAGTTGGGTGTGGGGTGTGCGCGCGCACATAATCTCTACATCGTCATCATCCAAGTCAAATGCATAGTCAGTGGTATCATTGGCATCGTTGTCAACTTTGTCATAGCCGTGCTGCCACGCGTTATTTGCAGGCGTATTGTTCTTGCTGTCAACAACGCCAACTCCTTGGCTTAATTCATTAGTATCAGCACTATCCGTGTTACTTTTGTTGTTGTAGTAAACATTGTCCGTTGCATCCGCCGTTGCTGCTGCTAGCAAGCGTTCACAATCAGCCGCAACGGCCGCGATGGCGGCGATATCGCCACAAGCAACATATCCGTCGTGCGCATTATTTTTGTTGCGCGGCAAATTTTCAACTGCCCTGCCGGCTGGCAACGCCTCCTTTGTGTCATTTTGTGTCGCAAAATGTGTGGGCGTTAGTTCCTCCGCCGCTTTAGTGACACTCAACGCGGCGTCGCCACTCCCGCAGCTGCTGTTATCATTGTCGGTGTTGTTATTGTTATTGTTGCTATTGGCAGTCATTGGGTCCATTATTGGCGAATTGGCTGGATTTACTCAAGTGTATTGGCGTGGCGTGCAATTTTTCGCTGCTATATTTATGTTAGTTTTAATTAAATTTATTTGTATTAATTTTCATACACACAACACAACAGATATTTAAGACTTTTTGGCAGAACATATGCATAAACGCTAAATTTAAAATTCAACAGAATTGTTGCAACACAAGCAAAACAAAAACATTGGCACTTATTCGAAGCGTAATGAACAATTTAAACGGTAGAGCGCGGCCGGAGCCGATTTTTTGCGGTGCGAGTACGCGGCGCGTTGATTTGCATATACAAATGTCACGTTCTGGTAAAGCGCTTTAAATTTAAGCTTATATATTTCGTTTTGTTGCCAATTTTTAGTGATGTTTTTTGAGCGCGCCGCTTGACTCAGTGCGAATTTCGCTTTTTTGTTCTAAGCACTTGCTGTTGCCTTTTAAGAGCGCTATCGCACTTGCTGCGCTTGCAAATTTTCGGTTGTTTCATCTGTTATACCTACACAAATATACGCGCTCGCCAGTATTGCGTTTTTTGCGCCAAAATATCAGTCACTTTTTGAATACCTCACTTCCTCTCCTTTGTCTTATCAAAGCCGAATCTCAAGCGCGCCCCTTCAACAAGTCGCATTAACCAACGCTACAACTTTGCCATTTATTAGCTGCTGGCTATGTGATGATCAGCGCGTCAATCAGCTTGATCGAATGACTGACTGTTGAGCTATGCTAAAAGTATGAGCGCATTTGTTACTTCATTTCGTGAATATATTCCGCTAACAGATTCTGGTTTACTTGTCGCGCTAAATCAACATACAAGCGCACATACAAAAATACAAGCGCAAACTTACAGTTGCATCTGTATTTGCAAACAATTAAAAAATATTCAGTGTTTGTTTGCAAAACAAGCGCAACCCGGCGCTCAGCTCTTAAAATATTTAACTTGATTAGAGGCGGATTGCGATAAGCCAATTGATGTTTGGGATAACAATGACTGCGGTAAAATTGCGAAAAATGCACACGTAAAATAAACACAGGAACCCTGTAGGAAAATCCAGCGACACTAAACTAGTTATATTTTGGTGAAATTCAAACAAGTCAGGAACGCGTCAAAATTTCAGTGCAGTGTTATAAGGAAAGTAAATGGTTTTGTTTCACTTCGCATTGGGTAATAAGGTTATTTTTTTGCGTTCGACCTTATTTCTCTCTGTGAAAGTGAAATGAAGTTAATATGAGGCTATTGTACATTTAGTAATTTATTGTGTCATTGTTAAGCGGTCGTCGAACTACCGCCTCACAATTTTTGATGCCCAAAGCTGACTGGGGTTTCAATAACATTAAAAACGTCCCTCTAGAACAAGGCATAACCATATACTCTGACAACCAGGCTGCCATGTCTTAATTCTTACGCTACAACTACTAAGATAACCATTGGGTATAGAAGGATTTTAAAACGGCTAGAAGAAATGTGCTCCGTGTGTGTTGTATGGTCATAAGTACCTTACTGGCAATTGCCTGGCTGACGAGCAGGCAAGCAAACGGACGGAAATAACCGTTGTAAATTCTGCTCAAGATGCGTTCATACCTCTAGCATCTTACAAACACAGAACAAGTTCTGAACTTATGGCGAAGGTAAATTCCAGGTGAGCCTCGGAAACTACCTGTCATACCACCAGACAAATCTGACCAGAGGTTGATGTGAAGCTCTTAAGCTCTCACTAGGCTTGGCCGCTCCTCTCTTAGATTAGTGGTTAGGTTGATAAGCCAGCACTGCCTATCCAATAGAAAGAGACAAGTTTACCCAATTAATGGTTTTTGCCGCAGCTGCCGGAACGAGGAAGAGGTGTAGAGTATTGAGCACTAAATCTGCAACTGCCTCGGCCTAGGCCAAACGCGCATCCAATTCTTCAAAAATTACTTCTTGGATTGCTTAGCCGACTTAAAGTCAGCAGGAATTCCTTACTTTTTACTCTTCCTTAAACGTACAGGATGGTTAAATTTTTAAGGTATAGGAAGGAATGTATGGCTTACGCCTGCGGTATCACAACGGGCAAAAGTGACTGGGAAGCTGAGAGGCTCCAATGTATGCAAAAAAAAGTGATGAAAGTGGTGCACTGACGGCAAGTATGAGACATTGAGGCAGCTCGGCGAAGAATTACGCGGATCTTTGAATGATTTTCAAAAGCAAGCTAACAACTTTTTAATGATTAACCAAGTAAAACAAAATTTTGGACCTTTTCTTGAGCCATCTAAACCGTTATAAATAAAATAATTTCTGCACAGATAAGAAAGCGTCAGAATAAATTCAATACTTCCAGTATAAAGACACTACACATCTGGCTAGCAGACTCCACGAGTATTTGACGAAACTCTCGCTAAATGGATTGGCTAGATTGTTAAGGAAAAGATTGGGGAAATTTGCTTCCAAATCGAGCTTATTCTACAGCGCTAGTCTTTTCAACCATTTTAACAACAGGAAAGACGGTTCCGAGATCGTTAGGAACCAAGTTGCTTTTGCATAAACTGAGGACTATTTTTTTTTTTTGGGATTAATTAAAACATTCTCGTGCGAAAATAAGTTTTTGAGAAAAACGTCTTTGAAGTTAAGAAGTGGATTTCCATGCCGCGGATATGATGTAGCGGACGAGTTGTTTACTCTGGAGTTTTTGAGGTCGCTGATTATATATTTAAAGTTAGATTTACAAAACTCAAAGTGGCGGGTCGCCATTTCGGATCGAGCATCCAATCAATTTAACAGAACTTCTCCTTGATATAGTGGCCGCTGTGGGTGAGTGAGTGTGTAGCGGTGCTTGCTTTAACTCGAGTTTCGATTCTCAGCCAGGGCAAGTAAAATCTTTATCATGGAAAAGTTTTTTTCTAATAGCGGTCACCCCTCGGCAGGCAATGGCAAGCCTCCGAAGGTATTTCTGCTATGAAGCAGTCGGCACAAAACGTGTAAGCGCCAAATTATTATTATTGTTATTACTCCTCGATATTGGCACCGCCATTTTAATTTGTGAAAATCTGTTGACAGATGCAGACTTTGAAAATCTCTAAGTAAGAAGTTTGAGATTTGATAAATTTCAGAAAACTTTGTCGCATTGCACATGATTTGAGATTTTTGTTTTTTAGAACATGTGCACTTCCCCATATCACAAATCCACGATACGCCTTTGGCGCCATTTGACGTGTGTATATAACTTAACAGTTATTGTGCGGTTTCTTTTTTTTTTTATTTATTTATATTCACAGTTTGCGTTCTGTGCGCGTGTTTGTTTGTTATTTTTTTTTTTTGCTTAGTCTCTACTTGTACATACAGTTCAACTCACTTTGCGTACTTTTATTGTTTATTCTTTTTCTTCTTCTTTTTTTTTTTGTTATACACATATAAACGTATTTAGTTTTTCTAATTTCATTTGAAATTTGTTTTATACATACATATGTATTTAAACTTTTTATTCTGCGACAATGACTTTGAGTCAACATAATTTGCGATGTTTATTCTACTGATAATAAATTTGAACTTCCCTCGCACGCACTTGACTTTGCATAGATAATGAAAAGGCTCATTTAGTATGTGTTTAGTTGTGTTTTCAGTTTTTTTTGTTTTGTTTTTAATTTTACTTGAGTTTAAGCGCCGTGTCATATGAGTAGCGAAATGTGTTTTGTTTTTCATTCATTCGTATTTCGTAAGAGATTTATGCAGCACATTTTTTTATCTAATCAAATGAACTGATCCTAAACTAGGCTTACGCCTCAAACAGATTGGAAAATCTGCAGAAACTGAGGGCCAGGTTTTCAGTGATTGTTTAAACTTAGTTTAAACTAAGGTTTGTTAAACTCAATTTAAACTTGAAGTAAGTTTCCTTGTGCTCAATTTAATTTGTTGCAACCAAAACGAAATAGTCAGCAAACAGCTGATAAACTCCGTTTAAATCTGACTGAAAAATTGCATACTGAGTTGAAACTTAGTTTAAACGACAAACAGAGTTCAACTTGCACTGGAAAACTGGCCCTAAGACTAACGATTCCCAAGCCAATCGTTCACAAAACAGTCGAGCCTACGATACTGGAACGACGCGGATTTATATCCGGCACAGGACTGTCACTTCAGCGGCATTCCCCAAATAATGTGTAAGCAATGTTTTAAGCTGCTAAAACAATAACAACAACCTGTTTCAGGTATCATTGCAAGTGTTTATGAATTTCCCTAATTCTTTTACCGTCGGAGTCAAAATTTCAGAATAAATTTGCAATAAAGTACAACACTGCCAACGATGGTTGATTGGTTAATTGATGAAATGAGTGGAAATCCAGCCGTCGAGTTGAAGCACTTCAAGACTTGCAGAAAGACGGGAAGGTTTGGCAAGAAAGCACATCCTCATCCTAGCCAATGCCAGATAGGGCTCATTGGTTGTTAAAAGATTATCTTCTGCAATTACTAGAGCGAAAGAATGAGCTTATGAACAGTCGGCGAGGACACTAGGAGGACAGGTGACAGACAACATCCCTCAACGTAATCTTCGTATTTCTTTACCTTTCTATGGCGTTAAATTTAAAACAGAATATTCGCGAAATGCTCCCCTTGTTCGAGTTCCATCCAACCTGATTTTTCAATTCCAAAAAATGTCTTTACTCATATTCTAAATTTAGCTATCTAGGTTTTTAAATCTTAATTTTTAATTACTTTGTAAATAGTCTGTAAGAAACTTTCTGTTCATAGACTAAATAAATAAATACTTAAGGACCTCGAAATCATTATTTGAAGAATTGTACCCACCAGCCACGAGCTGTGAAAAAACTAGTGAAATCGTGGGTTTCGTTAACTTAAAAAGTGGTTAAAAAACTGGTGAAGTTCGTTAAGGCGCTGTGCAGAAATTCACTACTTTCCCGCTGTACGTGTGATCAGGCATCACTTTTGCACGCATTAAGCTCCGCTATAAAGAAAAAACTATAGCTGCACTACCCTATTTCCCCTTCTGTGGCAAAAAAATATGGTGAACATTATTGTCAATAATTCATAAAATTATTTAAAATAAATTACAATAATTATTAAATAATTATTAAATAAAAACAAAGAAATCATAAAATGAAGGTTCATCTAGATACATACTTTAATCGTTTAAATGCATAAGTAGGAAACTTCAGATAAAATTAAGGTTCATTCAAATTGTTTACGAATGTAACATAAGTATGTACACATACATACATGCATTTATAAGCAGAGAATTTTGAAATAAAATTATAAATCAAAATGAAGGCGAATTGATGTAAGGTGTTAGCGATTCTAAAAATGCAAAGGGAACAATTGATTATTTGCAACTTAACAATTGAACTTGACAACCAACCACGAATCAGCTGATTGATTAACACCACCTTTAATGAATTCGCCTTGATCAAAATCAAAAAATTTTTTCGGAAATGCCAGTTTTGACATAGGCTTCTTCCATTAGAAGTTGCCGCATATGTATCTATCTTTCTCCTTTCAACACTTACAATTGTTATTGGAGTAACGACATCACTGCTCTAACTTATGACAATTTTGCGACAGTTTAAAAACAAATTTTTAAATGTATAGGTGAGCTTTTATTGTGTGTGTAATTTTTTTGAATTTCAGGGTTTTAAACATAATTGTATTTGAATACCAGGACAATTTGATGTCCAAGACAAGAAACTGTCCGAACAATTTGCCAAATTGTTGTTGAATAAAAGAAACACCAAAAGTTAAGAAACAGTTTTAGCGTAAAATATTACAAGGATGTTCGACGGTCATAAGCGCAAATCATTACGAACGTTGTTGCAGCCTAGCTCAACACGTGTTACGTCATTAGGTGAAAAAAATTAAATTGAAAAATTATGAACAAAGAGCGCTTTAAGGGTTAATTATGAAACACACAAGAGGTTGTGTATGAACCTAGGGAAAGTATTCTCGCTCTTCAAGAAGAAGAAAGAATGAAATATTTGTTTATTTATTAATATTGAGAGTCTCTCAGCCAATAAATATTATTTTTCTGCTATCTCAGCTAGAATAACTCATTATCTAACAAAAAACTACGTATTTGTTTAAGTTTTGCCATTGAAAGGTTTCGCTTTTGCTCTAAATATTCTCCTCCCCGATTACCACTACTCTTCCCAGGATTACTGATGGTACTCATTTGCTTTGTAAGATTTGATATATTTAAAGTTTTCAGAGGATTTTTCACAAAAACACTTCAACCCATTGATAAACACAGAACTAACAAAAAAAAATGCATCATAAAAACTTTTCTGTAATTGATCCACATATCTTGAAACTTATTACTCCGGTGATTCAGACTCGTGGATAACGATTATCGACTGTACTAACGGCACTCGATGGCGAAACGATTTCGATTCGAAATTCTCATTTGAGATCACAGCACTCGATAAGAAGAGGAAGAAAATTGGTAATTTTTTTCGAGACAATTCGAGTAGCTCTCCGATCGCGAATGCAATTATTCGGACGCTGGTAACAGATTTTCAAAGCTATATACATAAATAGCTAACGAGTTTTTTTTAATTGATTGGGTTTCCGTCCACTATACAATATACTCGTTTTTGATTTTGAAATTATCACATTAAATTGCTAATCAGCGTTCTCAAAATACCCTGAGTAACGAATTTCAAGCAGACAAGCGAACTCACAAATCTCCAAGTATGATTTGAAAAATTGTGAAGATTATAGGGTGCACGGCGGACTTTATTTTCTGATACGCCCTGATGTATGTATACACATACTGGCATTACTACCCATTTATGAATGTATGTAAATACGAACTTACTTACACTTTTCCTCTTTTTTTTTTTAAACAAAAACGCATTTGCTTGGCCACCAAAAGAAAATCACGCCACTTCTAGCATTTATAAATACTTTACCAGACACAACAACTCGCAAGGCAACAACCGAAAAAAATTCAATATCAGCAGATTTTTGTCCAACAGAGCTTATTTTACGTTTACTGAAATACAAAGCTCTCGAAAATAAGTAGTATTTAGTACATTAAAAAAAAACTGCCGAGTAGGTAAATGCAAATTGTCAGTAAGGGGAAAAAATGTTGTAATGTTGCCTGAGTGATCATCCATAACGGATGGGTCCAAAAAGCTCTAAGCCTCAAGCTAGCAACAGATAAAACACAATTATAATTGAACCTGGAAGCATGTGTGCGGTCCTGAGTAGGACAAATGTGGGGTAGTCTTCGGTGTAGCGCTTGATCCTGGACTAAAATGTACAACTCAAAAACGTTTCATTTAAAAATGAAAGGCATGGAACACTACCCACAAATAATACGAAAGCTTTCCAAGATGGTCAAAAGTTCCATGCCGTAGTAGAGTGTTTTAAGCACCGTAAGCACCTTTAGCATTTTAATTCCCCCAAAAAATTTATTTTCACTTTATTTCACTTCAATTTTTACTTCATTTTATTTTACTTAATTTTTCATTTTATTATATTCTTAAATAATATTTTTTTTTTTATATATGTTTATTTTATTTTTTACTTCATTTTATTTTATTATATTTCAATTAATGTTTTTATTTTTTGTAAACTTTTGTGGTATTTCAAAAATATGTATTTATTTATATTTTTTTTATCTATTCAATTTACTTTATCTTTCAAATTTTTTTTTTAATATTAACTGAAACTGTTAGTGTGTTTAATGGATTTATAGCATTTTCATATTCAACAATTTTATTATTATTTTATTTAATAACTTTGCTTTCTAAATTGAGTATTACCTTTCACCAATTTTTTTTTTATTAACCTGTGATTTAATTCTTATACAATCGAGTTTAGAATCAGCGAACTTATAACTGTGCATTCAAATAGATTAAAAAATTATGTATAACTATTATTAATTGAAACAATTTTTGATATTTATTTATATTTATTATTATTATTGCATTTATTAGTTTTAATAGAAATTACAAAATAGAACTTTTTCAAATATTGTGTTATAATTAAATTATAATTTTTAATGGCGAATTATTTTTCATTTCATTTTTAAGCAGAAAATAGAAACACATTTTTTATTATGAATTTAAAAAGACAAGTTATTTGCAAATATTTTTTTAATTTGATATTTGATAATCTTTTCATTCAGATATTTTCATTTATTTATTTTACTCATTATTTATTTTAATTCAAACATTTATTCATATATTCAAAGAAAATTTTTTTTTGAAATCCTAATTTTTTTATATTTGAAATTTTTAATAAAGTTTTGTTGAATTACTCTGCCGCCTTCGATTTATCATCTACAAAACTGCATACAACAAAATCTTCTAATATTTTTTAATTATTTTATTTAAATATTTGTTTTATTCTAAAAACTACATACTAAAAAATGTAAAATTTCTTTAGTTTCCAATTTTTTTATTTTTTTATTTTTTTATTTTAATTCAAACATTTATTCATTCATTGATTTTGTTTTTTTTGTGAAATCCTAATTTTTTTATATTTGAAATTTTTAATTAAATTTTGTTGAATTACTCTGCCGCCTACGATTTTATGATCTACAAAACAGCATACAAAAAATTCTATTTTTTTTTCTAATATTTTTAAATTCTTTTATTTAAATTTTTGTTTTAATTCTAAATTTATTTTTAAGATCGAGTTTTTAGTTTAATAATGTGGAATTAATATAAATATTTTCTAAAGATAAAAACGTATATGTTTATAGCGTTTTTAGGAAAATTTAATAAAAAATTTATAAGAAATTAAGAAAAAATAATAATCTTAAATGGTCAAAACATCGCATTTATATTATTTTTGTCGCCAGCGTGCATATAGTTACATGTATGTACATATAGTACTTTCCTTTATTTTATAATAAATTAGCTCTTTTCTTTTCTTTTAATTTCTTCTTTTTTTTAATTTTATTATTTAACTTTTTATATATTTAATGTTATTTAAACAGCATAAACTCTTTTGCGGTTTTATGTTTTACTTAAACGCGAAGGTCTGTCCGTCAACTTTGCTATACTCAGCAACAACAACCAAAGTAAGCAACAACAGCAATTTGCACAACAAAAGCCAAGCGGTCGGCAACAGCTTAAGAAAACATACACACACTGCGCCAAAGCGTTTTAAAATTAAATAAATAAATAAACGTAAAAAATATGCAGCATTTTAGATTTTCACTGAGAATTTAACAAAACGACGGAGTTTGTATGCTTAAATAGTTCCAAAGTCTTTAACATTGTATTCCAATTTGTTTTGTTTCATTTTTTTTTCACATTTAATACTTATTTTAATTATTTCACACACAAACACATTTTTATACGAACATTTTTTTTTTGTATTCGCATTAAATTCCAACGAATTCGCTTTTGTTAAAATCAGCTTCGAATTTGCTTATCTAAAAGGGAATCAATCGAGCGTCGAATGCAATAGAATACGTTTTATGATTTTGATATTTTTGCAAACCTCGAATGATTTACGCGAGCACAAAACTTCAAAAAACTATAAATGAAATACAAAAACAAGCTAGAGCTTTCAAATTTAAAAATGCTATAATTATGTATCAATGAAAGGCGTTGAAGACGCGCTCGTTACCGCCACAGCTAACGCAAACCGTCTAAACCCAACCGTCCGTAGTCTCTGAAGCGCGCCGAGCAAAAAGTCAGTTTTTAAAACTCTCGACAATCAGACAGACAGACAACACAAACGATGTCGTCGTACAGCAGCAATGCGGTGCGCGACTTAGAGCGGCGACGGCATAGCGCAACTCTCTAAACGCACTAGCGACTAGCTATGCCCAGCCGCTCGCTCTCATTAGCATAGAGCGTTGCGAATGGCGGTCAACATTGTCGCTGACAGCGCAGTTAACTTCTATGTAATTTGTTTAGCAGCGTATAGCATTGGCGAACGGATAGCTCAGCAGCTAACAACAAGAAATGACAGGCGCACCACCAACATTAACGATCGCGTCAATGCGACGCAAAGCGACGCGACCGCTCAAATATATGCGACGTCGCTGCCTAAGTCTGAGGCTCTTTTCGCGTGCGGTGAGCTCGTTTTATGTGTATGCTCCTCTAGTAGGTATGTGGTTGCTGCTGTTGTTGCTGAGTGCCAAACTGCTATGTGCACCACAACGATCCTCAGCAAAGATCAGCACAGCCCAGGCACCAATGCCTTTCGCCGCCTATGCCATTCTTACTCTGTGACGCTCAGTGTTATGCGCTGGCACAAGAAAAAAGTGAAGAAAAATTAGTTTGCCTCTGCCAAAAAAAAGCTCAACCACACAAATTCGTAAGTATCGAAATATGCGCGCCTAATGCCTACCGCTGCACGATGCTGTGTGCTGAGTGATCGACGCGAGCGTCTAAATTTTCGTAAGCTCTTTTTTCTAAGTATGTTGTTATTGTTTTATGGGTTTTAATTTGTTTGGCACAAGAGTCAGCCATAAAGTGCCGTGGGACGCATACCCGGCAACCGGCTGGCTCGCTGGCTAGCTGCCTTGCTCAATTTTGCTGGCCATTAGCATATGTACCGACAATTGAATGGGCCCAGTCACATCCATGTGGCCTTTAATGCACACACAGCAACACACATATATACACCCATGTATGTATTAGGGGCTACAAGCTTTGCCTGCTTTGTCTTCGAATTTCAATTTGATATTTTTTATATCCATACAAACTTTAGTGCGGCGATTTTAGAGATTTTAGTCTAATTTTTCCATTGAAAATTAATTTGGGCAATATTCAGCAAATTCATAATTTGTCTGACAACACCAACCAATATTTTAACCCATTAGTGTTTGCGCGATGGCAGAGATGAGGCCTTGACAAGGTCAAGTGGTATGATTAAATGTTAGCATTATTCTTGCAGTATGTTTACGTCACAAATCCCAATACCTTGCTCTATATTTCTTCCTTGCTCTATTTTTTTCCCTGCTCAAACCAGAGTTCCTTATTGCAATTAATTTATATATGGATGACACCAAAAGCGCAATCCATGAAGACAACCTCGGGATCCTTCAAACAGACTCCTCTTTAGAATATTCCAATACTAAGAGAGTCCCAGCCGAAAGGAAAGCTTATTTAATAAGCCCCTAAGCATAATTCTACCTTACACTTATAAATAAGCTTCCGCCTTTCTTCTTGGAACCGTCGCTGTAGATGCAGATTTCTTCTTGTCTGGCTCCTCTATTCAATCCGGGATGGAAATGACATAGTAATTGTTATGCAAGGTAAGCGGTCATATAGTCGGAAGTTAGTCGCGATCGGGTGATCAACCTCTGACTGTTGCGTACGAAACTACTGTCCATTTCATCATATAAAAACTTCTTAAATTTAAAAAGCCCTACTGAAAATATGCTTACGCACGCACTCCAATAGCTCCACTCCAATAGATACATTAATCGCGCTGTTAACTAATTCCAGCTTCCTCTCCACAGATAAGACTATTCATTCTTAATCAATAAAAACTTCATAAAGCATTTTATTGTCAAAGAATTTCGAACTGCATACAAAGTCTTGGTGCATATTTTTATATTTATGTGAAAGCTTTATTGTATTTTTATCTACATATGTAGGTATTATAACTCTTTGCTCGTTTATTGCCGTATAATTTTTATTTTGAAACTTAACGCATTGTACGAGTAGTTCGATCACTATACCAGATGGAGCGAAGTAAAAATGTCCTTTGCGGAATTGGGCTTGAGGCACAACTAACTTGGCAACCCAATTTTTGTCGTTGTCGGGAGTATTAGCAAAAAAAATTGGGTGAATGGAAGAATTGAACAAAGGACGATACATTTATCGGCATTCCGTTGAACTTAAGCTGACGTTCCCTTTATTCTTATACCATAAAAATCTGATGGGATTTGTAAGTTCTCTAATAATTTACACGAGACGCTCATCTTGCCTCGAATTCATCAAAGTTGGACTGTTTTGAGATCAATTTTTGACAGACAAGCAGCAGAGGAAATGGATTTGGCTGAGAATCGGGATGTTGGAACTCAACTGAATGGCTTGACAATTTAAAAACCTTGCCACGACGACGTCTCAATATAACAGTTCAATTCAACCAACTATCAAAGTTAAATTTACAAACTTAAGAGATAGGTAAGTTGAAAGAGGGAACTCGGCTCTATCAGTAAAGTAAGTCTCCCATCACTCAAAAAGGGAAAAAGTTTATAAATTAAGAGAAACAATTCAATAGAAATACTCCTAGTCGATTTGAATTTCGTATTAAAGTTACAATATCTCATCTTCTTTCAACTGCCACACTCGATACCCTAACCCTTAAAGGGTTAAGCCCACCTCAGTCACTAATGCTCAGTTTACGCCCTGAACGTACACGCAAAAAGAAAACAATTTAAAAAAAAGAAAAAACCAAAACATTTCTCACTCACCCAAACGAACGTCAATTCCTAAGATCACATGTGTTCTTTTCAAACCGGCAAGTCAGCAGATATTCATTCGCCAACAGCTCGTGAACTAGACCATACAGCGGCTGGGTGTGTGTGTATTTGCCGATATTTGAGCAGTAACACGTGTGAGAGCGAGAGTAGAGCAGCTTAGAAGCTTAGAAGTAATGCGAGCAAATCGAACCAGAGCACACAGCTTGAAGCAGAGATTTTTATCAATTCTTTTATTGGAAACGCGCTCTCTTTTGGTGCTCGCATGCCGTATGCCATGTGGCGCTACGCAGCTACATTCTTGCTTCGAGCAGCCGCGCATAAATCTCGGCTTGGCTTGGAACGCTGTTTGCGACATTCTCGAGCGGCATATTTTGGGAGCTTACATTTTTTTTGTCTTTGAGTTTGCATGTTTTCCACACAATTTTCTCAGGTAAAATTTTATGGCGAATATTTATATTTTCGCCTCGACGTCCACCACCTTGACTCGCATTTTCATTTGAATGGCTTGGCGTGAGCACGTTTTGCTCGCTCGCGCTTGTATGTATGTATATGTGTTTGTATGTACATACATACATATGTAGGTATGTGTGGTGTAAAGGTGCTTAACTCAATATTCAAACTCGTTCTCATCGCATTTACATGTCGTTTACTTCTTCTTCATTTATTTAATTTTTTTTTTAATTTAAAATTCTTTTTTTTTTTTGTGGTTTAGCAGAGGTTCGCGTGTTTTGTAGCATTTTGTAGTAGACTTTTGTTTGCTTAATTGCTATCCATGTATTTATTGTATTGTTTTTATTACCGATCGTGGTCATTATTGCTAGTGTTTTTCTTTTATTTTGTATTGCTTCATATGCCCATGTTTGGTGAATTTGTTGAAAAATACTTTAAAAAAAGTCTACGAGGAAGCTCGCTCAAAACTGTTGCTACACAGTTATCCATTTAATTTCTCTCCAGCTCGTTCATCGTTTATCAATTTTTCGAGTGTAAAAAAGGTGATTTCGATAATCATTTTAATGACAATTTTGCTCTGCAAGATAAGTCTTATGCAAAAATTGCCAGTGATCTCCAGTAGTTTCCGTGTATTCATGTACTGATATGTGTCTCTATGTAGATATACATATATGCATGTACATATGTATATTAATGTACTTATGTTTGTTTTCTAGTAATGCAAACCGATAAAAAACTTGTTGTGTAAACAGTCTCTTTGGCTTATCAGCCGACACGCTGAATTTAGTTAAAGTGCTACGTGGTACATCTGTTTAAGCTTTTTGCTGCGGGGCATTGGCTTTGTGGCTTATTTTTTATGTACTTTACGAGTATGTTTGTGTATGAGTGTGTATGTATGTATGTACGTGCAAAAGCAAATTTGCATCGAGTCGATTATATGACATCTCTATGAAAGGTTTCATACCTTGCAAAAAATTCAAAAAAAAATTCCAATAATTTTTACTAAATTTAAAACATTTTTTTCAAATATTTTTTTAGCGTATTTTTGAGTATAAGTATAGCTTTAAAGCTCACACAGTTTTTCTATAACAAAGTGCAAGTCTCAAGACCGCCACCTATAACAGCACCGTTCAAGCGGGCGAAAATTGGCTGGGTACAGCCGAAGTACTCGTAGGCTGACAGCCAATCATTCAGTATTGACTGTACTTCATTGTTGTAAATAGTGCTTCCCAATAACGACGACATTGGCATTATCTGCCTTAACAACCGAGCAGTTAGTTCTGCCTTCTCCAAACTGGATAGAGAAGCGAAGCGAATGAGTCTGGAGGTGAACGAAAGCAAGACGAAGTACATATTTCCTGTCATAGACAGTCGGCACATTCACGGCTGGGATCTGACATCACTGTTGACAGTTATAGCTTTAAAAAAGTAGAGGACTTCGTTTGCTTAGGAACCAGCATTAACACCAATAACAGCGTCAGCCTTGAAATCCAACGCAGAACATATCTTGCCAACAAGTACTACTTCGGACTGAGCAAGTAACTGAGCAGTAAAGTCCTCTCTCATTATGCCCGTTCTAATGTATGGCGCAGTAGCATGGACGATGAAGATATCTAATGAGAAGGCTCTAGGAGTGTTCAAGAGAAAGATTCTCCGAAAGATTTATGGACCTTTACGTCTTTGCGACATCGAATACCACATACGGTGGAACGAGGATATTTACGAGCTCATACGTAGACATCGTGCAGCGGATTAAGAACCAGCGGCTCCGCTGGCTAGGCCACGTCTTTCGAATGGATGGAATAGCTCCAGCCCTGAAGGTTTTTGATGCGGTACCCGCTGGTGGTAGCAGAGGAAAAGGAAGACCTCCTCTGTGTTGCAGAGACCAAGTGGAAAAATACTTGGCTATACTTGGGATTTCTAATTGACGTCAGTTAGCAAGAAATAGGGACAGCTGACGTGCTTTGTTGACCTCGGTAAAAATCAATTAGGCGGTCGACGCGCCAATTAAGTAAGTAAGTAAGTTTCGCAATAAAAAAAACTTGTTTCCTCACACTCGAAATTCAACTTATCCCATTTTCGTTTCGTGTTATTTGTGTTTTAAAACGCTGCGTTTTTTGTCCTTGTTTTGTTAAAATAGTGATATTTTTAAAAGTTTCTTGGTTATGAAGATTTTAGATATAAGTATGCAATCCTATTAAAAACGCCGCACTTGATTTTAGTAAATTGCGAAAAGAAGAAATAAGGGGAAAATAGTGGCCGGCTTATGTGTTACGTCGATGTCGTGTGTTCGACTCCCGCGGAAGCATTGAAGAGAGAAGTCTGATAAAGAGATGTGGTGTTCTCCGAAATAATGCTCTAACTTCTACCGCTTTGAATATTGTTGTTTTTTCCTAATAATTTTCTTTAAAAACCATTTGGCGTTAAAGCTCAAAACAAGGAATTAAGATTTAGCAAAGGTGCAGAGTTTTGGAAGAAGTGTCATAGGCTAAGAGAAAGCATGAAACGTGCAACCAAATCACACACTGCGTCAGCGGATTAGACTCGAGTTGAGTGCCGAAGAGGTCGAACGCCTAAGCATTTTGCGAATTGCAACGTGAATTGAAAGGTGTTGAACTATTTTGGAGTGTTTGTCTTCAGATAACAAAATAAATATTGGTGAATACAATGACTTTGTGATAAAAACAGCGCGAGAGAATTTTCTTTCATATAACGGCCAGGGCACTTAGAAGCTCGGAAATTTTTATTGTTGGGGTTTTTAAATCTCTTTATGCTCAAAAGGCTCCTATTTCTCGAGCTCTGATTGAGTTCAATAGAGTCTCTAAACTTATCGAGATAGATTTTTCATATTCAAAAGATCGCTTTTTGAATTCACTCAATTTATTTTATAAATATAATATTTATACTTTTTTTCATAACTGCTTATTAAACTTAATTTATGTCTACTTAGCCTATAAGAACTTAATTGTACTACTTGGCTTAAATAAATAAATAAATAAATAATTGTGAAAGTACTTCCCTGGTAGAACCTTCCTGTCATAGTACAGAAGGTCTTACTGCAATAGTAGAACATGATCTAGTGTCAATGGATGAAATGTTTGATGATTAATTTTGACCGCACTGGCATAAGAGTTGCACCCCTGGGCAATGTAGACGTTTTTGGATTTTTGTAAATAATGGGCTATAAAATTGCATACTCAAAAAAAATTTAAAACCATAGGTGGCACGTCTTAACGTGATCGGATCAGGTTGACACTTTACAATTCTCATTTTGATACTTAAAAAAAAAAAAAAATGTAGGACCATAAGAACTTTTCTAAAGAAGCCAACGTGTCTTCCTACACACAAAAGTACATAAATATATAACATATATCTCAATATCAAACTTTAGCCCACTTTGTAGCTCATCTGAGGTGTGGCATAAGACCAATCGACTTTCACTTTTTTTGTTTACGTAACTTAACAGAAACAACCCTTCACAATTTCTTACCTCAGTCGACGACGTCAACTTAAGTTTTAGTTGCTTTTTTTCTATATATATATTTTTTTTTCATATTTTAATTTGTACTTTTCCGTTTTGTTTATTTCTACTTACCAACCGGCAACAGATAACTTACGTACACATAATTTTGTATACTCATCTCTGTAGCCAGATACATACATACAAACATACATACTTGACTAAAGTACTGCGAAAGTACTGCGATTTCTTATCTCGACCAGCAACGTCCTTTGTAGGTTGTATAATGATTTTTATTTATTTATGTTCATATGTATGTATACCTATTCACCCGTTCCAAGCGAGTTCTTTTGATTCTTTCATTGCGGTAAAATAAAACCAAAATTAAAATTAAAAGCGAATAAGAAAAATTTTGGGATGCATATGACTGAAATTTATGATTTTACTTCTGGGAAATGGTTCACGGATACAAATACCATACATATTTATATATGTATATATATGTATATATCCATACATACACAGACGTTTTTATAGTAGTTTTGTGTGGAAGTCATTAATCTAAATAAAGTGTGGTAGATGTACTTTCAAGCAACAATTCCAACAAAGTGAAACTGTCCATCATTATGATTTGTTTTCTAAATGTATTTATTTTTGTTGCTTTTGCTGCTGTTGGTTGTCAGATTTGGTGATAAGCGCCAAGCAAATGGGCTATGTGCATTAGAGCATTTCGATGGAAATAAATTAAAAAAAAACACTTAAGTACATTGTTAAAATACTTTGAAGTACGTCGGTGAATGAAGAAGAATACCTTCCGGATGATCAACATCTTTCCAACCATCTCTAATTAGGAATATTGATTGATGTCTACAAATTAGAAGTCTGCAAGAAGTGTATTGATGCAATTAGAAGAATATTCGGTAAGCTTAAGTAAAAAGATCACGGCCAATCCAAATATCTCTGTTCTCCTGTAGAAGAGGTAGTCGATTACTACCACGGAGAACGTAGAGGTATGAAGACCGAATTGCGAAAAACTTCGTGGGCTGGTCCCTGCAAAGACGTGGTTAGAAATCTAAAAACTGACGTCCAGAGTACACTTGAGGTATGAAGGGAACACATCTCGGTGGTTTTAAATGGCAACCCTCTGCTGGCATGTTTTAAAGTAGAGGAGCCTAGACCAACCATTAGGAATGATAATCACATCCGTTCACTCGACTAAGACGTTGTAAGAGCAGCTATAGGATGGCTGTAAAGCACCAAAGCAACCGAGACCGACAGTATATCAAGTGTATATAGCAAGTGTTCAAAACCGTCGGCTAAGATCTATCAGGCGCTTGAATTCAATTGCCATCAGCAAGCGCAACAAATGGCGCAAGCTCTGAAAAAGTTTTATAAAGGAAATTCCCGAAAGATCAAACCAAATTATTAAATCAAGCACATCAAAAAAAAAACCTGTTAATTTACTAGAGCAATTTTCCATTTTGGCAATATCAGGCTTCCACGAACATATAAGAGAAAATCGGGCTGCGTCTCTGACCTAAATAGAAAATTCTTCATAGTAGGACTTCACGTCACTTTCAGATCTGCTACTTAAGCTTTGTTTAAAGTACATTACAAAAATATTCAGCGGACTTGGCCATGACCATGTTCATAAGAAATTCAGAATCAATTGAAATTGAAAATTTTCGAAGAGTTTCGGAGCTGGATTCAGTTTGCCGCCAACCATCGCTACATCAATAACCTTAAATATGCTCTATGAAACCTAGCTATGAGCTCAGGGCCAACTTTTATTAAAATATTTTACTTGGAAATCAAGAACAGTACAAGCAATAGAGGCTATAGCTGCTTTTTCGCAGCTGCCCATCAAGCTTCTCTTTTATTATTCTCAGTCTTCACTGAGTTCATTATCATTGAAACTTTTATCATTTAAATGAAAGCAGTCGTCCTTTTGGTTGATTTCGATTAAGCGCCAATACAAAATATTTCATTTATTTTATGATTTTGAATTTTACATATTCCGACTGAGATCCGAATCTGGATGCTCAGCGACATGCCTTTAATTACTGTGCCGAAAAACATAAAAGGTTTAAAAATGTGCTAAGCCCTCAGATGATCTGCAAAAGAAATCAGACTTAATGTCTTCATGTGCGCAATATCACCAAATGTGTGCACACAAAGCAAAATACATACTTATATAATATTTAAATGTAGTTAATTGTAAAAAATATGAATTGAACATTTATTTATAAAAATTATTCGGAAGGAATTTATCCACACACGCCGTAGTTTCTACAAATTTTTTTTTTTTAATTTGGCATCTATCTTTAGTCGCAATATTTGTATTTTAAATTATTTTGTTTGGGGTTAATGGTTTTCTTTTCGGTTTTTATTAACAAAACGCAATGAAAAGTGGTTAAAAAGTGTTTGAAATTTAAACAGAAGTTCGCTAACGTACTTCAAAATTAAATTTAAGTAATTCAAAGGTCGTGTAGTAGTGGCCGAGTGGGTAGCGGTGCGTGCTATTACTCGATATGCCGCTGGGTTCGAGGTACGCAAGGGCAAGTAAAAGCGTTTTTGACAGTTTTCCATGCAGAATTTAATCAATAAAAGTATTTTTGTTTCAAATATAATACAGTAAATTCTTGTTAATCAATTTGATAACAGAAATTTCTTAGAATTTCTACAAATTAAATCCAAATTAATAATAACTTGCGGTACCATCGGCCGCACAAATCTCGCCAAAAACCTAATCACTTCCAATGTTTTTCTTTTTTTTTTTCAATTGCTAGCTTTCGTAAATCATTTCTTCAACGGTTTACTTGCAAATTACCCATATTTTACAGCAACATTGTAAGCAATTAAATCATTCGCATAAGAAAACATACAATAAATAAACATTGAGCAGATGCTGCAGCACGGAGGAAATTTGGAAATTAATGAATTTGATAAAAAGAAAAAAGAAACGTGAAAAAAGCGGCCAAGAGCGGTCAAACGCAGTGAACGCTTGAAAGAAACAAAAATATAGCCACACGCATCCGCCACTTGAGAACTGGTGAGTTAATAAATACCGCAATTGTTTATGTTAGAGATGTGCGCGGTGCTTCGGGATTCACGGTATCAGCTTAAGAGTTTTGGGATTTTCAATGACATTTTTCTTTGATTTGCTTCTAAGATTGTTGAAACAGAAGCAACAGTGGTCTCAAAATAAAATTATTTTCAACACTATATCGGCAAAGGTAAGCTTTGAGGCAGCATCTGACATCTCTTGTCGCCAGCCCGGCCTGTGTTGATCCAGGTAAGTCATTAGGTCTTACAAGTAGTTGGTTTTATAGTGAATGCTGTACATACGCTGGAAGAAAAATGCCTTTTACGAAATCATCCGTTAAATGTACAAAGTATTAAAGCTCTATCTGCAAGTAATTCGTTGGCTTTGTTTGTAGATTCTTCGAAGCTTTCATTGAAAACGATCGCTGGAAAATACTTCTAGGATTATATCCTTCTAGCTAAAGGTTGACTTAAATCTGAATTAGCGATACTGAAGAGATAGTTGTAAATGGATGGCAATTGAAAAAGGCTTATTATCATAGGCGATATATAAAGATCCGCGAAGGAATCAAACTTCAATTGTATCAATCTATTAAAAATAAGCTAAATTACCAAAACAGTTGATGACACATTTATTATGGCTATCTTAAGATCACTGCCACTGCGAGATTATCATTGTTAAAAGTTGAGGTAGACTTTCTGGAAGGACATCTTATGAAAGCTATTGGCAAATAGGCGAACTAGTACGGTATTATGTTGCTTCAGGAAGACAAGTATTTGTTTGGTATTCTAGAATCAACGCTTATGGGATTGGACTCCGCTCAACATTTTCATAAAGCGACATGAAGAGAGCACTGACTTTATAAGGTGGAGCAAGGAGGAAACGCAAAAATATATGGGCCCAAAACCAAACTCTACATCGCGTTGGTGAAACGCTCAGCATTCTTGAACTTAAGGGCAATACATAGAGACTTTTACAAAGTTGTCGCGAAGCGGAAGATTAAAATGATGTTTGTTAAGAAGTACTATGACAACCTTCTACTGCTGGCTTTGAAGAACACAGTAAAAATAGCTGAGTTTTAGATAACTGAGGGATTAATGGAAATAAGAACGCGGACGGAATGGTTAGGAAAGGAAGGAAAACCACCTAATTGGACAAATGCCATCAACTCGAATATTACTAGCCAGCAAGTGAACAGACTCAGCGCGATGTAAGTAGTGGGGAAGGAGTTAAGTCGATGTTGTTGAGTATTAGAAACTCGACTACAAAGTATATCTTACGTTAGTAGTTACACTAAAAAGCTTTGATTTTTGGAATGGAAAGATAGAGTCGAAGCAGAATTTTTTTTCTTTTATAACATACTTCAGCAATTCCCGGTAGTACAGAAAGTAAGTACTAACTATCGCTTAGGACATTTTCTTGTAAAATCAATCGCTTCGGTAATCGAGGGTTTTACTAATAGCCATCAATTCACCAGCACTGTAGTGGGTCTGTAATACGGCAGGATTTTATACCAAAGTATCTGTGATTGTGAGAAAATGCACGAAAAATTAATTCACAAACAAGGATTTTTTGCACATCTCCAATAGTTGGGACACACGAGTATGCAAGTATGTTTGTAGGTCGCCTTAAATCATCGCTTAAAGCCAAAAATAGTAAATATCAAAAGAACAACACCAAAGTAAGACCTAATGCGGAAGTCGACAGCATGAGCGACGACGAAGCTATGAACACAACTTAGACTAAACTTTATATACACATATAAGTAGATAATTATACAATTTTATAAATTTTTATTAATTAAATAAGTTTGACAAATGCCCTTAAAAATAGTACAGTGGAACATTAATGGTTACGTCAACAACTATGAGCAACTACAATTACTTATTAAACTTCGCAAACCTAAAATAATTACCTTACAAGACACTCACTTACACTCTCAACTGAACATACCGATCCCAATCAATTACCATATGTACTCCACCAACTCTTCTCCCAACTCATACGGTGGAGTAGCAATTTTAATACACAAAACTATCCAACACGAAAACATAGACGTAAACCAGGACTTTGACACAGTTTGTACGTTAATACACCACAAAATTAAATTCGTTGTAGCCTCTTCATATATACCACCATCTAAGAGATTTAATATAAATAGCCTCCACAACGTCTTCAGCAACTTTTCCAACGCCTGCGTCATAACAGGTGACTTCAATGGCTGGCATCACAAATGGGGGTCACCGAAAAACAACAAAAGAGGCAATATTATAGCAAAATTCATCGACCAATCCAATATCACCCTTCTAAATAACGGCACGCCTACTCACTTTAGCACACACAACTCACTATCTCACGTAGATCTAACTCTATGTTCACCGTCCATAGCTCTTGAAGCAGACTGGAAAGTCGAGGAAGATTTGTTCGGAAGCGACCATTTCCCCATAGTAACCACTCTCTTCCCTGCCAGAAATAACCATTCCAACCCAAAACATTTGCCCCTTTTCAGAACACAAAAAGCAGACTGGTACAAATTCCAAATACTAAATAATAAATTCGAAGCTGAACATAAAGTAAGTGGGAACATCAATAAAGAAGCGGCCAACATTAACAAAATTATTTTACAAAGTGCAACATACTCTATACCACAATCATTCTTACACAAACAAAACCACAACGTTCCTTGGTGGAACAAATCACTGCAGGTCCTAAGAGAAAAAAAAGTAAATCTGTGGCACATATTAAAGCGCGAAATCTCCCCAGAAAATGTTCTCAGTTACAAGAAGGCCAATGCAACATTTAAGCGAGAAGTGAAAAAGTCTAAAAGAGAATCCATTCAAGCGTTTACAGCTAAAATAAACCCATCTACACCAACCAATAAAATATGGTCGAACATTCGACGGTTTTGTGGCCTAAATAAAACAACGTACATTGAGGGTATAACTTCCCCCACCTTGCCTCTGGAATATATAAACGACCCGATACAAATTGCAAACACTTTCTGCTCTCACTGGTCATCTGAATCCGCTGACATAAACTTTCCCACACCTTTTCAGGAAAAAAAACGCACCAGTAACCCGATAATATTAAACTACACACCTAAAGATAAACCTCTGCTACTGGAAAAAGATATCACCTCTTTAGAACTAGCCATAGCAATGAACAAACTCCAAGGCAAGACTCCAAGCACAGACCGAATAACATACCCTATGATAAAATACCTGTCTACAAATATGAAGCAAAGACTACTTAACTTATACAACAACATTTTTAACAACATCATACCACAATCATACAAGATCAGTACCATAATACCAATCCTTAAACCAAATGTGAACAAAACTTTGATTTGTTCCTATCGTCCCATATCCCTTAACCCATGCTGCGCCAAAACTTTGGATAAGATAATAGCGAATCGGCTATGGTGGCTTATCACATCTGATAAACTAACCAATAGCCAGCAAATGGGCTTCAAAAAGGGTAAATCCGTATCAGATCTTCTAGTATACCTAGATGCTCTGATCACTGAATCCCTATCTTCAAAAAATCACCTTTCTATTATTTCCTTGGACTTTTCAAAAGCTTTTGATCGCGTAGGCACCCATACAATCATTGAGCAAATGAAACAATGGCAGCTCGGCCCTAAGATGATAAATTATGTCGTCAACTTTATGTCAAACAGGCAAATAAAGGTAAAAGTCGCACACACATGCTCCACTCCACAACCATTATCCAACGGCATACCGCAGGGATCACCTCTCTCCGTCGTTCTCTTTTTGATAGCGTTTAACAAACTGTCAAATATACTTGCGCTTCATAAGGAAATCAAATTCTGTGCCTATGCTGATGACTTCACCATCATAAGACTACTCGACAAAAGGAAAAACATAGACATCGATTTAAGTCACATATTCAACGAAATCCAAACTTGGTGCGAATATTCGGGTGCTCGACTGTCTCTCGAAAAATGCAAGCAAATACACATATGTCGCAAAAGATCATGCTTTTGTACAATCACATCAAATAGCATTCGATTAGAGGAAGTAAAACAACTCAGGATACTAGGAATAATATTCAACAACAGATACAGATGGAACGATCACATTCAATACATTCTTCCTTCACTATCGAACCGGGTGAATATAATAAAATGTCTCTCTAGCAACAAATTCAACTGCAACGTTGACACGATCATTTCAGTTTGTAGAAGTGTAATAGTATCAAAAATAGAATATGGCTTATTTCTCTACGGATATGCTCCTAAGGCAATCTTAGGCAAAATCAAAACTATAATCAATACAGCTTTCAGATCAGCACTGGGTGCATTTCGAACGACACCTGTAAACAACATCATTTACGAAGCTAACACAATGAGTCTTGAGAATCTGAGAGATCTCTGCACTTCAAAACTATCCAAAAACCTAATCTACAGCTCCGACACCCCTTACATAGGTTTTATTAGTACTCCAAACAAACCAAGCCGCATCAAATCAGTAATCCATAGAATAATGTCAATATGTGATGAAGTCAACGTCCCCTACTGTCCAGTCCCACTCCCGAACAACAAAATACCTCCATGGCTCTTTACAAACACTATCCTAGAAACTTCTCTAAGCATTTTCAACAAATCCAACACTCCACCTGCAGTATACCGACAAAAATTTTTCGAACTCAAAGAAAAACTACAAAATCGCATGTTCTTATACACTGATGGGTCTAAGAACAAAGAAAGAACGAGCTTTAGCGTTACAACAGATTCAAACATCATTCGAATGGTTACCCTTCCATCTTACAGCTCAGTCTACTCTTCTGAAATCATAGCCATTCTAGAAGCAATAAAAATCGCACAAAAAGAAACCGGATTATTTGCCATATGCAGCGATTCGCTTTCTTCTATCAAAGCGATTGGTAATGTCAATAATGACAAATTATACCCCTGCCTCATACGAAACACACTTTTGTCAATATACCCGAAAGTAATCATCATATGGATACCTGGTCACGTAAATATCGTCGGAAATAATCTTGCTGATGAATCCGCCAAATTTGCTACCAACGCACCTTTACACACAGGGCCCAACCTTAACACCAACGACATGAAACGCTTTCTGCAAAACCACTTCTCCAAAAAACAAGACCAGCACTGGCAGTTAACTTCTTCCTGGTACCGCCGTGTCAACAACAAGAAACTCAACGCCAGAAACTACTTGAAATTGTGCTCCGACAGCCAGTTAACAAAACTTGACATATCAAAATTTCTCCGTATAAGGCTTGGGCACACCAAATTAACACACACGTTCCTTTTTGACCGTTCTGATCTTAATCTCTGTTACTTCTGTAACCTTTCCTCGCAACTTACTATCGAGCACATTCTTTTGGACTGCACCCACTTTAACCACCAACGCAATATAACGCTAAAAAACTCAAACACATTGGAAATTTTAGAAAATCCCAACACAGTTGGCATAAAACAGATAATGCAATTCCTGAAAATGTCTAAAATCTACTTCCTAATATAAAAAAAAAATTATATATCCAGCATATGTATGTATGTATAAACACTATTTAAAATCAAATGTATACTTGTAGACGTACCATTTTATTTCCACCAACTATTTCAGCTGAAGGCCATCGTTGCTATAGCTGTGTCGTAAATGTAGCTTCTAATTTCATATTATAAGTTACTTGTAATAAATAAATAAATAAATAATGTTTGTAGGTCGGTATGTATGTATGTAGGTGCGTAAATGAATATGCGGCAGCAGGCAAATGGCACGCGCCGATTTACAAATAGCAAAGAAGCAACATAAGCCGGCAACCACCACTTGGCTAACAGACATCGGCTAAAAGATTTAGTAGAAAAACATAAACGCAAAATTGATTGAGTTGAAAAACGATAGTGGCGGCAGTCAGCCAGTGCTGTGGTTAAACAACAAACGCAATATGAATTGTAAGTAAAAATGTTTGTGTGTAAATATGTACATACATATGTGTATATGCATATGTGCATATGCCTTTTGTCAGTTGAATGATAGAAGACATGCACCACCACCTTTACAAAGCGACCAAACTTGAGGGGCGAGTGTGAGCATAAGGCAAATATTAAATCCTTTTTTTTCAGTAAAATAAATTGTTAAAAATGTTGCAATTTTTTTTTTAAATATTTGCTTTGTAAATGACAAGCGACGAGTGTTTAGTTGGTGGCTTCTAAGAATTTGTATTCAAAACTACTAACTCCGAAAAATAAACGAAAAAACACATTTCAACAGTATAAGAATCAAAACATTACACTAGTTCAAAGAAAGTTTAATTATTTTTAATTTTTGATTCATAGCCAAAATATTGACTAAACAAAAGCGCTTGAAATTTTGTTTGATATTAAAACGAAAATTAACTGAAGTTCAGTAAAAATTTTGTCAGTACTGCTAAGCCAAATCTACGTTGACTCAAACTCATAAAGGGATGCCTTACAATATTTTCAATCATTTATAATATTGTTGTTTGTGATGTGCGTCGAAGCGGGTAGCAGGGAAAGAGCGAAAAACATTTTTTTATTTTGCTTTATTTCTATTACTATCGGTGGAAGCTGCTTATAAAAAAAAAGTTTCAATACTTGCATTAAATTTTGGCATTTATAAATTTGTATCTTAAACTAGATGACCCGGTGAACTTCATATCACCTATCCTTAGCTAAAATGGCTGAAAATTTTAATCGATAATGTACCTACATTTTTATTTTTTGGTTTGTACCGGTTTGTACCGGTAACGCCACATTACTATTTTTCGGAACTAAAAAACAGGCAACAGAAATGTCATCAAATGTCTTTGAAAAGATAAAGTGATTTTAATAGTTATTTTAAAAAGAAAAGCAAAATAGTTTTAAGATTATTAAATAGCTATCTGTTGTCTCTATCTGTTACGTTGTGCTGAATGTGAAACAAAAACTGCAGATTGCTTAAATTTGTGTGTAAAATTTGGTAAACTACAGAAAAATCAATTCAAACACAAATTAACATCAAACCAAAATTTTTCACTTCATTAATGCTATCAATCTCGGATGGAAAAAGTTTTCCAGATTTAAATATAACTCCCGGAGGGTTTAAACAATTAGAAATGATCTAAAGAAGCCAGAAGCATAACATGGCCGCTGTTCTGGTACACCCAGACTTATCGGAGTCGCCGGGGCCTACCGACACGCCGCCGTTGCATCCTGCCGAGCAGAGTTTGCCTTCGCCGTCAGATTGATCGATAAGTCGCCAACCGATCAAAATTTTCAGAACTCTCGGAAATTACAAAATAAAGTTTACCTGCAATTAAATTATTTGAATTGTATTGAGTTGAATATTATTTCGGACGTATATGTTTTAGTAACAACATATATAATTCACATAAACTCCCACGCACACGCACACACACACACACACATTCAGCATACTTATATCACACCGTTTTAATTTCGTTCGGATATTAAACGAAACTTGCTAACAATTCAAATGAAAACAAAATTTTTATTTACATTAAATAAAAACAGAGTAATACACTTAATCAATTTAAAGCTTTCTGATAAAGTGTATTTTTTGTTTTTTTTTTCGCGGAGCGTAAATATATAAAGACAACGGTTTTCCGATGCGCGAACACGCGACGTATAGTTGTCCATGCGAGTAACAGGAAAACTCCAAGTTGATTCCGCAAAAATTGCAACTATTGACCTTGCGATTTATTTATGTTTATCGGGAAATTGTAGCCACTTAAAATCGAAGAGACTGACGAAAATGACAGAAAAGACAGAAAAGTGGGTAGAACAGTTTATAAAGGAAAATTAAATTGTGGTGTTTACTATCTTCCTCGCAATTTTTCCAAATTTTCTCACCGTTTAAACCTTCCCTGGACTACGACAAACATTTCAAGACCAAAATCAGCTAAATCGGTCACGCCAAACGAACAGCAATTGATTTTTATATACTCGTATATAGATTATGGAGCTCGAAATCAAATTTTTTTGAGGAAGATTTTGTACGGAAATCAGCAATAGTTCATTGATTAAGCTGCTATTTCGGAGAAAACAACAACATAAAATCTTTTTCCAACGATGGAACCAAGGAACCTCCATTTTTTTTTAATAATTTATCAAAAAACATTTAGTTTTTATAATAAATAACATTGTGTACATCAAAGCAGTAAACTTATGAAAAAAACTTCAACAATTTTGTATCAAAATTTTAAATTTGTAGCAAAGCTATTGCACACTTAACGCTTAACATGCATACTTTTTCTGATGTGAAAAAATATTAATTTCAAAAATCTCGCAATTCTAAATAAATTCTGCTCGCCTGGCAATATAAAGTTGATCCACTCTCTCTTATCACAGTTAGTTATCTCAATGCTTTCTCCTCTCTTTCATGCCTTTAACTGTCAATCATTTCTCTGCAAAGCCACACTCATCACCCTTACTTGCATGTCAACTGGTATTATTTGTCTTACAGAAAACAGAGCACGTGGCACTTTTTGTAGGCAAATCAGAAGGGGAGCTTGCGAAGCGTAAAGTTGGGTTGCAAAAAAACAGAAACCAGAGAAAAATGCGTGAGTACCAATTTTGTTATTTTTTATTTTTTGTTTGAACTGGACACAAATTATTGAATGCAGAAAACAGTAGTTAATCTGTTCTGCACGTATAAATCTAAGCACATTATTCAGTGCCAGTATTTGTCTCGCAATATGTCGCTGCCATATGTCTCAATGTCTCATACCTACTATTTGCAAAGGCGAAGCAGAAGCTCAAGAATTATTTCCCCGATCTTGAGATCAGAAAGCAAGCATGTCGAAAAAGGCGAATAAAAACATTTTTCCGTATGTGTCCCTAATAATTCGTGCTTTTGGAGGGTAAGAAGGATGACGGGAAAAAATACCTTCTGAAATATCCAGGAAATTTGGTAGTTGGAAAAATTGGCAATGGAAAAACGTGAACATATTTAAACGTCTGATAGTACTCAGGTGGAAGTGACGACCCTCTTTTGCTCGGAATCGTAAGAGTTCCTTTCCCGTGCATGGGATAAGATTCTGGAAGCAGCTCACTTCCTCGACCCTTTAACGACGTAATTACCGCACCGGCATATCAAGTTATAGCACGAAACCGCTACCAACTCGACCACAGCGGCCACTCGAACTCACCGGCATATCAAGTTATATAATATATTATAAAATTATATAAAGGTTAGAAAGTGATCAAGTTCAATCTCATTTCATTTTACTTCTTGACTTTCTTATAAAACTTCGAGTATAATTCAAGACTATGCTTTTTGTGATCATTCCGCGACTAATTTTATGCTATCCCAAAATGACTCTTGAAATAGTTTCGATTTAGGACTAGATCAATCACTGCAAGTAATTCGTTGGCTTTGTTTGTAGATTCTTCGAAGCTTTCATTGAAAACGATCGCTGGAAAATACTTCTAGGATTATATCCTTCTAGCTAAAGGTTGACTTAAATCTGAATTAGCGATACTGAAGAGATAGTTGTAAATGGATGGCAATTGAAAAAGGCTTATTATCATAGGCGATATATAAAGATGAATCCGCGAAGGAATCAAACTTCAATTGTATCAATCTATTAAAAATAAGCTAAATTACCAAAACAGTTGATGACACATTTATTATGGCTCTCTTAAGATCACTGCCACTGCGAGATTATCATTGTTAAAAGTTGAGGTAGACTTTCTGGAAGGACATCTTATGAAAGCTATTGGCAAATAGGCGTACTAGTACGGTATTATGTTGCTTCAGGAAGACAAGTATTTGTTTGGTATTCTAGAATCAACGCTTATGGGATTGGACTCCGCTCAACATTTTCATAAAGCGACATGAAGAGAGCACTGACTTTATAAGGTGGAGCAAGGAGGAAACGCAAAAATATATGGGCCCAAAACCAAACTCTACATCGCGTTGGTGAAACGCTCAGCATTCTTGAACTTAAGGGCAATACATAGAGACTTTTACAAAGTTGTCGCGAAGCGGAAGATTAAAATGATGTTTGTTAAGAAGTACTATGACAACCTTCTACTGCTGGCTTTGAAGAACACAGTAAAAATAGCTGAGTTTTAGATAACTGAGGGATTAATGGAAATAAGAACGCGGACGGAATGGTTAGGAAAGGAAGGAAAACCACCTAATTGGACAAATGCCATCAACTCGAATATTACTAGCCAGCAAGTGAACAGACTCAGCGCGATGTAAGTAGTGGGGAAGGAGTTAAGTCGATGTTGTTGAGTATTAGAAACTCGACTACAAAGTATATCTTACGTTAGTAGTTACACTAAAAAGCTTTGATTTTTGGAATGGAAAATAGAGTCGAAGCAGAATTTTTTTTCTTTTATAACATACTTCAGCAATTCCCGGTAGTACAGAAAGTAAGTACTAACTATCGCTTAGGACATTTTCTTGTAAAATCAATCGCTTCGGTAATCGAGGGTTTTACTAATAGCCATCAATTCACCAGCACTGTAGTGGGTCTGTAATACGGCAGGATTTTATACCAAAGTATCTGTGATTGTGAGAAAATGCACGAAAAATTAATTCACAAACAAGGATTTTTTGCACATCTCCAATAGTTGGGACACACGAGTATGCAAGTATGTTTGTAGGTCGGTATGTATGTATGTAGGTGCGTAAATGAATATGCGGCAGCAGGCAAATGGCACGCGCCGATTTACAAATAGCAAAGAAGCAACATAAGCCGGCAACCACCACTTGGCTAACAGACATCGGCTAAAAGATTTAGTAGAAAAACATAAACGCAAAATTGATTGAGTTGAAAAACGATAGTGGCGGCAGTCAGCCAGTGCTGTGGTTAAACAACAAACGCAATATGAATTGTAAGTAAAAATGTTTGTGTGTAAATATGTACATACATATGTGTATATGCATATGTGCATATGCCTTTTGTCAGTTGAATGATAGAAGACATGCACCACCACCTTTACAAAGCGACCAAACTTGAGGGGCGAGTGTGAGCATAAGGCAAATATTAAATCCTTTTTTTTTCAGTAAAATAAATTGTTAAAAATGTTGCAATTTTTTTTTTAAATATTTGCTTTGTAAATGACAAGCGACGAGTGTTTAGTTGGTGGCTTCTAAGAATTTGTATTCAAAACTACTAACTCCGAAAAATAAACGAAAAAACACATTTCAACAGTATAAGAATCAAAACATTAGACTAGGACTAGATCAATCACGAACAAGTCTTAAAACGGTTCTGAAACGGTCCTTAACGATCTCGAACTAGTCCCGAAATTTTCTTGAGGAAGTCCTAAATAAGTCCCGAAATGATCACAAAGTAGTCCTGAAATAGAGCTGAAATAAGCTTGAAATGGTTCAGAACTAGTCGCCAAATAACCGAAAAACAGCCATGAATTAATCCCGAAATGGTTCTGAGGTAATCTGCTAAATTTATCCACCCGATAATTAATATATAATTTAATTTCCAATATATTTTTCATTTGTTTAAACAACCCCTTTTTACATAAAAACAAACGAAATCATTCAAGCAGTTTTCGATTATTTTCGGAAATAAAAATCACACTTATTTTTTTGTATGCCTTACACGTTTGCTGGTTGGCCAGTTAACTTTAAACTTGTACGGAGGAACCGAAGGCGTTTCTACGGGTGCTTCTTTCTCTAGTAAAGAAATCGTCTCTCGCGTTCTTTTCCTTTAGTGACAATAATAATAATTAACCCTTAAGTACATTAATGCGGAAAATAAAAGATATTTATATAAATAGAAGACATTTAAACAAAAACTTAAGACTTAAGAAATTTATTACAAAATAAATTAATAAATATTTCGCATCATTTCTACTAAAAAAAAAATACAATAGCGATTTACAGAAATTAATCTATTGTAAATTTAAGGCTTGTTGGTTTCATATGCAACATTAAAATTACAACTGCAATGATCTTAGCATAAGTTACACACAGATAACTAGGCCATATTCAACGTCGACAAATGCCAAACACCCAATACTCGCATCTCTAGTTTATTCGATAGGTAGGCGAGTGCGTATGAGTAACCTAGAAACGAGCGTACGCAAAGTTTCACAAAACAACGCAACAACACGCGAGTATTTATTGAGCAGTTAATTTGTTGCAAACATTTACAATACCACATTGCAAGTCAATATTTTATAGGCAATCAGACAACTCTATTTCGGAATGAAGCCACGCCAGCCAGCGGCCAGCGGCCAGCAGCCAGCAGCCGGCTACAAAAGTCAACAATCCGCGAATGATTAGTTGTGTAATGGAATTGCTGCCGATCATTGCAAAAATTATCATGGGCGCAAACGCCTAGTTGTCTAATTCAAGTAAATAAAATACTTAGAACAACAACAACAACAACAACAACAACAACAGCAACAAAGCTATCACACAAAGCGAGGTTATGAGTATTTACTTAATTTAGATTCTTGCAAACAAGCACACACACACACACACACATACAAGCATATGTTGATATTTGCAAATGCTACTAAGAGTAAGTTGTATGTACAATTTGGCATCCGCCGATATTTGTAAATATGCGTGGCAGTCTATGCATGAAATTATTTTATGACTTTTCGACGCGTCAAGGCGCTATGGCTAGCCGAGTCTTGTGTGCATGGAGTGAGGGGCAAAGTAGGGAGCAGAGTTCGGGGCCAGAACGGTGGCGTGCTCGCGCGTAAATCATCAATTAACAAATTGCAGCTACGCATACCGATAGTCTTGCGTATGCCACACAAGTGGCGGTTTGCGCGCTGCCAATGGCTAACAAAGCCAAATACACTCACAAGTCCATCCATTGAAGTATTAATTTTTATGTGTTTTTCTAATTTTTTATTTTTCTTTTATTTTTAGGTTTCTCTAAGAACGGCCATGGCTGCGCTGAGATCATACAGACACGCTGCGTCTTGAACTAAAATCCACTAAATAAATATTCATTCAAATCG
This sequence comes from Philophylla caesio, assembly GCA_963971545.1. Classification (NCBI taxonomy): domain Eukaryota; kingdom Metazoa; phylum Arthropoda; class Insecta; order Diptera; family Tephritidae; genus Philophylla; species Philophylla caesio. The sequence goes on from OZ020604.1 coordinate 38,478,545, forward strand.
CATTTAAATGTTAGTCGAAAATGGTTCTGTGTTTGAGTGTTTGTGTAAAAATTTATAATAGTTTGAATCAAAGTTATTTGTTGTTGCTGAGCTGCTCCATATTTGTTAGTCATAATTTTATTTGCACATATAAGGAAAGTTGAAGTCGCATGACCTTCTGAAATTTGTTAATGGAATGTTGAATGCTAAATATTTCTTACTAGTTTGGCGTTGCATCATAAACAAAGGTTAATATTTTCTCTTTGTCATAGGCATCGCACTTTTTTTTTTTTTTGCTGTAAATATTGTTTGCAAATACATAAACAAATTATTTTTAATTTAATTATAAAAAAAATTACCATCTTCGCATCACGTTTTCCGTTGGCATTCAGTTTCTACACTTCACTTGCGAATTATTTCAAAACTTATATTTGTGTAAGCATTCTAATTGCGGGTATGGCAAGGCGAATAAATAAAGAAGGCAGATGTTTAAGAAAAAAAAGTACATGCATTTTGTTGTTGCTTTCGGTACAGCGAATGTCAAAACCAACCAACAAACAAATGATTTTGACATTTGCTGTACCACGGCGATAGAAAAAACAAATCAATCAGCTGCAAGGCGAATTGATTAAAGGTGGTGGCAAAGCGAATTCATCAAAATTTGTCAAATTAAGAATGTCATAATCGAAGAGAATTGAAGAATGGAAGTTGATGGTTATTTTGTTGTCAGATGAAAGAAAATTTATTTTGGTAAGTTGAATTCCACTATGTCTTTGCAACATTGGTGTTGATAGGCAGCTTCACTAGCGCCTGTGGGATTTATAGGCTGCTTTACTTTCGCCTGCGCGATTTGTAGGCTTCTCTACTAGCGCCTGCGTTTCGCTCCACATCAGCCGCTTATTGGAACCTTAAAAAAGGGCCTTTCTCACTTTCTATTTTTTTAGACACACCGCGCACATTCCCATTTTTTATATTTTCAAATGTTTTTATTTTTTTTTAAATTTCACTAGTTTTAAAATCACGAGCTTTAAAATATCAAAATATGTAAACAAAATTCTTCGTCATTACCTTTTACTGACATCCTTAATTTTATAAAATAAGAAGAACAAGCAACCAGCTGATTAATTACCACCACCTTATATGAATTCGCCTTGATCAGTTGCTTACTAAGGCCATCTTACTAAATTCGCCTTGGGGTATGGCTAAAATTTATTTTACCTAGTAGAACATTTTTAACTGTTTCTGGTTTGTACTCGTATTCCAAAATTTTCGAAATTTCATAAATCTGGGATGACACTATGACGATAAAGGCATCATGAAACATGATACAAAAAAGAAGATAGTTTCATTTGAAATTTTTGACATTTAGTAAAATAATGGCAAATTTTTTTTTACCAAATTTATTAAAATGAAAATAAACCTACAAGCCAGCTAAAAGCGAGAAATCTGGTTAACGGGTGGGTTTCGTTCGTTTGTGGATTTCGCTCGTTTTTGGGTTTTCGTTCACTTGTAGACAGGCAGCTAATTTAGTATTACAGTGTGAAAATATGAACCACTTTTTCATATACTTGTACATACGTATATATGTGTGACGCGCCATCTGCCTTGCACTTATAGAATTATTCGATTTCGCTGAACTATAGCTGCATTATGGTAAACATGTAGCTAATGTTACCATTTGTACCAGTTAATGTTTTGGTGACCTTGTAGCTAATGATACCCAATTTCACACGTGGACAGTCGGGGAATAACCCTGTGTGCTCCCCACATAGCAATAAAAATATTTAATTTTTTTGTTTTAATATTTGTTTTAGTTCACAACCTACTTACATTGAAATGCTGATTTCTCTTTTTCATCTTTCTTGCTCCTTCTAACACAAACAATTGTTTTTGGAGTAAGACCTCACTGGTCTTTTTTTTATTTCAGGGGAAACTTGTTAGAGTTGTCTTGCAATTTTATTATCCCTATATAATTTATAAATGATAATATGATTCGCATATATAAAATAAGTAAAATAATTAAAAATAAATAAGTATACATAACACGTGTTTTTTTTACAGGTTTGTTTTTCGAATAGAGATAAAACTGGCATTTTGTGGTCAAATCTGGCAACTCTAATGTCATTTATGTTCAGTTTGGTTTGCCATTTCATCATGAACAGGTTGACAAAAGAACAACGCTTGTAAATCGTGCAAATTTATTTCGAAAATAATGGTTCAGTTCGCGAAGTTTACCGTGAGCTCCGTCCATTTTATGGTCGACATAATCGTCCATCAGAGCAATTAATTCGGTTAACCATGGATCGTTTTCGCACTACGTTTACTCTATGTGATAATACGCATCCGCAGAGACGTCGAACAGTGCGCACCGAAGAAACAATTGCCGCTGTAGAGCAAAGTGTTGAAGAGGACCCGAATGAATCGATTCGCCACCGTGCACAGCAATTGGAGCTTTGTCCATCAACTTTATGGAAGATTTTGCGCAAAGATCTTGGCTTGCGACCTTACAAGATCCAGCTTGTGCAAGAATTAAAGCCGCGAGACCATGCAATGCGTCGTGATTTTGGTGTATGGGCCGAAAATGAGATTGATCTCGATGCTGATTTTCATCGCAAAATTTTGTTCAGTGATGAGGCTCATTTTTGGTTGAATGGCTACGTCAAGAAGCAAAATTGCCGCATTTGGAGTGAAGAGAATCCACATGAGACCCTTGAAACGCCATTACATCCACAAAAACTGACTGTTTGGTGTGCTCTATGGGCTGGTGGAGTCATTGGGCCATACTTCTTCCGCAATAATGCTGGAGAGGCAGTTACCGTTAATGGAGACCGGTATAGAGCCATGATAACCGACTATTTTGTTCCCGAATTGGATGGCATGAATGTGGATGAGTTGTGGTTCCAACAAGACGGCGCTACATGCCACACAGCGCACGTCACAATCGATTTATTGAAGGAAACATTCGCTGAGCGCATAATTTCGCGGAATGGACCTGTCAATTGGCCACCAAGATCGTGTGATTTGACACCATTGGATTATTTTCTTTGGGGATATGTGAAGTCGCTCGTCTACACCAACAAACCAGAAACGTTAGGGGAATTGGAAGCCAACATTCGTGGCGTTATTGCCGACATACGGCCCCATATGCTCGAAAAAGTGGTTGAAAATTGGACCTGTAGAATTGGCTTTATTCGAGCCAGCCGCGGCGGCCATATGCCCGAAATCATATTTAAACATTAATGGCATAAAATTATCCTTCCAATAAAGCCAAATTGATGGACCTTAAAACGATTTTCTTGTGTTTTATTTCAATTCGAAGTTCTATACCCCTAAAAAAAACACCCGATACATACATATATGAAAAAGATTCATCGTAAATGTTATTTTAATTTATACTAAATTAATAAATAAACTTGGTTTTTTTAATCTTGCAATATAAAAATCTTTCTTTGAGATGTTATTCCTAACATATATCTTTGTTGTCCAAATTTTTTAAAAAGTACGCTTTATGCTTAGCGTATTGAATTTTAACAATTTTTAATTCTTAATTCGCACGATGTGCAAAAAATATCAATTCGGCTTTTAAAGACCCTCCGAAAATTAATTAGGATACTACTAACACCTATAATTTTATTCACTTTCTTCGTTCGTCTGAAATATAGATCAGTCAACCCATTTGTCAAAATTGTTTAGGCGGAAAAAATCTCAAGGTCTTCTGTAGGCGCCTTTGTAAATTTAGAAACCAATTTAAACCAATAAAAAAACAAAGAATTTCAGCATAAGTTCTGAAAACTTAACTTGAATGTATAAAACTTTTTCACGCAAGTGACAAATTTTCACATATTTCCTGTAATTTATTTTATGTGCGTACGTTTATATGTTTGATTTTACAAAAAAAAAAAAGTGAATTAGGTAGAAGAATTTGATGAAATGCCAATATTTTATTTAAAAATATACGGTCGAATGTGATTAAATGGCATGATTCAATTATAAAAGGTTAGCTCGATAAACAGCTAGTTCGCTCCCTTTTTGTCAAACAGCTCCCTTAGCATCAAAACCGTGTGGCTTTTTAAAAATAATAAACGTAGTAACCTCAAAACTTTTTAATACCAAAAACTAACAGGCAACACTTTTTGTTTCTTATGTGCGTGTAAACAGTAAATTTTAATCCGGATTTTAATGACAACATTTTTTCTGATTACAAGATTGACTCTGCTTTTTCATTGAACGATTTTCACGCGCATATAAATTCGATGTGACAGAGTGGAAAGTTTTGTTATTTCTAGAAGGAATGAGTTTAAATAAATTAAAAATTAGAATTTGTAAGAAATAATTTCATGAGTTATGAAGTTCGATTTTATTTTCTTTTCATATATAAAGATTTCTTTCTTTCGAATTATTGTGGTTTTCTTACAACTCCATAAAGTTACTTACTATTTATCGGAATAAAATGTTTAGTCTTTTCACCCTCCAGGGGTTCATCACAATATTAAGAATAACCCTGATACCGATGGTAAATAAATAAAAGGCTTCATTAACTTGGCCTAGCCATCCAGCGAGTTTTTGGCTATAATCAAAAGCCTGGAGCTGGTTTTTGAAAATTCTAATGGCGCATAAATAAAATCGTGCCTATGTTCTACAGAAATCCTCATTGCATGTTCCCAACACATAAGCATCAGCAATGATGTGAAAAGGCTTCTTTATTTTAAAACTCGGACTCAGAACCACTTTGTGATTAAAAAATTTTTGAGCTTAACATAATTTTAGCTTGCAGTTTTAATATTCTTACTTAATATCAGTTAAATTAATTAATTGAGGTAAGACTACTTTTTATTGTCATTTAAGAACAAAATTTCTTGCAAATATGTTAAAATTAATTAATTCTACCACTATTTGCAAACATTCCATACTATGCTACTGCTAGTTTCACAAAAAGGGAACGCATTATTTACCCTTTTTCCGTACTTCATATGCAACGTTTTGTAAGGGAGTGTCAAAACTAACTTGTCAATATTGATCTAACCTGTTATTATTGAATTATGATTAAATGGAACTACCTCCTTTTTTCTATCATAGAAAACAACTTGGTGCATCTGCGGATCGATGTCACTCAGCGTTGTCATAAGTGACGTAGTAGTTTTAAGCTGTTTTAAGCTGTTTGTCGTCATAAATCATCAAGGAATGATTTTTTTTATTCCAAAATTGTATACATATAAAAATAGCCGCGTTAATATCATAAAAGTTTGAGGGCAGTGACCTCACGATATATATATTCTATAGAATGGGACTAATGGACGACTTTTAAAGAATTATATTAGAATTTGTTCTGGTCCATTTCGAGACTACATATGTCACGTCAATTTTAATAGAAAAGTAAGAAAATTTGGCTGCCGTTTCGGTACATGTTCAGAACTATTTCTTTCGGATTAAATATTGGATCAATACGTGACCAAAAAAGAAAATTTTAAGAGATTTTCAAGACTTCTTCGAAATTATTTCCAGAGAGCTTTACCACTTCTTCAGATCAAGAGACTGCAAAAGCTTCTCATAAAATACATCTGCCATTCGTAGTCGGCACAAAATTGTAGGTCCCTCCCTTTGTGGTATAATATAAAGACGCATACTACAAACTGCAAGTTTACCACCAAAGTTCTTTTTAAAGATCGATGTTGGAGTAATTTTCTTGATTAATATTCCGTGGTCACCTTCAACATTTTCAACCACAGTCACACTATTCTCACTAAAACGGCTGCGACATTTTTTTCCCCAAGCTGCCCGTGCCCCACAGCTGAAACAAAATGAATATACCGCGTACTTGAGCAACAAAATGATTAATCTTTGTTGTATTTTGTATCTAATGACGTCGCTATAGGTATCTGTTCGGATCAAGGTGACATATGACCCGTGCCGAGTCCAGCCACAAAACGCAGACTACCATCAAGTGGTCGGGGAAAACCAAAGTCTAGTGCCAACCACAAAAGAAGTATGATTCGGTAGAGACGCACTGCGCCTTCGTACAGCAAGAGCGCCGATATTTTTGCTCGTTACGCTCTATAGGAGCCATTGGCCAAAGCTATGAAAAAATCTGAATCTCCAAATAGCAATGGAAACGTAAAGTACGTCGGTGGTGACAACAATAGGTCGATAGAGCTGTACACAGCGACTATTGACAATGTAGGAAAAGTGAACCCAGATTCTCGCCTAGCTTTTCAGCGACGAAACCGTTGAAAATTTCGTACATATTTCAACAGTTTATTGTGGACATCCCCGTATGAAACTGGCGGATGTTTAACACAGACAACGAAGCCCTAGTAAACTTAGCAACATGAAAGCGGAAGATTTATCAAACGATCATAAGATCCCGATAAGATCGGACCAGCTTCCGAAGTCAGTACGCGAGCGGCTCAACGGAAATTCTGGAAATTCGCATTCATACTCGCATACCTAGAAGTTTCGAAAAGAAAGGAACCACGGCATTTGATACATCGATCTTTTTTAAAATTTCCACGAAATCCAAGTAAGATGGTCGATGGCTCCAAACTCGACGGAAAAGCCAGTGAAGGAATCTTCTCTTCAAACCTTAAACTTGGAGCAACGTTTCTTCTTGGACAGACAAGCTGACTTTAGCGCAATAGACTCATGCGGAGACCACAAAGAGTCTCTCAGTCAATGACACATTGTTCTAAACGATATATTGAGGGTAACCGCAAAACGGGTGAACTGGCAAGAAAGAATACAACAACTTGGGAATATATACGGAAGGAAATTTGTATCCATAAACCAAGGGTTGAGAAAAACACAACACCCGGCAATATTCATGGTCCAACTTGGTCTTCCTACAATAAAAGACACAACTTGCCAACATCCTGGGTTTGAAAATATGTAAATGAGAAAAGTTAAGGTTAAACCACTTTGTAGACAAATAGACAGTCAGCGCATTCACTGCTGGGCTCTCAAATCACTGTTGACAGTTATAACTTTGGAAAAGTAAAGCATTTCGTTTACTTTGGAACCAGTACTTAGACTTATATTAATGTCATCTCTGAAACCCAGCTGAAAATATTTCATGCCAACAAGTTCTAATTGGGACTGAGTAGAAAATTGAGCAGGGAACTTCACTCTCGGCGAGCAAAAACTGGACTAATTAAGTGTCTTACTATACGCGTTCTCTTGTATGGCACAGAGGCATGGGCGATATAACATCAGATGAGAGGACTTGAAGTGTTCGAGATAAAGATTCTGCGAAATATATATGAACCTATACGTCTTTGCGGTGGCAAAGGTGGCAAGTCGTATGTGTATGAATGAAAGCGGTCCAGCCTTGAATTTAATAGATGAGGTACTCGCTGGTTGTGGCAGAGAAAGACGAAGACTTCCGCTGAATTTGAAAGACCATGCAGTAAAAGACTTGGCTACACTTGATGTTTGCAATTTGAGCCAGCCAGCGCCTAGGCGGTTATAGGGCCATTTATGTACATATGTACGTGATATCGGGTGGAGCGGTTCTCAGAAGGTATGTATAAGGCTTTATTTGGCCTACACTGACGGGTTCAAAATTAGTTAAACAAAGATCGTTGCTTACACACAAATCGATCGCTCAACGAATATACCGAACAATTAAGCCGCTCAATTGCGTGCTCAAATACAAAACTATTGGCACATATATAATTTTCTTTTATTTTTTCTTTTATGAGCAATGTGATTGCATAATTTTTGTAAGTATATGTACAACAAATGTGTCAGCCTGCATTTAAATAAATTCATATCAATATCAACATGACCGCGAATTGCATTACGAGCACATCGAGTGTTCCCTCAATTTTTCACACAACTGCATATCAATTTTATTTACATTTTTTTGCTATTGTTTTGATATTTTGCTAGGCTCAGCATTAAATTAAGCCAATTGTTTGCTGTTGCACATCAAGTTTTGATTCATTTTCATGCATATTTTGTTTGGTGTTTTGATTACGTTTTCAATTATTCATTGCTTGATTTGAATACAAAAATTAGCCCACCAACCCGGCTGACAGCCTGTCATATTTATTTCTTGCTAACAATTAATGGAATGCAAATGCATACATACATACATACATACATGCAGATTTACATACATATATACACTGCATTGATACTCTTATCCATATGTACATATGTATGTAGAAATGTGCAAGCAAAGTCAGACAAAATTTGTCAATGCCTGCAAGTATATACATACATACACACATACATACATACATATGTACATACCATTATATATTTGTTTATATATGTATGTACATATGCAAAATTTAGTTGAATGGGAAAAAGAATTGTTGGCTGTGCTTTCAAAAAAGGGCGCTAATATCGACTGCATTGTATTACATTTCTGGAAATAACTAACCAAGAGTCAACTGACTTGTAATTAAGAAATTGTAATTCGAAATTCCAAACAACATTGTTAATAAAAAACATTTTAGTATACTTTATGTTAGCGCAAATCTTGTCAAGTGTAGTGATTTTTTTTTGTGATGGAATCTTCAATTTTCCAATGAATGGCCGTCGACTCAACATCCAACAGCGAACTAGTTCCATTTAGCAGGGAAACACTTTTAGATTTTGAATGCTTATTATTACTTAGTAAATGCTTATCAGATGCAAGAATATAAAATATATATTAATCGCTTTGTTCTTGTACTCTTCTTTGTATATTTTTTTAATTAGCTTAAAAAATTTTAGACTTAAGGTTCTTATCCAATAATTTGTATTTTCTACTCAGAGAGTGCTGTTTTCTCATATCGCGAAGATGTCTCTAGCTGCTTTATTATTTTTAAAACGACGGTGCTCAATATATGTCTGGAACATGTTCCAGTTTATTCGAATCGAAAGTTTAAGTTTCCATGGTACAATGCAGAGCTGAAACGGCTAAAAAATCGCTGCAATAGGTTGCATAAAAAGTTATATATTTTTTTAAATAATTTGTATTATTACGCGTACAAATCTTGTCCGATTTTAAGTCTCTTGACCAGTCTTTGCGGAAAAAATGCATTGGAAAGCAATATTAAGGCCAATCCTAAAGCCTACTGGTCTTACATTAAATCGGAACGAACGAAGTCTTACATCCCTTCCACTATGTTTTATAAAAGAAAAACTGATTATGCTGTCCAAGATTCATCTAATATTTTTGCTGCATTTTTTAGCGAATATTTTAATTCTGATACTGACTCTGTTGATGTTGTTAGCAGTGATGTTACAGAAAATTGTCAGTCCTTTGGGCATCTTAAATTATATGGCTCTTATTAAACCATTAACGCTAAGTTTTAATTCATCCCTATCCCAGGGTACACAAATAGTATATCTAATTATAGACCTATTGCAAAATTAGATATGGTTGCCAAACTCCAGAATCCAGACAGTGATTAGTGTGAACCAGCATGGCTTTGTTAAAGGTAGATTTACTGTCTTAAATCTCTCAATTTTCTCCGAAGACTGCCTTGCAAGTTTTGAATCTGGGTTTCAAGTCGATATTGTATATAACGACTTCTCTAAGGCTTTCAATAAGGTCTCACATCAAATTTTGATCGATAAATTAGCTCATGTTGGTTTTCATTCAAAGTTTCCCGCTTCTCCTATCTCTGCGATAGGTATTGTGCGGTTGCACTTGAAAATACAGTTTCCCGTTCTTTTCATGTTAGCTCTGGTGTCGTCCCCCCAGGTAGTATATTCGGCCCCTTCTGTTTATTGTTTTTATAAACGACATAAAGTTAATGTTTTTTGTTCTCAACTTATCTACGCTGATGATCTGAAAGTTTATTCTGCTATAAAAAATGCTGAGTCCTCCATTTTCCTCCAATCAGATCTCAACAGGGTATTATCTTGGTGTAAGAGAAACCGGCTAACTCTAAATACTAGTAAATGTTATCACGTGATTTATTCCAGAAAATAAATATAATCAAAACCTCATTCACTATTCTCGGTAATCCCCTTAAATCAGTAGTTTAGGTCAAAGATCTGGGAATCTATTACGAGTCGAAGTTGATGTTTGAAAGCTATATTGACTACATAGTATCTAACTCCTATTCGATGTTAGCTTTTATTCGTCGTAATAGCTCAGACTTTTCAGATCCATATACACTACAAACCTTATACATTGCTTTTGTGAGGTCACGCCTTGAATATGTGGCCAATATTAAGGGACCTTCTCGTAGTGGGCCTATAAAAATAATTGAGCGTGTACAAATGCCTTTTATTAAGGTTGAGTTACGATCAATTAATTTTACTTATCCGTTACCTGTATGCTCATAACCTTAAAGTTACTTGAGCATAGGAGAAAGTTATTATCTTGCTCCTTTATATTTAATGCTCTTACTGGGGTTGTTGATTGCCCTGATATTATACAGAGAATACCTATAAATATCCCGAGGCGACATTTACGACATACTGACTTTTTTATTTGCCTTATTCGAAATTACTGTATTCTACGAATGAGAGAGATAAATGATTTTGATCACATATCACTTCCAGCATTGGTGTTAAAAAATGTAATCTTAGAGTTACTTTAAAACACAATGTTACCTACTTTTGTATTTGCCTTAAGTTTTTATGTTATTCATTTTGTTAGCATAGTCTGTAAGAATTTTGTGTTGATTGACTGAAATAATTAAATAAATATCACTCGCATATCTACCCATGTTCGAATATCGGCTGATCCATTTAAGATTTTTAATCAGAAAAATGTTATTATAATAGTGATGAACCCTTTGCAGGCTTCCGAGTGTATTTCTGTATGTCTTAGAAGAAAGATAGAAGGGCACATTTGCCAGTCACATTCATCAAAGATTAAATACCCAACACAGATGGTTCTTCGCACCAAGATGACCCGGGTTTTGCCAAGCCAAGGCATACACAAACACACTTCTGCTATATCTGCCAAAGAAGGATTCAATCCGGCTTTCAACATTGAAGACTTCAAAACACTTTTTGGACTTTATTTAAATACCTCTTTAAAATTCATAATTTTACAAATTTGAGGTAGAAGACTTTAACACACACTTCGATCCCTGCTATTCAATCAATTCGCGAAGCAGATAGACGATTCGACATTCTACACAATAAATAACGACGCTTCCACCAGGTGTGTGGATAGCTGCGGAAGCTCGACTGAGATATAAAAATCTACTACGGGTCTAAAAGATAGCATAATGTGGTTATCTATGATATTGCTTTCATCAGATCACCTACCTAACAGGGGTCATCTCGATCGAAAGGTCTGCTGAAATTTTTTCCGCGAACCGTCATACCTACGGTAACTTTAACAAAGCTGACTTAGAGTGGTTATTGGATTCGCCAAAACTGCCTGTAATGCGATCCAAACACCAATAGACACAGGGGGGAACAGAAATTCCGCTGGGTTGTTAAGTCTGCCGCAGCTCACTCCACCTGGCCGAACAGATCCGTAAGGGTATCTCTGGCCGCATCGAGGTTTGAAATCGCAAATCGGACACCTTTTTGACAAACATAAGCAGAAGGAACATTTTATGTTCTTTAACCTCGGAGCCGGAGGTGGCTAATTATGGTCGACCGTAAGGTACCTGTCCAATCCATTCAAATAAAATGACCGAGTAAATAACGCAATCGCTGACCGCGCATCGTAGATCACGAAGCGATGCGTGAGCTTATTTAGCAGAAAATTTACTCTGCGGTTTTCGGAAAAGCTAAAACCTTACATAAAAGTTGTCCCCGATTGGTCAGGTGATTTTACTACTGGGACGAGATAATCACCCTATATAGACGAATATTATCGACCGATCTCTTTGCTTTCATTCCACAAATGCACTTCAAATGTACTGCAAATTTTCGTAAAGTTATTATCACTCCGATGAACCGAAGTATCAACGTCCACCGCTCTCGTAAGCTCGTAAAGAACCATTCTGGGTGTTCTCAACAAGTCGAAGACCCCATTCAACCAATCAATATTTCTTAAGGACATGGATGCTTCATCTCTTCCAGAATCGTTGAAGCGATTGACAGCCAATTAACCGAGTGACCGTCGGTCGAGAGGAATTTATATGTTGGAGTTCTGTCACCGTTTTTTTTAACTAGTGGGAGTATTTCTCGTATGGTATACGGATTATTGCACGATTTTGCCTACCGACTATGGAATTGATCACCTGAGCTCGAAAATGAACGGTTATTTCCTCAAAGCGTCACCTCTACATAGCCCCTCACAACGTCAATTTTTCAGGGAGATTATGATTGCTTGTGGTTTTTAAAATAGAAATTGCTTACTAAATTAGTTCGAAAACCCTATCCACAAATTTGCCAAATTTTTTTTTAATTGCATTCGCTATCAATCACTGTAATTATGTCGATAAAATCTCTGGCATGGCCATGTCCGCTGTGCGCCGCTTAAGGAATGTTTTCCAAAAAGCCAGTACAAAACTTGTCAGATAAAAAAATCACTGCACAAAATTTGTCAAAATTCAATAGAAGATCCGCGACAGGGCAACAGAGCCCACTCGATTTTTTCAAAGACAAGCTTCAATACGAGTAGTTGCTTGCTTAGCTTAATTGGAGCACCAAGAGCAATTGAACTCGCACCCACACAGTGTGTTCGCAAGAAAAAAATAAGGAAACAGATATGTACAAAAACAACACTAGCGCTATTAAGGAGGCTAAAGCAGCCTGCGATGCTGCACGGCGGAAGGGGCACGGGCCAGTTATACGCTGATTATTGCGAGGTAGCTGGGTCAGAACTGAATCAATGAGCAGTTTTCGGCATTGAAAGACGACTCAAAGCCAATAAGCGCTCACCGAAATTACTGTTGCTGCTGCTGGTGTAGTAGTAGGTGGCATTATTTGTGAAGCGATCATTTAATGAAATTAGATGAGATGACGAGCGTAGCCAAATATTGAGGCCATCTCAATGTTCACAAAAATAAGGCAGCAACAAAAAACACAAGAACTTGCTACTCCATATGTTTATACTTATAATTCGTATCATATTTATACGACACCCACATATTGACCAGCTATTTTCTTTTTATGAAATCTTTACTATTTCTCAATTAATACAATTCTTTGCTTTTAAAAAAAATTTTGAATTTTTTCTGATATACAATTTTATAGCTCATTCAATTTAAATATAATAAAGTAAAAGTTTCAAGTTACTGATATTAAACAATTTTTCTAATGACGCTCTTTCGAGATTTTTTTATATGGCAGAAAGTCTTCCGTACTTTGTGTCAGTAAAAAAAATAGAAAAAATCAACATTTATTTATAGTCCCATGAAACTTGCACTTTATAATAAAATTAAACTCAAACATATTAGAAAATTAAATAAAGCAAAACTATGAGTATTTACTGATCCATAGCTGGGTGTCATATAATAAGGATGAGCAGTATATAAAAACATACATACATACATATGTACTCGTAGACCTGATGAACGATCCAGTAACTATTTTAATGTAGTTTCAGCAGCTTCGACTATTCACGCAACATTTGTTTTTGTTTTCCGCACTGTGTTTATGTCTGTCTGCTCACTTTGTTTTTTAAATTAATTTAATTTTAAGTATGCTCAATATTAATGATTATGAGTTATGTTATATTATTGCATCACTGACAAAAGAAAACAAAATCTATTTTAAACATTTAAAAATTCTTTCTTCAAACCAAAATATTGACGGAAAGCTTTCCTCTTTTCTGCCATCACCAGCGGGTACTACGTGGAGTGTATTTATGTATGTCATGTAAAGAGACAGGTTAGTAACCTGTTATACTTCTTCTGAGATTGCAGGCAATGCGAGTTTTGCTCGTCTGCAGCCTTACCCGGTTTTTGACGATGGTTTCGATGTCCGAAGGTGGAAATGCTTTAACTTGCTGCGGTCCGAGGAATGCCTGGTACAAAACCATTATGGCTAAATGATCCAATGCTTCATTACCAGATGCTCACGAGTGACCTGGTAGTCAGATTAAAACGAGTTTGTTATGTTTACCAACATAATTTATTTGAGACTTGCCTGACTGAACTAATTTGAAAGTGGAAAGAGGGCTGGCCAATATCACTGCATACATCTAAACTCTTAACTCTTTACCTATTTCCCGTCACGTAGTTCATGACCAGTAGGATTGGATAAACTTCAACCTGATGCAATCGATACATATTGTCGAAGAGAAATGTGAAGCTTTTTCCCATTATAAATAATAATAATTTTGGCGCTTACACTATATAGCTTAGTGTTTGGCCGAGCTGCTCCTACAATTTGTGGTGTGCGTCTTTATATTATATCACAAATGGAGGAACCTACAGTTTTGTGCCGACTCCGGACGGCAGATGTATTTATTGAGAAGTTTTCTCATGGCAGAAATACCCTTGAAGGTTTGCCATTGCCTGCCAAAGGGTAACCGCTATGAGAAAAAACCTTTTCTAAGATTAAGATTTTTCTTGCCCTGACTGAGATTCGAACCTCGAACTCACCGGCATATCGAGTTATAGCACGCACCGTTACCAACTCAGCCACAGCGGCCACTCCCATTAGCATTTTTGTTTATAAACCCGCAATTAGCGTAAGAGAACTCAACATTATAGAATATCTTCAACCAAAGTAAAGGTAGTGTATTCTCCTGTGTCATTGAAAAGTCTCAAGTAGTCAAAACTCTCCCACCAGCGACCTCGGCACTGCCCCAACTCATTGTTATACAAGCATCAGTTTATTTTAAGTCTACACGAAGACAATATAAGTATAGCAGAGGAATCTTGCGTAAGTCCAAACAGCGTTAATTTGGCTACAATTTTTAACATCTGGAGCCGTAGACCCGCCGAAGTATATTTGTCTTTGTTAATTCGTATAGATGTCATGTTGACTGATTTCTTCTCTCTGTGAAGCAAATATCGAATCCTTCCTCTTCTTATTATACGGTTCTACAATCGTTCGCCGGTTTGGGCCGAGACTAAAAAACTTCGCAAGCTCCCTCTCTTCTTTGTGAGATAACGTCATTACTCAGTTATTCATACTAGGTGAGCACAGGCCCTTCTGTACATGATAATTCCATTGTCTTCGAAGGCGTCTTTGCTTTCGTTAGCCACCCATGGATGTCTAGTCGAACAGGGTTTTCAATCTTGTGAAAAACATTTCTCTCGAGGGCCCCAAAGGACGGACATGATGAGTGATTCGTTTGATCTCGAACGGCTCAGAGAGGTCTTTCCCAACTTCGACGGACCCAAAAGTTGTACCTCAATGCTACTCTACTTAGCTATATTAGCTTCATGGGGATCTTAAATTCAGAAATGGCGTCATAAAAGTAGGTTCGGCCGTGCTATCAAAAGCGGCTTGCACTTTTCACCACAAAAGTTAGGAAGAGCTCTGACCTACTTTATAGATTAAGCGCCAAATTATTACTAATTTTATACGCCAGTTTAAGTGTTAAAAAGTCACTTTATTTAACTCATTCTTCAATTCAAAAGCAAAAATTCTCAATGAACATTCCAACACCCACAGCGTGGAAAGCTTAATTTCTAGCGAAAATCTGCCACAACAAAAGATACGAACAACAACAGCGTTTTACTGCGAATTGCGCTAAAATGAAGTGTCACTTTCGCAATGAATAACAACGAAAAAATTAGAGCAAAATGACAGCACGCAAAAAACGCAAATAAATCTTCCAGCAATGCCACCAACAATGAATTTTCGAATTCCGGCCAACGCCTTCAATTTGCAGAGAGCACAAAGGTGGTGATGGTGGTCGCGGTTTTGGCAGCAGCCTCAAACAGCGGGAAGAGACAAGTGCCAGTGCCTAGGAAACAATTTAGCGGACGTAAAAGGCAGAGAGAATTAATGCACAGATTGCAGAGATTACCAAGAACCGCAGCATAAAATAACAACAACCAACAGCGGCGCCGCATAACACAACTTCGTCACCGATGTAAATCAAGAGGAGACAAGCGAGAAGACGACATACTTGAATACGTTTATATGTATATTCGTATGTACATACACAGGTGTATGTATGTATGTAAGGCTGTTCACAAATTCCAGACACCCACCGCAGCGAGTTCAAGCACTCTTAGACCGCCCGCCTTCCTTCGACACACACACTCACACACACACACCCATACAAGTAAGTAACATTGTTTTTTTTTTTTTTTAACAAATACAAACAACATAAAGACATTGCGATGAAGACTCGAGACGAGCCAAAAATTACAAACAAATAAATGGCAAACAGCTGCCAGCTGCAGCCGCCAACAAGTTGCAACAGCAACAAGCCGCCACACTGCGCGGTGATGTATTTATGTATAAGTACTTGTACTTTCAACAAACACAGCAATAAAAATAAGCGGCAACAGCAACAATTCATGAGCCAACACTTGCTGCTTTGTCGTTGCCAAAAGTAGAAGTATACCCTGCAGGAAAAATTTCGCTGTGAAATTTGTGAACCTTGTTTGTTCAGCAAACTTGTTGTTTCTTAAACTTTTTACAATATTTTAATAGCTTTAACTAATAAGCGTTCTTGTACGTAAAAAATCTAAAATTTAGTAAGCAAGGGAACTAACCAGAAAAGTTGTCAACGTCTCTTCGATTGACCACCTAAATTGAAAATGTGTGTGTTTATTTTCCTTTCAGACCAATCATTCAATAACACCCAACAAACCAGAACTAGAAAACGAAAACAATGCAATAAAGCGAACTTAGAGTTACCTGATTTCAATAGTGTTGTTCACTTTGGTTCTAATGAATGAGAAACTCCTGACGTCCGTAAACGGTGTCGGAAACTTACTGAAATCTTCTAAAAGGTAAAAAGATCCACGCCAATTATGAATTATGCCACGTCTGCATTAAAATTCCCCTTCAATAAACATCGAGATTAGGTTGCTTTTAAAGATCTACTTATTCACCGAATAATTTGTCTTTATTCTGTTTTTCAGCAAAGAAGAAAAACGTAAATTAAACTTGGCATGAATCATCAGCTGTTGCTGGTCTTATTGGCATGTACCCACGCAAAGTCGACCCAATTCAAATCGAAAAATTGAGATTCTAAACAAGTTTATCATTTAATTATCGATTAAATCGATTTAAAAATGAACACTTCGCACGCTTGACGATTTACTAACATAGATTTAGACGAGAGAGACGTTTGTGACTACAAAAGATAACGAATTATATAGGAAAATATGTTGGCGTGATTGTCAAGAATAAAAAAAATTTTTCAGAAACTAGCGATTTACAAACTGTTTGGCGAATAGATTGAAAATTTACAGTCAACCTGCAACAATAAATCAGTTTTACCTTCTTCACGAAAAGCTAGATTATACTCTTTCCTTGTCTTTTTCTTCTGCCCATTGCATTCGCTATTCGCCGTACTCTCTTTCATACTCCGCCTGCGTCAATTGCTGGTTTTAGACGGGCCCCCAAACAGGAGAAAAATAGAAACGATCAGCTGCAATTCTAAGAGATGTACATCTGTGTGGCATATTCTTCAAACCGATTGAAAGTTGACAAACAAATCTTTGTTTCTATTCGGCTTTTCCTGTCGGTTTTATCTGTAGCGGAATTAGGAAACTTTAATACCCGAGCGTACTTGTACACAAGTTCGCATAACGGTTGTTTGTAACAGCGAAGAATAATCGAGATATCCAATAAATACTAAACTTATCAGAATGAAAAGAGGAATCGATTTAGCCCCGACTGTCTGTCTGTCCGTCCGTCCGTCCGTCTGTTCGTGGTTACAATAACTTGAGTAAAAATTGAGATATCTCAAATTTGGGACATAGATTATTTGGGACATAGATTGCTCTATGGACAGAGTAGGTTGGTATTGAAAATGGCCAAGATCGGTCAATAACCACGCCCACCTCCAATATAACAGAAGTTTTTGAAAAATGCAAACTCAGATTTTTCGGTATCTGTTACAGCAAATTGAGTGAAATTTGGCATTTTGAGCGATTTTGAACTAAGAAATTAGGTATTTATGAAATTTTAAAAAAAGGGCGCCCACTTATGAAAACTTTTCGTTATCTCAATAACAGTATTAGTTATCGTCACAAAATTTGGTGGACATATTTTCCTTAATATCGCATCATTTTTTTGGTATTTATTAAAACAAATTGAGCAAAATTCGGTATTTGGAACGATTTTGAACTAAGAAATTAGGTATTTATGAAATTTTGAAAAATGGCCGTTGCCACACCCACTTAGGAAAAAATTTCTGTATCTTAATAACGGTGTAAGGTATCGTCACAAAATTTGGTGAACAAATTTTTCTTAACATCGCTGTTATCATCGTTAAAATTTTTCAAAATCAGACCATAATCTCGTGCATTTCCATATAAAGGAAATTTTGAAAAATGCTAAAATTTCGTTTTTTCTTTATCTATTGGAACATATTAAAAAAAATTTGATATTTAGAGAGATAGTTAATTAAGAAACTTGATTTTTATGATATTTTGAAAATGGGTGTTAACACGCCCACTTATAAAAAATATAACGATGTAAGGTATCGTCGTCACAAAATTTGGTGAACATATTGTCCTTGACATCACTAGCATCACCGTCAATGTATTTTGAAATCGGACCATAATCTCGCCCACCTCCCATATGGAAATTTTAAAAAATTCAAAAAACTTCGTTTTTCAGTACTTATAAGAACAAATTGAGTAAAGTTTAATACAAGCTGCGATTTGAAACAAAGAAGTGGGGTTTTTATGAAATTATGGGCACCGCCCATACAAAAATACATCGCGAGGGTATAAAAAATTCGGTTTCGCCCGCTTTTCTTACTTGTTATAATTACTTTTAAGACTTTGTAAAATGTAATGGACTGGCCCCAGCTGGTATGATTTATTTTTAATCCAAAAATTGTCGGTACTAACACATCAGGATTGAAATAATAAACAACGTCCTCTTTTCCATCCAGATCAGTTGATGCTCTGAAAATGACAAACCAAAAAGGCCACCGATCAACAAGAGTGTTGTAAAATGAAATCAAATTGATCGTTTCAGTTATTTTGCGTTCAACTTAAGAAAATCTCGTATCCCCATCAGGAAGCAAAGCTATTTAAATAAATTATGCGCCAGATGCCAACCAGCTCCAGTTCCAGTTCCATTTCCAGTCAAAGTTTTTGTCTAAGTATGTTTTTACCAACTTTCTAAACAATGGAGCTCAGATTATTCAGTCGGCTCTTCACTTTTCTTGCTTCCTCATTGATCGCTTCACCTATCGTGTTTCATTTCCTACAAAGCACTAAGAGAAATGCATCCGTTTTCGTGTTCTTTTAATATCGCGAAGGTTTTAGTTCCGCAGTCACACATTGGCATACGTGTTTAAGCTTACCAAGCGAATTCCTGCTGGGAGTTTTGTATGTATATTTGTTTATATGTGTGTTGCAATCTTGCAAGTGGTGACTGCAGTAATCATTAATATTGGTTTATTTATTTTTTGAAACATTTTTCATTTGCTCCCTTCGTTGTTAAGCAATACTGTGGTTTTCTAAGAACCGAAAGCATACACTCTGTTCACAAATTATAACTCAACAACATATTGTGGGATAATTTATTTTACTTATAATTGTTTAAGATTATTAGCCCTATCGCTGAGTACGTAGATTCGAAGTTCGTAGAGTTGCAAGAATATTCAGAATTTGGAGAGAACTACACCAAATTCAAAAAGGAAAAGGTGGACAACTTTTGGACACAATTTTACACCCGGAAACCTGTATTTTGCTTAGAATTCAATTTTCGCATTTCGTTTTTTCGCGTTACTTATTTCCATCTTTATCCATAGAGGGCATAGCCGTGACTGCAATGAAATCAAAACTTGAAAAATATTGATTGGACTATTAGTATTTATATCAAAGTACATTCCAAATCACGGCTGGTAACCACCTTCCGGAAAAATCTTTGCACCGAAGCCAGTTTATGGATCTCATTCTTAACGACGGAATCGGTATCGGAACACTTCAGATGCCATCGTTTACCAACCAAACCACATTCATAAATGCTGATTCATTTAATAGAATATTTTTAACAAATCTTTAATATGAAACTTGTAAAATTAAATAAGTATGTATTTCAACAACCGAAACTTTTTCTTACAAAGTGCCATTCGATTCCAAAGGATTAAAGGTATGACTTAAAGTTTTGCGCTGTATTTTAACTGTTGCTAAATTTTTCCATTTTTCTTAATTGAGAAATATTATTCTCGCACTCCCAAGGAAACTCACTTTGTTAAATAAATCCAGAATAGAGCTATAAAATAAAATTATTCTGCTAAAATTTATGTGCCTACTTAGTGCCAGCTGATGTCAAAACCTCATAATTTGGTATTTGAGTTTGGCAGCACTTTTTTCGAGTTCACACGGAATCAGTGCTACCAAATTTTTCGTATTCGTAGCGGAGGATTGCGTTCGTAACTTTTCTACGACGTACTCAGCGATAGGGCAATATATTTAATTAAAATATCGTTCATTCGCTAACAAAAACCATTATGACCCTTTTTTTAAACTTAATACAAAATGTACAATGATTTAACAAATCTTCCTCAAATTTCGAAATTAAAAAAAATTTGATTTGTTTTAGGTATGCAGTTTTTTTTTGCAGATCATTAAATTTTAGTACAAAAAAGTGAAAGTTTCAGGTGTCTACGAATCAAGTACCACTAAATTTTGACAATTTTTTTACTGACGCTCTTTCTCGCTTGCGTTACATAGTGGTAACTTCCAGGCAAAAAAAAGGGACTGTCTTTTATTTTGGAGAATGATCACAAACTCTTCAAAACTTAAGACCATTATTTTTTGGTTATTATTTTTTTCATCAAAAATAAAAATCATTTCTTGAGCGTTATAGCGTTATAGCTCAGAAATAAAACTTAATTTTTGAGTTTTATATTTTTGGCAGATGGAAAAACTCAAAATGACGCACAGCTTTTCTAATAAGGTGGTAAATTTTTTTTACTTATCGCCTTCAATGCTGTTTTGTAGAAGACTGATTGTGCAGTTCCTCGATTTTTTCAATCTATTGTTTTTTTTGTACCTTTTGATGATTTTTGATCCGATTTACCTTTCGAGATATTCAAGAAAAGGAATATCTATGCACTTTTTAGCGGTACAATTGGGAAAACAAAACGTCTACGTTAGCGTCTCGTTCCACCAAGCTTAAAATACTCTATTCCCTAGAGGGTATTGCCGCAGCCTCTAATTCTTCATTAAACTTGTTGTGAACTTACTCAATGGTCGGTTCCATATCTGTCTCCCGAAGCCCTTGCATAAACTTATTTTGTGGGGGACTCTATTCTGATAGTGAATTAGCAGCTTCTTCTGAATCTTACTGGAAACTATTATCCATGTAAATGGGATATGACAGTTCGTAAAGAGCAGTTCTTGAACAGTGCCATTGGATAAAAAGATGTAATTTTTAGGATCAGTGAGACATCATTGATGGTTCAAAAATTGTGTTCAGATATTATTTTTTGGAGGTTCTGTTTGTAGCCTCCCATAATTAACAATTTTGGAAAATTTTTGAAAAAAAAGCAATAAATTTTGTTATTTAATTTTTGAATATTTTAATAGATGCGGATTGGGGAAAATAAGTTGAACGACTAGGTTTGGCTTCAAGTTTTTGGAAACATCATTAAAATTCCGATTCCGAAAAATAAACTTTTTCGTTTTTTTTTATAATATTGACATTGAATTGAAATGCGGATCTGTCTGTCCGCCCGTGCACTTTTTGGCACGTACAAGGTTAACACTCGGCTACAATGAGTTTTCTTGAAATTAAATTTATTTATGAGATGAATTGAGGTGAGCTAAGTTAGGTGAGATAAAGTAATGTGAGTATAGGTTTATGGAAAAGGTGTGTGGTGAAGTGAGGTCAGCATTGTCTATGTGAACTGCTTCGTATACATCTCAGCTATCCATGCGGGCGCATATATGGTGAAGTGAAGATTTATATTCCAAATTAGGAGTTACTTCTAAAAAATTTAATTTAAATCTGAAAGTGAGATATTAAACTTAAACTAGAATTAAAAAAATAATCGTCACAATGAAGACATCTGCAAAATATAATTTGAAAAAATTTTAGAATATTGTAAAAAAAACGCTAATTATCATTTGTCGATAATATTGCAAAATATTAACAAAATTTTTTATTAAAAAAAAGTTTTTATTTTTTGAAATTATTGCAAATTTAATCTTCAACTGACTTATTTTGCACCAACAATTTCTGGCCGCGCTGGTGTTGAGTTAAGTAGTGCTGCATTTGGCTGTGGTGGGTTTATACAAATAACGTACATTACAAAGAAGTTGCATGGCGTTTCGTTCGTTCCAATTGAATCCGTACTAGGTTTTAATATTCAACAACAAATTTCCCATTCATTCTGGTATGGAGAAAAAGTTTTGATATTTTTTTAGCGGAACGGAATGGTACGTTCTTTGGTCCAGGTATGGTGAGTATATGTGTGGGCGATTAAGGTGTGGTTTGTTTACGTGTGGTGAGCTGAAGTGAAACGAGTTCAAGTGGGATGAGTTTAGGAGTGAGTGTGAGTTGCGATGTGTTTGGTTTAGTTGTAATGAGTTTAAGTGTGGTGTGGTAAGTTGTGGGAACGTAAGGAGTTGGAGTTCAAGTATGGTGAGCTCAGATGTGGTGAGTATCGGTTTAGTAAGACAAAGAAACACCTGTTGTCATCTCTAACCATTTCCGTGTACCCCTTCACAACGCCACCATACCCAACTTAACAAAACTTTTGACGGTCTCTTAGACTAACATCCTGTATTAATATCGAAAATATATACTAAGGATTAGAAACATCATAATCCAGATGAATAGAATTGCTTATTTATTTTAAAGCAAAGTCTTCGATTAGAATAATAAAGAAGAATTTATTTTTAAATGATTTAATTGCGTTTATTTAAGTAAAATGAATAACACAATAAAATTGTAAATAAAATGTTTTTAAGAATATATTTCTAACTTTCCTAAAAACTCAATTTTAACGCAGATTTATGCCCAAAAGATATTTTATTTGAAAACTAGTTTTATTTTATACAAATAGATTTCAAAGCTATTCAACAATTACCACTTTGGGGAATCTCAGCAAACATTAAAACTTAAGAATGATTTGGTCTTATTGTTAACTTATAATGTATATATGAGCATAATCAGTAGTCAATCATCAAAAACCATGACAAGTGAATACTTTTCACAAAATAATAAAAACCTTCAAAATATATGTAGGATGACCTTTTTAATAAAAGACTCGCGGTTAGAATTTACATAAAATTAACATTTATTCACTTATTTAAACGCTTAAAACTATTACAATGGTTAAATTAGACGTCCGTGTCGTTTGCTTGCAGTTTGATGACTCGTCGTTTGTCATTTCCTAGTCGTTGTCCTTCCCTATGTAATTTACTCGTCGATGTCTCTCTTCACTCTCACAGTTGGTCAGGGTTGCTTTTGTGTGTTCGAAAAGGTAATTACGTAAGTCTGTACGTTTGTCCGCTACGAGTTGACCGTACGTCCGATCCTACATTCGGCCATCCTGCGTGATCATTCGGCTCGAATGATGGGCTCCACTGCTTCATAAATTCGGCTACAGTAGTGGTACGCCCAGGGCCCTCGTGATCTCCAACTTTAGCAACCTCGTATCGGCCGTGCTCCAACTTCTTAACGACTTTGTATGGTCCAAAGAACTTGGACTTCAGCTTCAACCCGACTCCGTACTGGGTCCGCTTAATGGCTACCAAATCGTTAACTGCGTATACGACTTCCGCTCTGCGACGCGCATCATACGTTCTGCGGTTTTCCTGTTGAATGGCTGCGATATTCTCCTGTGCTTGTCTGCGAACGGTATCGCGTGCACTTTCCAATTCATCGATTGCTTCCTGGTCTAGGATTTCGTTCAACATTGGTTCGTCGACAACCCGCATATCCAAGCCCGTAAGTACCTTAAAGGGTGAGAATCTAGTGCTGCGCGGCGCTGAGTTATTGATACATTGTTGAACTCTATCTACGTGCTTATACCAATGCCCTGGAGTTTCGTGGCATAATTTGGTTAGCATTGGAACTACAATTCTGTGGATCCTTTCCACCTGACCATTCCCTCTTGGAACACCCGTTGCGATAAGGAGATGCTGAATACCTTCGTCTTTACAATATTGCGCGAAGAGGCTTGATGTAAAGGCTGTACCCCTGTCCGTAATGATACGCTTTGGGTTGCCAAAGACCGCCGCTTGCTTCCGTAATCGGTCAACCACCGCCTCTGCGTTAGTGCTTTTCGTGGGGTAGAGCCAAACAAATTTGGAAAACGCGTCTACTACTACCATCAGATGGTTATACGCCTTCGATGTCGTTTCCATTGGTCCAACGTGGTCAATGTGGTAGGTCGCCAGTGGTCGGTCCTCCTTATTGATGGCGTTCAGGAACCCTTCTTTTTTCCCTGCTTTAGAGTCAGCCACTATGCATTCAATGCAACTCCTTACCACCTTAGCTACCTTTGCATTCAATTGGGGTATAAAAAATGATTTCTCTACGGCATTATGTGTTTTCCTAACAGAAAAGTGCCCTTGTTTATGTGCCATTTTTATTATTTCCTCCTCCATGAGCGTCGGTACAACAATAAGCTCCCTTGTCGAGTCTTTATGTAGTATATCATGTTTAACATAAAAGTCCTCATACTCGTCTCTTTCCAAAATTTTGCGTACAGCTCTGATCCAGCTATCTTGCTGCTGCGCTTGCTTTAGTCTGTGGTTTAAAGAATCCTCGAGCATCAGGCATGATACTCTGCTCAGAGCGTCGACGTGTTTCATTTTACTTCCACTCCTATGTTCGACGCTATAGTCGAAGTCCTGCAAAAATATTGCCCAGCGGGACACTTTCAATGGCACTTCTTTCTTCCGCATGGTCATTGCGAACGCATTACAGTCCGTTACGATTTTGAATTTCAATCCCAATAAATGTGTCCGCCATTTTTTAAGCGCTTCGATTATCGCCAAAACCTCGAGCTCGTAAGAGTGGTACTTCTCTTCCACTGGCGTTGTTTTGCGGCTCATGAACTGCACTGGGTGAAACTCTCCATCATCACGGTCTCTTTGTAACAATACTGCCCCATACCCAGATTTGCACGCGTCCGTATGCACCTCCGTCATTGCCTTCGGGTTGTAAATTCTCAAAACTGGTGCATTCGTTAGTCCTGATTTCAATTGCTGGAATGCTGCCAATTGTTCTTCGTGCAGCTCGAACTTAGCTTCCTTCCTCAATAAATCAGAGAGCGGTTTGGCTTTCACGGCGTACCCTTCCATAAACCTCCTAAAATAGGAAGTTAACCCCAGGAAACGTTGCACCAATCTCACTCTGTCGCCTTAGCGGGCTTTAGAGCTACCCTTATCGCCTTTGCTCGCACAGCTGCCACGAAAATTTGCAAAGCTCTGCCTTACTCGCTGTACTTCCAGCCTCACTGCTTACGCCACACTTGTTACTGCGCACGATCTGCGATGTTCTGCTTTGAGTAGCACTGGCAGATTCGCAGTGCTGTTCACGAATTACTCGTTGTTGGCTGCACTAACAGCCTCGCTGCTTACGTTAAACTTGTCGCTGCGCACGATAAGCGCTGTTCTGCTTTGACGTCGCTTTAGCTAGCGCTGGCAGATGCGCTGCGCTGTTCACGTTTCTTTGTGTAACTACTTTCAACGCTAACGGGATAGCGGTTAACGGCGACCGGTGCGGTTTTAACGGAACCGAGAAATTTTTGTTTTTTTCTCGTCCGCGCACTGTACCGAAACGTTGAAGAATATTCTCGAACGTAGGGGTTGGAGTTTGTGCAGCTTAGCGACTGCAAATTTAAAAATTCAACCCACTGCGTTGCGCACTTGTATGCCGGCGTTCTAACAAAGTTTCCGCACACTTTTAATTTTTTCCCGAAATCGGTTTTTACGCGCACCAGCACTTCTGCTTATATGTGCTTAAATGTCTTTGTGCGGTTTATTTAAAAGTTTAAATTTTGAACGGACGTTAATTTTATTGTAGGTCGATTTCACTACTGACACCACTTGTAGGATGACCTTTTTAATAAAAGACTCGCGGTTAGAATTT
The DNA here is from genome assembly GCA_963971545.1 of Philophylla caesio. Lineage (NCBI taxonomy): Eukaryota > Metazoa > Arthropoda > Insecta > Diptera > Tephritidae > Philophylla > Philophylla caesio. The sequence continues at coordinate 38,504,588 of OZ020604.1, forward strand.
ACATAAAATTAACATTTATTCACTTATTTAAACGCTTAAAACTATTACAATGGTTAAATTAGACGTCCGTGTCGTTTGCTTGCAGTTTGATGACTCGTCGTTTGTCATTTTCTAGTCGTTGTCCTTCCCTATGTAATTTACTCGTCGCTGTCTCTCTTCACTCTCACAGTTGGTCAGGGTTGCTTTTGTGTGTTCGAAAAGGTAATTACGTAAGTCTGTACGTTTGTCCGCTACGAGTTGACCGTACGTCCGATCCTACATGTATGCCTTGCCTATCGAAAGTTTTAATACAAAAATATTTAAACGCTTTTGTCACAAACACGCGCCGTTCTGACGTACGAGCCTATTGACTTGTGTGGTTACTCAACCTATTTACTTCATTATTCATTACTTTTTATGAATCATCTATAAAAAAAAATTATCTTTATTAAACTAATATTTTGTCTTAATTTCGGCAACAAATATTAGCTCACAGGGGACTGTAAAAGCTGTCATATCCAAAAACAGAGTAACTTGTAATTTTTTTTAATATAGGCGGACCCCCCAAACCTTCCCCAACCAATGTCGTTTGCTGAGATATTTGCAAAAATTAAGGCCATTTAGTGCCAAATTGTTTGTGTGTACACATGTATGTAGTAGTTCCTATCTTATCTAAATGCATGCAATCTTATTTTTCTCCATACTGAGGCTTGTGCGGCGATTGCGTCAAAGCATCGGCGTTGCTAACGCACGAAAATGGTTTTAGTAAAAATGTATGTTTGCACATACTACATACGTATGTATGTATGTGTATGTTGTACTGAGAGTTCGCACCTTATTGCAATTGCAAAAGTTTCATAAACGGTTTCTCTCTAAAAAATGTTTCATAAGTTTTTTTGAGTTTTGCTTGTTTTAAAATAATATTTATTGCAATCTTATATTTATAATCAAGCAAAAGTCATCCTGGCTATTTGAGCATTTTAATATTGGGTAATTTCTGATTAATTTAATTGCAGTGAACCTTCACCAAAAAAAGTGAGCATGAAAGCAAAAAAAAAAATTTATTTTACTATCATTTTTAGTATATTTTATCAAAACGTTTAAGTTTTCTACATCACGATATTGAAAAGAATAATTATGCTGCATTCACAAAAGCTAGCTAGAATCGCGAAGGGCTGTAATTTGGATGTATAGGAGAAATAGGAAATAAAAAAGGCCCGTTTTTAAAACACAGCCACAACATTAGACCAGCTGGAATGGAATAGTATCATAAAAAATAAAGTCCCTAAATTGTGATCAGTTTAAAAGCAGGTTACAAATTATTAAAACAAACACAAACTATGACTTATACCAAATCACAGAATATGGGCACCACAAGACTTAAGGGGGAATTGATTTTTTTTCGGGCTAAAAACTTGACTTTTTTCAATAATTTTATATCAAAGGCTGCAACGATGATTCTTTATATCGTCATACTATGCATAGTAATTGTTTTATACAATAATAAACATCAGCGTGCATTCAAAACATGGTCAGTTGGCGTGCAAGTTCCCGTCCACAATAATGATATGAAACATCCAAACTAATTTGTTCCCATTAATTTAATGTTAATTCTACACCTTGATGTACTCCGATTTTTATTTAACAAAATTTTTAAAAACTATTTACATTTTTGAGAAAAAACGCGATTTTTCATTCGTCAAGGTGTGGAAAAAACCTTCAAAAATTAAATGCTTTTTGTGTCAACTTTGAAAACATTGTTTTGAGAAAAACGGCCATAACTGTACGTCCATTCTACCACTTCGAATTAATTCGCCTTCGGACGCGATGTTAGAAATTGATTTGTGATTAACATCAATGATGACGCAATCGACGTACCGTCACCCAATTTTAATGAAATTCGGCTAAAGACCAACAACAAAGCTACCGGGGCGAATCGACACGCATTATTATTTTGTCGATTTCAATGTTGCTTTCGTCAGCACAAAAGGAAATTGCATTAATGCCACAATATATGTATTTGATATATACGCAAAACCAATACGGCTATGTAAAATGAATTTAAGCAATACCACCGGCTCTATTAAATTAATTTTTTTAATTATTAAATTTTCTTTAAGCGCGTTGAACCACTGGCGTACGCCAAAGTCATTGACATTGTCGGCCTTAATAACTGCGCTGTTAGTTTTGCCTCCTCCAAACTGGATAGAGAAGCGAAGCAAATGGGCCTGAAGATGAGGCAAGACGAAGTACTAAATAGACAGTCAGCACATTCACAACTGGGCACTCTCATAACTGTTGGCAGTTACAATTTACAATTTGACGACTTCGTATAAACCAGCATTAATACCAATAATAACGTCAACCTTGAAATCTAACGGAGGATTTTGCCAACAAGGTGAACAAAAATCACACTTTATAAGATTTAGCCCTGCAGGTAATCGATGCTGTACTCGCTTGTGGTGACAAGGGACGGGGAAGGCTTCCTCTGCGTTTCAAAGAATAAGCGGTAAATGACTACACTATAGAGAACTTCTACTGTACCTATAAAATCAAAGGAATATCAAATTTATTAAAAAAAATAAATACCAGTTGTACTAAAAAAAAGGATAGTTTTTGCATTAAAAGTTTAGTGTTGTGTTATTTTAAATTTTGTAATCGGAAATTTTTTTTCAAATTTTGTTCGTTAGAATTAAACAAAACATTCGTTTCTAAAAAGTAAATATTTTACCTGTTGGCTGCAAAATTTTAAGATATAATGCCATTTTTGCCATAAAATCTGCTGCACTGTCACGCTTGGTGAATGACAACCCTGTTTGTAAGTAGTATATATGATGAATTTCATATCAAATTCAATATGCGTTGAACCCGACCCCCTCAGAATTTGATGAAATTTTGCATATATGTAGGTACATCTTATCTACCCAAACACAACCTTATTTTTAGAAAATGGATTTTCGAAAAATTGTGGGCGTGGCAAGGTATCGAAATATTCGAAAATATTCGAAAAATTACGATAATAGGTACTTTTAAAGTGTGATTACTACGGAATGGCTTTACCGATTTCAAAGATCTTCTTACCATTAGAAAGGTATTGAAATAAGCTTTCAAAAAAATACACTGTAAAAATTTTTTAGTACACTGAAAAAAAAATTTTTTCCAAAATAAAATTTTAAACTGAAAAAACACTTCAAAGATCAAGCGATTTTGAAAAATAAAATTTTATTTTAGAAAGGTCTATTTAATATATATAACATATCTGAAAACTAAAATGGGGTGTTTTTTCTTTTTTTATACAGATGCAGATACTATGACTAAGTATTTTAAGAGATTCGAACAAGAATCGTATTATCAAATTTTTCAGACCCGCACAATAAATTGACGTACACTTGATAAAGTTAATTTTTTATTTTTATTTATTTAGATTTAATATACAACTTTGCGCAGCTCATACTGCTGACTTTCAGAATATTTACTTACTTTTAGTGATGTTTCATCTAAAGGTACAAAAGAATGGAAGCTTAATTTATTAATTTATTAATTAATTAAGTTGTACTTGTTTTTGTACTGTGCTCCTGCACCATCTGACACGTACATAACTTTCGTAATTGAATTGCTTATATTAGTCTTAACAAAATTAATCATTTTTGAAATATATAGATGAACTGCTATGCTATCATGGATATTACAATCGGATATTATGGCAAAGGTTCTATGAATTAAATTATCGTTATCTTTGTAATAAATAACGAACGGATGTATCGTGGCTTGATTATTATTCCAATGATATCCTTGAATGGCATCTTGTATAACAAACGCATAGTTTTCAGCGAAATCCATTTGAATTAGCAGTTCTCCTGGCAGCAGTGTCATTTTTCTTTCACTTACGAAGCGGGACTGGCGCTTAGCTGTGAAATGATGTGACACCAGCTTATTGATGTGTTGTACAAAATCGTCAACAAATGAGTTTGTAGTAGAGGAAATGGTTTCGAGATTACATCTGAGTGTTGTGTTCCATTTTTTGTAAATGACTTCTTGAATCAAATTTTTTTCGTAATATTCCAACATCATCGTTCTAAGGTTCGTTAAATTATCGTAGCACCGACCACACATTGATACGCAACACTCGCTGTTTTCTATATTACCATTACAGACAACGAATTTAATAACATCTTTATAGTTTCTGAAATTATGTTGACCTTCCATCGATTTCAAACCCGATTTTTCGAACATCAGTTTTACATTCTGATGCAATGTGCACACACAAACATTTTGCTGGTTTCCAACCCCAAGTTTGATACTATTCTCTGTTCGCAACATGGTAAATTTTGTAAATCCTAATTGAAGTGAAGGATTTTTTTTCTAAATTCATAGTAAGTTTCACGAAGCGATTCTTTTTTGAAGTTTCTCGCGTATGTTTCCTTGTCTTACTACAATTGAGTCCTGTGACCCAGGCATGATTCGGCTGATTTCATCATCTTCATAAAACAATTTTACTGTGTTTAAAGTTTGTTCAGGTAAACTACGTCTGTCCATGCTAAAGCGTTTGACGTCCGAAAACTTAGTTTTATTTTTTTGTATATCTTTGCTAATTTTTATCAATTTGTAAGATAAATCATGCCCAAAAATGTCTTTAATTTTCTTAGATGTCATGGTGTTTGGTAATAAAGATAATATTTTTTGCTTACCCAAATTATTTGAGCAGTTTTCGATTTGATATTTCATGTTCTCCAAAATTTGTTCGTAGTAAGCTTTGATCTTCTTTTGGTCTTCTGATAAAGTTGACAGTGAACCACCTCCAAGTGAATCCGAAATACCTTGCGCAAATTGCTGTGTTTTTTTTTTGCAGTATGAATACCTTTCTAAATATTTTCGCTGCATTGGCGATGGATGGCTTGCAAGATGAGGAATAACATGCTTATTTATATTGTCGACGAGTTCGTTGCGTTCGAGTGATTTAGTATAGCTGCTGCATGTTGGAACTTCCTTATATTCTTGATACAATTCACCGCTAGCCAAGTCATGTAAATCCTCAATTTCCGTTTCAGTAGAACGCTGATTATCAGCAATCTTGATAGCATCCTTCAGTTTAAAGCGACAATTTTCGCAAATACGGCAACAATGAGTGTAGGAGACTGCTGGAAAATGCTCAGATATCACCGCTGCTTCGTTTAAGCTAATTTTTCGAAGTTTAGAGGAACATTTTGTTGATAGCTGCACACATCTGTATTTATTAGTTGATTCCATATCTATTTGTAATTTAAGGAGAAACTAAGCACGAAGTATAACAGCCGTTTAAACACAACTAAAATTTTTACTAGACGAAATTAACGTACATACGTTCGCTTTGAATTAGCAATGGCAACTGAAACGAATTCACAGAATATCGCTATGAAGCTAACAATCAGGTAGAAATAGTATATACTTAGTCATTAAAAGTTTATTGTACTATCTAACCGAAGGGTGTATGTTTATGTTGTCCAATAGATCCTAGGTACGTTTCGGCACTACTATGCATAGGATCTATTGTACAACATAAACATACACCCTTCGTTTAGATACTATTTCTACCTGACTGTTAGCTTCATAGCGATATTCTAGGAATCTGTTTCAGTTGTTGCGGTAAACAGCACAACAAACAGGTACAAAAAATTATTATCGCTACTGATTTCATGTGGTGGAAGGTTGATCCGCTGTATCCTTTGATGAGCGGTTAAATTTTTGTGTTACCAAGGTCATTAATTTTATATTTTGGGAATGCCTGAAAATTTGACAACAAAAATTCTTGTTCGACTCTATTAGAATAAAAAAAAATCTGTATAACTTCCAAAGTATAGCTAGGTACCTTTTTTTGTCACACAATAATGTCAAAATAAAAAAAGTTAACAAGAGATGCATTTACTTTAATAAATTTAAAAAAAAAAAAGAAAAAACACCCCATTTTAGTTTTCAGATATGTTATATATATTAAATAGACCTTTCTAAAATAAAATTTTATTTTTCAAAATCGCTTGATCTTTGAAGTGTTTTTTCAGTTTAAAATTTTATTTTTTTGAAAGCTTATTTCAATACCTTTCTAATGGTATGAAGATCTTTGAAATCGGTAAAGCCATTCCGTAGTAATCACACTTTAAAAGTACCTATTATCGTAATTTTTCGAATATTTCGATACCTTGCCACGCCCACAATTTTTCGAAAATCCATTTTCTAAAAATAAGGTTGTGTTTGGGTAGGTAATATGTACCTCTATGCAAAATTTCATCAAATTCTGAGGGGGTCGGGTTAAAATGTACGTTTTTTTCAGCCTTTGAAATGAAATTCATCATATGTATGTATATATGTATGTATGTCTGTCGTTGCCCTTTGCTTTTTTCAAAAAAGCATTCCCCGTACTCATTGACGTACTTGCATGTAAAAATTAGTCACTCACTTCACATGCGCTATTCACCAATACAAATGTACATGCTAAATGCCGGCAAGAGTGCTGTGAAAATTTAAGATGCCTTGAGTGAAAACACACGTTATACATACATATGTATGTACATATATATTAAGTAGCTAAGCTCGAGGAGTATATTCAGTGCGGAGCTTTCGAAAGCTTTCCTTTGAAAGCAAATCGAATAAGGTGACCAGATTATGATTGATAAAGAACGTTTTATTAATAATAAAAGTTGAAACAAATTTTTTTATGTAAAGAGTTGCTTAAGTTTACGCAACTTTTTTCAGAAACTAATTTGCTATCAAAAGTCACCGCACAATTGAACAAACTTCTAAATTTATCATTAGAAAAAAAATTAAAATTTTGAACAAAAAAATTCCATCAAAAGAAAATACTCACCTCATCGTCCACCATATAGCTTGAATGAACCAAGGCTCATCAAAGAAGTACAGTCGAGTCTGGACATATCGAACTAATTAATGCAAGGAATGTTCGTTATATGCAAGTTGTCCGCTTTATCCAGACTAACATTTAGAGAAAAAAATGCGTCAAACGTTTATTAAACTAAACAATTGTACTTAAACTACAATTGTATAAAAAAAAAACATTAAAAAGTTGAAATGTAAACAGTGATAACATTTTGTTTTTTTTTTTGTTTTGAGTGAGCGATTTCGGCCTGCCTGATCACGAAGACTCTGTAGTGCATATATATGCGATACTGTCACAATCTTTTTTTGGTAGAACTAACTCTTTTATAGTTTCATTGTCATCAAAGTCACTTTTATAAGCAATAACAGCTCACTTTAACCAAACGTTGGCAAACTTTCTTCAACTCTATTCCTGAAATAATTTTTAAAACATAATGACAAACTCCTATCTTTATAATAAAGCTAAACTCTTGGCCATAGTATTAAATTATGTATATGCATTTTATTTCTTCTTAAAAACCACATATCTAAAAAAAACCACTCTCTATAAGGCTACGACAACAACCATGTTCGACATCTTGATGGCGTATAAGGTTCAATTCTTGTAGGTTTATTTTAATTATTAAAAAATTACGTGCGTTGTTTTGAGCACCAAAATTCCCTAAAAAGTAATTTCAATTTTAAGGCTTGAATACAGCTTTTAAGAAAAATCACGAGAATAGTTTACATTACTTCTGTTGCTCGAAAAAGTACTTTGCTCTTACTGAAAATTTTGTTGAAGAAATAAATTTAAGGGCATTTCATTCTTGAGAGCTTTAGATTGATTTAAAAAAAATTTATATAAGAAAATTTCTTCTTCATTTCTTGAGTGTCATTTTATAAGCATATTTCGTTTTTCTTGAGAGCTGTGTACTAAGCTTTACCGTATAAAAATTCATGACGGGCTTTTCCTTGAGGAACGTTTTTAAGTAAGCACTTTGAAGCAGTAAAGCTAGTAGACTGCAATTAAACAGCAACAACATTTTGTTTCGTACACGATTTTAATACCAAACTTCGTCATGACAGTAATATTGAGGGACAAAAATAAGCATTAGGCACTTGATTCCGATCAGTTGTGACTATTGTACGTATCGTCTTCCAGTTTCAGGTAAAGTTAAAATCTTTAGAATAGTGCCAACGAATTGGAGGGTGAGAAAACGAATCGTATCGGCAGGTATAAGAGTACGAGAAATACACGAAGAAATCTGCTCGATGGCTCTCTTACTTACTTACTTACTTAATTGGCGCATTAACCGCCTACGCGATTTTGGCCGAGGTCAACAAAGCGCGCAAGCTGTCGCTATCTCGTGCTAACTAGCGGCAATTGGAAATCCCAAGTATAGCCAAGTCTTTTTTCACTTGGTCTTTCCAACGCAGAAGAGTTCTTCCTTTTCCTCTGCTATCACCAGCGGGTACCGCGTCAAAAACCTTCAGGGCTGGAGCTATTTCATCCATTCGAAAGACGTGGCCTAGCCATTGGAGCCTCTGATTCTTAATCCGCTGCACTATATCTTCGTCATTGTACAGCTCCTACAGCTCATCGTTCCATCGTACACGGTATTCGCCGTCGCAAAGACGCAAAGGTCCATAAATCTTTTGAAGAATCTTTCTCTCGAACACTCCAAGAGCTCTCTCATCTGATGTTGTCATCGTCCATGCTTCTGCACCATACAATAGGACGGGCATGATGAGAGACTTATAGAGTATGGTTTTTGTCCATCGAGAGAGGACTTTACCGCTCAGTTACTTGCTCAGTACGAAGTAGCACTTGTTGGCAAGAGAGATTCTGCGATGGATTTCAAGGCTGACGCTGTTATTGGTGTTAATGCTGGTTCCTAAGTAAACGAAGTCCTCTACTTTCTCGAACTTATAACTGTCAACAGTGATGTTTGATCCCAGTCGTGAATGTGCCGACTGTCTATTTGATGACAGGAGATACTTCGTCTTGCCCTCGTTCACCTCCAGACCCATTCGCTTCGCTTGGAGAAGGCAGAACTAACTGCGCGGTTGTTAAGACCGATGATGTCAATGTCATCGGCGTACGCCAGCAATTGCACACTCTTATAAAAGATGGTGCCTGACCGATGTAGTTCTGCGGCTCGAATTATTTTCTTCAGCATTAGGTAAAAGAAATCGCACGACAGAGAGTCACCCTCTCTGAAACCTCGTTTGGTATGAGAGGTACTTCCTAAACCTGACCGAGCTGGTGGTGTTGTTCAAAGTCATTTTGCATAGCCGTATAAGTTTTGCGGGGATACCAAATTCAGACATTGTGGCATAAAGGCAACTTCTTTTTGGGCTGTCGAAAGCGGCTTTGAAGTCGACAAAAAGATGGATTCTTCTTCCTTGGGTATTTTCCAAGATCTGGTGCACTGTGAATTTCTGGTCGATAGTTCTTTGACGGTGGGCTTTAGTCTCTCACACAATACGCTCGACAGAACCTTATATGCGATGATAAGAGGGATGATACCGCGATAGTTGGCGCCTTCTTGTAGATTGGGCAAAGTACACTTACAACTCTTCTCCACCGTATTTGAATAACCGTGCTATTGCTATATGGATTTCGTCGCAGTCGGGTAACGGAATTTGAATCCCGTCGTCATATATTGGGGTTTCGGGATCATCATCTTCTCCAAGGTGGTCTCTGCCACTACCACTAAGTAGTGTGGAGAAGTGCTCTCTCCATAAACTAAGTATATTCTGAGCGTCAGTCACCAGATCGCCGTTGCCGTTGTTACAAGAATTAGCCCCGGTCTTTAAACCTTTTGTTAGCCGTCGTACTTTTTGAAAGAATTTTCGGGCACTTTTCCTGTCGGGCAGCATTTTAAGCTCTTCGCACTCACGCATTTCGGACTTTATATTCTTCTCTCGAAAAATGCGTCTTGCTTCCTTCTTCAACTCACGATATCTCTGTGGCGATTCTCGCGTTGCGCCCGATCGCAACGTGGCCATGTAGGGTCCCATTGGCCTTCTCTTTCGTTGGGGAATGGGCGCAAATCTGGGAGATGTTGAAGAATCTCGCCTTTATGCGGATTGTGGCGAGACGTTCGTTCACCGGAGTGAACGACAGAACTTTACTTCGAAGTCTCTCTCCCACCACAAATCCGACATTAAATTTGCGCTCCTTTACATGGCATCTGTAGTAGATGTCGCAAGGGTCTATTGATTTTTTCTCTTGCCCCGTCCATCGCATCTCTTGGATGGCGGTGATGTCAGCCTTTGCTCTGTTGAGGACATCAACTAGCCGGGCAGAGGCACCTTCCCAATTAAGGGTCCGGACATTCCTGGTGCATGCCCTCAAATCATGATCCTTAAAACGTTGCCGTGGTGGTCATCTAAAAGGGGGGTCCTGCCAGAGGCTTTGCATTGCTTTGCATTGAATATTTGTTTTGCACGGCGGGTCCCAAGCCAACCCATTGCTGGGGGTTAAAATTTTGAACTCGTTTATATAGCGAGCCGCTTGCTCCAAAACAGACGCCAGCTTGCAGGCGCACCTCCTGGTGAACAGACACTGCGGACTTTAGTGGCGCCTCAACTGAATATGTCGGAGTGACCCCAACAAAGCTCCTCCTCTATTAGCCGTGACCCACGGCACCACACGGGTTGGTTACCGTATCTCGCACATGGGTTGCTCACGTAGCTTAGTGTGCCCGAACGTGGACGTAAGAGTAGGGATTGAGGACAGCCGTGCAACTGTGACGCATACCTAGAAGCACAACTGTACCCATTGCACCCCATATGTAAGTATTTGAAAACTTAATTATAGTTATTTCGAGGATAATGTAAGCCTTTGTATGTACATACATATATTAATATACATACATATGTACATATGGCGCTAGACAACAAAGCAGACAGCTACATATATGCAAGCGTGATACGGTCTGTACTTCTGTACGGTACACCAATTTGGTCGGCTGCGCTCGAAAAGACTTCGTACGCACGAGAGATAAGATCATTATATCGCCTTTGCGCGTGCAGGGTGTGGAGCGCGTTCAGAACAACGTCGGAAGAAGCAGCACTGGCAGTGGCAGAGCTCTGTCCAATAGAGATTTTAGCGAGAGAGGTTGTGGCACCCCCGACAAATAAAATAAGACGTGAAGCGACGAGGCAGAGTTGCCTGCGGAGTTGGCAGAGTCGGTGGAGTGCAGCGCGCAAGCGACGTTGGACATTTAGGTTGATTCCCAGTTTGGAGAAATGGCTAGATGGGCGACATGGCGTTGATTTTCACCTAACTCAAATTCTTACGGGACATGGTTGCTTAAAGCCTTTTTTGCACAGGTTCAAACACGACGATTACACTTACTGCACCTTTTGGGCAAATCAGGTGGTTAAAGACGCCGAACACTGTTTTTTTTGTCTGTCCGCGGTTTGCAATTGAAAGGGATGACTCGAACACGAAGTAGGGGAGATCGCTTTCGGTTAAAAATCTTGTAGATACTATGCTCGAGTCTAAAGAAAATTGGTCCGTTGTTTGCAATATGGCGAACAAAAACATAATTAAACTGCGTCAAGCGGAGCAACTCCGCAGAAATTCATAGAAAGGCAATAGGCCGCTCCCCCTCCTCGAAGTAATACCTAACGGTAGTTCCACGGAACGAGGAAAACGGAGCAGGGGGAGGTTTTTAGTGCGGTGAGCCGAAAGGCAGGTTCATACTTCGGCTTTCAACGCTTTGTGCACCTCTAGAAAAAAAATTACAAAAAAAATGTTCCTGAATACTCGAAAAATGTACACAATCATACTATAATAATTATTGATTGACTTTTATTATTTTCTCTTATAATTGGATTTTTTTCCATTTCGTTTCAACCTCACGAGGTTGTCTGTCTTAAACGGCTGGTAGGTTAAAACGAACATGCTTAAAATTTTAAGCGCAGTTGAGACTAAATTAAAGTTTGTCCGTTTTTATTGGATTTCGAATAACGGCACTTTGTTTACGGAGTTTTGCTGATCAACCCGACAGGAAGAGCGCTTGCAATTTATATCATGGAGTGCGGCGACTTACGGATGTTTCCAGGACCAAAAATGAGGATTATAAATTAGAAACGTCAGTCAGTGATGACGGAATCTACGTACCATCGCCTATAGTTTTTTCCAAAGCGGCCGCCACTCGGCAGGCAATGGACCAAGCTCCGATGGAATTTTTGCCATGAAAAAGATTCTCACAAAATGTATTTACGTAGCTTTGCTGGTGCGCTTTGTCTAAATTATTTTTTTTTTTGCAATAAATTAAAATTTTGGCGCTCTCATTTAATTTTTTTTTACATTTAGCCTTACAAATGTCACGTCACGCCAGAACGGAAATTACCAGCTGCATTTCAATCTAACCTTAACAGTTTTTAGACTTTACTTCTTCTACACTATTTTTTATATACTTTTCAATTATTTTCCGCAAAATTATTTTGCAAAAGAAGTAAAAATCAATAATATCTACATATTTAAGGTGAATGTACTAAAAACGGACTAACACAGGCGCATACTCAAACAATTGTACATGCACACATACACACATTGATATGTACATAGTTCTGCCTTAGATTTTTATTGACATTACGAGCGAGTTAGCAAAAGACTCTTCGTAGAATGTCCTTGGGTTTAAAAATGCCAGAAGAAAAGAAATAGCAAAATTGTATGACCAGCGTTTATTTGTTTGTATTGTTTTTAAAACGCTTGATGCAATGGATAAACAATTAATCCAACTTTCTGTTGTAGCCATTTTAGACAATTTGTTTTGTCACTGCACTCAACTCAGGCGGAATGCAATTGTCTTAAGCCGATTTCAAGCAATTTCTTAGCAATTGCTACTTACTTGCTTTCGACTGATTCTTACACTTGTGCCAACATAGAAAAGCATACACACAAATTTGTAAGTTCATAAACTTGACCTTCTCGCCTGTGACTTGGTGACTTGGCTTAGACCGGCACACGCACGTTAACCTACTCTTCCCGGCAAAAAGATATCTACATTTGCTTGTATGTGAATGTGTGTGCACATTAATCCCACTTTTCGATTTGCGCATTGGCATATTGAACGCCGAAAATTGTACGCGTACTAATTGGATCAACGTAGGCGGCTTCCTTGCGCTCAATTGACACAGCGTTCCATTATAAAAGCCACTGCCCACGGGTGGAACCTAGACAGAGTAGTGCGACAAATATCGGTGTACAGGTGTTTGCGCTCGTTTTCCGAAGCCGAACAAACGTAACATTGCTAAGGAGCTATGGAAGCTTCAACATAAATTTAATACAAACCGTTTTTGCAAAATTGAATATTTTCAAAAATTTTCCAACCAATCCCACGACGACACAGTTTGCTTAGCCGCGTTAGTGTGTGTTTCATTACAGGGTGCAAGCTCTTAGCTATTTCGACGAAAATTAACCCCTTCAAAGCATAGGCAACGAGGATGGATTTGTCTAAATCGTCATGGGCGATGTCGCAGACATCGAGCTTACAGTATTTACGCGATGGACGCAACAACATCAGTCTGGCCGATAGTGTGCCTGCAGATATTTATCACATGGTCGACCCCTATTGGTACAAGTGGCAGCCGATGGAACAGATCTGGTTTCAGATTATTGGCTTCATTATAACTGTTTTGGGTGTGATGTCGTTGTCGGGCAATTTCATTGTCATGTACATTTTTACCTCCACACGTTCGTTGCGCACACCATCGAATATTTTCGTTGTGAATTTGGCATTTTCCGATTTCATGATGATGTTCACCATGTTTCCGCCGGTGGTGTTGAACGGTTTCTACGGCACTTGGATAATGGGTCCATTCTTGTGCGAATTGTACGGTTTAGCTGGCTCGATATTCGGCTGTGTTTCGATTTGGTCAATGACACTGATCGCATACGATCGGTATTGTGTGATCGTGTTGGGTTTGTCGCGTAAGCCACTAACCACGTCAGCGGCTGTGGTACGTTTGGTGTTTGTGTGGTGTATGTGCGGTATATGGGCCATACTGCCGATGGTCGGCTGGAATCGTTATGTACCCGAAGGCAATATGACCGCTTGCGGCACAGATTACTTTGCGAAGGACTGGTTTAATCGTTCGTACATCATCGTGTACTCATTGTGGGCATATGCCACGCCTTTGACGACAATCATCTTCTCGTATTATCACATTATGAAGGTAAGTATGGGTGGGAAGGGGTTCGGAGGAGAATTTTAGATTTTATGTAAATTTTCGTATGTTAAAGGTTTAAAGAGTTTATATTCCAACAATGTTCGTAACTGAAGAACATATTAAAAGCAAAAGTAAAAACCACAGTTTTTAGCCATATATAACAATTGTTTTGAGATTTTAAAGTCCCACTATAATAATTATATTTTTAAGTCTTCAAAAACTTTTATTTGGATACTTATAATACAAAAGTCCTTTTGTAATAATTATGACCAAGAATAATATATATGTAAAAGTTCTAATAGGCGGGATTGGTTCAAAATCATTTCGGGACCAGTTCGGAACTTTTTCCGCACCAATTTATCAGTATTTTGTGGTTATTTCATCGCCAAAAGTCCGAATAAGCGAACCTTCTCCAAGATCAATTTAAGAATAGCCTAGAAGTTTTTCTGGATCATTTTGGGAATTTTTCGGTCGAATTTGGAAGCATTTTGGAGCTATTTCAGCACTCGAAGTGGTGCATCTGAAAAAGTCCTGAACATCGAACTGGTCCCGAAAAATACGTGTTAGGACTTATACATTCCTGAAAAATCCTACACCGAGAATGTAATAAAATTGCTGAATTAGTCTTGAACTTGTCCCGAAAAATATTTGAGCTATTCCTAAACCGAAATGTAACCAAAAATTTACCAACAAAACATTAATAATATACCTGAAAAGTCCCGAAAACTACCAAAAATGTACTAAAAAAGTTCAGAAAATTCAATTTAAAAAAATACGTGAAAGTTTCAAATTATTATCAAAAATATACCGAACATATCTCGAAATGGTTCTGCTATTATTATTGTTCTACAAATTTGTTATTGTTTGGCCATTTCACTATTTATTTTAAATATTTTTGAGCTTTAAGGCCGATTGGTTTATTGGAAAATTATTAGGAAAAAAACAACAATACTCAAAGCGGTAGAAGTTATAGTACTATTTCGGAAATCACCACATTTCCTCATCAGACTTCTTTCTTCTTGGCTTCTGCGGGAGTCGAACCCGCAACAACATGCGCAATACTTAAGCCGGCAGCTAAACGCATTCAGCTAAGCTTACGCTGTGTGAGCTGTTTTTATTTTTCCTGCTTTCCCTTCACAACTTACTGCAATCAAGTGCGGCTGTACTGCCGCTATTTCTACTTTGACTGTGTAGTTGTTTTTTTCCTAATAATTTTCCAATAAACCAATCGGCCTTAAAGCTCAAAAATATTTAAAATTAAATACTTTTATTTTCCTATAAAGATATCATTTCAATCATAGGTCAAGATTTTTACAGAATCAGTTAAAGACTGGTTCAGGACTCTTTCGGGCCTACAATACGGCTGCTAATACTCCGTATCTCCGAAACATTAACAATCTTCTGTGTAGATTTTCATTTAATTTTTTTAATATGGTTTTTCCCTTTCTTAATATCGCATTAACAGGCTGTCTGGGCACACGAGAAAGCTATGCGCGATCAGGCTAAGAAAATGAATGTAGCCTCGCTGCGCAACAGCGAAGCGGACAAAAGTAAATCGGTCGAAATCAAATTGGCCAAGGTGGCACTCGTCACTATATCGTTGTGGTTCCTCGCCTGGACCCCATACACGATCATCAACTATGCAGGCATTTTCGGTTCGTTGAATCTGTCACCACTCAGCACGATTTGTGGTTCGGTATTTGCGAAGGCGAACTCCGTTTGCAATCCTATTGTCTATGGACTTAGGTAAGACAACTTGTTTAAAGAGAAATTATGCGCTCTCACAAATGGACTTCCATATTCTTCATCTTCGTATTGTAGTCATCCCAAATATCGACAAGTATTGCGCGAGAAGATTCCCTGCCTCGCCTGTGGCAAAGACGACTTGGCCTCCGAGGTACGGACACAAGCGACGGCAGAGATCAGCGAATCGGCAGCTTAAATATGCGGCACGATGGTGGAACCGAAAGTACAACAATGATCGAACGATACTACAACGGCTATGGTAGATCCATAAGGTCATGAGTATAGTTTAAGTTTAGATACACATGAGCTTAGCATGGATCACTACGAGGCGAACAAACTAATGAAAACGTTTAAACTTGCTACGAGAAAATTACAAAAAAAAAAACTAATGTAAAAGATGCTGACCAAAAAAATCGAAAAATTATAAAGACAAGTTATTTCAAAGAAAGCTGTAGCGAAGAGAGAAGTATAGTGAAGGTAAGAAAGAATCCTTACAAATTTCTTGAAAAGTATTTTTCTTTGCTCATTTTTCTAACTGCAGATCTTTTTCCCAGTCTCTTTTATTATTACTCTTTTGTACATTTCTCTCTCCGCTAAAATTTCTTCTGATAAATAATTACTCAAGTAATTCCTCTCTCTCTTCATTATTTTATTTGTTTTCACAATAAGTTTGAATATCTTTGAAGCCGTCGGATTTTCGGTGCTTCAGAGTAGCTAATCATAACTATTGTAATAATATTTAAAGGAACTGCAATTAAAAAAATCTATAAAAAAAAAAAACCGAAATAAAACATAGCAATTGATACAAAATCAAATATAAAGATGCGTACTTTATTTTTTAATTGGAAATTTATCTCACAGACAGAGGCCAGGCACTCTATAAGGGAGTTAATCCCGTCAGACATACTTATTTCTTCCGACATCTAATAATGATTGTGCTTTAAATATCCCTGGCTCCTCTGGCTCAGCGGGACAGCACACAAGTGCTCTTCGTCTATTATCAGAAGAGCATAAAAAACATTAACGATAACCTAAGTGCCTCTTCTTATGAATTTACACAGAATTCACTTTATTCAAAAACAGGGTGATCCAAAGGTAAGTCTGCATGTCGTCGAACATGCTAACGAACTAAAAAGTTAATACGAGTATGTGATTTTCAAGGAAATCGAAAGATAAGCAAATCAACAAGAACTTAATCCAAAGTTTATTGGTCATCAGTTCCCTGGGAATCGATATGTACACACATACGTATATACAAGGAAATCATAATTTTTTTAATTTGATTTTTGCAAAAAAATACATACATAGTTCAGAGCTTAAATTTTTCAACTTGATTCGAATTATTTCATTTTAAGTAAGTGCTTATTAAATTTAGAAGGGCCAGTTGTCAAAGAAGTTGTGTGTAATTTTCAAGCTTTTCTTTTGAGTTGAGTTCTTTTCAATTTATTTGGATGGTCGTCATGATGGAATAATGAAAGGTGTTGTACGTTGTGACAGCGCCAGTTTAAACGCCCTTAGCTCAATGTTGTATTTTGGAAGTATTAGAGAAACGGGAATAAAAGAAGGCCGTTCTTAGGAAAAAGTACAAATGAGTGAAGATATTTACATAAAATTTAACCACAATGATTGCCATATTATGAATTTTATATGAAAACTGACAAAAAAAATTAATTACTTAATTTGTATTTAAATTGCTGGTAAACCTGCGCATAGTACGAAAAGGCAAACTTGTTCGATAATAAGTATTATTTAGAAATTAATGTAAAATGTTCAAATATGACGCAAATGCATTCATTTGTCCAGCGGTTAAATTTTTTTTTGGAAAAGTAGAACTTCACGGGTTTCTCCACATTAATATAGTTTATTTCCAATCACTGGATCTTGAGGAAACTGAAGGTAATCCTCAATAGTTATGAGCATAAAAGCACTGAAGGTGGGTGGGATTTTTATGAAAGAAATACTAATTCATAACTGAAAAAGCATAAATATACAGGTCCATGGAATTCCTTTAGCCTTTATGGTATAATTATTAGAACACAATATCCATAGGTTAAATTGAATACAAAATTAGCTTGTTCCAAAGACGAGCGGAGAAAACGAAAAATTTACGTTGACGAGACGAACGAGTCGGTTGAAGGCGGCTTTTGAGAAATAGGAGTTCTTCTATGACGATGATTTTATGAAAAACTATTTTTGATACTTTATCAAAAAACGGATATTTTTTTTTCTTGCCAATAAAATATTGTATTGGAAATGCCAATAAAATTGTTTATCCTGTCTTCCGAAATAAAACCCAGAGCTTTATTCCACTTAATAATTTAACAAATACAATCGATAATACATATTTATCATAAAAAACTTAATTTTCTGCTATGTACAATTCAAAATTTTTTTTTTTAAAACAGGTAAACAAATTCTGCAAAGGAACAACACAGTTTCTAAGGGCGTTCAAGATGGCTGATTTAGAGCGAGAAGTTGCCAACGTACAACACCTTTCGTTATTGCATCATGGATGGTCGTTAGCATAATTTCAAACTCGAAAGTCACAACATTGATCTCAATATCGCATGATTTTCCGATTTTAATAAGTATTTTATAATATTCGTATATTTTACGATTGATATATTTTTATCGTTTTTGTGCCTAAAGCAGCTCAAAAAGCACCCTAAACTTTAGCCAAGACCCTTTTAAATATTTTCTTCAAAAATGCAGCAAGAAGCGGAATTTCGCTGTAAAGTGACTGATAGAGACTCAAAATTTGCGCTTCCTTCCCAATGATGGCGAAAACTTTCAAATATGCAGTTCGTAGGGGAAACGGAATTATGCTTTTGACACAGGCTTCATGAGGAAAAGGTTTCAGAATTCATTTTTATTTTCTAATTCACTTGTTCTATTATTTAAAGAAAATTTGTCAATGGACCAACCTATGTATATTCACACAAATTAATTTACACACATATTTTTAGGCTTTTTAGAAAGCGCTTGCTATTTACATTTCGAACCGCAGACATTTTTTTTTTTAAAGCTAAAGAACTTTAACCCTTTTCAGCCAGGAATAAGTGAAGAATTCAAAAAGATTTACACTCCCAACTTGTACGATTTTAGCCTCCTTATAGCATTCTATGATGAAAATAAGTACTTCCAATCCCATGTCCATCACCATTAGCGTCCAGAGTTTTCTCATCGCCGTCAATGCCAGCATCGCCAACACCAACTCTACCTTGAGCGCCACCGCCACGATCACCACTGCGATGGTGCTCGTCGAGGGTGTACATCGCAGCGCGTCCTTGTAAAAGTATGAAGTCGATAAGCCGCTTATTGCTAATCGATTTGATGGCGCCCGGATCGTTTCGCTTGCGTAGGTAATTGAAGCAGCAGGTGCTGTAAAGTATCAAAATATATTTAGTATGTATGTATGTACTTAAATAAACAGTTATTGCATTTACTATTATCACTCACCGAAAATTTTTCGTTCCACACGCATTCGTACATTCATTTCCACACGAGTCGCAGGTCAATGATCGCTTATTTGCCAATGGCGCTGACAGTTCAATGTCATAGAGCGGGTCATCGGAAAACTCGTTTGAGTGTGTTGATCGAAAGGCATATGTCGTCATCGGTGGGTGCGTACAAATAATGAATATACCTATTTTTGGAAAATAAAACCAAAAAAAAAGTATAGTTTAAGGAAAAGCAGAAAGTTCTTATTAAAAGTATTCGCACATCGCTTCATCTCAGACTAATGTCAGTCTCGGTCAACTCTTAGTAAAATTAAAAAATGTGTAGAGCACAGTTGAAAACGAATAACTTACGGCAATAACCACATTTATGTATATAAATTATTAAATTTTCGATATTATATTGTTTTAAAAATGTAGTATGTGTCACTGAATCTTTCACCGTCGTCTTCTTAAATAAAAAAAATTAGCACAGAATGACTGATAGTAATGGAAGTGAAAGGTGCTTCCTCAAATAAATTAGAATGTTGAATTCCTCCTCAGCTGGTACAATTTTTAAGGAAGTATCCTCTTGTCTTAAATCTTTATTGGAGATTTTCCAATTATACTCACATTTGAATAATTTATTTTTCTTTTGTATATTTATTATTATTATTTTAATTAAGGCGTCGATTTTTTAAACTTTATACAAAGTGCAAAATGATTTAACTAAATCTCAAAAAAAATTCAAATTTTCAAAAACATAATTTTAGTATTTTTTTTGATAGTGCAATTTTGTTGAACATTCAATTAGCAAAGTGCTAGTTTCCAGTACTTATAAAATACCACTGATTTTTAACAATTTTTTTTACCAACGTTCTTCCGCAATTCCCTCCATTTGAAAAATAATCGCGACTTAGAGTAAAAAAAATTAAAAAAACGTGGTATATTTAAAGCATTGAAACTCAGTTTTATTTTAAAGGATTTATTTATTTTTTTTATTAAATTTATATCTACAGAATTAGTTTCTTGCGAAATAGCTTAAGACTCCAGTTAGAGATTGTAAGCAAATTTATATAAAATCTATCAATATAAAAATCGACACACCAAAATGAGAAATACACAATTTACACCACACGAAGAGATTTTCATGGAGGGACTTCTGCGACTTCATGAAATCTGTGTCGAAAAGATCAAGTCTGAGATTGGGTTTCCCCCAGCTCACCCCGTAGTGTCTTGGGATGCTTGCTAATTTCGGACGGGACGTGGGGTCCCGTGTCCCCTCCTATGCGTGGTGGGCATTATCGATGTACTGAAGGCCCTGCAGAAGGAGGGAATATTGACGACCTTGCGGTAGTAGAAATTTTCTCACACTCTATGCGACTTCTTGTTATTTTCACAAGGAAGTATAAGACTCCTCCACTAAGGCTAAAAGCTTTCCTGGTCACAGAACGTCCAGGAGCGCATTAGGAAGGCAGCTGTTGGAGATATCGGAAGAAAACGAAGCTTATCCCCCAAATCATGCACTGGATATACACAGCTGCAGTCAGACCAGTCCTGCTGTATGGGGCATTGGTGTGGTGCCCAAGCCTCAACAACACTATAAGCACCTCAAAGGGTGATGACGTGGATATGTGGGCTCTACTCACAACCACCCCGAAAGCATTCGACACCTTACTAAATATCCTCCGAAGTAAGCCATGCAAAAATCGCAAATAACCTAGGTCCGTACGATACGGACTACTGTGCCGCAACTCACTTTTACACCGATGGCTAAATGCTTGAGAACAGGGTAGGAGTGGGTCTTTCCGCCTTCCTGACCATTGCAGTGTCTTTCAGGCTAAGGTCGCTGCTATATAGGAGGCTACTTACGAACAAGAGAAGTTGGATGCAAAGACGATGGTGCCGCAAATCTCTAAATGAGATGGCGGAGCAGTTTGCTTTAAAAGTGGTATTAGTTCCAGGGCACAGTAACATACCGAGCAATGAAGCAGAGAACGAGCTTGCAAGAGGGGGATTTATCTCTTAAAAAATCACGAAATCGCTGAAAAAACGACCTGAACCTTCATCAAGTCCAAGCTCATGTGGCCGGAGTGGGCCTTCAAATGATCACAAGGTCTCCTCTTGCTGATCAGGGGCTTTAAGAATAATAATAGGTCACTTACTGATAGGTAGGCACTCAGAGAGCCTGGATGTCCCCAGCAATGACTTTTGCAGGAGTTGCCGAGAAGAGTCTAAAACCGTGAGGCATATTCTATGCGAATGTCCTACACTATGGAAAATAAGAAGGCCAAGGTAGAGATACGCAACTTATTAAAATTCTTAGATTCCACACATTAGTTCGAGTAGTGGATTTTCACTCCGCGTGGTACCACAATGGGCCTAAGCAAAGGCCTAGCTGTGCTGGCGGGATCGCTGGCAGCCACTTTAACCTATCACTAAATTACATAATTCACCAGACTAAAAAGTTCCTTGGGAAATTAATATTCTACATTAAGGTAAGCCACAAATAATTGGTTTTATTTGGCGGTCTTAAAACTTTGTGGGCAGTTAAAAAGTTCAATTTAGAGTTTATTAGCTGAGAATCACGTTGCCGTGCTTTTCGATGTTTCGACAACTTGTGAATACCCTCAAGATGTAAAAAACCCTTCAAAATGGCAGAAAATAATTCGACAAACTTTCATCACCATTTCGAACTTATTTTTGAAATACATATCTTTAAAATCTTTCTCAGTATGCAGTTTTGAATAAGTATTTTTGCCTCAAGTGTCTTAATAAAACATTAAATTTTCGGGTGGCATTACTGAAGTTAAGTAATTTGAAATAATATAAATATATTTTAAGAGATGAATCATATGAAAACATACAGACCTTGCGTTATTTAACTCCATTCAAGTTAAATTGTATATAGAGTACAAGCGCAGAGTTTTCACATTAATTTCATACCAATCATATTTGCTAATTTAGGCTATCCTGTACAAAAGTTTAGAATCAATGAATAGGTTAAAAAAATAACTGAACTGAATAGTTAATGAGAGCGAGGTAGATATAAAAAGGAAACCCTGTGATTTTCCGTCTGTCAATATACAATGAACATAACCCTGAAACTTGCTAATAGCGAATTTAGCGAAAACTTTTTGAACTCTTTCTATTCTGATCGCCTTTTCTTTATCGTTACTTCTCTAACAAACACAGTTAAAACTAATTTTTTAAACTTTATAAAAAATTTAGAAAAGATTTATCGAAATTTTATCAAAATTTCGGACTTTTTAAAAGAAAAATTTAGTAGTTTTTAGGATATGCAATTTTATAACGTTTTCTTTGCTCTAACAAAATGTTTCCTGCCTACACTGTAACTTTTGAAATAAGCTATTTGTCTTCATGAAAAATTGCTATATTAATAGAAATTGTAGCAGCTTTGATTGTACAGAGTCCAATAAAGTGGAAAATGGGCACGCAACGTCTTTAGAGGGCTGAGAAAAACAAACAAGACAACATTATTTCGAGAGAACAAAACGCCATTAAATAGTACAACAAAGTATATGTTTCTAGTGGCTACCAATTTGCACTGATTTTTGACAATTTTCAGTGTTAACTTGTAGACACTTAAAATTTGCACATTTTTAGACTAAACACTTTTTTTGAACGGTTCGAAATTTTGATGAAATTTTGTTAAATCACTGTACATTTTGTAAATAGTTTAAAAAATTGTTGTTTATTGGTTTTTCATTATCTAAGAACCATATTTTACTTAAAAAATAATTTTAATTAAATGGAAGAAAAATTTAGTGGCCAAATCTGTCAATATGTGGTTGTGCTATAATTTGTGAACATCTCTCCATTAGTCTTTCAAAAGCTGTAAAGGAGCTTTAAATATAGTTGCTAGTACCGGCATCTGTCGACCCCATTCACTCAACTTTAGTTACAAGAAAACGCCATTAACTGTCCCAGCGTAGCAATTAGAACACTCTAACAATTCATTTTTCAAAATGACAGCAATTTTCAAACACTTACACAAAAAAAATAAACTACATTGGAACTTGTAACGCATTTTCACTTTCATCTTCCGCTTAAAGATCTCATGCAACCGCCAATATTCTGCAAAAACGCACCGTCATGCAATTTTTTAGACAGAACTTTCTTCTTTAACTCGCAACTTTCCGTAACTCGCAAATTTGGAACAAAACACTACCGATACCTTGCAACAGTGTCAGTTGAAAGGATGCCTACTAGCATCCAACGTCTTATATATCCTCGAAATGGTCAGTCAAATCATCAATGTAAATGGCAGCCCATTCAAGGCGATAAAGATGTAAATGTAAAATATGCTTGGAGAATAAAAATAAAAATAATAAAAAACAAAAAACAGAAAGGAACAAATATTGATTAAAAGCAGAAAACTTGACAGTATCCAATTCAAAAATTCAACGATGCATAAAATTTGTGCATTAATTGAAGTGGAGGCAATGCAAACTTGTTGCAAGTTTTGAAAGCACAAAAACGACATGCATTGAATACATAATCGGTATATGTATGTGTGTATGTGTGTACATATGTATTTACTTTCAATATTGTACTTCTATTAAAAGTACCGTACAATATGGCAGAAGGTAAGCATATATTTTTATGCAACAATGGTTGGCAAAGGTGTGCGGGTGTAAGCCAAAGCAAGTGTTTTTGTGTGAATTATAAAAGTACTCGTATGTATGTACGAGTATGTATCTGAATGTGTATCTTTAAGAAAGAAACGCGACAAGAAGGTATTCGCCTAGAAGGTACTATTCATAATACGACTCCCTCTCAACTAGTGGAAAGAGTACGGAAAGTGGAATAGTTGGTGGTCGCTTTCGCAATGGACGTCTATTTTGCTCATGTTTTTCTATAAAATTGTATACATTGCTCGCCCAAAAATATGTATCCAAAATGTACGAGCCTGAGAAATAAGAAACTAAATTATTTTCTAATTGTTTTGTTCTAAAGAAATTTTCAAAGCTTAAATGAGTGCAACACTTTTTCGCCAATGTTCTGACAAGCACGACAATGAGAACAAAACAGTCGAGAACTTTAATCAAAGGGAATTTTGGAAGAACAAAACACTGGGAAATGTTTTCAACAAGAACAGCTTGCGTACAAGACTTGTATGAACATGTTTAAAAGAACAAAATGGAAACAAACATTCCCAACATTAACTTGTCAATTTTTATACCCGAGCGTACTTGTACACAAGGGTATTTGCCTTTGTTCGCATAACGGTTGTTTGTAACAGCACAAAATAATCGAGATAGATATAGACATATATATACTAAAATGATCAGAATGAAAAGAAGAATCGATTTAGCCCTGACTGTCTGTCCGTCTCTTCGTGGTTACAATAACTTGAGTAAAAATTGAGATATCTCAATGAAATTTAGTACATAATTGCTCTTTGGACAGGGTAGGTTGGTATTGAAAATGGACAAGATCTGTCAATAACCACGCCCACCTCCCATATAACGGAAATTTTTGAAAAATGCAAAAACTCCGGTTTTTCGGTATCCATTACAGCAAATTGAATGAAAATTGGTATTTGGAGCGATTGTGAACTAAGAAATTGGGTATTTATGAAATTTTGAAAAATGGGAGTTGCCAATTATTCACAGGGTGGGATGTAGTATGGAAAATCGATCCAACAAATATCACTAATATTACTCTTTGGCACTTTTGCGGAAGTTTTCTTGATAATATATTTTTAAATCAAGAATTGTAAAATATGCTAATAAAAATTTATAAATAGTCAATTATTGATTTCAGCGGAAATTATGATGCTCAATTTCTTATCGTCGCTGATTTATTAATGCATTTTATTACATTTAAAGAGTTTTGAGTAATAGCATTCGAAGCCTGACATTAATTTACTCCAAATTTATTACAAAAATTTCAAAACAAAATATTTGTTTGTATTTAGTTCGAGGGCACTTCTTTTGTGAATCGAGTTCCATAGTTTCCTCCCTGTATTTCACTAACTCTTATGGAAGCACTTGATCTTCTTTTAGACGATTGGCAAAGAAACTGACTTGCCTAAGCATGGAAAACTTGACCCATTTTTTTTTAGTTGTCATTGTTGCACGAATCATAAAACATTTCCTTCTGAAGGAACGGAAATTACGACTAGTATCATGGTGAAATTATATACAGGTGATGTCAATTCGTATTCACCAAATGACATACTGTCCTAATTGTGGCATGCATTTAGAAAGTAGTTTGTATATTTTTAGGCATACATCGAAAATGAGAAAAGAAACTATTCATTTGTATACATATGTACATGTATGTATGTATGTACATAAATGTCTATGCATACTATTATGTATGTAAACACATATATAAAAATCAAAAATCCACAAAGTATAGCCTGGAAAAACCAAATATTTTTCTATGGAAGCAATCTTGTAATGGAAAATATATAGTAACGCTTATATAATCGAATTAGCACATACTCTGGTGATATGTGGGTATGTACATATTTCGTTTAGTGAAAAAAATGCAAAGCCTCTATGTGACTATTTTGCAGACATCAAACTTTCTCCACTTAAATATTTGTAATTCAAAATCAGAAACTTAAAGTTTCAATACCAATGCAAATATTCTCTTCCTAATTTGCCGACAGGCTGTATAGTGAATCGCTAGGTGCGAGCTTTGTTTGGCCGCTTCTTTTGAATGGCCGCCGTGGTGGTCGAGTGGGTAGCAGTGTGTGCTATGACTCGATATGCCGCTGAGTTCCGAGGTTCGAATCAAATTATGGACAATTTTTGTTCTAATAACAGTCACCTCTAATACCTCCAAAGGTATTTCTGCCATGAAAAAGCTTCTCATAAAATGCATCTGCCGTTCGGAGTCGGCACAAAATTGTAGGTCCCTCCATTTGTGGTATAATATAAAGACGCACACCACAAATGGTAGGTGAAGCTCGGCCAAACACTGAGCTATGTACATATGTACATATATAGTGTAAGCGCCAAATTATTATTATTAATTTTGCCGACGCCAACGAGTAGCTGTACTGCTGCCACTAATATGTGAAATGTAAAATTGTTCAAGGCTTTAACAAGTTTTACTTTAGTTTCCAACAAAGGCTTAAAATAGCTCTAATATTTTATATCTAATAACAATCGATCGTTTTAATCAAATGAATCGACCTATTTACTTATTTTTTGCACAAAAAATTTGACTTTGAACTAAATATTTGAATTTTATTGAAGTGAAATATTTTAATGTGGCAACAACAAATGAGCTGTTGGATATGATTTAAGATGACATTTGCAGACAAGGAAATTTCGCTGTCGTTACGTCGTGAAATGCAGTCGTCTAAGTGTTCAAAGCATAATACTGTCCAACTATAATCGATCGAGATGTTTTAGCAGCCGACGTTTCATGGAATGTTTTAAAGCACTGTAGATGAAATGACCGTTTGCATTTGGAGCACTCGTTAATCGATTGACCTTTGCATCGCTCTAATCCACAACGCCTTCTTGTTGCTCCTTTCATAATGGTGTGGTCCAAACAGTCGTTTTAAATAATTGCTGAAATATGGAGTACAGTTTGTACTTTAGCTTTACATAAGCGATGCAAACGCTTGGTTACAAAAACGCAGAAGTCAACTTGAGGCAACGGTTTTTCTTTGGCAATTTTTGAGCAAATGCAATCGAATTTATTGCAACATTCAATTAATTAGTAATAAGTGCCCAATGCCACAAATGTCAGTACGGTAATCAAAAAAATCGACACCGCCCATGGTTCGATTGTAAGAGTGGAAGATGTCGGGTATATATTAGGGATGGGCAAGTGAAAAATATATATCGATATACATATATTGTATCGATATTTTTAAACAATATCGAATAATATTCATATATGCATAGTAAAATATATCGATATTTCGATAAATCGATTTTTTACCTCAAGACGCAATTAGTCAAAATATTCTTCTTTCTTCACGGCTTTCGCAGGAGTCGAACCCGCGCCACCACGTACGCGGTGTGAGCTGTTGTTATTTTCTCATTTTTCCTTTACAACGGGTTCGACTCCTGCGAAAGCCGTGAAGAAAAAGTTTGATGAGGAGATGTGGTGATCTCCAAAATAGTACTATACATAACTTCTACCGCTTTGGATGTTGTTGTTTTTCTCTATAAGTTTTCCAATTAAAAATTGGCCTCATTTAAAACATTTATTATTTTTATTTATTATGAAAATTCATATTTAAGTTACTATAAGGGAGTAAAGATAAGTTAAATTATTATTAGAATCAAACCGTTTTATACAATGGTTTAATTCTAAAATTTTCATCAAACCAGTATTTTTTTTTTGTTTATTGGAATCAGGCACGAAACAACGCATGCAGAAAACAGCACTCAGACTACATGCCGTCCGTTGAATTGTTTTCATGTTCCTTTTAATCTATTTGAAATCTGCAGGATTTACGAATAAATCTTAGCAGATTTTGGGGTGTCAAAGAGCTCAGGTGTTCGTCTCTCAACACGTCGCGACCAAATGCCTCGTACCTAGTTCTTGCAAAGGCGGGGCAGAAGCACAGCAAGTGTTCCGCCGCCTCTTCCTCTTCAAACCAGTATACGTCGGATATAAACATCAGAAGTACATTTTATTTGATGTGCTCCACTGTTAACCTACTTCTATTATCCGGTACAGCTGAATTAACAACAGAAGCAAGCCTTTCGGAGGATACCTAGAAAGCTTGAATAATTTAATTATTTTAAGTTAAATATTTCAAAGAAATTTCTTAGAGAACCGGTGTGATATGACGAAAACTCACCAAAAACTCCATTGGTTTTCATTTTTTTTTTTGTGTGCACAAACTATAAAGGGATATTACGCTTAGTTACGTTCAAATCAAAACAAATTGAGCTTTTAGAGAACTTAAAAAATATCATGCTGACCATGATTCAATTTTAAAAGGTTGGCTACATATTGCCTTTTAAGTTTTTCGATTAAATACAAGTTTTTTTTTACCACATTTTCATGCCTATATGTATAGTCTGAAACAAATATAATTGTATATGGAAAATAAAATAACTCCCTCCGAGAAGTTGGTATGCGCCAATTTGATGGTCATTCTTAGATACGGGTGTGGTGAATAAAATCTGCGTTATATTGAAGGTGGTTGCCATATTAGATATTGCGAAGGTTTTTCTTCCCATAATTTCATCGAGAAATTGCTCTTAGCAGAGTATATGCGCAATAAGAAAATTTTACTTACAAAAAGTGAACGTGTTGACAAATGATGAAAACAAAATTTTGTTGCCTGTTTAATGGTTTAATGAGAAAAATAAATTTTTTCACGTACTTCGCTACTATTTTTTATAAAATTAAAAAGGCAGCAACACAACTGCTTAGTTATCGAACCTTCTATGATTGAATCATGAAGTGCCAGTATAATAGGTAAGTTCGCGTACGGATAATTAGTGAAAGTTTTCGAAAACTATCAGCTTTTAGCGTTCGCGTACGCTAAAAACTTACAAAGTAGTGAAAATTGAGAGGGCAAAGTGACATTTAATTTTGAAGGGAAAGCTGAAAAAATTTTTGCTAGCAGAAATTTGCCAACGAGAAAACAGCTGATCAAAAACAGATGATTGCAATTTGGATAAATTAGAAATTTTTTTAAAGAATTTAAAAAATGAAAATTTTAAAATATGAGTGTTTAACATACAAGAAGCAATTTGATTAATTTTCCTTTGAAGAATGTTTCAAGAAAACACTAATGCAATTTGCATATTTGGATGCGGACAAGAATTTAATCAGCTGTTCGTTGAACTTGCAAGTTCTGCATATTGTGTTTTTTTTGTTCTCTTGTGAGAGTACATAAGACATTTCCCCAGAATTTTGCTGGGATTGTATGGGCGCGTTCATAAGACAAAACTGTTGAGCTCAACTGTTGCGCAATTGAAGGCAACTGTTGGACCCAACAGTTTTGTCTTACAAACGGGTAGATGAATAAACTGTCAAATGAACAGCTGATACATGTAAACAATTAAAAATTAATAAAATAAAATATTACCAAAGTAAAGAATTTTAATAACTAAACAGCTCAACAGTTTATATATATGTACATATATATTTTATATATGCTTTCTTTAATCACAAGTCTGCATACCATGAATTTTCCATTTTTGTTTTATTTTTGTATGTGCACTACAATGAAAAAGTTGCGCCGTTGAGTTCTAATGCAACGCTACCTAAGCCGCCAGTGCGTAAAATATATCGTTCATGGAAATGAAATAGCCGATCTAGCAGCAAAAAAAGCAACAATGGCACCGCTTATAACCTCTCGTAACCTTCTCTTTTCAGATTTCAAAAACCACTTAAAATCCTACTTTGAACAAAATCACTCATCAAATAATCATTTAACACCCAGGTATAACAATATAAGCCAAAATTCGAAATCAATATACGAATTCCTAAAACTCACCCCCAAAGAACTATCTAGAAAAGAGCAAACAAGAATAATAAGACTGAAACTAGGGCACACAAGGTTAACTCATCAGCATCTAATAGACAAAACCGTTACCCAAACATAATTTTCTACACATAAATATACTCATAAATATACATACTTATATGTACATTGAAATCATAACATATATAATAATAGCTTTATACTAAAAGTTAGCTTAAGGCCATGGTAGCCACAGCTTTTAATTATATATATATATTGTACTATAATTAATTATAGTCTCAATTTCTTCAAAAAAAAAAAATCTAATAAGTGTATAATTTAAGTCACTCATCATAATAATTAGCATATATTTAGTAAAGAAGGATTAATTCAAATATTTTAGTTACTTTATGTTATAAATAATGCGGAATTGAAAAAAATAAGTTTGTAGCTGCCACCTAACAAAGCGGCGTTGCATTTTGATGATGAAGGCACGACTATGTTCGATCAGCTGTTTAGGCTGACTCAACATGTTGAGTTCATGTAGCGAAAAAATTTTATGATGGAAAAAATTACGTCAAATAGGCAACTGTTGAGCTGAGCGGCTCTACTCAACTATGCGTTTCTAAGGCAAACACTCAACTGTTGCGCAACAGTTGTGTCTTATGAACGCGCCCAAAATTAGCAGAAACGTCATTTTCAAAACTGTCAACGGTCTTTTTACTTCGAAGGCCCAGTGATGCATCTTCGCATCATTCACTTTAAAGAAATTCGTGAACGCAAAGAAACAAATTGAAAATCATAAAAGAAGCCATGCAATATATAATTTTCTTATTTTCACAAGTTTTCAAAAAGATAAAGGAATTTTACAAAATTAAAAAGGAAGGATAGACATTTCGGCAAGATACACCCGCGTTGCGAATATACTTATGCCTACGAGCATAAATGTAGTATAGAACATAAAGTGGTTGCAGGCATTTTGTTATACATATGCTGTAGCTCTTGTCGTTTTTTCTCGAGAGGACTTACAAAGAACTATGCGTTTTCGCATCGCTGGGCCGAAATGGCTTAAATTATAGAAAGTCGTAGTTCAGGTTTGTGAAATTAAAGTTAGGTAATATTTTTGGCCATTTTGTGTGTTTTTATCTTTATGTGTTTTGGGCTTTGTGTATCGTGTTTTATTCTTCAGATTAATTTTACAAAATATACTTAGCTGCGTTTCGAAGAATAGATCTTCAAGGGCGCTGAGAGGTGCATAATATTTTAAACGTTGAGTTACTAACTAAATCATTCAGATTAATTTACAACTAATTTGCTCTTATTTAAAAAAAAAATCGTTCTATCCAGAGGGATATGTGTTCAGAAATCAAGTGATGCTAGACATTTTTATAAACAACAATAGGGTAGAGGTCGCAGTTAAACAACATATTTATAATGCAAAAAATTGGTGATAACCTCTTAAATGAATAAATAAAAAAGAACACATAAACAACTTTAAATATCATGAAATTGAAAAAACCAAAATTAAAAAAAAAAGCATTTTAAGTACATCATTTCTGGAGCGCCAAACCAAATTTAATATAAAATAAAAACATTTATTTAATTAATTTTAAATATTCTTATCTAATACTATGTTCTGACTGCGCAGTAAACACGAGTTTGTGGTATTGAGTTTATGAACAATTGCCAAGCGGTCCCATTGAAGTTTTTAAGAAACTTTAAATTTATTTGACATTTGCTTATTTACTTCTGAATAAAAATATTGTTTTGTTATGGAAGGCTCAATCAATGGTGAAGGCAACAGCATGTTCAAAGGCGATGGTGGTGTTGCATCATTATGCGAATATTTCATTGCTTTAATTTGATTCCATTTGTTTACAAATATTGTACGAGCGCGCTTTGATAAACCTGTGACTTTTTGAATAAATTATATTTTTTTTTTGGAAAAAGTCGTTATATGGTATTTCTCAAAATAATCTCTTTTTAACTCTTGACTCTTAATCCAGCGTTTTCCAATTATTTTATTCTTTCGCAAAACAGGCGTTTGTTTCAAAGACGAAAAAATCTCTTACCACCCAGCCATTTCTTCAGATTTGGAAATAGTCGTAAGGGGCTAAATCTGAAGAATATGTTAGATGGCAAGCAGTTTGTGTTTCATAGATTTTTGCCAATCCTTTGAAGGGGTCACACGTTTACGCTTAAGGTCGAGTGTGAGCAATCGCGGCACCCATAGCTTTTTCATATCAGAATATTTGTGTAAAATTGCATGTTATCCACTCAGATGAGATTCCTTCAGGCTCAGCCACATCGCGTACTCTCGTTATGCGGTCATTCAACATCCTTTCATGGATTTTATCGACAATTTATGGTGTAACGACATCTTATGGAGGACCTGAACCCACTTCTTAAGCATTGAGAGCTATAGTATTTACAAGTCTTTACTTGATTTCGGTGATGGTTTTTCACGCTGAAAATAATTATTAATCAGCACACGAAATTCACTAATTTTTAATTTTTGTTACAGGTCAAGAAGAAAATCAAAAGGTCACTTAGGACTTATCAAACAGGCCTCGTTTTTATGAACTGTCAAACCAGTAAACAGTGCAGCAAAGCTTTTGAACAATAATTTCAATATTTATCTACAGTGCGGCCTAATGTTGGGGCAATTAAGGTTTAAGAGCAATTTCGGACTTTAACGCCAAACACCTCATAAACTCGGAGTTTACCATACAAATATTTTTTCTCTAACTCGCTTTACACACCACTTTTATTAGGCAGCACTGTCGACAAATTTTGGCATCATTGTTCAAAAGTTTTGCTGCACTATTTAGTGGTTTGACAGTTCATGATTTCAAATACGAGAGCGGTTTGATAGGTCATCGACTTTTGGAATTTTCCGGCCAGAAAATTTAAATTCATTATTGCTGCTTTTAACTGCCATCTTTTAATAAACTACTAAGTAAGCTGATTAAGCAATATTTTTTGCGTAAAAAAACCATCCCCTAAATCAAGCAAAGGCTTGATAAACACTATAAGGACCTTGCACCAACAATTTCAATAGTTAAAAATTCAATTACTGAGTTCCGTTATTGTCGAGGCATCACAAGTAGCGCCGAACGTTCAGGTTGCCCAAAAGTGGTAGTTACTTCAGAAATCGTCGTTAGAATACATGGAATGATATTG
This sequence comes from Philophylla caesio, assembly GCA_963971545.1. Lineage (NCBI taxonomy): Eukaryota > Metazoa > Arthropoda > Insecta > Diptera > Tephritidae > Philophylla > Philophylla caesio. Next base: position 38,537,396 of record OZ020604.1, read on the forward strand.
GAAGACCGAAGAACGAAAGTGTGTGAGGTAGCTGAGGTTGTTGGCAACCAACTGAGTGGGAACGTCATATTTAACACGAATATTTGTATATAAAAAAAACTATCCGCGCGATGAGTGCCGCAAGTACTCAAACTCGACCATAAACGTAACCGGTTCATCTCTTCAAAACCATGGCAAAAATCCATATAGTGGACTACGAATTGCTACGCCATCCAACATATTCTCCAGATTTAGCACAATGCGACTTTTTCCTATTTCTAAACTTGAAGATATGGCTAGGTGGTAACAGGTTTGGGTGAAATGCAGTTGCCTTCGCATTTACCATTGCTCAGTGGTCCATGCTATCGCATCTAATTACAATTTTTTAATATTTAATATAAGTACAAATATATTTTCATAATCAAATCAAAATTTGTATTTGAAAGTCAATAAACAAATGTCAATTAAACTCAAAGTTTCTTAAACACCTCAATGAGAACGCTTGATACTTACTTACTTACTTAATTGGCGCATTAACCGCCTAAGCGATTTTGGCCGAGGTCAACAAAGCACGCCAGCTGTCGCTATCTCGTGCTAACTGGCGCCAATTGGAAGTCCCAAGTATAGCCAAGTCTTTTTCCACTTGGTCTTTCCAACGCAGAGGAGGTCTTCCTTTTCCTCTGCTACCACCCGCGGGTACCGCGTCGAAAACCTTCAGGGCTGGAGCTATTTCATCCATTCGAACGACGTGACCTAGCCAGCGGAGCCGCTGATTCTTAATCCGCTGCACTATATCTACGTCATTGTACAGCTCGTACAGCTCATCGTTCCATCGAACGCGGTATTCGCCGTCGCAAAGACGCAAAGGTCCATAAATCTTTCGAAGAATCTTTCTCTCGAACACTCCAAGAGCCCTCTCATCTGATGTTGTCATCGTCCATGCTTCTGCACCATACAATAGGACGGGCATGATAAGAGACTTATAGAGTATGGTTTTTGTCCGTCGAGAGAGGACTTTACTGTGCAATTGCCCACTCAGTCCGAAGTAGCACTTGTTGGCAAGAGAGATTCTTCGTTGGATTTCAAGGCTGACGCTGTTATTGGTGTTAATGCTGGTTCCTAAGTAAACGAAGTTCTCAACTTTTTCAAAGTTATAACTGTCAACAGTGATTTGTGATCCCAGTCGTGAATGTGCCGACTGTCTATTTGATGACAGGAGATACTTCGTCTTGCCCTCGTTCACCTCCAGACCCATTCGCTTCGCTTCTCTATCCAGTTTGGAGAAGGCAGAACTAACTGCGCGGTTGTTAAGGCCGATGATGTCAATGTCATCGGCGTACGCCAGCAGTTGCACACTCTTATAAAAGATGGTACCTGACCGATTTAGTTCTGCGGCTCGAATTATTTTCTCCAGCATCAGGTTAAAGAAATCGCACGACAGAGAGTCACCTTATCTGAAACCTCGTTTGGTATCAAACGGCTCGGAGAGGTCCTTCCCAATCTTGACGGAGCTGGTGCTGTTGCTCAACGTCATTTTACATAGCCGTATAAGTTTTGCGGGGATACCAAATTCAGACATTGCGGCATAAAGGCAACTTCTTTTCGTGCTGTCGAAGGCGGCTTTGAAGTCGACAAAAAGATGGTGTGTGTCGATTCTTCTTTCTCCGGTCTTTTCCAAGATCTGGCGTATTGTGAATATCTGGTCGGTGGTGGATTTACCAGGTCTAAAGCCACACTGATAAGGTTCAATCAGTTCGTTGACGGTGGGCTTACGTCTTTCGCACAATACACTTGACAGAACCTTATACGCGATGTTAAGAAGGCTAATCCCGCGATAATTGGCACAGACTGCAGGATCACCCTTTTTGTGGATTGGGCAGAGCACACTTAAGTTCCAATCAGTAGGCATGCGTTCTTCCGACCATATTCTAGAGATGAGCTCGTGCATGCACTTAACCAGCTCCTCTCCGCCGTACTTAAATAACTCAGCTGGTAACCCGTCAGCCCCGGGGGCTTTGTTGTTCTTCAGCCGTGCTATCGCTTTCCAAATTTCGTCATGGTCGGGTGATGGTACATCACGTCCATCATCATTGATTGGGGATTCGGGTTCAACATCTTCTCCATCGTTGTTGCAGCTGCTTCCATTAAGCAGTGTGAAGAAGTGCTCCCTCCATAATTTAAGTATGCTGTGGACATCAGTCACTAGGTCGCCGTTTTCATTCTTACAGGAATTCGCCCCGGTCTTAAAACCTTCTGTAAGCCGTTGAACTTTTTGAAAAAATTTTCGGGCGCTTTTCCTGTCGGCCAGCATCTCAAGCTCTTCGCACTCACGCATTTCGGCCTCTCTCTTTTTCTCACGAAAAATGCGTCTTGCTTCCTTCTTCAGCTCACGATAACGCTCCCGCACAGCTCGCGTTGCGCCCGATCGCAGTGTGGCCCTGTAGGCAGCGTCTTTACGTTCCGTAGCGGCGCGGCATTCCTCGTCATACCAGTTATTCTTTCGGGCTCGCTGAAATCCGATGGATTCTTCAGCGGCGGTATGTAGACATCGAGAAATATGGTTCCACTGCTCGGAAATATCGTGCTGTTGATTATTGCTCTCAGAGAGCAGGAGTGCAAGTCGAGTGGCGAAGTGAGTGGCTGTCTGTTGCGATTGCAGCTTTCCGACGTCGAGCTTTCCTTGTGTCCGTTTGCGTGCGCTTTTTGCTGCACAGAGGCGCGTGCGGATCTTAGCTGCCACAAGAAAATGATCCGAGTCGATGTTGGCTCCTCGGATCGTGCGCACATTTAGGACACTGGAAGCATGCCTTCCGTCTATCACAACGTGGTCGATTTGGTTTCGTGTCTTACCATCTGGAGACAGCCACGTAGCTTGGTGAATCTTTTTATGCTGGAACCTGGTACTACAGACTACCATGTTTCGGGCCCCGGCGAAGTCGATCAGTCTCATTCCGTTATCGGACGTTTCGTTGTGGAGACTGAATTTTCCGACTGTAGAACCAAAGATGCCCTCCTTGCCCACCTTGGCATTGAAATCGCCAAGCACGATTTTTATATCGTGGTGGGGGCACCGCTCATACGTGCTTTTTTTCCTTTTCATTGGAAGTTGTTTTTTACGTGGCGGGTTCCAAGCCCTGCGCACAACCCATTGCTGGGGGTGAAAAATTGTAAGTTTGTTTATATAGCGAGCCGCTTGCTCCAAGAGAGACACCCGCTTGCAGCCGCACCTCCTGGTGAACAGACGCTACGGACTTCAGTGGACCCTTAAACCGAATATGTCGGAGTGGCTCCACTAAAGCTCCCTCTCTATTAGCCGTGACCCATGGCTCCACACGGGTTGGTTACCGTATCTCGCACATGGGTTGCTCACGTTGCCCAGGGTGCACGAACGTGGACGTCAGAGTAGGGATTGAGTACAGCCGTGCAACTGTAACCGCATACCCAGAAGCACCACTGTACCCCATTGCACCCCATTGCATTGAACGCTTGATAGTTGTTCATAAACTCAAGACCACAAACTCGAGTTTACTGCGCAGTCAGAACATAGTATAAGGCTTATTGTTTAAGAAAGTACAAATACACAAAATAAATTAAATATATGATGTAGGGATCTTATTATTGTTGCATATTTACTTTGTATGTTAATTAAATTGATTTAAGAATTCTTTGTTAAGATAAGTTTTCAAAAAAAGAAAATTTTGGATGTTTATCATTTTCAATATAAAAGAATTTTTGAATCAGCTCTGTATCGATAGAATCCCAGGCCGTTTTGACCCACTGGGCAATGATGAAGGGATAAGTTCTTCTCATCATTCCTGCAGGGATAAGGTGAAGCTCGTCGCACTGTAGCATTTTTTTCTTGTATTCCTTTCGCATAATGGGACAAATAAAATTTGAAAAGTATTATGTTCAAGAACGATAAATTACAAGATCACGCTTTCTCGCATGATTTGACATTTCCGCATTAAAGTAAAGAAAGATTATATGGAGAAGGAAAACGAAGTGAAGCTGATTTTTAGTAATAAACGTGTTGTGATTTCGAAAAACTGTTAAAATATACAGCGGTTTAATTAATAAATAGCTAAAAACAAACTGCAAAGAAATGTGTTGTGTTAGCCGTAATATCGCTACGAAAGTAGCGGTACCCCGGTGTTCATAAACCTGGCTCGAATTATTGACATGCGACTTACATACATACATATATTCGGACAAAAACAATTCACGGAAAAAAATTCGTACAGACGATGATACGGTGTTTCAATGGCCGAGTCACATGACTGTATTCATTCGACCGCATCCGTTATTTGTAGAGAAAGGCTTTTCATAATTTCATAACTTTTGAGATGGTACTCTTTAAATAAAGCCTTTTTCCGTTGATAGAAAATTAATGAAATGAAAGCTTTAACTGTATGAGCATACAAATGTATGTAGCTTGGGTACTGTTTACGGCTGATTATCTAAAGATAGTTGAAAATTAATAAATATTTGCAAATGAAATGAGGGAGGAGGGTCTAGACCCAAAACTCTCACACGCGTGGTTTACATCCATCTCAGAATCCCAAGGTATACTCCAGAAGTATCCCGGCCCGGCACCAGTCGTCCGAGATGCCGGTTGGCATCAAGGACGGATTAAGCTCGTGTCGTGTGAAGATGAGCGCGCAGTGAAGCTATACAAGGAGGCAATCTCCTCGGTGGAACAGCTGTGGCCTGGGGCAAACATTAAGGCCTACCACAAGGATGAAATCCCTAAGAAGACACGAGCCTGGGCCTGGCTCCCAGCGGAACCGTCAGAACCGCGGGAGAACCTTGAGCTGATCCGCCTTGGCAACAAAGGACTGCCCACCAACGACTGGAGAGTGCTACGAGTTGGTGAGACCAAGGAAAAGCAGCGTTACGTTGACGATGCATCAGTCCTAGCTCTCGCGGATTGTGGTGGGGTTATAAGATATGGCTTTTACTCCATCACCGTTAAGATCCACAAAAAGGCGGAAGAAGCGAAAAGAACGGAGCAGACAGGCAATGCCACTAATTCCCCTGAGCCAGCAACTTCTACAGCAAAAACAAGCGCCATGAGCGCAACTGAAGGCGTCCCATTGGATGTATCAGATACCGCGACAGATGCCGAGAGCGATATGGGCTCGGCATCTGCATATGTCGGGACTGTTTACGGCCAATGGGTCACATCGCTAGAAGAGGATCAGCTTTTGGCTTTAGCGCCCGAGGAGGCGAACTATGACATCGCAGAGGCAATGGACTTTGGAGACCTAGGGATGGTCCGGATTCTGCTTCCATTTTAATATAATTAAATTTAAATAAACTCAATTCAAGGTAATCCGAAATAAATTAATTTCATTAGTAAAAAATTAAATTCATTCTAATTAAGTTTAATTATTTGAATTAACTGGATTGACTTATTAAAAGTCAACCCATTTATTTATATTTACGTTTCCTTAAGACAATTTATTTTTAAAAATTGGATCTCTTTTTTTTACATTAAATAAAATGTCATAATGCAATAATGATAAAATGTTATAAAATCAGGTAAGGAAAGAAAATTTTAATTTAACTCAGTTGAGGAAAATTTCATTTTTTTATCTTTTTTATAAGAAAAAAGCACAAGAGAGTTACTAGTTAGCAAATGATGCAATCACCACAAAAATCTTAACAAGGCTTTACCTTGAAAATCACATAACCGTAGTTACTTTTGAGTTCGTTAGCATGTTCGACGACATGTGGACTTACCTTTGGATCACCCTGTTTTTGAATAAAGTGAATTCTGTGTAAATTTATAAGAAGAGGCACTTAGGTTATCGTTAATGTTTTTTATGCTCTTCTCAAAATCGACATACATATGTAGCTATAAATAAAACCTAGTGCAGAAAGCATAGAACAGTTTGCATACAAATCTCGCAATGGTTGGTATAATGAATTATAAAATACTAGTTGCTCTACTACTGCTCACGACAAAGCACAACAATGCACAAAAAATTAAATTGGAACAAGGTAGAATCATTAAAAGAAACTACATATGTATGAATGTTAAAGTGATTTAATTAATTTCTTTAAATAACTCTAAGGTGAAACGTGTGAAACATGTGGCTTTGATTTATGTACATGCGAAAAGTGGTCTGAATGTGAACCCTTAAGAAATGAGCCAATGTCTAATATAACTTTTTGTAATACACCAAGAGGAATTGTGTGCTGTCCCGCTGAGCCAAAAGATGCAGAGGGGTTTCAAATACAATCACCATCAGATGTTGGCAAGTATATATGCGCATGTATACAAGTATAATAAATATAAAAACTCTGCAAATTTTTTACAGCCTGCAAAGGGTTCGCAAATTATGCACCTAAAATTTGTCCTACCCCTTTTATTGCAAACGGAAGATTGGTTAAACCAGGAGGATTTCCATCAGCTGCTTTGCTAGGCAAATTTGACGCCGGTACTAATAAAACTGTTTGGGTTTGCGGCGGCACGCTGATCAGTGAGCGTTTCGTTTTGAGTGCGAGTCATTGTCTTCTTGGGTAAGTAAATTATTTTCGAGGAGTGCTAGTTATGTTTTGAGTTTGGGAAAGCCCAGTTAAGTGCATTGTGATGACACTTGTGGCAGCTTTTTTGTTTGATTCCCTTGCATTGCCGTGCGATGGAACTATCGTGTTTCCTTGACGAAGCGTTGCAAGTCGCGGACAGTCGAAGTCAGCCAGACATTGAAAGAAATCTTTGGATAAAACTATTTATAGTTTTTTTGCCAGAGCGCGTCAGAAACGTAGTTAGGTTTCTTCAGTCTACTATCTGCTCCTTGCTCCTGCAGCTACGACAAAAATCGTTAACGGGATTTGGACACTAGCCTCAAAATAAAGTCACTAATACCCGAATTCAGTAAGGAGTCTCAGCAAAAAATTTGAAAGTGATGAAAACCAATTATCTCTAGCTCATTTTGAGACTTGAGCTTATACCAAATTACTAAATTCGATTAAAAATTGCGATGGCAGGTCAACAAAAGCAAAAAAGCTGAAAGCGAGGAAAAAAGCGAGCTTAAACAGCCAGAATGAACTTTTGGGATTTATTTATTTACTTATCGAAAAAACTGTGAAATGGAATATGTCAAGAAAGTCAAAAATTAGAATGGAATATTAATGTAAACGGCTGTTTGCCAACGCACAAAAAAAGAAAATAGTTGGTTGCTTGGCGCTCAAGTCAAAAAATTCTAAATGACATGCTTTTGGTTTTTTAATAGCGTATCTGTCACGCAACGCCAAGCACACAGTTTATGAATGTATGTACATATATGGCTCATTTATTATTTTTGATATTATTATTATATTATCCTCAAAACTGCAATAGCACTCCTCGCATTGGCATAAAAATAAATTGAATTTTCAGTATCCAATATTTTTTTCAGTCACATTGAGGGCCCAAAGACTGTGCGCCTTGGTGATTTGGATTATAGTTCAAAACTTGATGATACGTGGGTTCAAGAATTTTCAGTAAACGACACCTTCACTCATCCTCAATATTCACTTGGCGATTACTTCGATATTATGTTAGTGAAATTGAATGGTTCAGTTACTTTCAACCATTATGTTCTACCCGCCTGCTTACTCACACCAAGTATGATGAAATACCATAGCGGAGATTATTTGACCTATGGTTGGGGCAGCGTAAATAACTCGCAGTCGGCCTCACCACAACTACGCGGCGTCCAACTGAAGCTTCAAACGAATTGCAGCGGTATTGCAACCAAAGCGTATGATTTGACATCAGGTCTGGCCAAACGAACACAATTTTGTGCTTTCGGAAAAACCAACGACACATGCAGGGGTGACTCGGGTGGCCCGCTTTTGGTACCATTTCCCCATAGTATGGAACAATTCAGGTGTCTGTACATGGCCGCCGGTATAATATCGAAAGGTCAAGTAAAATGTGGCGAAGATAATTTGCCTAGTATAAATACAAATGTTACGACTTTTTTAAGCTTTATTGAATATCATGTGTGGCCATCACAAAATAATCTACTAGCTAATGGCTAAAGTGCAAGTGAACGTTTCTTTATAGATATTTTTGTAACCGATTTTTTTATTGAGATTATTATGCATATGTGGCAACACCAGCAACTCTTAGGTTGACGACAGAGTACACGCTATAAGCGGAGCAAAGCAGTAAAGCTATATCGTGCTATAAATAGCATCTAGTATTTTCTTATGTGTTTGCTTGACGCATGTCAGAGTGTAAGCGAAGAGCAAAGTGTATTCATGCTATAAATGAAGCGCGAAGCTACAAAGTATGTTGTGAACTGCTTTATAGCATGAACTCGCTTGAATTTTTTCTATTCTTTTTGTTTTCTGTCATTTTAACAGCTGTTTCGCGCTTAAATTATTATGTGTTTATGAAAAGTGAAAAGTAAAAAATTGACATTTTTATTAAGCAAACTAGCATGCACTCTGACATGTGATAGCTTTGATTATAGCAAGAAATATTATCGCTTCAATCTTCGCTCCGCTTATAGCGTGTACTCTGTCGTCAACCTTAAACTTAAACATTTATCGCGATACAAAAACAAATTATATTTACAACAAACACAAATATATATAGCAACGGCCAAGTACATCTTCAAAAAAAATTTCAAAAACCAACAGTATTTTGTCGCAATTTAAACCTACTCTTTGGGTATAAAATTAAATGCGCTATAAAATTGTCAATTATGAAATAAAGAGAAAATTATAATTGAATCTGTGGAGTTTTTAGTTTTGTGTAAAATGTTTGATATATACGATTTAAGTTAAACAATTAGATTGTTTTATAAAAAAAAAAAATAAAAAAATTAAAAAAATTTAATTTGAAAAAAATACATAAATTCAATAAATTAGGATTCAATAGCAAAAACTTGTCGATTGTATCATTTTATCGCCGTGAATAAATCGTTAAGTAACTTTAGGAGTTGTTTAATAATAATTTTACTTTCATTTACATATAAATTGTAGCTTAGCTTCAAAATAATTGGTATTCAAAAATTAATGATATAGCTTAAACTTAACCTCTGTTACTAATAAAGTACTTTAAAAGTAGGATTTTATTTATTAATAGAGTTGGATAGTGCTTCCGATTGTAATAAGGTGTATTTTAGGGCATCGAAAATTGTCGATAGTTCGAGTATCAATAGTTTTCCAGCTCTATCTATCGTTTTTGACTTTATACCACAGTATAAAATGGTGTTTCCACGCCAAGTGAGTTATGTTTGAATTACGAATGACCAATCAACCGGTTTACACGACACATTCGTGATTCGTTTGGCATATCTGATGATGTTGAAATACTTACATACTTACGTACTTTAGCGTCTTCATTCACTCTAGGGTTGCCCAACAACCTCTTTTACATGATTATTTTTTTCACAAACTCAACATTTGGAACCATTTAAGCATTTAATTGTTTCTTGTTTGTTTAATTTTTGTGTTCTGATATTTATATGTATTTTGGTAGATATTTTCGATAAATTTCCGATTAAAATTAGAGATGGCATCGATTTTTACTTGATTCGCATGTTGATTCAGATTGAATCAACTGCAAATGAGATGATTCGCTCACAACAATTTTTATGGGGAATCGATTTTTATATCCCAATTAATTTTACGAATTACGAATGGGAGAGCGAATCATGTGCCGTTGAAACATGGTATAACCAGTAAACTAAACCGATAATTTATCGGAAAAGTTCACCTCCCAAAAGGACTTGGGTTTCGTAATACTATATATAAAAGAAATAATCTTTCAACAGGGTTTTGTGCGGCAAGGAACTAAACAAGACTTACACCCCTATGCTGTAATCCGAATGTTCGTAGTTACGAATTCGTAGCTCCGTTCCGAAAGTCCGAAATTTGGTATGCTGAAATCCGATCGTAACTATCAACCGCGTTGCCAACTAAAAACAGGAATTTCGAAGTTCGTAATTAGGCATATTGGCAGAAATATACATATACCGATATTATTACGAGTGAAAAGTGAAGTGTAATATCAACATTTATAAGCCATTTGATAAGTTTTCGTTAATTAAAGGCAGAATTGCATAAATATGCATCGAATGTATGTACATTCTTAAGAGATGATCTAAATACAAATTTCTTAAATTATGAAGTGTGTAATATTGTCGAATTTAATGCTCAGATATATTAAAGTTTAATGGTTTAAATATTTGTGACAAGTTTTCGCCTCAACAAAGAAGCATTCATACAAGAAACATACTGCGTACGATTTGTTTGTGATCTTCGCAAATATGTATATACACACGTAATAATTCTAGTTTTTCTTGCATAGTTTATATTACATATGTACATAAATACAAATGTACACATGTATATACATACATACATGCATATTTGCTTATTTTTGGGTTTATAAACGTTTATTTTTCTAAAATTTATTTCGCTCCGACACCAGTGGCTGTTCGTACAAAAATTCCGCAATTGACAGCTCCGACGGATTCTGGCATACCAATATTACGAATTGCGAAAACAGTCTACGAATTTCGAATTTACGATTACGAAAAGCGGATTTGAGCATACCGATTTTACGATTCGTAGCGTAATCGAACGTACGACGGATTCCAGCATAGGGGTGTTAATTAATTCATTAATAACTAATGAAAAGTGCGTATAATAGTAAGGATCACACACAAAGCTCGTGAAGGTGTAATTCTGTCGAAACTTTGTTCATGTAAAAGTACAACTGCAACGAACAAAGTTTAATCGAGCTACTAGTACATACATATATGTATATAAAGCTGTATAAAGTTCTAAGGAATATCTTCACAAAACCGTTGTCTGTGCGAGTTGAGTTAATAGGTAGTTTCTGTAGCATATGATTTGTTTTGAATTTTTAATTTGTTTTCTTTTAAATTTATCTTCAAATCCTGCTTAAGGTCATACGCATGTTAATTTTGTTTTGTCTTAATTAGAATAAAAATTAATTCGCAAATATAATAACTACTGGAATTTTACTTGAATATTTAAAACCGGCGCTTAGATAGCAATTAAGACTTATTTTAATATATTTATTTATTTGTTTATGAAGTTAATGAACAGAAATTTTTACAGACTACACTTATTAGAAAGTATTGCATATTATTATAAAATAGCAAATGGAACAAGAAAATAAAATTCGTGCGTGCTTAGCTATAATACTGGCATTTTCATTAAAAACAAAACGAGTAAAGAGAAGGTACTGGAGTAGAAATTAGTCGCCTCGATGAAAGAGAAAAGCTACAATATTTATTGACCGTATTGAGATCCATATCCATAGATTTCAAAATTTCTAATTATTTTGCAATCCGTATTCCTATCCATCAATATTGCATGCTACACGATCAAGAAATAACACGATACTTGGGTCACGACAATAAATACTGAACGTGTGCAATGAATGCTCAATGGTAGAAAACTGTTCGCGGCATTGTGATACGTTTGTATGTATGTATGTATATGTCTATTTATTTACATTTTTCAAATCTATGCACTTTTAAATTTTTGTATTTTTGTACATATGCAGGAATCTTCACCATGAACATTGAGCAACACATAATTCGAAGTAAATTCTAAGGTCTTGAAGTATCAAAAGTCGTTCGTAGCTGTTTTATTGGCCTTGAAATCATATTAAATTAGTTTTCTTTTTAATAATGCAGGCAGATAAGCCACTTAAACTATTCTAGGAATACTCTGCTTCAATATATAAATATATGCAGTTTCGTTTGCGCTCCATGTCAGGCAGTTATTTTCTTCTAGTAAGTGTAAAAAGCTTCAGTTATAAGGAAATTAATATATTTATTTGCTAAATTCAATCATCACGAACACACAATATTATTGTTCCTAGATATGCAACACTTACGGCCTCCAGATTGTTTTTTGTTGGTGCCATTATAACATGGAATTCTTTACCAATTTCAGTCAAAAGTATTAACACGGCGAGATGTTTCGAAAGGTCAGTTATAAACTTTTTTGCTTAGTGCTCACAATACCTTATTCTCATCCAGTATTCTTTGTACTTATTTAATTTCGTCTATAAAATGTATTATTTGTAAATCTCAACTTTTTTTTCTTTTTTTCTCTTTTTTCTTATTTTTAAACATTGTTAGTATTAAGTTAAGTACACAGTTTTTGTAATTAAACATTGATGTTTGGTACATTAAAAGACTTAGCGTCTTACGGTACACAATCTGTAATAAATAAATAAAAATAAAAATTACCTGCTTTTGTTTACAAATTTAACCGAAACGAATGAATGAAATGAAGTAGAAAACTCACCACCACCGAAAAGTTTACTAACCAGGGTAACTTTTTTATTGTACACGTTGGCTGTAGGAGAATTGTGAAGAGCCGTTGAATAATTATTCAAATTTGCAAATAACAACAGTCGTCACATATTTTCGCTTTAAGTAATAATTGTTTAGTGTATCTTCACTTGTTAATGCAAATATTTCACATTCCGCAAAATTTTGTATGTGATTTTCAAGGTTTATTATGAACTATCATTGCATGTAGCTCTGCTATAGTTTCCTCTCAATATCCCTGAGAAGACTTCACCTCCTTCACTAACAACAGCGAGGTAGCACTCGCGGCAGCACTTCTTCAGCCACGGCGAAGTAGCACCCGCGCCCAGCACGTCGAGCTAACACCAGCGCCAGCACAACAGTAGCGCCAATAAGAGCACGCAAACACGAACATCAGCGAGGTAGAACCGGCGCAGCACCACAGCGGGAGCCAGCGCCAATGGCAGGTGATAACGCCAACATAAGCGCTAGCTCCAACATCAGCACCAGAGCGGTAGAGCCCGCGCCAGCACAACTGCGAGAGCCAGCGTCAGAACCACAGCAGCGCCCATAGTAGCGCGCAAACACCAGTACCAGCACCCACAGTAACAACAGCGAGGTAGAACCTGCGCCAGCACACCAGCAAACAACACCTACCAGCTACATAATGTCAAAAGCACTGCCTCACTAAAGCCTGCTGCAATGGTGGGTGAGTCCACAACTCGATAAAACGAAAAGGAAATCTGTACTTAAATATGACATACGAGTATATTAGACAAGTAGGTTAGGTTAGGTTAGGTTAAAGTGGCTGCTAGCGATCGCGCCACCACACCTAGGCCTTTTGTGGTACCACGAGGATTTCAAAAATCCCCCTACTCGAACCAACATGTGGAATCTACGAATTTTACTAGCTTGCGAATCTCTACTTAGGCCAGATCGCTAAGGTCCCGAAGAACTCGGATCCCAAAAATTTTCTTCTTTTAGCCCATAGGTCAGGACATTCACATAGAAGATGACTAACGGTTTCAGGTTCTTCTTCATTTCTGCAGCTTCTGCAGAAGTCATTGCAGGGAACACCTAGTCTCTCTGCGTGTCTGCCGATCAGTATATGACCTATTATAATACCTAAAACTAAGGAAAGGTCTCCCGTGCTCAGCATGAGAAGACCTTGTGATCGCTTGACGTCCCACTCTGGCCACAAGAGTTGATACAGGTGTTACCGTTTTTCCAACGTTCTCCTGCTTCCTTAAGGGTTAAGTCCCTTAGAAAGAGCATGCAGGTAGCGAGTGGCATACCTAAACCCTGAACGTGATGAAACCGGAGTGGATGTCCCCCTTTTTGCAAGCTCATTCGCTGTTTCGTTGCCTGGTATGTTGCTGTGCCCTGGCTCCCATACCAAGTGAAAAGCAAACTGCTCCGCCATCTCGTTTAGAGATTTGCGACAGGTTGCTTCAATTTTAGAGTTACAGTTGACCGTCAAGTGCATTTAGTGCTGCTTGACTGGCGGAAAATATGAAGATATCTTTGAATTCAACCTCTTCTCTTCTAAGGTAGTCCACCGTCGCCTGTATAGCAGCGACCTCAGCCTGAAAGACACTGCAGTGGTCAGGAAGACAGAAAGATTTTTCTAATCCTACTTGAGCTGAGAAAGCACCCCCTCCCAATCTGTTCTCAAGCTTTGACCCATCAGTGTAAAAGTGGAGTGACTTCGGCGATACAGGCGATCCATTAGACCACCAGTCTCAGAAATTAGTATGTTGAACTTCTTTGTTAAGCTTTGAATGGGGGCGTAGTAATACGTATCTTGCGAGCCTAATTTGTTTGCGATTTTTGCGTGTCCTACTTGACTAGACTTCCATACGGGCAACTCCCGTAGTCTAAGAGGGGCACACGCCGCGAATTGTTTTCCTGTGATATCAATCGGGAGGATATTTAGTAAGGTGTCTAATGCTTCCGAGAGGGTTGTACGCAGAGCGCCACCTGTGCATATCAGCTCCGATCTTTGCACCCTTTGCAGTGCTGATTGTGTGGTTTTTTTTATCGAGACACGGCCTGCCCCATACAGCAGGATTGGTCTGACTACGGCTGTGGATATCCAGTGCATAATTTTGAGAGATAAGCCCCTGTTTCTTCTGATGGCTCCTTTGCAGCAGTGGAGGGCCACCGTTGCCTTCTTACTGCGCTCCTGGACGCTCTGTGTCCACGAAAGCTTTTTGTCAAATATCACGCCTAGATATTTTGCGACGTCCCCAAGCCTCAGTACTCTATTTGCCACTACGGGAAGCCTTAGAGGTGGGATCTTATATTTTCTTGTAGTTGCCTCCGCTAACTGTGCCCTCACAACCCTGTCATCCAGTAGGTTTTGTACAAGGGATACCAGGTGTTGAACTACGCCCAGCTTCGCCAGAGCACTTGTGATCGCCAGAGGTTCTATGTTATTGAAAGCACCCTCAATGTCTAGAAATGATATCAGTGTGTACTCCTGCAGGGAGTTCTCTATATACGACACAACTAGATGAAGCGCCGTTTCAGTGGACTTCCCTTTCATGTAAGCATGCTGGGAAGATATTATTTTGTGCGATATTGAATCTCTGATGTGACAATTAATTTCGCTCTAGTACCTTCAGTTGAAAGGAGCAGAGGCTTACCCGCTTTAGGGACAAAAACAACCCTTGATTCCTTCCACATTTTAGGAATATGATTGAGATTAACACCGCTATATACATAGCATGCAGCCAAGTTGCGCTTAGCTCCAATGATTGCTGAAGCGGCACCGGTGAGACCTCATCTTTACCAGGCGCCTTGTAGGGTTGAAATGTCTCAATTGCCCAGGTTACTTTCTTTAATGTGAGGCAGTCAGCAGCTGCCGATTGTTCACTCACTAAAGTCGATCTGTTCGGGAGCCCCCCCGCCGCATATGGAAAATGTGTCTCCAGGGGAAGTCTGAGATTGTCCTCTGCCGACCCCCTCCACGATCCGCCCGACCTTAGCAAGGTTCTCGGAGCTATGCGGGGTGAGCCAGAGAGAACCCTTCTCAGCCTTGATCCCTCTGACACAGATTTCATAGAGCTGCAGTAGTCGCTCCAAGAAGATCTCTTCGACTGCCTTAAAAGTTTTTTATAGTCTCCTAAGTGAGACCTGTAAATTTCCCATTCTGAGTCACTTTGGGTTCTTTTGGCTAGATTAAATAGAGTCCGACCGGTGGTACCGGTATTCTAGCTTCCCTGGGCTACATGATACTCTTACTCGTTTGCCTGAAAGTCGCTTATCTAGATCGTTTAGTCAGCGTTTCTAAGGTTTCTTAAGCGTTCAGTTCTAGGTGAGACCCCCTCCAAGTAGAAAGAGATGTAGCGATGGTTCGAAAAGGAGTGATCATCAAGCACTTTCCAGTTTCTGACCACAGCCTCTGCCCTCTCCGAGAAGGGGGTCACGTCCAGGACTTTCCTTCTTTTATTTGTTACAAAGGAGGGTTCACTACCATTATGACATCAAAGTCCAAAATACATCAACTTATAGCTAGGTTAGCTTTTAATATAAAGTCGAATAATGACCCACCCCTTTCGTTAGCTGCTCCAAGCGATGTGGTGCGTCACCGCCAAGAACACAAACTTCTTCTGTCTGTTCAGCGACCGTCTTAACCGTCGGTGTCGGGATTGGCTTAACAGAAGCTAAATACATGGAGGTCAGCCCGATCGCCTGACTATTGACCTCCGAGCTCATAGTTGCCGTGTCCTCATTACTAAATTGAGGAAGAAAAAGAAATGTTAGTTTCGAGTTAACAAGAATGCAAGCTCTAGGCAGAGAACTTGTAAGAAATGAGAAGGCGCAAATGTTAACTAACATTTTTTCAAGTACTAAATTAAAAATACAAGATAAAGGGATTCACCATAGAAATAAAGGAATTCCCCACAGAAAGAAAGGGACTCACCACTTCACTTGAACTGAACTTATTTTGTGGGGACAAGTTTATTTGCACATTTTATTAAACAATTTCGTGTTGCTATAAGCGAAAACTTTAATTCATAAAAACATAAATATGCATTTGTGTATACATATCGTGTATGCAAATTTTAAAAAGTACCAAATACCTAAAAACTAAATAAAAATAAAAAGAGTATACTCGATGTGGGAATCGAACTGCGAAAATGCAAACGGATAAATCTTCATTCTCATGTTTTTACCGTATATACATATGTACATATGTATGTATTTAAATGAATGGAATTTTGCACATGATGAATAACATCTTGCCTGTCTTTTATAGGGTACGAGCTCTAGCGAACACCAAATACTTGTCGTATAAATAAAATAATTTATATTGAAAAAAAAAACAATTTTTAAAATGACAAATGTAAAAAGTTGAAAAACGCTTCTGGTAGTCGAGCACGGTTAAAAAAGTGGAAAAATTTGCGGCCAGATACGAGTATAAGCATAGTTCGGACATAGAAGAACTTGAGTTACAAAAAAGTCATAACAGGACAAAAGTTGAAAGCGATGAAAAGCAATTATCTCTAGCTCATTTTGAGACTTGAGATTATACCAAATTACTGAATTCGATTAAAAATTGCGATGGCAGGTCAACAAAAGCAAAGAAGGTGAAAGCGAGGAAAAAAGCGAGCGTAAACAGCCGGAATGAACTTTTGGGATTTATTTATTTACTTATCGAAAAAACTGTGAAATGGAATGTGTCAAGAAAGTCAAAAATTAGAATGGAATATTAATGTAAGCGGCTGTTTGCCAACGCACAAAAAAAGAAAATAGTTGGTTGCTTGGCGCTCAAGTCAAAAAATTCTAAATGACATGCTTTTGGTTTTTTAATAGCGTATCTGTCACGCAACGCCAAGCACACAGTTTATGAATGTATGTACATATATGGCTCATTTATTATTTTTGATATTATTATTTATGCACACTGATGTTATATACACTGATTTTAGTAAAGCATTCGACAGAGTAAGTCACTCTTTACTGATCCATAAACTCGATCTCCTTGGTTTTCAACCTAATCTCCTTCGTTGGATGGCTTCTTACCTCATTGACAGAACACAACGAGTTCTTTTTAAAAATAGTTCCTCAAACATTATTCATGTTTCTTCAGGGGTCCCGCAAGGAAGTCACCTTGGTCCGATTCTGTTTTTACTTTTTATAAATGACTTACCTTCTGTAATAAATTATTCAAAAATTTTATTGTATGCTGATGATGTAAAGCTTTTTAGATCGTATCATTCTGTTGAGGAAAGGTCCTTACTACAAGCGGATTTAAATAGCATGACTAACTGGTGTGAAATAAATTACATGCCACTAAACCTTAAAAAATGTAAAGTAATGTGCTTTTCTCGCAGAGCAGTTCAACCAGCATATTATGAAATAGGTAACCATAACCTCGAACAAGTGTTTAACTTTGTTGATCTTGGAATTACAATGGATCCGAAATTTAATTTTAATCTTCACATCAATGTCACAGTTAACAAAGCCAAGGGTGTTTTTGCATTTGTAAAACGGTGGTCAAAAGAATTCAATGACCCTTACATCACGAAGGCTCTGTTCACAACGTTAGTGAGGCCCATACTGGAATATGGATCTGTTGTTTGGAACCCGCGCTATCAAGTTCATTCCGACAGAATAGAGTCCATTCAAAAACAATTTCTGCTTTTTGCTTTAAGGAATTTTCGTTGGGATTCTCAGTACAACCTGCCGCCATATAAAAGTCGTTTAAAACTCATTAATCTTCCTACACTTGCTAGTCGTAGAGAAATGCTAGGCATTGTATTTTTGGTCAAGTTACTGACAGGCTTGATCTCTAGCCCATCTCTTCTTAGCGAAATAAAACTTAACGTTCCCTCCAGAATTTCAAGAAATTTCCGGCCTCTCTTTCTGAAGCCATGTAAAAGTAATTTTGAGTTAAATGAGCCAGGATTTTAACACTCACTCCGGTTCTTTTGATATTTCAGACTCACTTTTTTACATAAAGAAAACTATACTCAATCCTCTCAATAATTAATACATACATACATATACATACATATATTACTATTCGATCAGCTGATGAGCATTTGTTCTGTAGCTGAACAGTTTTAGATCTCGACACTTAACAAACCTCTGCCTTTCATGACTCGGCGCAATATATGTATATGAAAAAACAAAATTTTTTTTTTTATATATCCGTGCGTCATGCGGATGCGCCCCTCGCGTCGGTCGGGCGGGTATGGAGGGATACAACCGTTGGGATTATTATTATTATTATTATTATATTATCCTCAAAACTGCAATAGCACTCCTCGCATTGGCATAAAAATAAATTCAATTTTCAGTATCCAATATTTTTTTCATTCAGAGTGTTATTCCAAATACTGTGAGCTTTGGTGATTTGGATTATAGTTCTTTTTTAAGCTAATGTTAGTTTATGTTTTTATTTATATATTTTTTTAAAATATTTATTATAACTTAAGTGATTTAATTTTCATCGTTATACATTGTTGTTAAATATTAGTTTTAATAGCTTTAATTATTTAATTTTCGTCCTCGTTAATGCAAAATTCGCATAGAAATGAATTGATTGAATGTTACATACATACATATTGACCGTTTACATGAAGTTGCGGATACGTGTTCTGCGTTCGTCGTGAATATAACAAAGGTAGCAGCTTCCCAGCTGGGGTTTCTTTTCCCACCCACTAGCAGCAGCAGCAGACGTTGATGGTCTAGCCTCAGCTCGTTCTTGTAAGACCGTACTTATAAAGTATGCCAAGTTTTGTGTTGAAGTTGCGCATTACCTGTACATTGATTGACCGCTCTTCAATAACTTGCATATATAATTCCTTGGCGAGCTGGCGAATAAAGTTTTTACGCCTCATCTTGCTATATGGGATGGTCCTGTTATTTTCAAAATAAAAGAGGTACGCAGCCAATGCAGTCAAATCAATTATATTGAAAAATAGAGACAATGGCCAATGCTTTTTCTGTCTTTGGCAAGTATATTCTCTGAGCAATTGGTTCATAATATCGACTCCTCCAATAATAATTTCCGGTTTACCGCTTATGCTGATAGCATCATCGTCATACATAGATGATAGTAATTTAACTGCCTTGTTTTTTTTCGGCACTTATGAGCACATTGAAATGTTGGACATAAAACCGAAGGTTGTCGACTCCACGGGACGATCTTTGTGTGCTAACATTTCTTTTGGAATGAATATTTTTTTTTCCGCACAGTTCCAACCGCTGTCTAATTCATCGAGCACAAGTTTTGAAATAAATTGAGGCTTATAAAAAAAATGTTCATAGTTACATTCCGACCGCTGCCATGGAAGCGGCTTACCAAATCCTTCACCACTCGTTCACCTTGATTTGTTTCCCGCCCCGTAAGAGCTTTGCCGGTATATATTTGTCCATGCAGTGGGTAAGAGTATTTGGCATCACAAACCCACCACACTTGATGCCGGTTTAGATGGTATATATTGCGTGAAACGGGTACGGCTACGATAAGGAAACAACTGCTAGTCCACGGTAAGGTCTTCACTAGGTTTGTAAAAATTATGTAAATTATGGTTCATCATTGTCTATAACTCGGATATTGGTGCAGCTTTGTCCGTTTGTTGGCGTACCTCTCTTGTGTTTGAATTATCAAATCTTATAAGTTGCAAGATTGATTGGATCTGATTAATGCCCATTACAGCACGATAAAGTGGCCAACTTTCAATCGACCACAAGTCCGGCAAACTGTCCCCGCTACTACGTTTGGCGCCAGACATAATAAGAACGCATACATTTTGCACAATGTCACATGCTTCCAAGCTTTTGGTTGCGCCTCCGGATGTTTGGCGTTGTATGCTCTATGTATATGTGGCCTCCGCTTTTTTATTTTTGTGCCGTGTTATTATATCCACCATTTTCGCCCCCATATAATACTTGAATGTATTTACGATGAACATTGTAGCTGTAGATCTTGCCGGCCCACTTTGTTGGTTTGGTGTGCTGGCCTATGTCGCGTGTTCCATATAGTGGCATTACGTGCAACTAATTCAGCTACACCCATATTCATTTGCAACAAATCATCTTCAGTTTCGATTTCTTGGTCGTAATTTTTTTCATTAGGGAGAGCATCCTTATAACAGAGATTGTCCTCAGTTTCTTCAATATCCGATACCGTTACTTCGGCCATAGTTTATTCTTTTCTCTCGTCGTCGACGATCTCGTCTTCGATATACTGCTCTTTTTCAGCATCAGTCCACTTGTTAAAAATATATAAATAATCAATTTTAATTGTAATTATAAAATTATTTTCTATATTTGAATTTACTTCATATACGAGTATTTCCTGGAAGATAAAACTTCAATGTTCCTTCTGCGTTCCATGTTCTTATTTTTATACCTGAGCGTACTTGTACACAAAAAATAATCGAGATAGATGTAGACATACATACATATATACAATGTAGTGGCTGGTTTTATTGTAAGCTGTTATTCAATTTTTTGGTTTGATTCGAATAAAGCCGATAAAGCTGCTTTAAATGATATTATGTTTTTGAGAAAATTAGAAAACTACAAAGCAATTAACCAAAATATTGCCGACAAAGCCATTTCAAAAGTATTAAATCATCTGTTTTATTTAAACGAGGAATGTGTGGGCTTTTGTTTATTTGACGATAGAATAGATGATGTAACAAAAGGCAAATTAGTGGATAAGATGACATTGTCTATAGACACTACTGAAAATGAGGATGAAGAAATACCAAAAAAGCTTGTAATAAAGAAGGAAAATTTAAAAACGTTTATATTCAGAGATAATTCTGATATTTTACAAGATTTATTTTCAACAACTACAAAAAAAGTTTTCAAGAGATTTGCAATTTCCACGGACTTTTTCAACAAAGACCCGCATTCTTGGAATGTTTTGGAGGAGTACGTAAAAGGAAAAAATATTGTTCAAAACTTAAGTGTTGTCAACGATAGTGCCGAAAGAGGCATTAAATTGATTCAAGAATACCATGGTCTAATTACAAAAGATGAGGAACAGAAACAACATTTAATGAAAGTAAGTATCTTCTTTTATTACTTGTGTGTTAAATTTCTTTTTGTTATCGTTGTTTTTTTTTATATATTACTGGTGGTACAAAGCTATAGGCAGCAGTATTCGAAAAATGCTAATCTACAATCTCTACAAAAAGATTTTGGCGTATAAATTATTTTATATAATTTTTTTTTACTTTTAATATAACAGAATAATTTCCAAAAAATTGTTTTACTTTTTAGGGTTAATTTCGAAGAAAAATCATATAAATAGTAAAATTTGCATATATCTGACCTTTGACCTCGATGCGCGTCCCGAAAGCGTTGTCCATCTTGGCTCAAATTTTCACCACTGAATTTTTAGACCTAGTGTCACAATAATCCGACCCGCAGCCCGTAAAATTCAAACAAAAATTTTTTTTCATACAAACGATTGCCACCCTAATATATGTACATATACTAAAATGATCAGAATGAAAAGAGGATTTGATTTAGCCCTGACTGTCTGTCCGTCCGTCCGCCCGTGGTTACAATAACTTGAGTAAAAATTTAGATATCATAATGAAATTTGGTACACAAATTGCTCTTTGAACAGGGTAGGTTGGTATTGAAAATGGTCACGATCGGTCAATAACCACGTCCACCTTCCATATAACGGAAGTTTTTGAAAAATGCAAAAGCTCCGTTGTTTCGGTATCTATTACAGCAAATTGAGTGAAATTCGGTATTTGGAGCGATTTTGAACTAAGAAATTAGGTATTTATGAAGTTTTGAAAAATGTAAATGTTACAATTTTTATTGAGCTCAAGGCCAGTTTATGGGAGATTTTTGTGAAAAAACAACAACAGTTTTTAATGGTAGAAATTATAGTAGATATTATTGCGGAAATCACCACATTTCCTCATCAGACTTCTTTTTATTAAATTATTTTTAATTTAATTTTCATAACCACTTCTCTCAGGCTTTGAACCCGGGAGCTCGGAGTTGCAGAGCCAATACGCTACCTATTGTGCTACGCTAGCCGAGTTGGATGTTATGTTTATTTCATCTTCCTTAAACAAACCAACTACAAACAAGAGCAACTGATTTGCCGCTATTTAACTTGCTTGTGTGGTTGTTGTTTGTGTTTTTATTTGCATATTCTGTATTCAAGTTATTTACTTTATATTAGAATGCATTTAAGGCGTGCTCATCCTTGCATATACATAAATGTTTGTTTATTTTTCTGTTGGCCTAGTAAATGGTAATTTTACAATTTTTATTGAGCTCTTCCATAAACTGGCCTTGAGCTCAATAAAAATTGTAAAATATCTTAATAACAGTAAGAGTTATCGTCACAAAATTTGGTGGTAAAATTTTCCTTGATATCGCTATTATTATCGTAGAAAATTTTTGAAATCGGATCATAACCACGCCCAGCTCCCATATAACGGAAGTTTTGGAAAAATGCAAAAACTTAATTTTTCGGTATCTTTTAAAACGAATTGAGCGAAATTAGGTATTTGGAGCGATTTTCAACTAAGAAATTAAGTATTTATAAAATTTAAAAAAATAGGCATTGCCACGACCGTTTAAGAAAAAATTCCTTATTTCTCAATAACGGTGTAAGGTATCGTCACAAAATTTGATGAACAAATTTTCCTCAATATCGCTGTTATCACTGTTAATAATTTAAAAAAACTGACCATAAGCACGCCCAACTTCCATATAACGGAAATTTTGGAAAATGCAAAAAACTTCGTTTTTCAGTATTTATTGGAACAAATTGAGTAAAGTTTAATCCTAGCAGCGATTTGAAATAAAGAAACGGGGTTTTTATGAAATTATGGGCACCGCCCATACAAAAGTACATCACGAGGGTATATAAAAATCGGTTTCGCCCGAATTTTTGCACAAAATCAACCTTTCAACTTAATAATATTGTACAACTCTACAAGTAAGATATCTCGTTTCATCCCTCTCTAATTTCCGTCTTGTCTCTTTCGGTTTTGACAGTGTAATTTTAATGGATTCCAGCGGTTTGACAGTGTAATTTTAATGGCTGACCTGTAGGAACGACATTATATAATATAATAATATAATTTTGGCGCGTACACTATATAGCTCAGTGTTTGGCCGAGCTTCTCCTACAATTTGTGGTGTGCGTCTTTATATTATACCACAAATGGAGGGACCTACAGTTTTGTGCCGACTCCGAACGGCAGATGTATTTAATGAGAAGCTTTTTCATGGCAGAAATACCCGCGGAGGTTTGCCATTGCCTGAAGAGGGGTGACCGCTATTAGAAAAAACTATTATTAAGATTTTGCTTGCCCTGACTGAGATTCGAACCTCGAACTCATCGGCATATCAAGTTATAGCACGCACCGCTACCAACTCGACCACAGCGAACGACATTAGAATGAAATAAATGACCAGGGTTATGTGAAGAAATTCCGAGGCATTTTCATATGCGGTGTTGTCGTGTTATCTTATGTTCATTCATACTTTTTGTTTTAATTTAGATATTTATCTTGCAGATAAAATTTAATCAGTAATAATAGTAAAGCAAAAAATTATTTTTGAGCTTTTATCTAAAGTATGCAAAATTCGTATTAGTAAACCTTCTCATAAGAACAAGCATCAATAATTTTTTCAAATGTTTATAAAAATCATCCGTGAAATAAATTTATTTCTTAGGAAAATCATTAAGTAAGGTTCAATAACTAAAACGTAGAAAATTATGCATTGTACTTTACAAAACAACAAAATAAGCTAATTAAATTCATTTACTAGAGGCAAAATTCCTATTAGTACACATACATTTAAGTGGATTTTTTTTAATAACAATTCAAAAATTTGCTTATTCTTCACAAATAATCTATAAATATATGTGTACCAATACGAATTTTGACTTAATAAATGGAATTAATTTGCTTATTTGGTTATTTTGTTAAGTATAATGCATTATTTTCTACGTTTTTGTTATTCAACCTTACTATTATTAATTTTTTGCGAAATAAATTGATTTTTACGGATTTTTTAAAGATACATTGATTGAAATGATTGATGCTTGTTCTTATGAGAAAGTGTACGAGTTTTGCGTACTGTACATATCTATGTATGTTATAAAGCAATTTGTATATGTCCATATGTATGCATATTGTTTTTTTTACAGCTCCCATTTATGTACATTCGTATGTTTAAAATTGTTTATTTGGTTGAATACATACATACATACTTGTTCACATATATGTATACATACGAACATATGTACATATGTATATGATATGTAATATTAGTCTTGTTTTTTTATCAACATATATTTGCACAAAACTACCCTTAACCAGTTATAAATGTTCAAGCATTCTTGCGAAAATTCCAGAAAGGATTATATGTATCGGAATAATTCGGCTTTAGAAAACCCCGAAGACGCAAAAAATATCCAAATTTGGCTCAAATCAATGCAATTAACGCTGGCCGATTACAAGACTGAAGGGGTTTTGTTAAGCAGCAAAAGGCCGTAAAGTCTCTGAATATTCGGGGACAGACATCATCACGACCCAGACCGCTATCAATTATTTAGGGGTGGTGAATGCCTCCCAACTAAATTTAAACGCCCATTTGGAAAACGTTGCTAAAGAAGCACCAAGAGTGCAGTCTAGCCAAATATCGAGGGACCAAGGCACAGCAAACGACTTCTTTGTCATAGGGTTATGATACCGCTTGCGGAAGTTAATTAATTAAAATGATAACGCAATTACAAAATTTTTGGTTTTCAAATTTAACGAATAGTGAGATCAATACAAAATCACAAGCAACAAATGTTAAGTTCACGGTTGTATTTAAAGGGATTTGTGCAAATTTATTTCTATTACTTAATTTGACACATATTATGAAAAAATTATAAATTAATACAATAATTATTAATAATTTCATTTTTCAAAAATTTGAAATATATAGGTACGCATATGTATGCACATACAATAATTTATAATATTATTACTATAAAGCAATAACACATACGATTGTACATATAATTATCTAATCTGTCAGGTCTTTGCAAAATCTTATTGCTTTGAAAATCAAAATTGATTCGAATAGTTGATGTGTAAGAGTGCGCTGAAATCCTATATAATTTGAGTAATATGTACGTTACAAGAAAGGATTACGGACCAAAACTGTGCAATATTGATTGATATAATTTATCATTCTGAAAGCGATCGGATTTAACATCAGTCCTGATAAATTATTTTAAAATAGCATTGAATCATATATAAACTTGTAGAGCTGACTTCAACTAATTTATGTAAACTCGCAGTCAAAAAATTAAGATTTTACTTAAAGTAAATTAAAACTTTCTGAAACTACTTAATTGGGATATCTTTTTATTAGAGACTCCAACCATCTATTTGATATTAAATTGCACTTAGTAGAAATGGTGTCAGCTTCGCTCATTTCGTCACATCTTTCATTGTGGCAAAGTCGTATTTGTTAGCGTCCTCTCTATCAGTGTCGCGAAATACACGAACCTTCTTACTTAACGGCACATTGCAAATGAAAAAGTATGCCTTCAAAATGCCCAGTAAAGCAGAAAACAAGGAAGAGTTGGAAGAATAATGTATTAAATTATAATTTATTTATTATAAATTACATTTCGCACATCATTGGATTTGCATATGAAATTAAAATTCTTAAAAAAACAATAAAATAAGACTGAAGAGATAATTATTTTTCACTTTTGAATGTCTAATGCATCTTACTCTTTACCTCGGAAGTCAGAACAAATTTTAACTAATATTTTAAGAAATGTAACTTATATTTCCTGCATCTCTGTCAGTACTGGACAGTAATGAACAAAAATTGTAATAATTACCTGTGCACAGTTTTAACCCCTTAGCGCGAAAACTGGTTTTTCCGGATTTTATTACTGTGCTATTCAACCGAATCGGACGAAATTTTACACACAGGTAGCTGAAAATATTTCTTCCATACCCGGTAGTTGAAATACTTAGGGAGTTCACAAGCGTGTTATTGATCGTATTTATTTAGTGCGTTATTTAAATAACAGAGGAGCTTGTGAACGCATTGTGTTATTTCGTTCACTATTGCATATGTTATTTAATCAGTAAATCATCAAAAATATTACTTAAAACAAACTTGAGCGCCGCTCAATAAGCGGTCGGTTTATTTAAAATATGTATACGTACATTTCTATTTAATTTCATTTAACATTTTTCAATCAAAAATAAACCTTAAATGATGAAAAACAGAAAGAGCTGATCGAATAACACAAAAATTAACACAATAAAACATACCTTTCAGAGTTGTATTGAAATACGGGAATTTAACATGTGAAACAACAACAACAAGTTTAAAATAGTTTATTCTAATAAGCGGTACGACGAAATGCGAGATACCACAGTTCTTGTGAACTCCCTAACTGAAAATTATGTTGTATTCTAGAAATTTCTAGCGATTGAAAACCTTAAATGATCAGAAATAGAAAATATATAGTTATTGCCACTTAAAATTTTCGTAAATACATATATCAGCTACAAAATTGAATTAACAAAAACACAGAAAATGTAAGGAAAAACGCGAAAATGTTTTACTGGCCACACCTGTACTTGGGTATACATTCTCGAGGTAAAAGTTGGGTATAAGGACTAGGGATATTTATAACAAACATTTATATTTATAGCAACGGCCAAGTTCTTCTTCAAGCAACAGAAAAATAATTATTGTGATTTTTCTTGAGTGCTGCATTTTAAGCGTAACACTGTAATTAAACAAAAAAAATGCCAAAAACCAAAAGTATTTAAATTAAATGGGATATAAAATTGTCAAATATGAAATAAGGAGAAAATTCTAATTGAATTTATGGAGTTTTTAGTTATGTGTAAAATTTTTGATATATACGATTTAAGTTAAACAATTAGCTTATTCATTCATAAATTCAATAAATTAGGATTCAATAGCAAAAACTTGTCGATTGTATTATTTTATCGCCGGGAATAAATCGTTAAGTAACTTTAGGAGTTGTTTAATAATAATTTTACTTTCATTTACATATAAATTGTAGCTTGGCTCCTAAATAATTGGTATTATAAAGTGTAACTAAGTTCAAAAATTAATGGTATAGCTTAAATTTAACCTCTGTTACTAATAAAGTATTTTAAAATTAGGATTTTATTTATTAATAGAGTTGGATAGTGCTTCCGATTTTAATTAAGGTGGTTTTTATAGCATCGAAAATCGATAGTTCGAGTATCAATAGTTTTCCAGCTCTATTTATCGTTTTTTACTTTATACGGTGTTTCCACTCAAAAAGGATCACGTGTATCGCTATTTAAGTTACGAATGGCGAGTCACCCCATTGATATGACACATTCGTGATTCGTTTGGCATTTCTGTTTCGATTTTATTCATTTTCTTCACAAAGTCAATGTTTCAATCCATTTTAGCATTTAATTATCTCTTGTTTGTTTAAATTTTATTTTGTTTTGGCAGCTAGTTTCGATAAATTTCTGATCAAAATTAGGGACGGCATCGATATTTTCGAGATTCGCATGGTGATTCAGATTGAATCAAATACAAATGGGATGATTTGCTCATAAAATAATTTTGTATGGCGAATCATATTGATTCGGTTCGTGATTGAGGTGCCAATTACGAATGAGAGAACGAATTACGTGTTGATGAGCAGGTCACAAAAAATTAAAATTAAAATTAAAGAAAATAACGTTTAACCGAGGAAAAGCAATAATTTTGAGACTTGAGATGAGACTAAGTTACAGAATTCGGGTATTAGAGACTTTATTTTGAGACTAGTGTTTTTATTTTGAGTCTAATTAATACAAACTGGTCTAAAATTGTGACCTTTGTCTCTATTAGAGACTGAGACTGCTTACTGAATTCGGCCATAATTTCGCATATGCGAGAAAGAAACATATGACAAATTCATAGGAGTTTTGCAAATTGCGCGCAGTTTTTTATAAAAGATGAGTTTTAAATGAAAAAAATTGCTTTTCTAAATGCTTATTATAAAGAAAAGCTGATTTCTTACTCTAATATGAAACATGAAAGAGCTCTGCGCAAAAATACTGATGGAGTAGCCACAGTTTGTCTGGTCAGGGATATTTTGTTCAAGACGGACGAAGGAGGCTTACGTAGAAAGCAGTGCTGTTCAAAAAAATGGTCATCGAAAATACATTTCATCAAGTTATATGTTTGTCTATTCGGTAATATCAATGTGTTAGAGTGAAATACAATATCACACGTACACATTTGTTGACATTAGTTTTTACAGAGTGGTCCTAAGAAACTGATAGCAACTTTGTTCTAAGTGCTGACAAAATTTTTTCAGCCACTGACCATCAGATGTACGGTAAATTGACCGGCACTGTTCTTGTAGGGGTGTCACTATTGGAAACTGTTATAAAATATGCAGAGTATCATATAATCGTCTTTGCTATTTGGTAATACCATGTGTTGCTGTGAATTGACATAAAAATGTGTACGTTCAAAGATTTTAAATATAATATAATAAAAAACATTTAACAAATATGCACTTCTTAATATTTTACCCGCGAATATTTTAATTTAAATATTTAAGACGACTCGCGCCTAGGGAGTTAATTAAACTCAGTGTAAATTTGTTTCCTTGCGCTCAATTAAATTTGTTGCAACCAAAACGAAGTAGCCAGCAAACAGCTGATAAAGTTTAAACGGGCGATCGCGCAAGGTTTAACTCCGTTTAAAGTTTACTGAAAAACTGCATACTGAGTTTAAACTTTGTTTTAACGACAAAAAGAGTTCAACTTGCACTGAAAAACTAGCCCTTATTAGTTTATTAAATCTTTTTTCCTAGCTCAACGGATTCCATTAGATCTTCATAAACAACTTTCGTGTTAAGCAAGAAATCTAATACATCGGTAGCACTAATTTTAGTACTATTCTATGCAATCCTGCATCAGCTGTTATATGACACTGATTGCTTGTAAGATTATCTTTGCTTGTAAGCACGAAATAGACGGTCTATTTCTAAAATAACTGCAATCAAGTTGGGTAAATTTCAACCACATTTTCGTAGGGGTCAGCTCAAGAAAATGAAGGAATTTCCACGCTTTTCGTCCGCACTGCGTGCAAATACCGATTTGGAGGCGAAATTGCCCCAAACTTGTGCGTCACAACCAAGTTTGCGAAAATTGCAAGAGTAAGTGCATTCTGATGTTTGTTAAATTTCACTATCTGCATACGTCAAAGATCTACATATATTCCGTTCATATAACTTTACAGAGAAATTTCGGAGCGTCAAACATTGGCAAGAGTTTTGGAACAAATGCCGGTGGAAAGGCAAACCCAAGCGAAGAATCATCTTCAGAAACTTCGAAAGCTAGTACAAGAAAGTATGGGTAACGAGGAACAGCCACAGGTGGTGGAGCACGCTGCACTCTTTCTGTTCTGGTTGCTGTTAGAGCAACGAGTTATGACCGTAGCATCAAAAATGCGTGTACGCGGCATGTTTGGCAGCATTTTCGAAACTAGATTTACAAAAATTCAACAGTGTGTCAACGAAATTCGGACATCACTGGAAGATTACCAAATTGAGGCGCTAAAGCAGTGGAATCGCAAAACCCATCGTGATGCAATGGACAAAACAAGCTGGGGCACGAATATACGCGTACGACTCAAAGGTCCACCGTTGGATGACTTACAACAATTACAAGATCTTGCACCCAATGCGCAATTGCAAAAAAATGCGGCAATAAATTTTTCTATGCAATGGAACAATAAAGAGCACGAAGAGTCTGGTAAGGAAAATGGTAGCGAACTAGAGCAATTACAAGAGATATCTATATCCTCTGGCGACCCAAAGCTTGTGGGGAAGGTAAGCGAACAGCTATGCTCAAAACGCAGCAACAACGAATTGCAGAATGAATTAATCGAACTCCTGGGCTTTGACCGTTTCGACTTAGTAGAAAGGTTATTAGAACAGCGGACTATAATTGGTGCACAACTAGAACAATACGAAAAGCGTGAGCAACGTTTGCAACTTACCAAATTGGCCCAACAGCAGCGTAGTTCTACAGGCAATGAAATGCGTCCAACAGTTGCCAAAACCGTTGTTGTGCAATCGGCACTGGAAAAAGAACTCGGCAAACAAAACCGGCGTGAGGGGAAAAAGCTACAACGCATGTTACA
Source organism: Philophylla caesio (assembly GCA_963971545.1). Classification (NCBI taxonomy): domain Eukaryota; kingdom Metazoa; phylum Arthropoda; class Insecta; order Diptera; family Tephritidae; genus Philophylla; species Philophylla caesio. The sequence continues at coordinate 38,567,869 of OZ020604.1, forward strand.
TAGTATGAATCGCAATAACGACGACAATGATGAAACTTCCGCACGTGCACTCAACCCAACGCAATTGCGACTTCAACAACAACGTAAACTTCTTGAAAATGTGCAACAACAACCAGTGCTGAAGACCACGCAACGCTTGCAAGAAATGCGCTTAGCTGCTAGTTACAACAACAACATAGTACAATATCCATATGTATTCGACAGCCAATTGAGTGCCAAACAGCATGCCGGTTTCATTGGGGGCAATCGGATAAGTCTGCCAGATAATGCGGAACGCAAAGACAACAAACAATATGAAGAGGTAAAGATCCCAGCCAATGAGCCACCACCACTTAGTGTCGGCAATAATCGAATACAAATTGCCGATCTAGATGATATTGGCAAATTGGCATTCGAAAATTGCACACAACTGAACCGCATACAATCTGTGGTCTATCCGGTGGCATATCACAGCAACGAGAATATGTTGGTGTGTGCTCCAACCGGTGCTGGTAAAACAAATGTGGCAATGCTTACCATGGTACATACGATACGTGCACATCTCGAGGAAGGTGTCATCAATCGCGATCAATTCAAGATTGTTTATATCGCACCCATGAAAGCTTTGGCTGCTGAAATGGTTGAGAACTTTGGCAAACGTTTAAAGACTTTGAATATTGTTGTTAAAGAATTAACGGGAGATATGCAACTAACGAAAACGGAAATGACACAAACGCAAGTGCTGGTCACCACACCTGAAAAATGGGATGTAGTCACTAGGAAGGGTGAGTGTACATAAATGTAATGCTTTTAAATTTTTTGACAAAAACCGTCATTATTTTTATACCTTTATTTATCGAGTTATACTGATTTTGTTGTAATACGAGAGATTTTTCCATTTCGGTCAGATATTTTACGCTAAGTGTGCAAATATTATACGTCTACTTTTTTGAATACCACAGGAGAGACAAGAATAATGATATATTTTACGTTTTCTTTAATCTTGCTTCTAAAACTAGTATTTTTTTAAGGGGAACTTAATCTTTTTTTTTTCATGCCAGCGATATTTTGGGGTGCAATGGGGAACAGTGGTGCTTAATTGTATATTTGGCGAAGTCGGCGAAGGTGTCTTTTCATTTTGCCTCAATAACAAATACAACCAACTGGACGATTGGGAAACTCTGTATTTTTTATAATTTAAAAAACCATTTATTGATACATATTTTTCTGAAAAACATGTTTAAACTCACCACTGCGAAGTTTTCGACACCAAACACCTATTCGCATGGCCCCCTAAACCGACAAAACTAACATCCCTCTCTATAGTTCAACCCTGTTGAAACCGATCGTTTCCTAGAGCTCCCGCTAGTTAAGCTTGACGACAACGACTGATGGTCGTTCTTAATGTGGTCTAGCTAGCCGCTACAATAACTAAAACCACGAGTGATCGTGTTGGTTTAACTAAACAGGGTTAAGTACACGTCGATTTTATTCACTACATAGACGAAGAAGGTGGACGGTGCGCTATGCCGATTGTTAACCGCCCTAAGATCCTGGCGATCACCTTCGACAGTCTTGTAATTTTCTCAGCGCAAACAAATGCAATCGTAAACCATGCACAGAAGGAAATCAATATTGAAAATGTATGATTGTGGTGATTAGCTGGTCGCTGCGCCAATATTATGGTGCGGAACTAGTAGGACTCAGTAAACGAGACTTTAGACCTGCCAGAGCGCCTCACTTATGACAGCGACTGTCGCCTAAAGACCATCTTCATCATGCGGGCAGTGTGCAGGAGCAGTTACTGTTCATAATTTAGAGGCGGTCCCAAGGCACCTTAAGATACATCTGTACCCATTTCACTGTACCTGACAACGCATAAGAACATGTCCGGCTTATGGAGATTTCTTACTTGACACCAAGTACCTCTTCCCATAACCTTCAAAGCCTACTAAGCTAACACCCTTCTTCTAATAGTACAACTAGGTTGAGTTGAGTTTGCCGACGTCATACGCTCCAGTTAGCCGCCGAACTACTTGCTGTATTAAAGATTGTCCAGTAGAGATCCGAAATACTCGGTGCTTACTTTAAGCATTCAAAAGCCTAAATAATAAAATTGTAGTCAGTATCGATTCGTAATTCTAAATATTCAGTTCAGAATAAACACTTTTACTCATTACTCCTTTAATGATAATACTTTATTTTCTCACTAAAATTCATTACTATTCTCCAGGTGCTGGTGATGTGGCTCTTATAAGCCTAGTAAAACTCCTTGTGATCGATGAAGTGCATTTATTGCACGGTGAGCGGGGTCCCGTCGTAGAGGCGCTTGTCGCCCGCACTCTGCGACTCGTCGAATCTTCACAGAGTATGATACGCATTGTTGGCCTCTCAGCTACGCTGCCCAACTACATCGATGTAGCACACTTTTTGCGTGTCAATCCAATGAAGGGTCTCTTCTATTTCGACTCACGCTTCCGGCCCGTACCGTTGGACACAAATTTCATTGGCGTAAAGGCGGTGAAACCACTTCAACAGCTGACCGACATGGATCAGATATGCTACCAAAAATGCTTGGAAATGGTTAAGGAGGGGCATCAGGTTATGGTATTTGTGCATGCCCGCAACGCTACCGTACGCACTGCGACGACTTTGCGTGAATTGGCACAGCAGAACAAAACTAGTTCGTTCTTCCAGACCAATGAAGCGTCAAATAATTTTGGTTTGGCACAACGAGCCATACAAAAAAGTCGCAACAAGCAGCTGGTTGAGCTTTTCGCTTGCGGTTTGGGCATCCACCATGCGGGCATGTTGCGTTCCGATCGCCAAATGGTTGAAAAGTATTTCGGCGAGGGCCACATCAAAGTGTTGGTCTGTACGGCGACTTTGGCGTGGGGTGTTAATCTGCCTGCTCATGCAGTTATCATAAAAGGTTTGTGTTATACAAATTTTTTTATTGGATACAAATGTATTAATTCCTTGAAAAACTATTTTAGGCACTGATATTTATGATTCGAAACATGGCTCGTTCATTGATCTCGGCATTTTGGATGTACTGCAAATTTTCGGTCGTGCCGGTCGACCACAATTCGATAAGCAAGGCGTTGGCACCATTATTACCACCTACGACAAACTAAATCACTATCTCTCTTTGCTGACCAATCAATTTCCCATCGAATCGAATTTCGTGCAATGCCTTGCCGATAATCTGAATGCCGAAATAACACTCGGTACTATATCAAATGTTGAAGAGGCTATAGAATGGTTGAGTTATACGTATCTCTTTGTGCGCATGCGCATAAATCCGCACGTCTATGGCATCGAATATACCGACCTACAAAAAGATTCCACACTGGAGGCCAAACGACGTGGCCTCATTATATCTGCCGCCATGGGTTTGGACAAGGCGCGCATGATACGCTTCAATCAGCGCACAATGGACTTCAACATTACTGATTTGGGACGTACAGCATCACATTTTTATATTAAATATGATACGGTGGAAATTTTCAACGAGCTACTGAAGCCTTTTATGAACGAGGCAGAGATCTTTGCAATGATTTCGCAAGCACAAGAGTTCCAACAACTCAAGGTACGTGATGATGAGCTGGAGGAGTTGGATGAATTGCGCACCTACTACTGTAAAGTTAAAGCTGCCGGAGGTAGTGAAAATGTTAGCGGTAAGGTGAGTAAAGAAAATGTTCGCTTAGCCTCAATTAACGGTGATTCTCAACTCCAGCTTAAAACCTGTGAATCCCGCCTCTTTAATTTAAAAAAATATATTTTTCCTATCCTCCTATAACCACTTCTGCTTACAATTATTCATTAATTACGTCCGGATATGGCATTTGATGATCTGTGTGAAAGAGTATCAAAAATCTGATTTGTTTAACTAGTTCGCCCCTTAACGGCAACGAACTTTTTTTTGTTACGTTGTTAGAAATAAATTCAATAAGTTAGTCCAATAAAACGAAGGAGAACGTTAGTCAATCTCAAATCTGACAGACCGCCAAAGATGTGTGTTGTTGTCATCTGCATCTTACTCTCGCTTATTCAGGGTAAGTAGGAAAACACTGCTTTCCATCTCCCCCTCTCTCTAACTGAACGCTGCTGACAGGCAAAGTCAAAGGCGAGGGGGGGGGGCTGAAATAAAAACGGTACCTCATTCTCTAACTTCGCTGTGCTTTATTACTCTTCTTTCCTGAGTTGTTGCAGTGAATCTCTAAGTAACTGAATAGACCCCAGTAATTCTTCACTGACCCATGGCCTTGTTCGAGGTTTGGGGACGTTGTCTTTATACACCGCCTCAATTTCAGCACCTGTCGAAAACTCTATCAACCCAAAGGATAGTTCCTTTATAGAGCATCCTACCCTTCTCACTAGAATAGGACACCTGCCTCCCAAACCACTTTTTAAGGCATGATATCATGCCAGGTCATCCAGAGTCTGTCGTTATCTAATTTCAAATGAAAACAGCTCGATTTGTGTCTTTAGTGATCCGCATTACTTTCACAGCCACGATCTGAATACTGAAACAAATTAAGTCGCCTCGCTTCCAGAGTAGACTCGCAAACACCTTAGAACGAACGCGCACCCAAATACCACTTAATTACTTTGAACAAGCTTAACAATTTTCTCGACCTTGATAGAGCTTTCAATAATAATGCCCAAGAATAAATATTAAATTAGCCCTCAAATCGTGTTTCAAAAAAAAAAAAACGATATTCGTGTTTTGGGGCACTCAATACCAAAGTCCGTTTTTCATGTAAATTGGTAAGCATAATTAAAGAATTGACTCTTTTTAATCCATTTTCACTGATAATTCATTAATTTAATACATTTTACAAACAATTTTTCATATACATATGTTATTAATAATTAAAACAAACATAAAAAAATATGAAAGGCCTTAAGATATACAGAGAAAAAAATATTTTAAGTTAAATTTTATTGCCGGCATCGGTTTTCAATATGGGAATTTGTCAGTTCAACAGCCAACGATTTCAAGAATTCTTTGCGTTTCAGACGTGGGTTATTAAGTTGGATCATTGTGTATGCAGCTAAAGCTGCAGCATCGGTCATATTATAGTAGAAAGTCATTGGCCACCGGTTATTGTTTCGTTTACATATGTATATTTGCATTATTTGGTCAAATGTATCGACTCTTTTGTAATAATATTGATGACGTTTTTGGCGTGAGCAGTCGATAAAAGCATCACATTTTTCTTCTTGTCAGTAACGTAACCATGGGCATACTTTCCGAAAAGCAAAAAACTGACGAAAAAGGTTCCCTCCTCTTTGGTTGCGTAAGTTCCTTGGGTAACTCCGGCTTATTTAATCGAATAGTACCAACTATGGTTGTGTTCCCCAAAATCAGTTCATTGGCTAATGGAATACTGGTGAAGAAATTGTCAATTGTTATATTGTAACCTTTGTCTATATATCCTCGTGCGAGGCAATGAATCAAATCAAAATCAACATTTTTCGTACGTTCTTGGCCAGGCTGTGTACCGACGTAAATTTCATCCACCAACGGAAACCGTACTTTGGCGGATTTGTCTATAGGCTCTATAGAGCGCATATCATTAAATCTTAGAAATCTCGTTATTTGCTCATATATATCAATACAATAACACCAATACTGTATTCCAAGTAGTATAAAATCAACACATTTACCTACTTTTAATACTTACCTAATTGAAATAAATTTGATTCCTTGTGTCCGTTGTATAATTCAAACCATTTTCAAATAAAACTGCAGATTATTTTCAAATCTACGTACAACAAAGTAATTTTGGACTTAAAGCCAAGCTAAAAATTAGAATTTCCAACAGATTTTCTTATTATAATGTCAAAAAAGCTAAATTTCCACCAAAAAGTAACAAATTGTACTTGATTTGTATGAAAAATGTACACAAAAACATGGTACCATTTTAAAACCGCGAGTTAAATAAAAGTGTTGCTACTAATATTTCATCAGTTTTCCTTTCGCAGAAGGCCAAATATGTGGCCTGCAGAGCAGCACTGCTTAACCAACAAGAGAAATACGTTAAATTCAAGTTCAAAAATCGTTTGGGGCACTGAATGCCCCAAACACGGGTTGAGGGTTAAGTACATATGTAGATATAATTTAATGAAAATAGTTTTTATCGTTAGTTATCGATGCTGTTTTGTTACAGTTATGTATTTTGAAAATTTAAATTAACAACTTTTCCTTTTAACCACACATTACTCCAGGTAAACATCCTTATGCAAACATATCTATCCCATGGTTATGTGAAATCATTTTCGCTCATCTCCGATATGTCCTACATCGTCCAAAATATAGTACGTATTACGCGTGCGCTCTTCTCTATTGTGCTGCGCAACAACAATGCCATCTTGGCTACACGTCTTTTGCAGATTTGCAAAATGTTCGAACGGCAACAATGGGAATTCGAGACGCCGTTACGCCAATTTACTGCCGTCAATGCTGAGACCATCGACAAATTAGAACAGCGAGGTATTAGCCTTTATACGCTACGTGAAATGGAACAAAACGAATTGAAGGAAATATTGCGCAATCAGCGTTCGGCCGAGTTGGTGTTGCGTTCGTCACGCGAGGTGCCCATGCTTGATGTCGAAGTAACGCTGCAACCCATCACACGTACTGTGCTGCGCATAAAAATTGACGTTTGGGCCGATTTCAATTGGAACGATCGCGTTCACGGGAAAGTGTGTGAACTTTTCTGGCTGTGGATTGAAGACCCCGAATCGAATTTCATCTATCACTCCGAGCAATTTCAGGTGAACTGAACTATTGAAAGCAGCTTCTTCAATATTTTCTTGTACTAAAAATCTATTTATTTTTACACGCTAGGCTACTCGCAAGTTCGTGTATGGCGGCAAGCCACAACAACTGGTAATGACCATACCATTGAAGGAACCACTGCCACCGCAATACTATGTGCGTATTGCAAGTGATACTTGGTTGGGAAGCGCCACCTGGACAGCGCTCTCATTCAAGCACCTAGTGCTGCCTGAACACCACCCGCCACTCACGGAGTTGCTGCCGTTGCATCCATTGCCAATTACAAGTTTAAAAAATCCGCATTACGAATCAATCTATAATTTCACACACTTCAATCCCATACAAACACAAATTTTCCATTGCCTCTATCACACCGACAATAATGTGCTGTTGGGTGCGCCCACTGGCTCTGGCAAAACGATTGTCGCTGAAATCGCAATTTTCCGTGCTTTCAACAAGCAACCACGTTCCAAAATCGTGTATATTGCACCATTAAAAGCGCTGGTCAAGGAGCGAATCAACGATTGGAAACGTCGCTTCGAGGGCCCGCCTTTGCGTTGGAAGGTGGTGGAGTTGACGGGTGACACTACGCCCGACATACAGGCTATCCGGGAGAGTCAAGTCATTGTGACAACACCGGAGAAATGGGATGGTATTAGTCGTTCGTGGCAAACTCGCGAATATGTACAGGATGTGGCGTTGATTGTTATCGATGAGATACATTTGCTTGGAGAAGATCGTGGTCCAGTAATTGAAGTGATTGTTTCACGTACGAATTTTATCACTTCACACACGGGACGTACGATACGTATTGTCGGTTTGTCGACGGCTTTGGCCAACGCACAAGACTTGGCCAATTGGCTTGGCATTAAGAAGATGGGATTGTACAACTTTAAGCCATCCGTGCGTCCTGTGCCGCTTCAGGTGCACATTAATGGATTTTCAGGTGAGCTTGACATAAGTAAAGTTTTTTAAGTTATGCATCCATCTCAGACTGGAGTGTTCTTTGGTTTCTTGTTTTATTAAAATCACCCCTTTTGCACGTTATATAGAAACAAATACAGCGCAATGAATTTTTAAGTTTATACAGACGGTTTGCAATGTATATTTTTATGAGATTAATGTCCGAATTCTGTAACTTGGTATCATCTCAAGCCTCAAAATGAGTTTGAGATTATTGCTTTTCCTCGCTTTCACGTTTTTTTCTTTTGTTTTTATTTTGAAACTAATGATTGCCAACTGGTCTAAAATTCCGACTTTTGTTTCTATTAGAGACTGAGACTGATTACTGAATTCGGGCATAAGAGTGTTTGCGGTGCTGATAATTGTTACGAATTGTTACAAAATATCACGATTTTTGTCAAATCGCGTTCGCGGTGACCAAAAAATTTGCAAGGAAGGGGAAATTGAGAGCGCAAAATGACATTTCATTTTCAGGGGAAGTTGCAAATTCTTGCTGGACAAATTGTACCCAGCACAAATTTGCAAGCAAGAAAACAGCAGCAACTTGTAAAGTAATTTGCTGAAAAGGTGCTGCATGAGATTTGTGGTATTTGGTACCAAAAATAATTGTTAAAAACATATGTAGAAATATGTACAAATGTATAGAATAGAGTCACGATAGAGTACGAATCGGAACCTCTAACTCAGAAATATTTGCGTACTTCTCCTGCAGGTTGCCGAAGAGCGCTCGGCAGCTCTTAAGGGCCGTACACATACAACTTTCCTCGCTTTACTTGACAATTCGAAATTTAACAAGAAAGCATGAGGTGTAGAAGGTTTGCTACATAGAACGCTTTGACAGTTTCTACGTTAGTTGTTTGTTTCGAATTGTTATTTATGCATAGGTAGGTAGGTATATGTGGCTGTCACCGTTGCTTCAGCGACCCACTTAGGCCATGATTGGAGGCCCGTTGTGATACCACTAGCTAAGTGTTCATTCCCCTTTGCTGAACCATTTTGAGCTCTTGACGAATCTCGCCAAAAATCTTGGAGGTCTCCAAAAAGTGGTACCCCTAGAAAGCGTAGCCTGCTTCTTGCTAGCGCTGGACAATTGCATAGAAGATGGAGAACAGTTTCTTCCTCTTCATAATTTTTGCAGCTTCTACAGCATCTGTGAAAGGGTACACAGAGACGCCCCGCGTGGTTGCCTATGAGGCAGTGCCCCGTAAGGGCTCCAATGACAGGTCTGTTAAGATTGCGTAACCACATTAAGCAACCAAAGTCTAACTTATATCAAAATTAAGAGCTCATTTAATGCTAATTTAATGCCGTAACCCTAAATTTAATGCTCTAATTTTTTCCCAAAAAACTTGTGGTTACGCCAGCTTAACGTTAAGCTGGCGTATCCACATCTCCAAAACTAACTTATGAAAAAAACAAATATGCAGGAATTAAGTGCTCATTAAGTGCTCTCAAAATAGCCTACAGGATTTAAAAAAAAAAATTATTTATTGAAAAAACTTGTGGTTACGCTATCTTAACGTTAAGCTGGCGTATCCACAACTAAAAACTAACTGAAGAAAATAAAAAACAAATATGCAGGAATTAAGAGCTCATTTAGTGCTCTCAAAATAGTTAAAAGTTTTTTTTTTTATGTTCTTGAAGCCCAATTTTTTTCTTTAAACTTTCCATTACGTTAAATTAACGTTAAGTTGACGGATCTACAACTTAAATTTTACCTCTAAATAAAAAATGACTATGCAGGAATTAAGAGCTCATTTAATGCTCTCAAAATAGCCTACCGACTTTTTTAAAAAAAAAGTATTTTTTGAAAAAACTTGTGCTTAAGCTATATTAACGTTAAGCTAGCGTATCCACAACTAAAAATTATCTTAAAGAAATAAAAAATGACTATGCAGGAATTAAGGGCTCATTTAATGCTCTCAAAATAGCCTAACGACTTTTTTCAAAAAAAAGTATTTTTTGTTAAAACTTTTGCTTAAGCTATATTAACGTTAAGCTAGCGTATCCACAACTAAAAATTATCTTAAAAAAATAAAAAATGACTATGCAGGAATTAAGGGCTCATTTAATGCTCTCAAAATAGCCTACCGACTTTTTTCAAAAAAAAGTATTTTTTGTTAAAACTTGTGCTTAAGCTATATTAACGTTAAGCTAGCGTATCCACAACTAAAAATTATCTTAAAAAAATAAAAAATGACTATGCAGGAATTAAGGGCTCATTTAATGCTCTCAAAATAGCCTAACGACTTTTTTCAAAAAAAAGTATTTTTTGAAAAAACTTGTGCTTAAGCTATATTAACGTTAAGCCAGCGTATCCACAACTAAAAATTATGTTAAAGAAATAAAAAATGACTATGCAGGAATTAAGGGCTCATTTAATGCTCTCAAAATAGCCTAACGACTTTTTTCAAAAAAAAGTATTTTTTGTTAAAACTTTTGCTTAAGCTATATTAACGTTAAGCTAGCGTATCCACAACTAAAAATTATCTTAAAAAAATAAAAAATGACTATGCAGGAATTAAGCGCTCATTTAATGCTCTCAAAATAGCCTACCGACTTTTTTCAAAAAAAAGTATTTTTTGTTAAAACTTGTGCTTAAGCTATATTAACGTTAAGCTAGCGTATCCACAACTAAAAATTATCTTAAAAAAATAAAAAATGACTATGCAGGAATTAAGGGCTCATTTAATGCTCTCAAAATAGCCTACCGACTTTTTTCAAAAAAAAGTATTTATTGAAAAAACTTGTGCTTAAGCTATATTAACGTTAAGCTAGCATATCCACAACTAAAAATTATCTTAAAAAAAATAAAAAATGACTATGCAGGAATTAAGGGCTCATTTAATGCTCTCAAAATAGCCTAACGACTTTTTTCAAAAAAAAGTATTTTTTGGAGAAATTGGCAAGCAACCTAGGAGTAAGGTTCTACGCGAGATATGTCGATGATATCATTTGCCTTGTAACGGAAGACAAGGAGAAACAAATACTTAATTATCTTAACGACCAACACACAAACATAAAGTTCACGATGGATACAGAACAGGAAGGAAAAATTAACTATTTGGACACAACAATTAAAATAAATAAAGACACAAACAAGTTTGAATTCGAAATATATAGGAAGCCCACAGCCACAGACACAATAATACATAACACCTCGAACCACCCGCAGCAACACAAAAAGGCCGCATTTAGGCATCTAATAACGAGACTTCAACGAACTCCACTAGAAAAAGATGCGTACAACAAAGAACTTAAAACAATATATGCTATCGCCGAAAACAACGGATACAAAAAAGAGCTGGTAAACAAAATCATGAAAGGCACTAAAACAAAGAAATCGAATAAGAAGGAAGATAACGATAAAAATTGGGCAGTCTTAAACTATACAGGAACAACTTCCTACAAATTGGCTAAAGTGTTCCGAAAATACAATATAAAAACAGCCTTTAAAACAAGGAATAATATGGGCAAAATACTACAAAATAGCACCAACGAAGAAGACCCATTAGATAAGCAGGGTGTATACAAGTTGACCTGCGAATGTCAATATAGCTATATAGGACAGACAGGGCGCAAGATAAAAACAAAATATCGTGAACATATTAGAGACTACAACAAGAAAAGGCTAAAACCATCCACTACGCCGGAGTCAAACTTCGCAAACCATATGGCAGAAAACAAATGTACACCATGCAAAATAGGGAAAGCAGCCAAAGTTCTCCACGTACAACATAAAGGACATCGTCTAAACGTTTTAGAAAACATGGAAATATACAAACAAAAAACCTTCGTGGGAAAAATAATAAACGAACAGATAAACACAGCCTCGGATGTATCATTCGAGCCTCTTAGGCTACTATACCCAAAACAGGTCAGAAGTCCCGTAACTAACACACAAAAGGGTACGCAAATGCAAACCACTGAACCCAAGCGAAAGAAAATAACGGATTTTTACCTACCTTCGAATCCAGACAATAATAATCAATAAAATGTAAACAACTAAGTTATATATACCTGCAGGTATAACAGCAACTTAAGGCTACAATACAAACACAAAAAAGGGTCCGCTAAGGAGTACCTAACCAAAAGCAACAGACAAGGACAATACTATAAAGACTAACGTACGTACAGAAAATAATCAGAACGAAAAATTACACTGAAGATGGCACAACGCCGAAACCGGTTTGTCTCCAAACCAAACTTGACAAGGGATGACGGAAATTCGTTCCAAAATACAGACTAAAAATTATCTTAAAAAAATAAAAAATGACTATGCAGGAATTAAGGGCTCATTTAATGCTCTCAAAATAGCCTACCGACTTTTTTCAAAAAAAAGTATTTTTTGTTAAAACTTTTGCTTAAGCTATATTAACGTTAAGCTAGCGTATCCACAACTAAAAATTATCTTAAAGAAATAAAAAATGACTGCAGGAATTAAGGGCTCATTTAATGCTCTCAAAATAGCCTAACGACTTTTTTCAAAAAAAAGTATTTTTTGTTAAAACTTTTGCTTAAGCTATATTAACGTTAAGCTAGCGTATCCACAACTAAAAATTATCTTAAAGAAATAAAAAATGACTGCAGGAATTAAGGGCTCATTTAATGCTATCAAAATAGCCTAACGACTTTTTTCAAAAAAAAGTATTTTTTGTTAAAACTTTTGCTTAAGCTATATTAACGTTAAGCTAGCGTATCCACAACTAAAAATTATCTTAAAAAAATAAAAAAGGACTATGCAGGAATTAAGGGCTCATTTAATGCTCTCAAAATAGCCTACCGACTTTTTTCAAAAAAAAGTATTTTTTGTTAAAACTTGTGCTTAAGCTATATTAACGTTAAGCTAGCGTATCCACAACTAAAAATTATCTTAAAAAAATAAAAAATGACTGCAGGAATTAAGGGCTCATTTAATGCTCTCAAAATAGCCTACCGACTTTTTTCAAAAAAAAGTATTTTTTGTTAAAACTTGTGCTTAAGCTATATTAACGTTAAGCTAGCGTATCCACAACTAAAAATTATCTGAAAAAAATAAAAAATGACTATGCAGGAATTAAGGGCTCATTTAATGCTCTCAAAATAGCCTAACGACTTTTTTCAAAAAAAAGTATTTTTTGTTAAAACTTGTGATTACGCTATAATACCGTTAAGCTGGCATATCCACAACTAAAAATTATCTTAAAAAAATAAAAAATGACTATGCAGGAATTAAGAGCTCATTTAATGCTCTCAAAATAACCTACAGACTTTTTTAAAAATAAAGTATTTTTTGAAAAATCTTGTGATTACGCTATAATACCGTTAAGCTGGCATTTTTTATTTTTTTAAGATAATTTTTAGTTGTGGATACGCTAGCTTAAAGTTAATATAGCTTAAGCACAAGTTTTTTCAAAAAATACTTTTTTTTGAAAAAAGTCGTTAGGCTATTTTGAGAGCATTAAATGAGCCCTTAATTCCTGCATAGTCATTTTTTATTTTTTTCAGATAATTTTTAGTTGTGGATACGCTAGCTTAACGTTAATATAGCTTAAGCACAAGTTTTTTCAAAAAATACTTTTTTTGGAAAAAAGTCGGTAGGCTATTTTGAGAGCATTAAATGAACTCTTAATTCCTGCATAGTCATTTTTTATTTAGAGGTAAAATTTAAGTTGTAGATCCGTCAACTTAACGTTAATTTAACGTAATGGAAAGTTTAAAGAAAAAAATCGGGCTTCAAGAACATAAAAAAAAAAAAGTATTTTTTGAAAAAAGTCTGTAGGTTATTTTGAGAGCACTAAATAGCCCTTAATTCCTGCATAGTCATTTTTAATTTTTTAAGATAATTTTTAGTTGTTGATATGCCAGCTTAACGGTATTATAGCGTAATCACAAGATTTTTCAAAAAATACTTTTTTTAAAAAAAAAGTCTGTAGGTTATTTTGAGAGCACTAAATGAGCCCTTAATTCCTGCATAGTCATTTTTTATTTTTTTAAGATAATTTTTAGTTGTTGATATGCCAGCTTAACGGTATTATAGCGTAATCACAAGATTTTTCAAAAAATACTTTTTTTTTAAAAAAAGTCTGTAGGTTATTTTGAGAGCACTAAATGAGCCCTTAATTCCTGCATAGTCATTTTTTATTTTTTTAAGATAATTTTTAGTTGTTGATATGCCAGCTTAACGGTATTATAGCGTAATCACAAGATTTTTCAAAAAATACTTTTTTTAAAAAAAAAGTCTGTAGGTTATTTTGAGAGCACTAAATGAGCCCTTAATTCCTGCATAGTCATTTTTAATTTTTTAAGATAATTTTTAGTTGTGGATATGCCAGCTTAACGGTATTATAGCGTAATCACAAGATTTTTCAAAAAATACTTTTTTTTTAAAAAAAGTCTGTAGGTTATTTTGAGAGCACTAAATGAGCCCTTAATTCCTGCATAGTCATTTTTTATTTTTTTAAGATAATTTTTAGTTGTGGATATGCCAGCTTAACGGTATTATAGCGTAATCACAAGATTTTTCAAAAAATACTTTTTAAAAAAAAAAGTCTGTAGGTTATTTTGAGAGCACTAAATGAGCCCTTAATTCCTGCATAGTCATTTTTTATTTTTTTAAGATAATTTTTAGTTGTTGATATGCCAGCTTAACGGTATTATAGCGTAATCACAAGATTTTTCAAAAAATACTTTTTTTTTTAAAAAAGTCTGTAGGTTATTTTGAGAGCACTAAATGAGCCCTTAATTCCTGCATAGTAATTTTTTATTTTTTTAAGATAATTTTTAGTTGTTGATATGCCAGCTTAACGGTATTATAGCGTAATCACAAGATTTTTCAAAAAATACTTTTTTTTAAAAAAAAGTCTGTAGGTTATTTTGAGAGCACTAAATGAGCCCTTAATTCCTGCATAGTCATTTTTTATTTTTTTAAGATAATTTTTAGTTGTTGATATGCCAGCTTAACGGTATTATAGCGTAATCACAAGATTTTTCAAAAAATACTTTTTTTTAAAAAAAAGTCTGTAGGTTATTTTGAGAGCACTAAATGAGCCCTTAATTCCTGCATAGTCATTTTTAATTTTTTAAGATAATTTTTAGTTGTTGATATGCCAGCTTAACGGTATTATAGCGTAATCACAAGATTTTTCAAAAAATACTTTTTTTTTTAAAAAAGTCTGTAGGTTATTTTGAGAGCACTAAATGAGCCCTTAATTCCTGCATAGTCATTTTTTATTTTTTTAAGATAATTTTTAGTTGTGGATATGCCAGCTTAACGGTATTATAGCGTAATCACAAGATTTTTCAAAAAATACTTTTTAAAAAAAAAAGTCTGTAGGTTATTTTGAGAGCACTAAATGAGCCCTTAATTCCTGCATAGTCATTTTTTATTTTTTTAAGATAATTTTTAGTTGTTGATATGCCAGCTTAACGGTATTATAGCGTAATCACAAGATTTTTCAAAAAATACGTTTTTTTTAAAAAAAGTCTGTAGGTTATTTTGAGAGCACTAAATGAGCCCTTAATTCCTGCATAGTCATTTTTTATTTTTTTAAGATAATTTTTAGTTGTTGATATGCCAGCTTAACGGTATTATAGCGTAATCACAAGATTTTTCAAAAAATACTTTTTTTTTAAAAAAAGTCTGTAGGTTATTTTGAGAGCACTAAATGAGCCCTTAATTCCTGCATAGTCATTTTTTATTTTTTTAAGATAATTTTTAGTTGTTGATATGCCAGCTTAACGGTATTATAGCGTAATCACAAGATTTTTCAAAAAATACTTTTTTTAAAAAAAAAGTCTGTAGGTTATTTTGAGAGCACTAAATGAGCCCTTAATTCCTGCATAGTAATTTTTTATTTTTTTAAGATCATTTTTAGTTGTGGATACGCCAACTTAACGGTATTATAGCGTAATCACAAGATTTTTCAAAAAATACTTTTTTAAAAAAAAAAGTCTGTAGGTTATTTTGAGAGCACTAAATGAGCCCTTAATTCCTGCATAGTCATTTTTTATTTTTTTAAGATAATTTTTAGTTGTGGATATGCCAGCTTAACGGTATTATAGCGTAATCACAAGATTTTTCAAAAAATACTTATTTAAAAAAAAGTCTGTAGGTTATTTTGAGAGCACTAAATGAGCCCTTAATTCCTGCATAGTCATTTTTAATTTTTAAAGATAATTTTTAGTTGTGGATATGCCAGCTTAACGGTATTATAGCGTAATCACAAGATTTTTCAAAAATACATTTTTTTTTAAAAAAGTCTGTAGGTTATTTTGAGAGCACTAAATGAGCCCTTAATTCCTGCATAGTCATTTTTTATTTTTTTAAGATAATTTTTAGTTGTGGATATGCCAGCTTAACAGTATTATAGCGTAATCACAAGATTTTCAAAAAATACTTTTTTTTAAAAAAAGTCTGTAGACTATTTTGAGAGCAATAAATGAGCCCTTAATTCCTGCATAGTAATTTTTTATTTTTTTAAGATCATTTTTAGTTGTGGATACGCTAGCTTAACGTTAATATAGCTTAAGCACAAGTTTTAACAAAAAATACTTTTTTTTGAAAAAAGTCGGTAGGCTATTTTGAGAGCATTAAATGAGCCCTTAATTTCTGCATAGTCATTTTTTATTTTTTTAAGATAATTTTTAGTTGTGGATATGCCAGCTTAACGGTATTATAGCGTAATCACAAGATTTTTCAAAAAATACTTTTTTTTAAAAAAAGTCTGTAGGTTATTTTGAGAGCACTAAATGAGCCCTTAATTCCTGCATAGTCATTTTTTATTTTTTTAAGATAATTTTTAGTTGTGGATATGCCAGCTTAACGGTATTATAGCGTAATCACAAGATTTTTCAAAAAATACTTATTTAAAAAAAAAGTCTGTAGGTTATTTTGAGAGCACTAAATGAGCCCTTAATTCCTGCATAGTCATTTTTAATTTTTAAAGATAATTTTTAGTTGTGGATATGCCAGCTTAACGGTATTATAGCGTAATCACAAGATTTTTCAAAAATACATTTTTTTTTTAAAAAGTCTGTAGGTTATTTTGAGAGCACTAAATGAGCCCTTAATTCCTGCATAGTCATTTTTTATTTTTTTAAGATAATTTTTAGTTGTGGATATGCCAGCTTAACAGTATTATAGCGTAATCACAAGATTTTCAAAAAATACTTTTTTTTAAAAAAAGTCTGTAGACTATTTTGAGAGCAATAAATGAGCCCTTAATTCCTGCATAGTAATTTTTTATTTTTTTAAGATCATTTTTAGTTGTGGATACGCTAGCTTAACGTTAATATAGCTTAAGCACAAGTTTTAACAAAAAATACTTTTTTTTTAAAAAAGTCTGTAGACTATTTTGAGAGCAATAAATGAGCCCTTAATTCCTGCATAGTAATTTTTTATTTTTTTAAGATCATTTTTAGTTGTGGATACGCCAACTTAACGGTATTATAGCGTAATCACAAGATTTTTCAAAAAATACTTTTTTAAAAAAAAAAGTCTGTAGGTTATTTTGAGAGCACTAAATGAGCCCTTAATTCCTGCATAGTCATTTTTTATTTTTTTAAGATAATTTATAGTTGTTGATATGCCAGCTTAACGGTATTATAGCGTAATCACAAGATTTTTCAAAAAATACTTTTTTTTAAAAAAAAGTCTGTAGGTTATTTTGAGAGCACTAAATGAGCCCTTAATTCCTGCATAGTCATTTTTTATTTTTTTAAGATAATTTTTAGTTGTGGATATGCCAGCTTAACGGTATTATAGCGTAATCACAAGATTTTTCAAAAAATACTTATTTAAAAAAAAAGTCTGTAGGTTATTTTGAGAGCACTAAATGAGCCCTTAATTCCTGCATAGTCATTTTTAATTTTTAAAGATAATTTTTAGTTGTGGATATGCCAGCTTAACGGTATTATAGCGTAATCACAAGGTTTCTCAAAAATACATTTTTTTTTTAAAAAGTCTGTAGGTTATTTTGAGAGCACTAAATGAGCCCTTAATTCCTGCATAGTCATTTTTTATTTTTTTAAGATAATTTTTGGTTGTGGATATGCCAGCTTAACAGTATTATAGCGTAATCACAAGATTTTCAAAAAATACTTTTTTTTAAAAAAAGTCTGTAGACTATTTTGAGAGCAATAAATGAGCCCTTAATTCCTGCATAGTAATTTTTTATTTTTTTAAGATCATTTTTAGTTGTGGATACGCTAGCTTAACGTTAACATAGCTTAAGCACAAGTTTTAACAAAAAATACTTTTTTTTTAAAAAAGTCTGTAGACTATTTTGAGAGCAATAAATGAGCCCTTAATTCCTGCATAGTAATTTTTTATTTTTTTAAGATCATTTTTAGTTGTGGATACGCCAACTTAACGGTATTATAGCGTAATCACAAGATTTTTCAAAAAATACTTTTTTAAAAAAAAAAGTCTGTAGGTTATTTTGAGAGCACTAAATGAGCCCTTAATTCCTGCATAGTAATTTTTTATTTTTTTAAGATAATTTTTAGTTGTGGATATGCCAGCTTAACGGTATTATAGCGTAATCACAAGATTTTTCAAAAAATACTTATTTAAAAAAAAAGTCTGTAGGTTATTTTGAGAGCACTAAATGAGCCCTTAATTCCTGCATAGTCATTTTTAATTTTTAAAGATAATTTTTAGTTGTGGATATGCCAGCTTAACGGTATTATAGCGTAATCACAAGATTTTTCAAAAATACATTTTTTTTTTAAAAAGTCTGTAGGTTATTTTGAGAGCACTAAATGAGCCCTTAATTCCTGCATAGTCATTTTTTATTTTTTTAAGATAATTTTTAGTTGTGGATATGCCAGCTTAACAGTATTATAGCGTAATCACAAGATTTTCAAAAAATACTTTTTTTTAAAAAAAGTCTGTAGACTATTTTGAGAGCAATAAATGAGCCCTTAATTCCTGCATAGTAATTTTTTATTTTTTTAAGATCATTTTTAGTTGTGGATACGCTAGCTTAACGTTAATATAGCTTAAGCACAAGTTTTAACAAAAAATACTTTTTTTTTAAAAAAGTCTGTAGACTATTTTGAGAGCAATAAATGAGCCCTTAATTCCTGCATAGTAATTTTTTATTTTTTTAAGATCATTTTTAGTTGTGGATACGCCAACTTAACGGTATTATAGCGTAATCACAAGATTTTTTAAAAAATACTTTTTTAAAAAAAAAAGTCTGTAGGTTATTTTGAGAGCACTAAATGAGCCCTTAATTCCTGCATAGTAATTTTTTATTTTTTTAAGATAATTTTTAGTTGTGGATATGCCAGCTTAACGGTATTATAGCGTAATCACAAGATTTTTCAAAAAATACTTTTTTTAAAAAAAAAGTCTGTAGGTTATTTTGAGAGCACTAAATGAGCCCTTAATTCCTGCATAGTCATTTTTTATTTTTTTAAGATAATTTTTAGTTGTGGATATGCCAGCTTAACGGTATTATAGCGTAATCACAAGATTTTTCAATAAATACTTTTTAAAAAAAAAAAGTCTGTAGGTTATTTTGAGAGCACTAAATGAGCCCTTAATTCCTGCATAGTCATTTTTTATTTTTTTAAGATAATTTATAGTTGTTGATATGCCAGCTTAACGGTATTATAGCGTAATCACAAGATTTTTCAAAAAATACTTTTTTTTTAAAAAAAGTCTGTAGGTTATTTTGAGAGCACTAAATGAGCCCTTAATTCCTGCATAGTCATTTTTTATTTTTTTAAGATAATTTTTAGTTGTTGATATGCCAGCTTAACGGTATTATAGCGTAATCACAAGATTTTTCAAAAAATACTTTTTTTTTAAAAAAAGTCTGTAGGTTATTTTGAGAGCACTAAATGAGCCCTTAATTCCTGCATAGTCATTTTTAATTTTTTAAGATAATTTTTAGTTGTTGATATGCCAGCTTAACGGTATTATAGCGTAATCACAAGATTTTTCAAAAAATACTTTTTTTTTGAAAAAAGTCGTTAGGTTATTTTGAGAGCACTAAATGAGCCCTTAATTCCTGCATAGTCATTTTTTATTTTTTTAAGATAATTTATAGTTGTTGATATGCCAGCTTAACGGTATTATAGCGTAATCACAAGATTTTTCAAAAAATACTTTTTTTTTAAAAAAAGTCTGTAGGTTATTTTGAGAGCACTAAATGAGCCCTTAATTCCTGCATAGTCATTTTTTATTTTTTTAAGATAATTTTTAGTTGTGGATACGCCAGCTTAAAGTTAATATAGCTTAAGCACAAGTTTTTTCAAAAAATACTTTTTTTTGAAAAAAGTGGTTAGGCTATTTTGAGAGCATTAAATGAGCCCTTAATTTCTGCATAGTCATTTTTTATTTTTTTAAGATAATTTTTAGTTGTGGATATGCCAGCTTAACGTTAATATAGCTTAAGCACAAGTTTTAACAAAAAATACTTTTTTTTGAAAAAAGTCGGTAGGCTATTTTGAGAGCATTAAATGAGCCCTTAATTCCTGCATAGTCATTTTTTATTTTTTTAAGATAATTTTTAGTTGTGGATACGCTAGGTTAACGTTAATATAGCTTAAGCAAAAGTTTTAACAAAAAATACTTTTTTTTGAAAAAAGTCGGTAGGCTATTTTGAGAGCATTAAATGAGCCCTTAATTCCTGCATAGTCATTTTTTATTTTTTTAAGATAATTTTTAGTTGTGGATACGCTAGGTTAACGTTAATATAGCTTAAGCACAAGTTTTAACAAAAAATACTTTTTTTTGAAAAAAGTCGGTAGGCTATTTTGAGAGCATTAAATGAGCCCTTAATTCCTGCATAGTCATTTTTTATTTTTTTAAGATAATTTTTAGTTGTGGATACGCTAGCTTAAAGTTAATATAGCTTAAGCACAAGTTTTTTCAAAAAATACTTTTTTTTGAAAAAAGTGGTTAGGCTATTTTGAGAGCATTAAATGAGCCCTTAATTTCTGCATAGTCATTTTTTATTTTTTTAAGATAATTTTTAGTTGTGGATATGCCAGCTTAACGTTAATATAGCTTAAGCACAAGTTTTAACAAAAAATACTTTTTATTGAAAAAAGTCGGTAGGCTATTTTGAGAGCATTAAATGAGCCCTTAATTCCTGCATAGTCATTTTTTATTTCTTTAAGATAATTTTTAGTTGTGGATACGCTAGCTTAACGTTAATATAGCTTAAGCAAAAGTTTTAACAAAAAATACTTTTTTTTGAAAAAAGTCGTTAGGCTATTTTGAGAGCATTAAATGAGCCCTTAATTCCTGCATAGTCATTTTTTATTTTTTTAAGATAATTTTTAGTTGTGGATACGCTAGCTTAACGTTAATATAGCTTAAGCAAAAGTTTTAACAAAAAATATTTTTTTTTGAAAAAAGTCGTTAGGTTATTTTGAGAGCATTAAATGAGCCCTTAATTCCTGCATAGTCATTTTTTATTTCTTTAAGATAATTTTT
The DNA here is from genome assembly GCA_963971545.1 of Philophylla caesio. NCBI lineage: Eukaryota > Metazoa > Arthropoda > Insecta > Diptera > Tephritidae > Philophylla > Philophylla caesio. Next base: position 38,589,036 of record OZ020604.1, read on the forward strand.
AGTTGTGGATACGCCAACTTAACGGTATTATAGCGTAATCACAAGATTTTTCAAAAAATACTTTTTTAAAAAAAAAAGTCTGTAGGTTATTTTGAGAGCACTAAATGAGCCCTTAATTCCTGCATAGTAATTTTTTATTTTTTTAAGATAATTTTTAGTTGTGGATATGCCAGCTTAACGGTATTATAGCGTAATCACAAGATTTTTCAAAAAATACTTTTTTTAAAAAAAAAGTCTGTAGGTTATTTTGAGAGCACTAAATGAGCCCTTAATTCCTGCATAGTCATTTTTTATTTTTTTAAGATAATTTTTAGTTGTGGATATGCCAGCTTAACGGTATTATAGCGTAATCACAAGATTTTTCAATAAATACTTTTTAAAAAAAAAAAGTCTGTAGGTTATTTTGAGAGCACTAAATGAGCCCTTAATTCCTGCATAGTCATTTTTTATTTTTTTAAGATAATTTATAGTTGTTGATATGCCAGCTTAACGGTATTATAGCGTAATCACAAGATTTTTCAAAAAATACTTTTTTTTTTAAAAAAGTCTGTAGGTTATTTTGAGAGCACTAAATTAGCCCTTAATTCCTGCATAGTCATTTTTTATTTTTTTAAGATAATTTTTAGTTGTTGATATGCCAGCTTAACGGTATTATAGCGTAATCACAAGATTTTTCAAAAAATACTTTTTTTTTAAAAAAAGTCTGTAGGTTATTTTGAGAGCACTAAATGAGCCCTTAATTCCTGCATAGTCATTTTTAATTTTTTAAGATAATTTTTAGTTGTTGATATGCCAGCTTAACGGTATTATAGCGTAATCACAAGATTTTCAAAAAATACTTTTTTTTTAAAAAAGTCTGTAGACTATTTTGAGAGCAATAAATGAGCCCTTAATTCCTGCATAGTAATTTTTATTTTTTTAAGATAATTTTTAGTTGTGGATACGCTAGCTTAACGTTAATATAGCTTAAGCAAAAGTTTTAACAAAAAATACTTTTTTTTTGAAAAAAGTCGTTAGGCTATTTTGAGAGCATTAAATGAGCCCTTAATTCCTGCATAGTCATTTTTTATTTCTTTAAGATAATTTTTAGTTGTGGATACGCTAGCTTAACGTTAATATAGCTTAAGCACAAGTTTTAACAAAAAATACTTTTTTTTGAAAAAAGTCGGTAGGCTATTTTGAGAGCATTAAATGAGCCCTTAATTCCTGCATAGTCATTTTTTATTTTTTTAAGATAATTTTTAGTTGTGGATACGCTAGTTTAACGTTAATATAGCTTAAGCAAAAGTTTTAACAAAAAATACTTTTTTTTGAAAAAAGTCGTTAGGCTATTTTGAGAGCATTAAATGAGCCCTTAATTCCTGCATAGTCATTTTTTATTTCTTTAAGATAATTTTTAGTTGTGGATACGCTAGCTTAACGTTAATATAGCTTAAGCACAAGTTTTAACAAAAAATACTTTTTTTTGAAAAAAGTCGTTAGGCTATTTTGAGAGCATTAAATGAGCCCTTAATTCCTGCATAGTCATTTTTTATTTTTTTAAGATAATTTTTAGTTGTGGATACGCTAGCTTAACGTTAATATAGCTTAAGCAAAAGTTTTAACAAAAAATACTTTTTTTTTGAAAAAAGTCGTTAGGCTATTTTGAGAGCATTAAATGAGCCCTTAATTCCTGCATAGTCATTTTTTATTTCTTTAAGATAATTTTTAGTTGTGGATACGCTAGCTTAACGTTAATATAGCTTAAGCACAAGTTTTAACAAAAAATACTTTTTTTTGAAAAAAGTCGGTAGGCTATTTTGAGAGCATTAAATGAGTCCTTAATTCCTGCATAGTCATTTTTTATTTTTTTAAGATAATTTTTAGTTGTGGATACGCTAGCTTAACGTTAATATAGCTTAAGCAAAAGTTTTAACAAAAAATATTTTTTTTTTGAAAAAAGTCGTTAGGCTATTTTGAGAGCATTAAATGAGCCCTTAATTCCTGCATAGTCATTTTTTATTTCTTTAAGATAATTTTTAGTTGTGGATACGCTAGCTTAACGTTAATATAGCTTAAGCACAAGTTTTAACAAAAAATACTTTTTTTTGAAAAAAGTCGGTAGGCTATTTTGAGAGCATTAAATGAGCCCTTAATTCCTGCATAGTCATTTTTTATTTTTTTAAGATAATTTTTAGTTGTGGATACGCTAGCTTAACGTTAATATAGCTTAAGCAAAAGTTTTAACAAAAAATACTTTTTTTTTGAAAAAAGTCGTTAGGCTATTTTGAGAGCATTAAATGAGCCCTTAATTCCTGCATAGTCATTTTTTATTTCTTTAAGATAATTTTTAGTTGTGGATACGCTAGCTTAACGTTAATATAGCTTAAGCACAAGTTTTAACAAAAAATACTTTTTTTTGAAAAAAGTCGGTAGGCTATTTTGAGAGCATTAAATGAGCCCTTAATTCCTGCATAGTCATTTTTTATTTTTTTAAGATAATTTTTAGTTGTGGATACGCTAGCTTAACGTTAATATAGCTTAAGCACAAGTTTTAACAAAAAATACTTTTTTTTTGAAAAAAGTCGTTAGGCTATTTTGAGAGCATTAAATGAGCCCTTAATTCCTGCATAGTCATTTTTTATTTCTTTAAGATAATTTTTAGTTGTGGATACGCTAGCTTAACGTTAATATAGCTTAAGCACAAGTTTTAACAAAAAATACTTTTTTTTGAAAAAAGTCGGTAGGCTATTTTGAGAGCATTAAATGAGCCCTTAATTCCTGCATAGTCATTTTTTATTTCTTTAAGATAATTTTTAGTTGTGGATACGCTAGCTTAACGTTAATATAGCTTAAGCACAAGTTTTAACAAAAAATACTTTTTTTTGAAAAAAGTCGGTAGGCTATTTTGAGAGCATTAAATGAGTCCTTAATTCCTGCATAGTCATTTTTTATTTTTTTAAGATAATTTTTAGTTGTGGATACGCTAGCTTAACGTTAATATAGCTTAAGCAAAAGTTTTAACAAAAAATATTTTTTTTTGAAAAAAGTCGTTAGGCTATTTTGAGAGCATTAAATGAGCCCTTAATTCCTGCATAGTCATTTTTTATTTCTTTAAGATAATTTTTAGTTGTGGATACGCTAGCTTAACGTTAATATAGCTTAAGCACAAGTTTTAACAAAAAATACTTTTTTTTGAAAAAAGTCGGTAGGCTATTTTGAGAGCATTAAATGAGTCCTTAATTCCTGCATAGTCATTTTTTATTTTTTTAAGATAATTTTTAGTTGTGGATACGCTAGCTTAACGTTAATATAGCTTAAGCAAAAGTTTTAACAAAAAATACTTTTTTTTGAAAAAAGTCGTTAGGCTATTTTGAGAGCATTAAATGAGCCCTTAATTCCTGCATAGTCATTTTTTATTTTTTTAAGATAATTTTTAGTTGTGGATACGCTAGCTTAACGTTAATATAGCTTAAGCAAAAGTTTTAACAAAAAATACTTTTTTTTTGAAAAAAGTCGTTAGGCTATTTTGAGAGCATTAAATGAGCCCTTAATTCCTGCATAGTCATTTTTTATTTCTTTAAGATAATTTTTAGTTGTGGATACGCTAGCTTAACGTTAATATAGCTTAAGCACAAGTTTTAACAAAAAATACTTTTTTTTGAAAAAAGTCGGTAGGCTATTTTGAGAGCATTAAATGAGCCCTTAATTCCTGCATAGTCATTTTTTATTTTTTTAAGATAATTTTTAGTTGTGGATACGCTAGCTTAACGTTAATATAGCTTAAGCAAAAGTTTTAACAAAAAATATTTTTTTTTGAAAAAAGTCGTTAGGCTATTTTGAGAGCATTAAATGAGCCCTTAATTCCTGCATAGTCATTTTTTATTTCTTTAAGATAATATTTAGTTGTGGATACGCTAGCTTAACGTTAATATAGCTTAAGCACAAGTTTTAACAAAAAATACTTTTTTTTGAAAAAAGTCGGTAGGCTATTTTGAGAGCATTAAATGAGCCCTTAATTCCTGCATAGTCATTTTTTATTTTTTTAAGATAATTTTTAGTTGTGGATATGCCAGCTTAACGGTATTATAGCGTAATCACAAGATTTTTCAAAAAATACTTATTTTAAAAAAAAGTCTGTAGGTTATTTTGAGAGCACTAAATGAGCCCTTAATTCCTGCATAGTCATTTTTAATTTTTAAAGATAATTTTTAGTTGTGGATATGCCAGCTTAACGGTATTATAGCGTAATCACAAGATTTTTCAAAAATACATTTTTTTTTTAAAAGTCTGTAGGTTATTTTGAGAGCACTAAATGAGCCCTTAATTCCTGCATAGTCATTTTTTATTTTTTTAAGATAATTTTTAGTTGTGGATATGCCAGCTTAACGGTATTATAGCGTAATCACAAGATTTTTCAAAAAATACTTTTTAAAAAAAAAAGTCTGTAGGTTATTTTGAGAGCACTAAATGAGCCCTTAATTCCTGCATAGTCATTTTTTATTTTTTTAAGATAATTTTTAGTTGTGGATATGCCAGCTTAACGGTATTATAGCGTAATCACAAGATTTTTCAAAAAATACTTTTTAAAAAAAAAAGTCTGTAGGTTATTTTGAGAGCACTAAATGAGCCCTTAATTCCTGCATAGTCATTTTTTATTTTTTTAAGATAATTTTTAGTTGTGGATATGCCAGCTTAACGGTATTATAGCGTAATCACAAGATTTTTCAAAAAATACTTATTTAAAAAAAAAGTCTGTAGGTTATTTTGAGAGCACTAAATGAGCCCTTAATTCCTGCATAGTCATTTTTAATTTTTAAAGATAATTTTTAGTTGTGGATATGCCAGCTTAACGGTATTATAGCGTAATCACAAGATTTTTCAAAAATACATTTTTTTTTTTAAAAAGTCTGTAGGTTATTTTGAGAGCACTAAATGAGCCCTTAATTCCTGCATAGTCATTTTTTATTTTTTTAAGATAATTTTTAGTTGTGGATATGCCAGCTTAACGGTATTATAGCGTAATCACAAGATTTTCAAAAAATACTTTTTTTTTAAAAAAGTCTGTAGACTATTTTGAGAGCAATAAATGAGCCCTTAATTCCTGCATAGTAATTTTTTATTTTTTTAAGATCATTTTTAGTTGTGGATACGCCAACTTAACGGTATTATAGCGTAATCACAAGATTTTTCAAAAAATACTTTTTAAAAAAAAAAAGTCTGTAGGTTATTTTGAGAGCACTAAATGAGCCCTTAATTCCTGCATAGTCATTTTTTATTTTTTTAAGATAATTTTTAGTTGTGGATATGCCAGCTTAACGGTATTATAGCGTAATCACAAGATTTTTCAAAAAATACTTATTTAAAAAAAAAGTCTGTAGACTATTTTGAGAGCAATAAATGAGCCCTTAATTCCTGCATAGTAATTTTTTATTTTTTTAAGATAATTTTTAGTTGTGGATACGCTAGCTTAACGTTAATATAGCTTAAGCAAAAGTTTTAACAAAAAATACTTTTTTTTTGAAAAAAGTCGTTAGGCTATTTTGAGAGCATTAAATGAGCCCTTAATTCCTGCATAGTCATTTTTTATTTCTTTAAGATAATATTTAGTTGTGGATACGCTAGCTTAACGTTAATATAGCTTAAGCACAAGTTTTAACAAAAAATACTTTTTTTTGAAAAAAGTCGGTAGGCTATTTTGAGAGCATTAAATGAGCCCTTAATTCCTGCATAGTCATTTTTTATTTTTTTAAGATAATTTTTAGTTGTGGATATGCCAGCTTAACGGTATTATAGCGTAATCACAAGATTTTTCAAAAAATACTTTTTTTTTAAAAAAGTCTGTAGGCTATTTTGACAGCATTAAATGAGCCCTTAATTCCTGCATAGTCATTTTTTATTTTTTTAAGATAATTTTTAGTTGTGGATACGCTAGCTTAACGTTAATATAGCTTAAGCAAAAGTTTTAACAAAAAATACTTTTTTTTGAAAAAAGTCGTTAGGCTATTTTGAGAGCATTAAATGAGCCCTTAATTCCTGCATAGTCATTTTTTATTTTTTTAAGATAATTTTTAGTTGTGGATACGCTAGCTTAACGTTAATATAGCTTAAGCAAAAGTTTTAACAAAAAATACTTTTTTTTTGAAAAAAGTCGTTAGGCTATTTTGAGAGCATTAAATGAGCCCTTAATTCCTGCATAGTCATTTTTTATTTCTTTAAGATAATATTTAGTTGTGGATACGCTAGCTTAACGTTAATATAGCTTAAGCACAAGTTTTAACAAAAAATACTTTTTTTTGAAAAAAGTCGTTAGGCTATTTTGAGAGCATTAAATGAGCCCTTAATTCCTGCATAGTCATTTTTTATTTTTTTAAGATAATTTTTAGTTGTGGATATGCCAGCTTAACGGTATTATAGCGTAATCACAAGATTTTCAAAAAATACTTTTTTTTAAAAAAAGTCTGTAGACTATTTTGAGAGCAATAAATGAGCCCTTAATTCCTGCATAGTAATTTTTTATTTTTTTAAGATCATTTTTAGTTGTGGATACGCTAGCTTAACGTTAATATAGCTTAAGCACAAGTTTTAACAAAAAATACTTTTTTTTGAAAAAAGTCGGTAGGCTATTTTGAGAGCATTAAATGAGCCCTTAATTCCTGCATAGTCATTTTTTATTTTTTTAAGATAATTTTTAGTTGTGGATATGCCAGCTTAACGGTATTATAGCGTAATCACAAGATTTTTCAAAAAATACTTTTTTTTAAAAAAAGTCTGTAGGCTATTTTGAGAGCATTAAATGAGCCCTTAATTCCTGCATAGTCATTTTTTATTTTTTTAAGATGATTTTTAGTTGTGGATACGCTAGCTTAACGTTAATATAGCTTAAGCAAAAGTTTTAACAAAAAATACTTTTTTTTTGAAAAAAGCCGTTAGGCTATTTTGAGAGCATTAAATGAGCCCTTAATTCCTGCATAGTCATTTTTTATTTCTTTAAGATAATTTTTAGTTGTGGATACGCTAGCTTAACGTTAATATAGCTTAAGCACAAGTTTTAACAAAAAATACTTTTTTTTGAAAAAAGTCGGTAGGCTATTTTGAGAGCATTAAATGAGCCCTTAATTCCTGCATAGTCATTTTTTATTTTTTTAAGATAATTTTTAGTTGTGGATATGCCAGCTTAACGGTATTATAGCGTAATCACAAGATTTTCAAAAAATACTTTTTTTTTAAAAAAGTCTGTAGACTATTTTGAGAGCAATAAATGAGCCCTTAATTCCTGCATAGTAATTTTTTATTTTTTTAAGATCATTTTTAGTTGTGGATACGCTAGCTTAACGTTAATATAGCTTAAGCACAAGTTTTAACAAAAAATACTTTTTTTTGAAAAAAGTCGGTAGGCTATTTTGAGAGCACTAAATGAGCCCTTAATTCCTGCATAGTCATTTTTAATTTTTAAAGATAATTTTTAGTTGTGGATATGCCAGCTTAACGGTATTATAGCGTAATCACAAGATTTTTCAAAAATACATTTTTTTTTAAAAAGTCTGTAGGTTATTTTGAGAGCACTAAATGAGCCCTTAATTCCTGCATAGTCATTTTTTATTTTTTTAAGATAATTTTTAGTTGTGGATATGCCAGCTTAACGGTATTATAGCGTAATCACAAGATTTTCAAAAAATACTTTTTTTTAAAAAAAGTCTGTAGGCTATTTTGAGAGCATTAAATGAGCCCTTAATTCCTGCATAGTCATTTTTTATTTTTTTAAGATAATTTTTAGTTGTGGATACGCTAGCTTAACGTTAATATAGCTTAAGCACAAGTTTTAACAAAAAATACTTTTTTTTGAAAAAAGTCGTTAGGCTATTTTGAGAGCATTAAATGAGCCCTTAATTTCTGCATAGTCATTTTTTATTTTTTTAAGATAATTTTTAGTTGTGGATACGCTAGCTTAACGTTAATATAGCTTAAGCACAAGTTTTTTCAAAAAATACTTTTTTTGGAAAAAAGTCGGTAGGCTATTTTGAGAGCATTAAATGAACTCTTAATTCCTGCATAGTCATTTTTTATTTAGAGGTAAAATTTAAGTTGTAGATCCGTCAACTTAACGTTAATTTAACGTAATGGAAAGTTTAAAGAAAAAAATCGGGCTTCAAGAACATAAAAAAAAAAAAGTATTTTTTGAAAAAAGTCTGTAGGTTATTTTGAGAGCACTAAATAGCCCTTAATTCCTGCATAGTCATTTTTAATTTTTTAAGATAATTTTTAGTTGTGGATATGCCAGCTTAACGGTATTATAGCGTAATCACAAGATTTTTCAAAAAATACTTTATTTTTTAAAAAAGTCTGTAGGTTATTTTGAGAGCACTAAATGAGCCCTTAATTCCTGCATAGTCATTTTTTATTTTTTTAAGATAATTTTTAGTTGTGGATATGCCAGCTTAACGGTATTATAGCGTAATCACAAGATTTTCAAAAAATACTTTTTTTTAAAAAAAGTCTGTAGGCTATTTTGAGAGCATTAAATGAGCCCTTAATTCCTGCATAGTCATTTTTTATTTTTTTAAGATAATTTTTAGTTGTGGATATGCCAGCTTAACGGTATTATAGCGTAATCACAAGATTTTTCAAAAAATACTTTTTTAAAAAAAAAGTCTGTAGGTTATTTTGAGAGCACTAAATGAGCCCTTAATTCCTGCATAGTCATTTTTTATTTTTTTAAGATAATTTTTAGTTGTGGATATGCCAGCTTAACGGTATTATAGCGTAATCACAAGATTTTTCAAAAAATACTTATTTTAAAAAAAAAGTCTGTAGGTTATTTTGAGAGCACGAAATGAGCCCTTAATTCCTGCATAGTCATTTTTAATTTTTAAAGATAATTTTTAGTTGTGGATATGCCAGCTTAACGGTATTATAGCGTAATCACAAGATTTTTCAAAAATACATTTTTTTTTTAAAAGTCTGTAGGTTATTTTGAGAGCACTAAATGAGCCCTTAATTCCTGCATAGTCATTTTTTATTTTTTTAAGATAATTTTTAGTTGTGGATATGCCAGCTTAACGGTATTATAGCGTAATCACAAGATTTTTCAAAAAATACTTTTTAAAAAAAAAAAGTCTGTAGGTTATTTTGAGAGCACTAAATGAGCCCTTAATTCCTGCATAGTCATTTTTTATTTTTTTAAGATAATTTTTAGTTGTGGATATGCCAGCTTAACGGTATTATAGCGTAATCACAAGATTTTTCAAAAAATACTTATTTTAAAAAAAAGTCTGTAGGTTATTTTGAGAGCACTAAATGAGCCCTTAATTCCTGCATAGTCATTTTTAATTTTTAAAGATAATTTTTAGTTGTGGATATGCCAGCTTAACGGTATTATAGCGTAATCACAAGATTTTTCAAAAATACATTTTTTTTTTAAAAAGTCTGTAGGTTATTTTGAGAGCACTAAATGAGCCCTTAATTCCTGCATTGTCATTTTTTATTTTTTTAAGATAATTTTTAGTTGTGGATATGCCAGCTTAACGGTATTATAGCGTAATCACAAGATTTTCAAAAAATACTTTTTTTTTTAAAAAGTCTGTAGACTATTTTGAGAGCAATAAATGAGCCCTTAATTCCTGCAAAGTAATTTTTTATTTTTTTAAGATCATTTTTAGTTGTGGATACGCCAACTTAACGGTATTATAGCGTAATCACAAGATTTTTCAAAAAATACTTTTTTAAAAAAAAAAGTCTGTAGGTTATTTTGAGAGCACTAAATGAGCCCTTAATTCCTGCATAGTCATTTTTTATTTTTTTAAGATAATTTTTAGTTGTGGATATGCCAGCTTAACGGTATTATAGCGTAATCACAAGATTTTCAAAAAATACTTTTTTTTTTAAAAAAGTCTGTAGACTATTTTGAGAGCAATAAATGAGCCCTTAATTCCTGCATAGTAATTTTTTATTTTTTTAAGATCATTTTTAGTTGTGGATACGCTAGCTTAACGTTAATATAGCTTAAGCACAAGTTTTAACAAAAAATACTTTTTTTTGAAAAAAGTCGGTAGGCTATTTTGAGAGCACTAAATGAGCCCTTAATTCCTGCATTGTCATTTTTTATTTTTTTAAGATAATTTTTAGTTGTGGATACGCTAGCTTAACGTTAATATAGCTTAAGCACAAGTTTTTTCAAAAAATACTTTTTTTGGAAAAAAGTCGGTAGGCTATTTTGAGAGCATTAAATGAACTCTTAATTCCTGCATAGTCATTTTTTATTTAGAGGTAAAATTTAAGTTGTAGATCCGTCAACTTAACGTTAATTTAACGTAATGGAAAGTTTAAAGAAAAAAATCGGGCTTCAAGAACATAAAAAAAAAAAAGTATTTTTTGAAAAAAGTCTGTAGGTTATTTTGAGAGCACTAAATAGCCCTTAATTCCTGCATAGTCATTTTTAATTTTTTAAGATAATTTTTAGTTGTGGATATGCCAGCTTAACGGTATTATAGCGTAATCACAAGATTTTTCAAAAAATACTTTATTTTTTAAAAAAGTCTGTAGGTTATTTTGAGAGCACTAAATGAGCCCTTAATTCCTGCATAGTCATTTTTTATTTTTTTAAGATAATTTTTAGTTGTGGATATGCCAGCTTAACGGTATTATAGCGTAATCACAAGATTTTCAAAAAATACTTTTTTTTAAAAAAGTCTGTAGGCTATTTTGAGAGCATTAAATGAGCCCTTAATTCCTGCATAGTCATTTTTTATTTTTTTAAGATAATTTTTAGTTGTGGATATGCCAGCTTAACGGTATTATAGCGTAATCACAAGATTTTTCAAAAAATACTTTTTTAAAAAAAAAGTCTGTAGGTTATTTTGAGAGCACTAAATGAGCCCTTAATTCCTGCATAGTCATTTTTTATTTTTTTAAGATAATTTTTAGTTGTGGATATGCCAGCTTAACGGTATTATAGCGTAATCACAAGATTTTTCAAAAAATACTTATTTTAAAAAAAAAGTCTGTAGGTTATTTTGAGAGCACGAAATGAGCCCTTAATTCCTGCATAGTCATTTTTAATTTTTAAAGATAATTTTTAGTTGTGGATATGCCAGCTTAACGGTATTATAGCGTAATCACAAGATTTTTCAAAAATACATTTTTTTTTTAAAAGTCTGTAGGTTATTTTGAGAGCACTAAATGATCCCTTAATTCCTGCATAGTCATTTTTTATTTTTTTAAGATAATTTTTAGTTGTGGATATGCCAGCTTAACGGTATTATAGCGTAATCACAAGATTTTTCAAAAAATACTTTTTAAAAAAAAAAAGTCTGTAGGTTATTTTGAGAGCACCAAATGAGCCCTTAATTCCTGCATAGTCATTTTTTATTTTTTTAAGATAATTTTTAGTTGTGGATATGCCAGCTTAACGGTATTATAGCGTAATCACAAGATTTTTCAAAAAATACTTATTTTAAAAAAAAGTCTGTAGGTTATTTTGAGAGCACTAAATGAGCCCTTAATTCCTGCATAGTCATTTTTAATTTTTAAAGATAATTTTTAGTTGTGGATATGCCAGCTTAACGGTATTATAGCGTAATCACAAGATTTTTCAAAAATACATTTTTTTTTTAAAAAGTCTGTAGGTTATTTTGAGAGCACTAAATGAGCCCTTCATTCCTGCATTGTCATTTTTTATTTTTTTAAGATAATTTTTAGTTGTGGATATGCCAGCTTAACGGTATTATAGCGTAATCACAAGATTTTCAAAAAATACTTTTTTTTTAAAAAAAGTCTGTAGACTATTTTGAGAGCAATAAATGAGCCCTTAATTCCTGCATAGTAATTTTTTATTTTTTTAAGATCATTTTTAGTTGTAGATACGCTAGCTTAACGTTAATATAGCTTAAGCACAAGTTTTAACAAAAAATACTTTTTTTTGAAAAAAGTCGGTAGGCTATTTTGAGAGCATTAAATGAGCCCTTAATTCCTGCATAGTCATTTTTTATTTTTTTAAGATAATTTTTAGTTGTGGATATGCCAGCTTAACGGTATTATAGCGTAATCACAAGATTTTTCAAAAAATACTTTTTTTTAAAAAAAGTCTGTAGGCTATTTTGAGAGCATTAAATGAGCCCTTAATTCCTGCATAGTCATTTTTTATTTTTTAAGATAATTTTTAGTTGTGGATACGCTAGCTTAACGTTAATATAGCTTAAGCACAAGTTTTAACAAAAAATACTTTTTTTTGAAAAAAGTCGGTAGGCTATTTTGAGAGCTTAACGTTAATATAGCTTAAGCAAAAGTTTTAACAAAAAATACTTTTTTTTGAAAAAAGTCGTTAGGCTATTTTGAGAGCATTAAATGAGCCCTTAATTCCTGCATAGTCATTTTTTATTTTTTTAAGATCATTTTTAGTTGTGGATACGCCAACTTAACGGTTTTATAGCGTAATCACAAGATTTTTCAAAAAATACTTTTTTAAAAAAAAAAGTCTGTAGGTTATTTTGAGAGCACTAAATGAGCCCTTAATTCCTGCATAGTAATTTTTTATTTTTTTAAGATCATTTTTAGTTGTGGATACGCCAACTTAACGGTATTATAGCGTAATCACAAGATTTTTCAAAAAATACTTTTTTAAAAAAAAAAGTCTGTAGGTTATTTTGAGAGCACTAAATGAGCCCTTAATTCCTGCATAGTCATTTTTTATTTTTTTAAGATAATTTTTAGTTGTGGATATGCCAGCTTAACGGTATTATAGCGTAATCACAAGATTTTTCAAAAAATACTTATTTTAAAAAAAAGTCTGTAGGTTATTTTGAGAGCACTAAATGAGCCCTTAATTCCTGCATAGTCATTTTTTATTTTTTTAAGATAATTTTTAGTTGTGGATATGCCAGCTTAACGGTATTATAGCGTAATCACAAGATTTTCAAAAAATACTTTTTTTTAAAAAAAGTCTGTAGACTATTTTGAGAGCAATAAATGAGCCCTTAATTCCTGCATAGTAATTTTTAATTTTTTTAAGATCATTTTTAGTTGTGGATACGCTAGCTTAACGTTAATATAGCTTAAGCACAAGTTTTAACAAAAAATACTTTTTTTTGAAAAAAGTCGGTAGGCTATTTTGAGAGCATTAAATGAGCCCTTAATTCCTGCATAGTCATTTTTTATTTTTTTAAGATAATTTTTAGTTGTGGATATGCCAGCTTAACGGTATTATAGCGTAATCACAAGATTTTTCAAAAAATACTTTTTTTTAAAAAAAGTCTGTAGGCTATTTTGAGAGCATTAAATGAGCCCTTAATTCCTGCATAGTCATTTTTTATTTAGAGGTAAAATTTAAGTTGTAGATCCGTCAACTTAACGTTAATTTAACGTAATGGAAAGTTTAAAGAAAAAAATCGGGCTTCAAGAACATAAAAAAAAAAAACTTTTAACTATTTTGAGAGCACTAAATGAGCTCTTAATTCCTGCATATTTGTTTTTTATTTTCTTCAGTTAGTTTTTAGTTGTAGATACGCCAGCTTAACGTTAAGATAGCGTAACCACAAGTTTTTTCAATAAATAATTTTTTTTTTTAAATCCTGTAGGCTATTTTGAGAGCACTTAATGAGCACTTAATTCCTGCATATTTGTTTTTTTTTCATAAGTTAGTTTTGGAGATGTGGATACGCCAGCTTAACGTTAAGCTGGCGTAACCACAAGTTTTTTGGAAAAAATGAGAGCATTAAATTTAGGGTTGCGGCATTAAATTAGCATTAAATGAGCTCTTAATTTTGATATAAGTTAAACTTTGGTTGCTTAATGTGGTTACGCTATCTTAACAGACCTTCCAATGACCTGAGATATATCATCCCGTTTTAAGGTGTACAGACCACGCGACCGTTTACGATCCCATCTAGGCCAAGTCTACCTAGATATCCTACAAGTCGTGGTCTATGCCCACCTCTCATTCGCACGAGCATAAGCATATTCTTTTAAGAGCAGCCTGCAAAGACCAAAGGGCATACCAATGCGTTCTTTACCAGGAAGAATCTGCTTGGTTGTCCCTTCCCTCGCAAGTTCATCCGTAGCATAGTGTGAGTATTTTGTTTAATAAAAGAATAAGAAGTGAGTTTTACCAATATAATTAAGTGGTGGTTATTCTACTTACATATGTATGTTTGAAAGTCGCGAGTGTAATAAACTATTTCGACAAAATAAATAAAATCCGATCCAGGGGAGTTTAAAAAACAGGTGAGGGTGGTTACCAAAGAGGTATTTCATTTGCTTTTATTCATTTGTCTCTGCTTTTATCTTTTTAAAAGTAATTTATACACGCACAAATTATGAAATACTAGTAAATTTTCTAAATCGTGTGTATATACACCCAGAAATAAAATGGAAATGCAAACAGTTGGTTGTCAAAGTGTACAAAAGTTGAGAGTTCGCCATGATTTTGATCCGGTTTGCTTTGCTTTACTTTTCTCGCCTTGTATTTAGCAGCACTTATATAACATCTGTACTTTAACTTATCTGGCAAAGCGAAACTCTGAAGCAAAGCAAAGCGAAAGTCTTATGTGTACGGCCCTTAAGACTTTCGCTTTGCTTTGCTTTAGAGTTTCGCTTTGGCACTAGTATTTCATAATTACTCGCTTTTGAAAGTCGAAAAAAGAAAAATATGAATTTATATGGCATAGTTTATTGCTATATACATTACGCAGACATAATAATATGGAGGAAAGATTAATTGAAACGATTTAATGTATTATTTTTAAAAGCGTTATTTCGTTATGCTCATTGAGCTATTGATGTGTGCACCTGAAGCATGACAAGCGAGAATTTACTGCGGATCGTAGTCGATTTGTGGAATAAGGTATAAAACTGGACTTGTTTTAGATGCTCTTTTTCAATTAAATCCAAGGTTGAAGTCGAGTCTCTGCGACTTCGGAACGGATCTTTGAAAGCATTCTGTCAGAAGTAACCATCTCGTCTCTGTTTAATTGGGATGGAAACAAACGTGGTCATCCGTTGGTCTAAAATAAGTCAGTTCCACCATTCAGCATATTGTGACTAAGGGCTCCCGCTGATGAAATTAAAAAGGCGTATCACTTTTGGTGGGATAGGTTTGTGGAAAAACTCTATGTTAATCCAAAGTTGCCTACCCGCTAGATATACGAACAGTCGACTTTCTGTTATTCCTAGTTAGATGGAGTAGGTTTTGTTAACTAAAATATATAATAAACTCCGCGCAACTCTCCAATCAGTACTTATTTTTAACTTTAAATAAACATTGAACAAACACCTATGTATGTACAAGATGATATCACGACCAAAACTACCCTTTACTTTGTGGTATAGCAAGTTACGCTTCGCTACTTAATGCCCCTTCGTTCGATAGCCACATTTAAATATTTTAGTTCTGATGATGATTACAATTAGATCTTCCAGGTGTCGCTGAAATCGTTATATAACTAAAACTCAAGTTCTTATTTGGCTAATATTCGAAAAAGGAACTAATAGGAGTATAAATACTCATGCAAGTAAATTACCTGCTTCGCCGAGCTGTTACTTAACGTCTTAGTTATGGTCTTATTAGGTTCGTATTTAAAATCTGCATACATACTATATTGGTATTGGAAAAGAAAAAATGTATCCGCCAGGTGGCTCTGGAGTCGAGCCGAACAAGTTTAAGGAAAAAAGGCGTCTTTCTGTCACCTTCATAGCCAGAGGGTATTTAATTTAAGTATCTGCTCCGAGAAATTAACCGAGTTTGCAAATGGTAGATGACTTCAATAGAGTCTAGTTTAAGTATAGAGCCGTATTATGCGCCAAGTACAATAAACATCTTGGGGAGAGGTTTTTTACATCTTAAGGTTATAATGTTCATCGAGCGCAAGGCTCGAATTCGTAAAAATATAATATTTTTATTGACCCACTTCTTGTATTTTGCAGGTAAGCACTACTGCCCGCGTATGGCCACCATGAATCGTCCCACATTCCAAGCCATCCGCACCTACTCGCCCTGCGAGCCGGCCATTGTATTCGTTTCGTCACGTCGTCAGACACGCCTAACCGCGCTGGATTTGATCACCTTTGTCGCTGGTGATGATAATCCCAAACAATTCCTCCATTTGCCCGAGCACGAAATGCATCAAATACTTCAACAAATCAAAGATTCCAACTTGAAGTTCTGCCTTGCATTTGGAATTGGTCTACATCATGCCGGTTTGCAAGAACAAGATCGTAAGACTGTCGAAGAGCTATTTCTTAATCGCAAAATACAAGTACTCATTGCCACAGCAACGCTGGCTTGGGGCGTTAACTTGCCGGCGCATTTGGTTGTCATCAAGGGCACTGAGTATTTCGATGGCAAAGTGAAGAAATATGTTGACATGCCCATCACCGATGTGCTGCAGATGATGGGACGTGCCGGGCGACCACAATTCGATAACGAAGGTGTTGCTGTTGTGTTAGTGCACGATGAAAAGAAGAATTTCTATAAGAAATTCCTTTACGATCCATTCCCTGTGGAGTCCAGCTTACTAGGTGTCCTTTCGGAGCACATAAATGCTGAAGTCGTTTCGGGCACAGTGCAAACCAAACAGGCCGCACTTGACTACCTGACGTGGACATATTTCTTTCGACGCCTGTTGCGTAACCCAACGTACTACAATTTGGATGGCTTAGAACCGGAGCAGATGAATTCGTTCCTTTCGTCGTTGATTGAGCGTGTCGTTTACGAGTTGGAATCGGCTGCTTGCTTGCTGCAACAAGAAAATATGCTTATACCGACATTCCTCGGTCGAATCGCCTCCTTTTATTATCTGTCGCATCGCACAATGAAACACTTTTTGGACGACTTGAGAGAGGGTATGAGTACAAGTGAAGTGTTAGTGGCCATTGCCGATTCGTATGAATTTGATCAGCAGCCGGTACGTCACAATGAGGATGAATATAACGAGTGAGTATCGAAAAATTGTTGTAAATTTAGATTTTCCAATTTCGAAAAGTTTTGTGAAACTTAAATATGTTAACTGATATTAGGAAACTTGTAAAATATTATCAAGGAACGAGAACAAGAGGTATGATCGAAACTAAATATAATTATCAAAGAACGTTCTCGGAATGATTTACAAAACCCTGCAGAACCTTCCCAAAGTATTAAGAACATTCTGAAGCCTCAAAAACGTTTTCTCAAAGAATAAATTAGGAACAAATATCTCAGGAACACACGTATTAAGTATCAAATATTGAGTTCCTTTCAAATATCGTAACATTCGTTGAAGCCCTTTTCAAATTTCCTCCTTATAGCTTTTTCTGTGAACCTTTTCAACTAAACTGCTTTGGACCATCCGGGCACACCATTGTGATCGGGTGTATATGCGGCGAAGTCCTCCTTTTGCCTATCCTTCTCTTTGTAAAACTACAGTTGTCATTCGACCTATATTCCTTCCTACTTTGATCAGAACATTTTGTTCCCGTGAACTAAACCACAAACGGAACACGTTCTCAATCCCTGGTTATTATATTTGTTGTTAACTTGAAAAAACTACTAAGTGTTAGGAGTTGCTCAGTTGCTGCAACCATATAATATTATTATTTTTAATATTTTATAATTTTATTGAGCTCAAGGCCAGTTTATGGAAGATTTGTTTGTGAAAAAACAACAACAGTTTTTAATGGTTGAAGTTATAGTACTATTTCGGAAATCACCACATTTCCTCATCAGACTTCTTTTTGATTATTTAATTAAATTATTTTTAATTTAATTTTTCATAACCACTTCTCTCAGGCTTTGAACCCGGGAGCTCGGAGTTGCAGAGCCAATACGCTACCTATTGTGCTACGCTAGCCGAGTTGGCTGTTTTGTTTATTTCATCTTCCTTAAACAAACCAACTACAAACAAGAGCAACTGATTTGCCGCTATTTAACTTATTTGTGTGGTTGTTGTTTGTGTTTTTATTTAGCAAATTCTATATTATATGCATTTTTAACTATTATTATAATTATTTTTAGATTTTAACAGTTTATAAATTAAATTTTAATACATTTTCGAAGAAGATTGTTACCCATTTGCACAAGGCTTAAAAACCTATACCTAAGTTGCATATCTGCACTAAATTTCAATTCTATTTTTAACCTTAGTTTATTCCAATTTACGTCGCTCCAAATGTTTGCCAAATGAAATGGTCTGCCCTTTCGTTTATTATTATGTACGTAATTCTATTCGCTCAATTCGAAAGTATACGACAAAGTGTGAATCTTCACTTTACAGCAGCGTTCTTATATTGAGAAGCAGAGTGAAAATAGGTACATGGGAAATATTTAAACTAAGTAAGGGTCATAAATTGACATAAGAGCTTATAATACGTCCCTTTTAATAGCACGACTCATTCGGCGAACAAGTTACGCTTAAGCCACTCAAACCTAAGCACGTAGATAAAAGTGTCTCGCAATTATTTAGTTTTACTTCTCCACCCTGTTGAGTCCATTCATCTTTTAAATTCTCAATTTTAGATAGTTTAATCATTTCATCGAAGGTGTGGTCGCATCTAACAAATTGTCAAGGTATTGATTTTACGCAAAGCAAAAAAAACAAAAAAACAAGAATGATAGAACGACTTAAGAGTTATTTATAAATTTTAGATTTTTAGCTTACAGGGGAACAGAATTCAAAGGTTTTTTTGTCATAAGCAATTTTACGTAAAGTTTTTTTTTTTTTTTTTTTTTTTTTTTTTTTATTGGAATCAGGCACGAAACAACGCGTGCAGAAACCAGCACTCAGACTACGTGCCGTCCATTGTACTGTTTTCTTGTTCCTTTTAATCTGTTTTAAATCTGCAGTAATTACGAAATAAATCTTAGTAGATTTTGGGGTGTCCAAAGAGCTCAGGTGTTCGTCTCTCAACACGTCGCGACCAAATGCCTCATACCTAGTTCTTGCAAAGGCGGGGCAGAAGCACAGAAAGTGTTCCGCCGTCTCTTCCTCTTCAGAACAGGATGGGCATATGGGGTTGTCATGTACGCCTATCATTTGTCAGGTGTCTATGCCACGTGAGTGACCGGTCAGCAGTCCAACAAGTTGCCACTCAGTAAAGCTTGCAAAATGATTTTTTTAACAAATAAATAACAATTTTATATAATTAATTGTTTTTGAGCTAAAATTCAGTTTATAATGAGAAAAATTGTAATCGTTCATATTTAAGCCATGTACTACGAACGTCCTGTGTATGACTTGCAAAACTAACTTTTGAATTTGATAAAAATATGTAAAACGAGCGTTTTGTGGTCGATTTTTTATTTCACGGTAATGAATAATTCCCATCTAGTGTTGCAGCAATGTCTCAAGAAGTGGACTGCTCTTATTCATATCTTTCCATGTTTAGTATGCCGAAGTGCATACTTTCACTAAGCCAATCCTGCCTTCACCACCTTATATGGATTAAGTTAATTTGATGGAACTTTTCTTAAAGAAGAAGAGCAAGTGGTGACAGGGGCGGATCCAGAACGCTTTTAGAGGGGGGACGGGCGATTGAAAATTCCTACAGAAACTTCGTGAGTCAAATTAAGTTTGTTGTGGCAACTACCTATGTCTTATAATCATATGAAAATGTTCGTATTTTTTAAACAAGAACTGTTAATAATTTTGGTGTGCAGTATATCCATAAAAATATGACAAATATAGCTAATATAGCTTTTCCTTGCAGCTGCTTGAACTTTGAAATCGAGGTTAAGGTTTCTACAGCAATATGTTTGTAAGTTTAACTGCCAAGTACACTGAGGGAATGGTTCACTTGCGTTCAACCGAACTTGTCAAATGTTAACAAACTCCTTGTTTGGTTATTAGAAAATATATATTTATTTGTGCCAGATCAATCTTTTCTTGTGCAAAATAAATATTTATATGTGACGCTTCGCGAAGAAAGGGATCTTAGATTGACATAGGGTGAGGTTAATTTCGCTAAAGTATTGAACAGATCGAACAGATATGTTAAAATATGCGAGAACTACAATAATGACGTGTGCCCGGAAAATTTTGATTACGCAGTTGTGACTGGGAAGTTAGATATGCATGCCGTCAACTGGTAAAACATTACTACGTATAGCGCCTAGTTACACTCACTACTTCAAACGAAACAGATCAGCTGATTTTTCGAAATCTGTTCGGTTAAAAAATCTGTAAATTTTTTTGACTGTACAAATAGTTTGTAAGCAACGTTTCTCAAAAATGGAAGCATGTCGAACGAAAAACGTATTCACGCTCGAATTACCTTGAGTTAATAATTTATCATCGCGAATTTAAATTTCAATCTTTATAAATACAGGATATATCCAATGTGGATTGTAGATTGATTGAGGGAGGAATGCACTGCGACCGATGGGTCTATTGTGCCCTCCACGGCTCTGATCATAGCACCTCCGTCAGCCTCAGCTCCTCCAGGAAATCCAGGATGGTTGCCGGGGGCAGAGAGTGTATGAATTGCTCCTGCGGCCATCGCCGTCCTAGGGCGATCCCCCTTCTGCGAGCCACTGCATCACACTCTAAGAGTAGATGCTGTGGTGTTTCTTTCCCTGCGTCGCAGAAGCGACAAAAGTGGCCTGTCAGAAAGCCTGTAATGATTCTTAGTTTCTCCTTGGGCAGATTCATTAACAACCTGTGTCTTTTCAGGTTGTATCCCCCAAGGAGAGACTTGGCCTGTCTGAGGCCTGCTAGGTTGCTCCAGTGTTGACTCCTCAGTCTGATAATCTCCTTCCTTAGCATCTCTTTAATCGTGCTTGGACCCACTGCCAGGATAGGCTCAGGTCCAACAGGAGCGGAGGCCGCCGCCGTCCTGGCTAGCAGGTCAGCAGTTTCGTTTCCAGCCACCCCTTTGTCACCTGGTACCCAGAGGATTTGAATCCGGTTCTTCACCGCCAGGGCGTTCAGTCTCCCAATGCACTCCCTGACCAACGATGAGTTTATTTCATAGGAGGAGAGAGCTCTGAGCGCGGCCTGGCTATCGCTCGAAATGAAAATCGTCTCGTTGCTGTATTTCCTTCTCATGTTTATCTCAGCGCACACACTGATGGCGAGGACCTCCGCCTGGAAGATGCTTGGGTAGGCCCCCAAAGGAACCGATATATCGGATCTGGGGCCGTGGACGCCTGCCGCAACACCCTTAGGGGTCCTGGAGCCATCAGTATACCAATGCAGAGTACGCTTCCGGATGTGGTTATCCAGAATGGAGTTACTCCAGGTAGCCTTGCTAGGAATCTCCACTTCGAACTTTCTATCAAATTTTATCTCTTTGTGAATTTCATCTCTGGCAAAGCTTACCAGAGGAACCTGAGGTTCTAGTATATCCCTAACTTTGGACGACATCATCTTACCCCTGCCGAAACCTTCCTTAGAGAAGTTCATTAGGGTTCGCTTAGCCACATGGTCAATGGTGATATGCAGTGGCTCGAGCTCCAGAGTCACCTCCAGCGCTGCTGTAGGGCACGTGCACATCGCTCCCGTAATGCCCACACACGCCAGACGTTGCAGCTTGGTAAGAGTTTGTCTCACTGTAGACAGGGCGACCCTGGACCCCCAAGCCACCGCCCCATAGGTGACCATTGGCCTTACTATCATGGTGCTCTCCTAGCCCTGGAGACGGCCGCATCGACATGAGCCTTCCACAGAAGCTCAGAATCTAGGATGAGACCCAGATATTTCACCTCTGTGGTGGCTTTGACCGCGACCCCGCCCAGGGCTATGACTCTACTACCGAGTAGTTTTCTCTTTCTGGTAAAGGACACGATAGCAGTTTTGGCAGGATTAATATTTAGTCCTACCTCCA
This sequence comes from Philophylla caesio, assembly GCA_963971545.1. Classification (NCBI taxonomy): domain Eukaryota; kingdom Metazoa; phylum Arthropoda; class Insecta; order Diptera; family Tephritidae; genus Philophylla; species Philophylla caesio. The sequence goes on from OZ020604.1 coordinate 38,610,801, forward strand.
TGCATCATTTCCTTGCCAGGTTAAGCCCTCTTTGCACTATGTCAAAGAGGGTGCTCACGAACTTGCCTCTTGCAATTATCACCAGGTCATCCGCATATCCCTGCCAGCGGATACCGTTGTTGGTGAGAATGTGAAGAAGCTCGTCCACCACTAAGCTCCACAAAAGCGGGGGTAGTACCCCTTCTTGCGGGCATCCTTTGGTTGTCTGCAGTTGAACTGTGCCTTCGCCAGTGCAACTTCGGCAAATCTGCTCTCTAGCAGTTTCTTTATGCATTTACGAATAGTAGGCTGCACGTTTCTCTGCTCCAGGGCTCTGTTCACGACTGCATGCGAGGTGTTGTCGAAGGCCCCCTCGATGTCTAGGAAGCCACAGAGCACTGTTTCTCCGCTCTCAAAAGCGTCCCGAATGTCCGAGGTCAGCGCATACAGAGCCGTTACCGTCGAGCGGCCTTCTAGCTCCCTTCCAATCGGCCGAAGTCGGACGTCACCAGAGTAGTGAGCCGAAAGTAGGGCGAGGGCCCTCTCCCTCTCATGTTCTGTGTAGGACCCGTCGGACCTTTTTATCGCCATTGTGGTCCCCGGAATATCCTTCGCTAAGGCTTTGTGTAGCCTGGCAGCTGCAGGAGTTTAGCTAATGCTCTCGCAGAATTTACTGAAGCTGCTACGCTTAGCTTTCCTGATCTCCTTGCTGTACTTTGTTAGGCAGGTCGAGTACTCCTCCCACAGCCCCGTGCGCCTGGCTTTATTAAAGAGCCTACGCACTTCTTTTCGGAGCATTGAGAGCTCCCGAGACCACCAGCCTGGTTCGGTTTTCCCTCCCGGCTTTGTCTCGGGACAACTGGAGTGGAATGCGTCTGATATGGCGCCGTTCATCTCACTGACCCTGCTTTCTAATTCCATACATCTTGTTCTTTTATATTTGCTCTTAAGATTCACGAAGTTTGCTTTTAAATTCTCATTGTAATTATCCCAGTTCGTTTTTCTGGGATTGCGTTTGCTTATTTCTACACTGATCGTTACCCCCAGATCGAAGCGGATAATCCTGTGATCCGAGAGTGAGGGCTCTGACGAGACTCTCCAATCCAGTACCTCTTGTCTTACCCTAGTCCCAAACGTTGGAGTACTTCCAACGTTGGGGATACCTAGGTTCTCGCTAAATATATACTCTAATAGGCACTAACCGCGAGGGTTCGTATCCGTGCTGCCCCACTCCACATTGTGGGCGTTCGCATCGCAGCTTATGATTAGGGGGACCCTTCGGCGTTTGCAATGCCCCACCAGCTGCTGTACTGCATGGGGAGGAACGTTGGTATCGTCCCCCCGGGAAATATGCGGCAGCGAAGACGACGTCTTTCTTACATTCACCCACCATCACCGCCACCAGATCTTGCGTAATGCAGAAGTGTTTAAAGTTGTACTTAAGCATTACACATGCTCTAGGTCTGTCACAGGAGGTGTCCCAAATTACCTTGTTACTCCTATGCATAGTAGGAAAATATTTAAATGCTCAACAAGAATTTTGAAACTAAAGAAAATTAATAAAAGAATGAATGAAAAAATTGAACGTACCATATTTAAGTCTTCTGCTAGTTATTCCTCACTCGAAACTTGTAACAAACCGGATAAAAGTATGAGAATCACTTGCCCAAAAAAGGTTTGGTCAGGTACTGAACAAAAGATATACATAAACGAGGAACAACCCCGTAAAATCAAGTGTAAAAATATGCAAGAACTACAATGCTGACATGTGTTCTGAAAATTCTGGTTACACATTTGTCACTGTCAAGTTAAGCATGCCGCAAAAAAATTTACATGAGTTTAGGGACCATACAGCATGCAACATACACCTTTACATTTCCGTTTTAACGAATATGCTAAAGCATGACCAGATCGAATGGAAATATAATTATGTATAATAAAGCATATATGTATGTATGTATAATGCTGTATGTGATTATCATTTCTTTTGAAAAGCGATCAATATATTTATTTTAAATTGAGCACCTGTTTTATTACGGTGTTACTGTCATCTTAGATAGTACTGGTCGTAATATATATGTGTATACTGTGACTTTCCTACTGATATAGTGCCTTGATTAAAACATACAGAAATTGATGGAAAACTGAAAAGTCATTTGAAGAAATGCAATAAATGCATGTACATATTTTCAAACCTCTCTAAAAATGAGATAAAAAGTTATTTAACGACATATTCTCCATTTAGACCCATGTACGAGTATTTCGGATGTACATGCTCGACTTTGTCTTTATAATTAACTCTTTTTCTAAATTGTAGAAAAATCTTAAATAATTCAAGTAGATTATAAAATCTTCCAAATATCTTGAATTTCTGTAAAAATTTTCGATTTCATGATAGTAACACCGCGAAAAAAATGTGAAATCGAAACATTAAACCAAATGCGTATGTGAAATCAACATCTTGTTCTCTTATCGAACAAGAATTTTGTAATAAAGGACAAAACATGAAAGGGATGAGGCCCTGCGAGTTCTGTGACATGCAGAAGACGTCTTATGTTACCTTATCCAATTTGGCGACTTTGAACTCACTTTAACGGCCTTATTAAATAAAGTACATTAATACACAATTCCTTCACATGGTCTCAAGCCTCGTGCGATTGCAGGTCTCGAATTTACCTTGTCCTGCAAACACGCACTTGGCTCAAAACCTGTGAAGCATTCGTTCAATAATGTACTATTTATGCTTCGGGAGGAACAAAAGAACGAATTCTTCGTAATGCATACTAAAAATCATTTAAATTCTTTTGTTTAAGAAAAATTAAAAATATATTTCCTGGGATATGGAAGAGTCGATAATGACGTAAAAAACGTTAAAAAAAAATTTAGAGTTCTGGGAGGGCGATCGCCCCCTCGCAAATTCACCAAACTACCTCCCTCCATGTATGCGCCCTTGAGTGGTGATGCCCCTTACTAAAGTAGAACTGATTGGCTGCGTAAAAGATTTGGTGTTTACAAATAATAACGCAGAGCTTCTAGCAGTACTTAAGAAAAGAGTTTTGTAACTTCTAAGGGACCAAAGTTTCGTACTATACATTTCGTGATAAACGATATGATATAACCTATCCCAAAAAAGATCTTGTTAGCTATTGTTAAACAAATTTGGTGAAATATATGTATAGATTATCTAGACCTTTCATATCTATTATTTGGAAATTATGTAATGCGTAATCTTTAAAAATTCGTCCTCTTGCAATAAAAGCTTGACTACCGTGTTCTACGCTTGCCGAGTTACCTGTTTATTACCATATTTCTCAAACAAACCAAGATGACGCCTACCGGGGGCACTTCCACAACAGTCGGTTCTACGCTACCGAAGTGACTCGGATTTCATCCGACCAAGGACTGTTATTTCGGCGACCTAACCCCACTTAGGCTGCCGGACACCCCCAATCTTATCTCCCCTTGGGTGCAATACCTTGCAGCAGGATTGCTACTCATACTTCTGGCCAGGGCGGGCGTCGAGCCTGTGTATGCCGGGCCAGAGTGCACCGGAATGCCTGCTCCGTCAGGTGTAATGCCTGCCAGGGCTGGTGCCACTTCCGGGCGTGCTCTGGCCTACGCACCACAAGGGACTGGTCCGTGAGCTTTACCGCCTCCTGCTGCCGCAACAACCCCCCGCCAGTGTCGCTCACGACACCGCCCACAACAACCGCTGGGCCTCTACAACCACAGCGGGATGCACAGCCGGGGCGGGCCGGCCCTCGGATCCAGTCCCTCACCCCCCTCAACGCGACAACCTTACCGAGACAGACGAGACTCCTACAGTTCAACTGCAACGGACTCTCGAGCAAGATCTCGGAGGTGGTTGCCTTCATGGCTCGGCACGGGCTGTTAATAGCTGCGGTCCAAGAAACGAAGCTACGTCGCAGCTCAACGTTAACGAACTGCGACGGTTACAACGTGCTTCGTAGAGATCGCGAGCGAGATAATGGTGGAGGCCTAGCCTTCATTCTACACAACACCGTGCAGTATCGTCTTATCGATGCAGACATCGACCCAAGGGACAGCACCTTAGAATGTCAAGGGATTGCTGTCCGGTCAGGCGATGTCGAGCTCGAAATATTTAACACATATATACCCCCTGTCTCCTGCTGCCCCGCTGGATATCACCCTGACATAGGTGCGCTCCTCAGTGGTGAAAACCGTTTGGTAGTCGGAGACTTTAATGCGCACCACGATCTTTGGTTCTCAAGCCTATCAAATGATCGTAGGGGAAATATTTTGGCAGAGCAGATAGACGATTCGACATTATGTACCATGAACGACGAAGCCCCCACCAGGATTGTGGGTAGTTGCAGCAGCTCGCCAGATCTAACAATAGCTAGCGCAGGTCTGATAAATAGCATAACGTGGCGACCTATGCTATCGCTTGCATCAGACCACCTACCCATAGTCATCTCGATTGACAGACCTGCCAACTATGTTGCCTCGGACCGCCACACCTATGTCAACTTCAAAAAAGCTGACTGGGAGCGGTTTGAGGATTTCACTGAAGACGCCTTCAGTGCTCTCTCAACTCCAACCGACGTTCGCGTAGGCGAGCGCTTGTTCCGCAGGGTGGTGAAGTCCGCTGCAGCCCGTTTCATTCCGGCAGGGAGGATCCCTGTGATCCGTCCTGACTTCCCGGGTGAGGCGGTGTCTCTAGCGGATGAACGCGACCACCTCCGGCAGGCGGACCCCGGTAATCCCCGTATTAGGCAACTAAACGGGGAGATCCAACGCCTGGTCAACGTTCACAAGCGGAACAAGTGGAGGGAGCACCTGAAGTCCTGCAACCTCGGTGCCGGAGTGGGCAAATTATGGTCGACCGTGAGGTCCCTGTCCAACCCGACGAGGCGTGATGATCGAACAGAAATCTCCTTTGGAGACCACGCCTCGTCGGACCCGAAGCGATGCGCGATCTATTTTAGTCGACAATTCACATTCCATCCTTCGGCCGACAGAACCAAACGGTCAGTCACCAGAAGGCTGCGCAAGTCAACACCAAGCGCATCAATTGTCCTCTCTAGCACTGAGGTGAAGGAAGCCATCGGGAAGGCGAAAGCCTCCAAATCCATTGGCCCAGACGGGTTAAGCATGTTGATGCTGAAAAAATTGGGCACCGCGGGAGTAGCATATCTCACCAGGGTCCTCAATCTGTCGCTATCCACCACGGTCATTCCAGATATCTGGAAGACCAGTAGGGTGATACCACTGCTGAAACCAGGGAAACCGGCCGGCCAAGGCGAGTCCTATCGGCCGATCTCCCTGCTTTCTCCAGTGGTTAAGACACTTGAGGCCCTGCTGCTCCCGCATTTCAACCACCACCTCAGCCCGGCGAAGCATCAACACGGCTTCCGGAAAGTGCATAGCACCACAACGGCACTTAACGCTATAAACTCTCAGGTTAATCGTGGTCTCAACGGCAACCGTCCCTGTGAGAGAACCGTCCTCGTGGCTTTGGACTTGTCGAAGGCCTTCGACACAGTCAGCCACTCTATCTTGCTGAAGGACGTGGAGGCCTCACCTCTCCCAGCGGCGTTGAAGCGATGGACCGCGAACTACCTGTGTGGTCGTCAAGCGTCGGTGTGCTACCGTGACTCAGTGTCAAAAGCGAGAAGAATTAAGCAGGGGGTACCACAGGGTGGCGTCCTATCCCCCCTTTTATTCAACTTCTACATCTCGCGACTCCCTTCCCCGCCAGAGGGAGTCACACTGGTCTCGTACGCCGATGACTGCACGATAATGGCTACCGGCAATGGAATTGATGGCCTGTGTTCCAAAGTGAACAGCTACCTCCCAGACCTTGCTCACTACTTTACAGGACGGAATCTGACGCTGTCTCCTGCTAAGTCCACGGCGACCCTTTTCACATCTTGGACGAAGGAGGTCGGGCTCACCCTCGACATCCACATCGAGGGGACCCCCATTCCGACGGTTAACCACCCGAAGATCCTGGGAGTCACCCTCGACAGCCTAGTCTCCTTCTCAGCGCATACAACCGCAATCGTCAATAAGGTACAGAGCCGCAACAAAGTCCTCAAGTCGCTCGCCGGCAGCACTTGGGGCAAAGACAAAGAAACGTTGTTGGCAACATACAAGGCGATTGGCCGGCCGGTTCTAAATTATGCCGCGCCAATTTGGTCGCCTGGAACTAGCAGGACTCAGTGGTCAAGACTAGAGACCTGTCAGAACGGCGCACTCAGGACAGTGACGGGATGTCTCCTGATGACGCCTGTGGATCACCTCTACCATGAGGCTAACGTGCTCCCAGTGTAAGAGCACAACATTATGCTCACAAAGCAGTTTCTACTGGGATGCCACCGTCCAGGGCACCCCAATAGAGACCTGCTCGCGCTGGAGCCGGCACCCAGGCACATCAGGGGACATCTCTCACAACTGACGGACGAGGTCCAGATATACGTACACCGACCGCTGGACCCAAGGACGTACCGACAGGCTCTGGACAGCATCCACAGGGAGTCGGTGTCCAAACACATCGACACCCGCCCTGTGAGTGCAGTCCTGGGAGTCCAACCACCACCCATCGCAGCTGAGGAGCTCCAGCTGCCTCGTGAGACCCGCGTTACTCTGGCCCAGCTCAGATCTGGATATTGTAGCAGGTTAAACTCCTACCTATCCAGGATCAACCCCGACACCCCCAACACGTGCCCGGCATGTGAAGAGTATCCGCACGACACCAATCACCTATTCACATGCCCGGCCAAACCTACTCAACTAACACCCCTCTCCCTATGGTCCGACCCTGTTGAAACGGCTCGTTTCCTGGACCTTTCGTTAGTTGAGCTTGACGATAACGATTGAGGGAGTCCGCCAACCCAGTGGGGTGTAGCTAGCCGCTACAACAACAACAACAACGCCTACCGGGCTACCGTTACTTAAAATTTTTCTGATTTGACAGTTAAGTGACGTCAATACAATGTTGCCACAAAGATTTTTATTTTTTTTACCAAACCTCAAAAAAAAAATGATCACTCCCCGAAAGAAATTACCAAATTTGTATGAGCATAACAATTAAAAATTTTTTTAAATAACACAAACAAATCGCTCAGTTATTTGTGGGACTTTTTTGGTGCGCTCGATCCGCCATATTGGGAAAAATTGGAAGTTTTTTAAATTGCTATAAAACATTTGGTAAAAAATTACCAAAGTGGTAACGCTGTTCTGCTGCTGCTCCTGCTCTTCCACTTTGACTCTTCTTTATCCGCTCCATTGGAAAGGTGCCATCTTGTATTCTATTATTCTTGGGTCAAAAGAAGAAGTAAAAGATGCGTCTGTGCAATGAAAAAATACCAAATTTTTTAATTAATAATTTTAAGCAATTTTTAACTTCGGCTTAATTTTTTTTCCAGCGTTTGGTAGTAAATCATAGTCGGTATATTTAAAATTATTTGCTGAATTTTTTTTCAAGCATATGTACATGTGTATAATTTTTCTACAAAACTTTTTGTTTACTTTTTTTATGTTTGAACCATGGTACAATAAACTGGTAATATAATGACATCAGCTGATTGGAGTTTTTTCTTATACATATGTGATCCAAAATTAAAAACTTTTATAAACTGGCCTGGAGCTTACGAAAATGTGAATGATAAAACTTTACAAGTAGATATTGGCCTTGACTGTCATAAAATTATTTTTTATGAATTAATTGAACTGTCCATTAGCACTTTTGCAACAAACTAAATTTTCTTCTGAGAGGAGACATCGTACAGATCATTTCCGCTAAAGAAAGATACATATGTATAAGCCAGTACGTTTGAGTTTTTTTCTTTTCAATTGTATTTTTCCCCCTTCCATCTTCTTTTTTGTAATTTAAAGGGAATTTTCACAAAATCTAGCAACGCAAAATATTTACAAAAACTTTGTGATCTATTCGGGAAATATTTTTCTTATTTTTTTACATAAAATTAGTGAGAAGTCCAAATAACAAAACTTCCGTAGAACTCTTTAATCAATGAGTGAACTAATGTTTGTTTCAAGAAAATTAATTTAATTTAGTTTTTAACATACAATTTTGACTATTATATTTTTTATAGAGTCAAAATGCTTTATTGCGTAATGTGAATGTGATTAATAAATACAAATGTGTTTTACTTTCGCATATGGTTGCCATCTATTATAAAATGTATACAAATTGTACCAATTGTACAATGTAGGTATCAAATGAGACGGATATGAGATGGCATTCATACAGTAATATATTTTAATTGGGTTGTCATCAAATTGTGCTATAAAATATTTAGTCACTAATTTTTAAGATACACGTTTTCGAAGAACGACAAGCGAAGCGTACTGGCATAAGTTAACCTTCGGTCAATTTCGAAAATGACTTCAATTGACTTATGATTAAAAAAATAGTTAAGCCACTAAAACATAAGTACCAATTTAAATAATGTGTTTCTCTTCATTAGAGAACTTGCCGAAACATGCCGCTTCCGTCCACCCGCACCCACCTGGGATTCGCCATACACAAAGACATTTTTACTGCTGCAAGCGCATCTTTCGCGTCTCTCACTACCCAATTCTGATTTCCTTACCGATACTAAATCTGCGCTGGACAATGCCACGCGTGTCATGCAAGCCATGGTCGATTATACCGCCGAACGTGGCTGGCTCACCACCACGATGTGCCTCCAACAGCTAATGCAAAGCGTTATACAAGCCCGTTGGTTCGATGAATCGGAATTTTTGACACTGCCTCATGTGACCGCCGCCAATGTGTCTGTATTCTATAATATAGAACACAATTACGGATATCTAACATTGCCGGTGCTAAAGGAGTTGTGCAGGCAAGACTACGAACGCTTAGCTGGACCGCTGAGAGATGTTTTCGAAGAGCAAGAAATCGAGCAAATCTATAGGGTGTGTATGATATGGACGCCACTGATTTCGCACATATAACTTTTCATATTATCGTAGGTGGTGCAAGCTGTGCCGGAAATAAGCGTACAAATATCCATACAAGGCAGACATTACGACAATATAGAGGCTTTGCGTGTGTTATCCACTGTGCCGTCGGCCGACAACTGGATAGAGATACATCCAAATGAGGTATAAACATATTGAATTTCACAGTTACATACATCAAAAAATTGTCGCGATCTGTGGTCTCTCCATTCATGCATATAAAATCATACATATAAATATATGTATGTACTCGTAGTTTGTTGCTGCGTTTAGGTTAGATTGGAATATATTTTTAGTAAGTCCTTAGAATGGATTAGTTTAGATCAACTGTAGGATTAATGCTCTACATACATTGGTTTTAAGGAGAAAATATGCGTGTAATACAAATGCACATATGTATGTACATACATACATACATATGTCGCGTACGCAGATCGAGACACTTTCGTATTACCGAGTTACTATAAATTCTTATATTTTTATATATCTTTCATCTCTTCTGCAGGACTATGTGCTAAGTGTTGAAATGAAACGCTTAAACTGGAATGCGCGAGAATTACGACAACAACATGGCAATCCCATTGCAATACACTGTCCGAAATATCCGAAAGGTAAGAGTGAAGCCTGGTTCCTAACGCTTGGCTCTCAAGCCAACTGCGAATTGATTGCCATGAAACGCGTTAGTGTGCGTTCTCTGCGTGCCACAAATCGCATTTGCTTTCAATCTACACCACGTCGTGGACGCGTGGTACATACACTATATCTTATATCCGACTGTCTAATTGGTGTGGATCAGCAATTTGAACTGCGATTCGATGTTGTCGATGCAAAAGCTTAAAGACTGGGAATGTGTGAAAGATATACATATGTATGTGCCAGTCGGAGATTGAAATCAACATCCGAAGCACATGTTTATTTTTTCTTTACTTACACAAATTTTAAAGGGGTTTGTAGTTACTATAAGTCCAACTTGTTATATCTAAGTAGAATTTGTTACAATAATGTAGCTTTAATTAGCGAGTATTAATGTACCCTTAAAAACATGCCTTTTGGTTTATAACTATCCTCACCATTTTTTATCACTTTATATCTTTGTAACTTAACAAAAATTATAAAAGATAAAAATAAATACATACATATGTACATTGTATATTGAAGCCAAAACACAGTTATGTAAAGTTAGCTAAAACAGCGGCTCATGATGAGGTGAAGTCATTCCGGACTTATTTATTCAATAGGAGACAAATGGTGGGGCTTCCTCGCATGCTTTGGACTGTGCAGTACACGCGATAGAGTATCTAGGAACGAGTCGGAAAGCAAAAGGAATCGTTTGGTCATATAAATACATACATATGTACCTAGTTTTTATCAAAAAGTTCTTAATCAAGACAGGGTTATTCAAAACTCCACTTGCCGTAGTTGATATATCTTGTAATACTACCGTAAGTAAGCACCATACGCATAAACATGTACATACATATGTACATATGTATATGAATATTTTGCATGATACTGAATAACTTGAGTAAGAAAGATATGGAATGCAAGAGTTTCAGTTAGAACTGTCAACATTTGCTTTAATAAACCCATAGAAAATTTACCAGAAATATATGTGCCTAGCTGAAGTGTTGGGAAGAGCTAAATCAAATATAATCGGGTATAACATACGGCATTTAACAGAGTTTCTTGCTGGGTAGTTATCTGTAGATGTGTAGGGTTGCAACGATACCTTTAAATAATCGATTTCGTTAGTATTTTTTATGAAGAATCGATTTTTGTATTCGCTTCAACAACAATCGATTCAATCGATACTTCATGTGCTTTTTTTTTTTTGGAAAATTTAAAACATTTTGTATGGTGATGCTATTATAGTAATGGTTATAATATAACTTTAAGTTCATGAAATAAAATAAATTCGCCTGAAATGTGAGCTCAACAGATTACGGCGTTGGCTGAACGGTGATGGAGATGTGTGGTAAAATATCGAGCATCCATGCTTTCACTCCAGGATTTAGTTAAAATTATTGATGCCAAAAGTACTCAAAAAAATACAAAAAGTATAGATACTATCGTAATTGTAAGTATGTATTATCCAACCCTACCCGTGAGCATATCAGTTTTCTACATTTCCAGGTAATACCCCTAAATACTAATTTTTATTTTTTGCCTTTCCTAAGTTCCTATCTGCTGATATATTCAGTACACACGGGACGCAATATTTTCGGAATATTCACTGCATTTTAACAAATTTTCGAAAGTGTTACAAGCCCTAAACATTCAGCGAAGAGACCTTTTGTTACTCATCAATGTGCAACTATTATTTTGGTCATTTTTGATGATTACTGAGTTAGCACTGCCAGCTTGACATATCGTCTCTTCCGAGAGCTGTAACTACATCCATGTCAAACCTGTCATAAGAACTTTAAAATCAAACCAGTGCGTCTGTAGGGAGTACCCGGTTTATTTTCAGAGTTGCCCATCACCGTTCCTTGGTTTCGAAATATTCGGCCCAATGAATTGACAGCGAAGCAAACTAAACAAAAGTCGTTTGACAACGTCAAAGTGTCGCTCAAAACGACGACAACGACAACGTCAACGTCAAATACAGCGAACGTCGAATTTTTGTTGAAGAACAGCGGACGCAGCCACATCATCAACTGCCAAGTAGCTTTAAGGTGAATCTATAACACAAATACTTTGTTCAGTGCAACGACGAGCTATTGTTCAGGGTTATCACCATGGCGATAAAACCAGGCATGGGACGCAAGTCCAGCAGCAAAAATCCACCAATTTTAAGTCATGAATTTGTTATACAAAATCATGCAGACATCATTTCCTGCGTGGCAATGGTATTCATTGTGGGACTGATGGATGAATCTACATCACCTTTCGCTAGTGCATTCATCTCACTGCATCACAATGTTTCGGGAGAGGAGCCCAGTCGCGAAAATCCAATGGGTAAACCATTCAGCTACGTGGCAGGCATAAAGGATTACTGCGCTATATTCTTTTATACACTAACATGCATCATCATGCACGCCATCATTCAAGAGTATGTATTAGATAAAGTTTGTAAGAGGCTTCATCTTTCAAAATTCAAGTTGTCGCTGTTTAATGAATCTGGCCAGTTGATTGTATTCTATGTGTCATCGTTTTTCTTGGGCGCTAACGTGATATTGCGTGAGGGCTACTTTAGTAAGTTCTCGCTGTTGTGGGAACAATTCCCCAACCATCCAATGTCTTTCTTGCATAAGCTGTTCTTCATCATTCAAATGGCCTACTATTTACATATGCTACCAGAGCTTTATTTCCAAAAGGTGAAGAAGGAGGAACAACAAAGTAAAATTATTCATTCCATTTGCGGTTTTTGCGTCATCTGCTTGGCGTATACATTCAGCTTCCAACGCATCGCATTGGTGCTTCTGACCCTGCACTATTTAGGTGAAATAGTATCGCACATTTTCCAATTGATTGGCGTTTTCGATCGTGATGAAAAACTCACTAGTATCCGGTTCGTGAATAATGTCACATTCGTGTTTGTACGATTTGCTACAATGGTAATTGGTGTCCTAACATTATACTATGGTGTTGCCGCTGAAAGTGCGCTACGAGCCTATGCCGGACTTGTTGGCTTAATGGTGCTGCAGGGCTATCTAATATATTCCTTCATAACTGAAGAGCTCCGCGCGACACGTGAAGCTAAACGTGAGGCGAAACAACAACAACAGCAGCAGGCGGCGAAGAAATCGAAGGCGGCGAAGGAAAAGGCGAAAAAAAAGAAGGAGAGTGATCTGCCCGAGGCCGATCAGAGTCCCAGTCCAGTGAAGACGAAGACTAAGTAAGCGTTCCGTGGCGAATGCCAAACCAACTATGTCCACCAACAACAACAATAATAATGCTATCAACTACATATGCAATGACCTACTTTCCATAATTGTCGGCTCATTAAGATGCAAAGTAAAAATAAATTTTCAAGCTTTTCGGATTAAATCGCCCTTAGTGCTAGATTTAAGGTTTCCCGCACAGTCAGACACACACACTTCTCTATAAATATAAACCTGATAATAACGAAATATGTACGTATGCTTTGTTGGCAGTAAGGAGGGAAAGTGCCGATTGCATTTACATACTTAAATGAAAAAATTGTCACAACTCCAAGTCAGGTTGTATATAAACAAAATATTAAAAGCTTCTCTACGACGACGACGGTGCTGTTGGCTACTGTTGTCGCACTTAAGGCATATTTTAAGTATTTCTATGTAATTAAAATTTAGTTGTTTTGAATTTATTTTTGTACTCTACAAAATTTTGTTTTTTTTATTTTAGACAAAGTAAAACTAAAAAACGTTAAAAAGCAATCGTTGCTAATGCAATGTAGCCACAACTGCTTCTGCTCGATTAATCTTCTAAATATAAAAATTGTTAAATTTTGCACCCACTTCTATAGAAAATATGTCTGTAAAACTTAACTTCTATAGAAAATATGTATGTAAAACTTAACAGAAATAAAAACAAAAAAAAGAATCATTTAAATATAAACAAAAAAGAAATACTTATTGTAATTTACAGAATACACTCCGCTAAAAGTTTGACGTCTGAGACTGAGACATGCTCAACTTGCTAATTCCACTGAGATTGCAATGCAATCACTGAAACATGACATAGTTAATAAACAAATTACAAAAACAAATTCTTAATGATTAGTATACAATTGTATATGTACATATGTATGTATGTTTGTAATGTTGAAAATTAACATTCATATGTACTCATAACTAATAATGTTTTAAAATACATATTTTTAAATCCATATGCATGAACGCAAAACGACTGCAAGATGAGAGTAATAAATTAGTTTTTAAGAGATTGTAAGCTTGCTTCAATATTTTTGTATGAATTATGCACAAAACAAAAAAAATCGTAAAAAGGATTCCAAGTGAAAACCAAATTTAAAAATCTTCCATATTTCAGGCCATATTTGTTTGTTTAATGTTTGATTTTTTTTTACATAAAAAATGTTGCGCATTTGTAATGAATAACATGCAGCTGATCAAAAAATACATGTGTGTATCACTGTAAATCTATCAAATTCAATAAAATTAACTTAAAATAAATTTAATTGAAGTGTTAATGTATTCAACCTTAATTTCGCCAAAATCGGAATGAGTGAGTATTGCACAAAGTCTTAATATACATATAAAAGTTACAGTTGATATTTTAGGACTTTTTTTTTTGGGAGAGGGACAAAAAACGTCAAAATTTAACGGTAATTCCCACACACTAGAAATTTAGACTTTTCTATTACTAAACTGAATGGGCTGTGCATTCAACAAAATATTTAAAAAGTCTATCACATCAGTTGTCTGATTGTCCATATTTCTTAATAGCGATTGTTATATTCAATTTTATTCTATGTAACATATTTTACTTTGATTTTCGCAATATTACTTTTCTTTTTCATTTTACAGTTATTTTCATCATATTATTTCCATATTTTTTGAAATTCGTTTCTTTTGTTTGCTATTTAATTAATTTTTTTATATTTTTTTTATATTTTTTTTCTAATTTGTTATTTTGTTATAAATGTTTTACTTTTCTTCATATATAATTTTAAGTATATTGTACGATTTTTACATGATTAAATTATTTGCCAATTTATTCTATGTTTTTAAATTATCTATGTTATTAATTTTCTTTTTTTTTTACAGTTGAATTTAATTATATTTGTTTACCGTATGTTATTTATAGTGTTATTTACGTTCTTTGCAACCTCGCTTTCAATCTCGTTCGCCATCATCGCTGCCAACCAATAGCGTGAATAAACATGTGGCAGCATTGTTCTCTTATTTTATAGCGCAGATAAAAGTTAATATTTTTCGTGTTGGAAAGAATATAAAATGTAGTTTTCTTATTTGAACACGCAATAAGTGCTAAAAAGTACATTTATAATTATATAAGTGCAAACAAAATAAACAGATGCTGTGATAAAGCGATATTACATTGGTAAATAGGATTGCGAAAAATTCAACGCAAAACCATAGCTGTGTAGTGACATATAGGAAGTGCTATCGGACACAGGAAAATGTTTAATTATCGTGTTTTTCTGTCGCAGAGTTTTTTATCAACATCATCACCATTCGCTAACTCAAAAACAGCTCACTAATAGAGGTACCAGACGATCGTGTGTATTTAAACTAAAAGAACACTAGCTGAGGGTCAGAGCACAGTGGTCGAGAAACCACAGCAGCCACAGTGCACCTTACTGAACGGGGTGTACTTGTGTGTGTGTATGTGTGTATGTGCGTTATCGTATAATTGTAAGTTTTAGGATAGCGGGTGGAAGTGGAAGTCGGCCTTATCAGCTCCTGGGTGAGCGCTTACGCCAATTGGCTGCCTTTTACGCCGCCAGTTGCGCAGTCATCGCACGACGCTGTCGTCAATGAATAGTGCCGGCCACCGAAGGTCAAACGAGATGATATTTATTATTGTAGTTTTGGCTTAGTTAAGAAGTAAGCAGCGTTACAAACATATACTTAACAAATTCGTATCAGCTAAAGTTAACACGGCGGCGCACGCAGCGGCATTTATTGTCGCGCGGGCCAACGCCAAACGCTGGATATTACAGCAGCACACGCGCCATATTGGTGAGAAATACATATAACCATTTACACGGACATGACAGACAAGAATGTTGGTCAAAATGGAACGCAGTGGACGAAAGCAACGGCGACAGCAGCAACTGCTATTGCTGCACAACAACACAAACAACTCAATCCCAACCTATTACCTGGAGCTCAACAAATTCATCACCATCAACAATTTCTCTACAATCCATCAGCGTTAATGCCAGCACACAGTAGTATTTTTGGAGCAGGTGTTGGTGCCACACTCGGACATCCAACACATCCAGACGGTATAGCTGCTTATGCAGGTGCACGTTTTCACCCACCACCCGTATCAACTCAACAGTCGACATTAGATGTAACGAACTTATCACATACAATAGCACAACAGCATTCTCAACAACAATCGCATCACCTACAACATCAATTATCTCCAACGCATGCTCCAACTACAGTGCTAACAGCGCCAGCATCCGCTTCGCCCAGTGTACCTGTACAAAGTGGCTTCGTGCCACCACCATTACTGACAGCTGCCGTTACGTCAGTTTTAACGCCAAATCCATTTGCAGTCACACCACAGTTGGAGCATCTTACCTCACATTTGAATTTGCAACAGCAATTAGAGCTGAACAAAATGATGAATATAATGAACACACAGGTTGGCGGAGTGGGTGTATCAGGATCAGAATGCTCAGCCAGCAATGTAGGCAACATATCGACCCAACCTCAAACAACACGCCACAATGCAACGGATGTACCAATGACCAATTCTGGTGGCAGTAACAGCTGCAGTTATGGTAGTGTTGCTGGTGGTGGAGCCGGTGTTGTGTCCGGCGCTATAAGTAGCACGATTGCGGAAAATGTTTTAAATGCGATAAGTGCAACCCCAAACTTTAGTGTGAGTGCTAGTGTACCTGCAGTGCATGGACGATTGACTGGAATTGGTGTGAGGATGCCAGACGAAACCCGTTTACGTCGCATACAGGAAGTTATTGAGTCAGGCGTAAGGTGAGTACGGAAAGTTTACACATTAAACATATAAAGACCATAACATTAATTTTTTGAACTCCATGAATTTTATAAAGCGATCAAGCGGAACAGCAAATACAACAAATAGTTGATCGAATCGCCACTCTGAAGCCCGTTGAAAAGCTTTTGCTCTATTTGCGTTTACCGGGAGAGGCACCGGAAACAGGTATTAAACAGCTTCTTTTTTAAAATTTCTTATTAATATATGAGCAAACGATGTCAGCCAACACATTTGTAGCAAAACAATTATAGTAGGAAAATATGTATATAAAGCTACAGATATAGTAAGGAATGCTCGATAGATGGAAAACAACGCGATAAATAGGTCCTTCAATACCTTTCCAGACAATACTTGCAGCAAAATGAAAACAAAAAAAAATCAAAAAAGGGGTTTTGATATTGATAAATATTATAATTTGTTAACTTTTTAAATGAAAATTTACTTTTATGAATTAGAATTACTTGAATTTTTTCACAAAAAACGGAATACAGATATCAATTTTTAAATGAATTAATTGCGTATGAATAAAATATGGGTATCCAATAAAGAGTTTGGTCTAGAGGATTCATAGAAACATAATGTTTTTGAAGGACAAGAATAAAGGATTTGTAGAACTAGGTCTTATCCTGCACTGCAGGGACTGGAAGACTCGGGTGGAGGTTTATCACCTCCATGCAAACACCTTTCCAGAAAATCATGGTTGCAACCCAAAAATTTTGGATTTTTACCTCATAATCCGACCATAATTCTCATCAATTTCTTTCTTCAAAAACTCCTGGATTTGCGCCCACGCCTCGACGGAAGAGAAGGACGATGAGACTAAAGATCGCTTCTACGATCTCCTTGGCCGCATAATATATAAAATTCGTGCTTGGCGATTTCAATGCCAAGGTCGGCAAAAGAGAACCTTTGATTCCACAATCGGCAAATTCAGACGAGACGTCCGGTAATGGACTCAGGCTGATCAACTTGGCGGGGCCCGAAACATGGCAGTCTGCAGCACCAGGTTCCAGCATAAGAAGATTCACCAAGCTACTTCGCTGTCTCCAGATGGTAAAATACGTAACCAAATCGACCACGTTATGATAGACGGAAGGAATGCCTCCAGTGTCCCAGATGTGCACACAATCCGAAGAGCTAACATCGACTCGGATCTTTAGCTTGTGGCAGCTAAGATTCGCTCACGCCTCTGTGCAGCAAAAATGCGAGCGAATGGACACAAGGAAAACTCAGCGTCGGAATCCATCTTACATGGGTACTAAAACACAGGAGGCAACGAGGAAGCGAAGAATGACATTCACAGGGAGTCGGTGGGAATCCAACCATCATCTAAAGCAGCTGAGGAGCTCCCGCTGCCTCGGGAGACGCGCGTTACTCTGGCCCAACTCCGATCTGGATATTGTAGCAGGTTAAACTCCTACCTATCCAGGATCAACCCCGGCACCCCAACACTTGCCCGGCATGTGGAGAGTTTCCACACGACACCAATCACCTATTCACATGCTCGACAAAACCCACTTAATTAACACCCCTCTCCCTGTTGAAAGGGCTCGTTTCCTGACTATTACATGTAGGTAGGTAGGACAAGTCACTGCAAACTTACAGGATTCGTGCATAAGCTTGGGATCTGATCATATGACTTACGCCAGTCCTGCGTCTCAGTTCAAGAAACCACATCACACTTATTCCCAGAGTGCGAGGCTTAGTTGGAGAGGTGCACATGACAATTATGGCCGATAGCTAAGCACATACAGTGCCGGTCTCTGAGGAAGATAAAGTTAAAATATTTTTAACTTTTAATAACATTTTATTGGTCTCATATACTTATTATATTTTAAAGCAATAGTTAAAAAAAAATATTTGGATTTTATTCAATAATTCACAACATGTTTAAAGAATTAAATGGAAACTTTCAAAATGAGGCGATAAAAAAAAAGATTTGGATTTTATTCAATAATTCACAACATTTTTATAGAATTCAATGGAAACTTTCAAAATGAGGCGATAAAAAAAATAGCAATAAGATAATATTATGCTCTTAAAAACTAAAATAAAATAAAAATACCTCAAAATCTATTAAAAAATATCTATTAGTAATCAAAAATAAAGTTATGTATTCCAATTATTATTTAGTAGCATATTCTTTATTAGACACAACGGCGGCAAAACGCCTTGGCATGGAGTCAACCAGGTCCTGGCATCTTTTTAGTGGTATTCTTTCCCAGGAATATTTTAGTACCGTCCAAAGCCCTGCATTGCGGGTGGGTCTTGCATCATGAATCGCCTTTTTGATCAGTCCAAATATTCTCAATCAATAATGGCATTTCCTCCTCGGCGAAGCGCAACGTAACCTCCTGTAGAATTTTGACATATACGTTCTGATTCATGACTTCTTGTATTCAATGTATAGGGCCTACACCATTTCAGGAAAAGCAAGCCCACACCATTGTACTCAGTATTTGGTCGGTCTCCTAACTTGAGACCGACCCCCTTTGCCACCATTGAAAACGATTTTGCTTTGTCTGTCCATAAAATATTCCTCCACCTCTTTACCGACCAGTCCAAAGGATCTTTTGCAAACTTAATACGTTTTCCTATATGTCTTCGAGTCGACAGTACAGATGCCAGTTTAAACGGGTCCTCCTTGACCTCCCGTACAAGCCGTTTGATGAATAACGGTGACATTGCGCATTTTTGTCCACGGTTTTCGGCCTTTGGAACAAATTTTATTGTATTACTGATAGTTTTGTTAGAACAGCCAACTGCAAGTCCTACTTCAGCATAAGTCTTGCCCTGAGAAATGAGATTCCTTATAATTTCACCCTTTTAGGCACTGCAATGCTTTCCACGGCCCATAGCTACTTAGAAAATTATTACTTAATTTTGATTTTTTATTAAAAAAAATATTTACAACATATTAAATTACCTCTCCTCAAAGTATTTGGACATAATGCACTGGTAGTGCTATTATTTTTACCGCTTGAATTCGTACCACGCACACTAAATTACTCGAAATAAACAGAAACGTTATGATTGAAAACAAATAATTGCTCTCTCAGAGAAAGCCTTTGCTAGAGAAAGAAAATAAAGTTTTTTGCCGTAGTGCTATTTTTTTTACCGGCACTGTACATTCGATATCTAGGCGGTATATATCCCAAAATTTGTAATTGTTCTGGGACAGGCTGAGTTGCAGTATGAAATAGTGTGGAAATAACAGAATATTTATTGCTTTAACGATCTATGAAGAGTTTTTTTAACGCTTTAAAATATCAAGATCAAAGTATATGGATAAGAAATTGGATCCAATGCTTGCCGGTTTTTGTTGTGGATCTCTCTCTAAAGTCGTAAAAGAAAGCGGAAATCATTTACAATCTTTCGAATATTATTTAATCCTTTTTAATCAATTTGTGTACTAATCAATTAAAATGCATGCGCACATACATACATACATACATATTTATGTACATACATACATATTTATGTACATACATACATACATATGTGAGATATAAAAGCTGCCTTGGGTTAGTTAAATTTTTTAAAGAACATTTTCGTAGAATAATTTGGCCATGAAAAGTTTTTGTAAATATGACTTGTAACAACCGTGGGTCAAATGACCCCCAAATATTAAAATTTATGGTTTAAGGTCTTTAGCAAAATATTCGTTATACAATTTCAGAGGTGGTCCTTGAATAAACGAACTACCAAACATTTTAAATAAGATGAGTTCTATAATAAATGTATTTCTTCGTACTTAATAAAAATCAAAAATTGTTTAGGTCAATCAAAAAAATTACGAGATAGTTTCCTCATGATCCAATGATTGGAACCGAACCAATTTAATATGGAAACAGCCGTGAGCTATAAGATTCCAGTCATACATAAAAAAAATATCCCGCCGAATTGATAACCTCTTAATTTTTTTTTTGTGGAAGTTGGTTAAAAATAGTAATAAATATTTTATAATTTTATTGAGCTCAAGGCCAGTTTATGGAAGATTTGTTTGTGAAAAAACAACAACAGTTTTTAATGGTTGAAGTTAGTAATAAATAATTTTTTAATTATTCAAATAATAGCTTCCAGAAATAACAGTTATTGTTGGATATTATTGGCTTTTGTTGTTTGAGTCTTCGTTTTAAAGTCCAACTCAGCGAAATATAGAGTTATTATAGCACGCACTGCTATCCACTCGAGATTAAACAAAAAACAGTTTATGTTTTTTTTTTTTTTTGTAGAAAGTAATGTTTTCTGGAACATGCTTCTGCTCTTTTTTTATTAACGATGTGATGAACAAAATACGCATAGTTTCACAAAATTACTGATTTTACTAATTTAGATCCATTGCGACATCCACAAAATCCGTTGGGCACACGTTCTGAAATAAATCACACCATCAACTGGGTCCGTTCGCACCTGGAACATGATCCCAAAGTGTCGATTCCAAAGCAGGACGTATACAATGATTATATGTAAGAATTCGATCCTTTCCCTTTTGTTTTCAAGTTTAAAATTCAAAATGTATTTTCTTTTTGCAGCGCATATTGCGATCGCCTTGATATTAAACCGCTCTCCACTGCGGATTTCGGCAAAGTAATGAAGCAGGTATTCCCTGGCATTCGACCACGGCGTTTGGGTACGCGCGGTCATTCGCGTTATTGTTATGCAGCGATGCGTAAAACAACAAAATTGGATATACCGCAACTGCCACTACTCGACACTGCTGCAGCCAATGAGACGTCATCGGTTGACGGCGCCGATACTGTGGCTGCGGGCACTGCCGATACAGAGTCATGGCAAGTTATACGCAGCTGGGCGGAAAACGTTTTGCATGTGAAGGTTGACAGCGCGCAGGAACTTGCGTCACGCATTAAAAGCACCATAAGCGGGGGCAACGAATTGGCAACATCAAATGCGCGCACCGCCAGTGGCGCGACACACAAAAAGTACACGCCGCGTGAACCAAAGGAAAAACGTTTGATGGCGGTAAGTTTGTTTAGTTCATATTACCAACAATCATTTGAGTACGAAAAATATCCCCTTTTAAGGATATGGGTCCGCTGAAGAAACGTCGCAAGAAAAAACGCAAAGGATCCTCATCGTCAGAGTCAAGCTGTAGTCAAATGCAACAGCAAATACCAACGTCCACTGCCGATACGCAAGTGATCGATGTTAAACCGACTATAACCGCTGAGCTGGTTCAGATCAAGCAAGAAATTCTAGAGTCGCCTACAATGCAGCGTATACAACATTTGCCTGCGGCTGCATCACAGCTGCCACAAATGGCCACAAGCGCGGATAGCTTTCTGCAGCAGCAACAGCAGCAGCAAATGTTGCCTATGAATTTAGTCACTGAGCAGCGTACTGTGTTAGCACGAGCGCCACCTGCCGGCAGTGCCTTTGGCGTCGTCCAACCACAACAACGGCAGCCAGCACGCATCGCCTTGGGAGGCGCATCCGCTAGTACAACAGCCGTCAAGAATCTAACCCCGAAAATCATTGAACTGGGTGCAGCGAGCGGTGGCCCTGAACCGACCACAGTCATCAAAGAGGAAGAATTTTTAGACGAATATAATCCAAATATATTTTGTAAAAAGGTGCGCAAAGCGCAACAAACGAAGGGATTCTGGGCGAATTCGCCTACTTCGGCGTCGACCAACGTGACTGTGCCTACCATTACAACAACTACAGCTGCTATTGAAGCGGCCTCTTCACCCCCGCCATTGTCGGGTGTTGCTACTTCAGTTATTGCAACGAGCCATGCGTCTTCGGTAAGTAGCCAAGATGCTGTAACCGCGCCAAGCGACTTGATGGGTCCACCCGCTCAAATTGGCAGCAGCACATCGGTAAGTCCATCAAATATAATTTCTGGGCCCGAAAGCAGTGGCTCGACATCCCAACCATCCAGCGCTGCCTCACCAAAAGTCTTGTCACGCAACATGTTACAGTTGCGCGCTAAACGCCAACAAATAGCAGCTGCATTGGCTGCCGAGGCGGCTGCTAACGCGGGAAACAATATACCCGACGGCGATGCTGCTGATCTGCCCTCGAATCTGGGTTTGCCGCGTGAGCGTGTCATAAGCATTTGCAATATGGACAAACACGAATTGGACGATTACTTCGTAGATGGAGAAGTGGAGGAAGAACCTGAAGATCAAGATACCGAACTGCTTCAATATTTTCAGACGAGAGACGCTGAGGAAAAATTGAATTCCTTAGATGCTGTAAAATCACACAGGCATCCAACAGCCTCAACACAGGCAGCAATTACATCAATGCCAAAAACAACGTCAACAACAGCTGTGGCTTCAACGGCGCATGGAAAAACGGCGCCGCTGACAACAAAAGTATCAATGCCGCAGACAGGAAAATACGTTGGCAGGCAACAAAGTGCACATATACCTGTTACAGATGATTATAATAGTGCACAACAAGTGCCAAATGGTGGATTTACGGCCGCTGCCAGTCAGAGAAAACAGACGGCAATCGGCACGATAAACCCAAAGACATGCCCGAAAACAACAACAACAATGACTGTTGGATCGGCCTCAGCGTCTCTCACTTTCATGTCACAGAAGCATCAACAACAACAACAACAACAGCAGCAGCAGCAGCAGCAGCAACTACTGCATTCACAAGTCAGCAAAGTAGTCATGCAACAAGCGCCAACACCTACCAACACCAGCAACAACAACAGCAACAAACGAAAAATCAGTTTGAGTGGCACAACCCTAAATGCCGCTGAAGTAATGGCGACGCGTAAGAATTGCATATTCTTCCCCATATCGCCCAATAGCAACACGAATAGTGGTGGCGGTTGCAACAACAATAAAAGTATTGCCAACAACGCAAATAACAACAAATTCAATGGAAGCAATGTTTCGCTGAATGCGACGAGCGGACTCAATACAAATGACAACGGCGCCGGCTCGTTTTTCGTCAGTCCCGGTCGGAGTGTGCATCGCGTACGTCCGAAACCAACATTCGCGATGGGCAAGCAGCAATCATTGGACCATGATTCCAGCGATCCGATGATCGGTGCTAGTCGCCGCCGCCGAAGCTATGCTAATCTTGTTATATCAGGCGGCAGTAATTCGCTCCTGCCGCTGACTTCTGCTTCGGCACCGCCAAGTCCTTCTGTTATGCAACAACAACAACAACAACAACAACAGCAGCAGCAGCAGCAATTCTATAGCGCAGCCATTTGCGGCCGTAACATGGGTCAGCAATTAGACCAACACCATTCAACCAGTGGCACAACCTATAGTCAGTTGAATAGTAATGCCACCGTAAACGCAACCGACTTATTGGCGGCTGAGCAAAACTCACTTGACTTAGATATGTTCAGCGCTGCTGCGGCCAGAGCTATGGGCTATGATGAGCTGCCATTGGATGAGCTCACAACGCCACTTAACGAAATGCAACGCTCGCAGTCGGTGCCACTTTCGCAGCTACAGCGCATACACTCGCCGGCATTTAATCGTAGCTTTCAAGCCGCGCCCTATTCAGCGTGCACGTCCGTCGCGCAAACGCCAGTGCCGCACGATTTCGCCGACTCATCGACGCTCTTCTCCGAGAACAGTTGCAGCCAAAATAGTGGCGGCGCCGGCGCTGGCTCTATCCTTAACGACAAAGTGAGCGCTCAGGTTGCGGCTGCTAAATTGCTGGACGACGAAGCCGCCTTATTGGCAACCGATACGGCCGCTATGCTGGATAATCTCGATGTAGCGGAAATGTTTCCCGCAGACTTTTTGCGCATGAAATTTCCAAGTAATGTTCATGGCAACACCACTACAACGACTTGTTCCTCGGCGGGCTCCTCATCGGGTTATAGCAGCAGCGCTTGTACGGCCTTTGGAAGTGCTGCACTAATATCAGGTGGCGGCGGTAACAGTTCACTCGGCATTACGGGCAACACAATGTCGCGTTCGGTGCCTTCCACACCGCTGCCGCATCAGCACCAAAGTCCATTCGCTTCGTACTTCTATGGCGGACGGCGGCGCCTCGAAGAAGAGGGTCTACATCTCTCACCCTCAATACAAACGTCTGGCAACACCATGGGTGGCACATTCACCACCACTGTTTTCAAATATGGCAACAATGGCGGCAGTTCAATGGGAGTTGGCGGTTGCGGTGTTGGCGGTGCTAGCAACAACTACGACATTTCACGCTCTATGCCAACGACGCCAACGGCGACTCCCCGCTTTCGCTATAGTCCAACAGAATTTGCACGCGAATTTCTCAGTAATGGCAATACCAATACCATCGATAGTCTAATCAGTGGCGGCGCCAACACTAGCAGTCTAACCGATGCAGGCGCGCCCAGTGAAGGCATTAGCGCTGCACTCGCCGGTCTTACCGGCAACAATGATGCGCTTATTGACGACAGTTGTGGCCTCTCCGCCGATGCATTCGTCAATCACACTGTCACTGATGCTGAGTCCATGATGGCTGAAGCGAACGAATTGCTTGGGAATTTGTAGGATTTGCATGAAGAGAAAGTGCAGTTGGCTAGTCGAAACGGTAGTTACAACAGTAAAAGCCACAGCAAAAACAACAACCAGCCAATTGAATTAGAAAGATCACGTTCGGTTGCAAGTCAGCGGCTAGTTGCTGATGAAATTGAAGAACAAGAAGTGGTGGTGCCAGCGAGTGTTGTTGTTGGGCTGCTGTTGGAGCAGGTTGGTAAGCTTTAATGAGTCCTTTTTTTTTGTCATCATAAATCTTATAACTTATTACATACCAACCAAATAATATGTACATGCATGTTTGCCAAGCGCTTTCGAGTCTTCAAAGTGTGATTAAAATTGAAGAAAGAGAAAGTGGCACTTTTTTATTCAGAATGTTGAGTTTTTATGCTTTCACTGCAGTATTGAAAATTCAATTTGGAGTAGCATGCTATAAAATGCATTGGCAATGCCTTACAGGAATAAATCCCATGTTTGTCCGTCTGACTGTCTGTCCATTCAATCAAGTAAATATCTCTTTATATATAAAACAAACTATGTTAGATTAATATGGAATTGAACGGTATTTTTTTCAAAAAGTCCAAAAATTAGCTATGCTAAGGCACTCCTTAAGATTAGAGTTTTTCAATTGCGAATAAGAACATGATTTTAGATTTTGAAAGCTAAATATTAAAAATTCATTTGCATTTTGAAGACAATTTGGCAGTACACTTACTGCAGCAAATTATGCATGTACATATGTACATATGTATGCCTAGGACTCCATAGCCAAAAAAAAAAACTTTCTCTTCAGCGCAAAGTTTGTGAATTTGTCACTAAACTTCACTATTTCTTTTCTTTATGTACTTTACCTGCTACATATGTATGTATACATACATTGCCTACATATGTACTATGTATACACTTTTTTCTTCTTATTTTTAAATTGTTTTCCTTGAAACAGTTATCTAATTTTATATTACATTTAACTATAAGCTGACTTTTAGTAGGTATTATGTATTTTTTAAATTTTTATTCTTTGTGGTTTCCATATAAAACTCGCCGTTTTTGATGATTAAATTGATTGTTAATTGTTGTATTGTGTATTTTTATGTGTATAATGCATTAATTATATTTAGTATATTTATATTGCTGATAAGAAAAATTTTATAATTAATACATACAAATTTATGTATATACATAATATATACATACATACATACATATATGTGCATCTGCAGTGTCGTATATTTATGTAAAAGTATATTTGATATAGGGAATTTTTATATAGAATGAGAGTGCCGCGAAAATCCAATGTTTTGAAACTGAATAGCCAAAAAAATAAATTTTGTTTAAACTATGCAGATCTTAGAACCAACGTTTATGTACATATATGCACACACACAAACAAACTACATACGTATGTATGTACATATAAAATTATACAATTCAATTTTTAGTTTAAATATTTCCAATGTTCTTAGTAAGGCAAATAAATAGTTGCGTGCTTTCACATCGCTGTATTCTCATTGAAATAAAACAAAAAAAATTTATTTTATTTGCTTAAAGCAAAAAAAAAAGCTTTAATATAAGAATCGGCCACATTAGAGGTTTCATTTAAGCGATCGCCTTTACCAGCCATATACGCAATCTCGGAAAATTTTGAAAAGAAAATGAAGTGATGAAAAATTGTATTCATAAATGTAGCAAGTTTTAAATTTCTTTCAAAAACTATTAAAACACATTTGACAAATTCATCAAATTTTAGATGGTTTGGAGTATTTTTCAAAAGTTACAAACCGCTGAAATTGAAAACAAAAGAATTTAAATTGAAAGAAGTGACAACAAGTTTAAACCGCCCCGCCCCATAAGGTCAAAATTTACATTGCAAAGGGAAACGTGTGCTTTTTAATAGGAAAAATTAAAAACTGATTTTTATTCAACTTCAATATCTATTTATAATAACAATATACATACATCTATTTAAGCAAATATTATTGTGTAAAAACATTTTATATGCTAACAAAAAAAAATTGTTTAAATTACATAACATAACGACGTTTCACCAATTTGAATTATAATTTTTGTCCTCAAAAATTACCTAATCAAGGCTACTGCTGAAAAGTTCAGAAATCTGTTTGTGCTGCAAATGTTTTCTTTATCACCGTTTTAATTATTTGAATTTTCTCTCGCTTATTATTTAACATTTTTTCTTTAAATATTTGCACTTTTATAAACTCAACTGAATCCAACCAAAACTCGTTTAACGCTTTTCTGTGTTTAAATTAACAAGCTATTCATTTTTTTTTTATAAAACTAACCCTTAAACACTTTTTATTACTTTAAATATTTCGAATGCCGCTATGCTGCAAATTGTTTTTACAAAATCATTAATATTGGGTTTTCACATTTTCCTTGAAAGATAATTTCCATTGTGTGAACAACCAAAAAGAGCATTTTTTCACTGTAAAATTTATAATATTTTCATTAAATAAGTGTTTTTTTTAAGCAAATAAAGCTCTCGGTAGGCTTTCAGAAGACTTTTTCTGTATGTATGTGTTGCTTGGTGCCCTGTTTGCACAAAAGTCGATTTCATTATTCATCCTTACCGTAAGTTTCGCCCAAAAAAAAATTTACCTGGAATTTATACTAAGCGCACTGCAAAGAGTACACGATTTTGGGTGAAAACTAAACTCACGATGAGGGTGATTAACAAGAATGATAGATAACAAGATTACGCAGTCCCAAAATACTTACTGAGTATTGAATGAGAAAACAGAGAGTTAAGCCACTTTTACATTTAAAGTTTCATCGGTTTTATAATATTTTCATAGCAACTATTATCATTTACAATTTCAAGTACTTGAAACATGTGAAACACATGCACATAAATGGCTTGTTTAGCAACGGTACCGACGTCATCATTTGTCAAGTTCGGCAAAACCAAAACAAGACTTACCCCGGTTCGGTGCTATAAGAATTGTTCGTCTTTTTACCATTTTTTTCAAAATTTTGACAAGGCAAATTTTCTGTTAAAAAAAATCTTCAAGTTGTGGAAGCTTTCTCCTCATCATCAGCATCGCTGGCATTATTAAACTCTGAGTCAAATTCAATCGAGCTTAAAGCTTACTACATCTTTTCAAAAAACGTTTTCTACCCAAGTTTATTTCGTTATAGAATATTTTTTAAAAATTTACTAATATAGTACTGCAAATTTTAGCCTGCCTAATAAATAGCAATAACTAAACTTTTCTGACTAGAGCAGCGATGATCGCATATAATGAACTATTTTCCGTCACCATTACTTTTAATAGAAACCCTTGCCAAAATTAATCAAGCTTAAAGTTCAAAAATTAGCTTTTGTATTTATAAAAATTTGCTTAACTAGAGAATAATTTGGCATTCCTCTTACTCTATGTAAAGTATGCACAGCCCGCGAGGCCGCGAGTGGAAACAAGCTTTGTGCTTTCTCATTTGGAACTTGTAGGCTTTTACACAGACACCACAGATCGTACATAAAGTCAACACATGCGCATAAATTGCATATGTTGACATGTGGCGCAGCTGCCTTAAGGGCCAGTTTTCAGTGCAAGTTGAACTCTGTTTGTCGTTTAAACTCAGTATGCAGTTTTTCAGTAAACTTTTTTAACGGAGTTTAAACGGCCGATCGCGCACGGTTATACTTATTATAACTTATCAGCTGTTTGCTAATTAGTTCGTTTTGGTTGCAATAAATTTAAATAAGCGCAAGGAAACTTACTTTAAGTTTAAATTGAGTTTAACTTAACTTAGTTTCAACTGAGTTTTAACCATCACTGAAAAACTGGCCCTAAATGTCTTTCGTTGAAGTTTGTTTGCTCTCTCGAAAAGTGCAAAGCTTTGAAAGATCTTTCACTAGATGCTTTTAAAAATTGTCGAAAATATATACGAAAAGCTTTGTTGCGGCTAATTTGAGCCTTATAAAGCTTTCTATCTTAAATTCGTTGTTTATGCTTTCAAAGTGCAAAAAAAATGCGTTGAAACGATTGATATTTGTAAAAGTAATAACTTTTGTAGCTTATAAATAGCGAGTTGAAGCTTTACGGTGGACTGTTTTAATTTTAAATTTTCTAAAAGCGTCTGGTTTCTCCAAAATTATCGACAAAATCAATGACAGCAATTTTTGGTTTATCACCTTTTTCGTTATCTGTTTTATTTATTTTTTATTATATTTCGAAAAGCTTAAATATTATACAAAATTTTGATGTGGAAACTCCAACAGCTTTACCGCTAAAAGTGCCAGTCGATTAAAGTTGTTTTGTCTTAAATACGCGGCTATATTTTCTTTCGACTTTCTATGTGCATGTGTATTGGTTGTTAGGTGTATTAGTGGTCTTTAGTTAACTGCTTTTTATTTTTATTTACATATATACACTAGCGCTTATGTATTTTGCTATTAAATATTTAACTCTAAGCATTAAGTGAAAAGGGGTTTTGTTTTTTGTTTGCTTCTTTTTCTATTTTTATTAAGACACCTATGAATACAAATTATTTTCACTAAAAATTTATGAAATTTTACAAAAAACTGTTTATACAAAAAAAAAAGTGGTTTTCAATATACATATGTACATTATGTAACCAAAAAAAAATGTTAAGCAAATTTTTATCATTGAATGAATACCTACGTTTTTCGGTCGTTAACTTGTTATTTGAAAAAAAAAATCTGGGCTAAATTTACTGTTATAACATGTGTTCTATGTATTAAATACAACTATACACACACACACACACACACATGCATGTTAAACGCTATTAATATGTTGTAAAAAATTTAAATCAGGGCCTTAAGCATGCGGAGTGGGAGTTTTTGTGGGTTGAAACCCCCCGTGGGCCAATTAACGTACCTATGTATATGAAAAGAAGTTAATCGTATTCATCAAATTTTTTTCGTATATGAAATTTCAATCCAAACCCCTCCCCGTGGGCTAAGTCCTGCACACGGCCCTGATTAAAATAAATAATTACCTTTCCTTATAAAAATATTTTCTTACTTGTATAACAAACGAAATTCGCAGAAAGAACAATAGACCAACATAACTAATTATACATTTGCTTAAAGTTATTTAACACAACAACAGCAACAACCAATGAATTAAATAGTCTTAAAATAGAAATGATGTAAAATTAATTAAGAACGAAAACAAAAAGTATGTGGAGAGAAATTATGTGTCTGTGCCTCAGGCTTATTTGTAAAATAACGAAAAAAAAAACAGAAAACAAAATTAATTATATTACAGTACTATTCTTATATCCATATACATGCATATACCGTTAGAAAAAAAGTATACATTGCTTAAACATAAGGACAAATATTTACCATATACACAATTAAAATCTACGAAATATTTCAAATCGTGGTTAAAAAAATGTCAAATTTTCAAATACGTCGTCGTATCGACGGCTAAGCGAACAAATCGAAACAAAAAAAAAAGATAATGTCAAATTTGTAATCAAAAAAATTGCGGTAACAATAGAGTTTCTTGCAGTGCTAAATAACACACATACATTCATAGCTATGAAATTATAATAAAAAAGTAATAGAATATTGTAAAATCTGCAACACAAATGTCAATGCCATTAAAAACAGCGAGCAGTCAAGCAAAAAAAACTTTCGAAAATTACTTAACAGCCACTTACGAGTATGGTTTAACAGCGTGCGTTGAAAATCGAAAAATTTCAAAACACGAAAAAATGAATGTACACACTTATGAAACTAAGAGTCAAATATTGCAAAAGTGCGTTTTTAGTTTTGCTCTCTGACGTCATAATTTTTTTTTTTGTAAAGGACATCAAAATTTTAATTATTAAATTCTGTGTGTTCACAAATTATGTGGTTTTTTTATTTTTCTTATAACTTACAAATATTTTTCAATTCAAATAACATTCATTCTTAAACAAAAACCATAAAAATCCAGTTTTTAAACTTTATACCAAATGTAAATAACTCAATCAAAAATTAGAATTTTGGAGTATGCAGTTTTGTAGTTTATTCATGTTTAGCCTAAGAAAATGCAAGTTTCAAGTGTCTACAACTTACAACTGAATTTTGCAATTTTTTTATTGGCAATTTCCTGCACATAACGCAAATACGCGACTCTTTCTTGTTTGGAAAAAATAAAAACGCGAATTTACTGCCTTTGAGTTCTTAAGTTCCGAGTTAAAAATATAACAATTGGTAACGTTCAAGAATATAAAAATATGTTTTAAAAAAAAAAATTGCATTTTCAAAACTCATTTGTGCAAGTAACCTCAAAAATTTAGCTTCTTTAAAATCTATAGAATTCTTTTTTTTTCATGCATTCAATAACTATATTGTTATTCTACATTGCTTTGGCTATTTTTAACAATTTTTGTTTTTTAAATTATTCGCATGATTAAAATTTTAAAGTTCGTTAAGTTAAGTTGGGACATTGTCGTCGCGAGACCACAACTAAAATTTAATCTAACCGCTTAGTGGCGTGGCCGCATTTCCGAATGCTCTTCTTACACCAAGCGCATAAAACAATAACTCAACAAGCAATAAACAATATCACCAATAGCAAATACAATGACTACACTGAATACCCGACTTAACAGAAGGAGCATAGACATAGACTTAAAGAAAACAAAAACATAGATACATACATAATTAATGTATAGCTTACATACAAAACTTGCAGGCGCACAGATATTAAATAAGTTACAGTTAATAGCAAACCCTCTGTACCGCCCCCCGCCCCCAACGTTCCACATAAGTTAAAACATAATATTGATAATAATAATAGGAATGGCACACAGGCAAATAAAATCAATGCAGTAAAATAAAATGTGTACTGAGTGTAATTATAAAAAAAAACCATACGTGCATACAAATTTATTACGAGTCTACATACTACATACATACAAGTATATTATCTATGTAGTACATAGTGCATAAATAAATATATACAAACATCCTTAAATAGAACTTCTTTTTGATAAAAAAAAAAAAACAAACAAACAAATAAACCGCAAATGAAGTAAGATTCTTAAGCCTAAAAGAAATGAAAAATAAAAAAATAAACAAAAAATTTTCTCAAAAATGTTTTTTTTATTGAGAAACTAGTAACGGGTGATTTTTTAACAACTTTCTTTTTGGCAACATTATTTTTGACAGTTCACGCGTGGTTTTGTGCCTTGTGTCACTGTCAAACATATTCAGCTGGGTCTAAAATTTAACCACGAATCGACTTACAAACGAACAACGCTTGCAAATTATTGAATTTTATTATAAAAATTCATGCTCATTGTGTCAAGCGTTCATTGTATTTAATTGTGTTCAGCGACGTATTCAGCCGTATTTGGAGTGAAGAGCAACCAGAAGCATTGCAAGACTTACCGATGTATCCCGAAAAAGTCACTGTTTGGTGTGGATTATGGGCCGGCGGCATCATTGCGCCGTACTTTTTCAAAAACGACGAAGGCCGGAACGTTACTGTAAATGGCGAGCGCTACCGTGCGATGATTTCAAACTTTGTTTTGCCAAAAACGGAAGAGCTGGCCTTGGCTGACATGTGATTTCAACAAGACGGTGCCACATGCCACACAGCACGCGAAACAATGGCCCAATTGAGAGGCGAGTTCGGTGAGCAGTTCATTTCACGCTTGGGCCCTAGATCGTGTGATCTAACACCTGTAGACTATTTTTTGTGGGGATATGTTAAAGCTCATGTCTATAGAGACAAGCCCGCAACGATTGACGCACTGGAAGCCAATACTGAAGAATATTTTCGTAAGATACTAGGCGATATGTTAGAGAGCGTATGCCAAAATTGGAACCGACGTATGGGCCATTTGAAGCGCGGCCGCGGCCAACATTTACATGAAATAATTTTTAAACATTAAATTATATCGGCTCAAATGAAGATTTCATAAATTTTTCTGAATTTTATTTGTCTTTTTTGAAAATCATTAAATACTTGTTGATCTTCAACGAGTTGTATTCGTTTTTCGTACTTCGCTGGTTATCGAAATTCAAAAGAATTCATATTACCGGCTATTAATCCCTTTCGAAATTTTCGTTAAGTAGCGAATTTTCTGTCAAACAGTACTTTGCTTTCGATACTGTAGCGTACCGGATTAGCGTTATAATACCAATGGTTCGTTTGATCAACATGTTTGATCAACATTTTCAACCAAAATCGAAGATCAAATGTAACTCAGCCTATGCCAAATAATGCCCAGGTGTCATGTTATTAATGCTTAAAGTTGAGCATTCAACTTCTTAGTTTTTCTTGAAGAGCAGTAAGAGGTTAGAAGAGCCGTCATGAGCATTCAGTTAAAGTTTAGCTGAAATCTTACCAGCAAATGTGTTCCAGCGGCAGTAAGATTTGAAGGATTTACAGGAAATCAGCGAGATGTTACAGGAAAGTGTTCTAGCAGCCAAAATACGTGGGGATGAGAACACTTATACGAGAGTAACGCACACACTATCCCTCTCTCCCTCTCTCTCTCATTCGCAATTTTAGGTTTTTACATAAGAATTATAGAGAAGAAGATTGCGCCTTCCTATATCCGCAATGTCACAGAAGCTTATAAGCAACTAAGATGGCGAAGCGAAGAAGGACCAATGGCGCAAAAATAAACTATTCAATTGTTTCACGTTTCTTAAACTTCAGTTCTGGGCAAATTTTTGAGAATATAACTTACAAAACTTTTGGAAGGCTCGTTGCAAGGTGGACATTTTTTTTTTTCATTGACGACTCTTCCAAGCCTTCAGGGGTGAAGCAAAGTGACTGACACCCTGATTCTCTAACTCGAACGAAAGGCCAGACGAACGATTCGTGCCCAAACGAAATCGTCTAAATTTGGAAGTCTCTATTTCGATTGAAAATTATTGTCCATCCTTACGTTCTACGTTATCGTCTCGAACGAACCTGACAAAATTGGTTTGTTTACACTGTGTAAAAGTTTTAAAAAGAAAAAAAAATTAAAAAATGATTGAAAGAAATGTAACAAGCAATAGCATTTCTAGTAAGCAAACGATTATATGGCTTGGAATTGCGGATTTAAAGGCGGAGGTTGCACTAATGTTTTGGAATTTCCAGACTCAGAGTAAGTTGACATGTATTTAAAGACTTTCCAGATAGTTGTAATGTTATGTTTTCATTTTGTTTAAGGTTTGTTAAATACTTTTGAGTAAACGAAGAAGAATTCGAACACATTTTTTACGAAGTGTGTATCCACATGAGGGACACCTACCGCTATACTCATCTGCCACCACAATTGACACTGTCCACGTTTGAGTTTTTCTTGCGACTGGAAGCTACCAAAAGACAGTGGGTAACAAAAGTGTCTCAGCAATGGCTCAGTCGACGGTTGGAAAAGTTATAGCGGAATGCTTAAACATTTATGTGGAGCATTTTTGTGTAAGCATGTGCAGGATCGAGGTAAAAGAAAACGAAGTGAAGGAGCAATTTTTCAAAAAATCATCACTGTAAAATATATTAAACAATTAAATTTAATATAATTAATGTTTTTTCATTATTTCTTGCCTTTTTTGTTTTAACTATCCTTTTTAGCGGCTTAAACGATAACAGATAACAAATTTTTCGTTTGTTTTTGACAGTTCTTTCTTTATATTCAGTCGTTTTCTTGATAGAGAATTCACATTTGTTACGTTTTCGTTCGCAACAATCAGCTGTTATCGACTAGTTGTCGATAGGGAACCGAATTCGCATTAGCAATACAAATACACAAACAAACGACGGTTCGGACGAGACGTACGATCGTTTCGAGTTAGCGAATCAGACCATTAATTTGTTGCACTAAGCGGTGAGCTTGTTAATCTCGTAGAGCTACTTGTGGCATCGTCTACGGTATTCGCATTCTCAAAGACATCAAGGTCTATAGAATTATTCCTCTCGAATACTGCAAGGGTCCACTCATCTGATGTTGCCTACCTACCGTTCTTCGTATTATGTATAGCGATTGATGTCACTATACTTATTTTATACTGATTTGACAAGTACATTTTGAAGTAATAGGGAACATTGTTCAAATGAGAATGAGTATTAACTTAAAAAAATATAAAGATCGTTTCAAAAGGGAAACATTTGCATACTTTCAGTAGCCGATAGCCAGTAGCGGTTGCCTTGCATAATGGAAATTCTAGTATAGTTGCTCAGCGGCAACTAGTATCCTGCTAGTATCCATACATAATAGGAATATAAGACAAATTACAGTATCGCTCTTCTTGTAGATCCGACAGAGTACACCTAAATTCTAATCAGAAGGCATGCATTGCTCAGAGGTACTTGAATAGCTCGCGTTCATCTTATCCAAAGAGAAGTGATCCGTTCATAATTTAAGTAACTCCGGACATCAGTCAGCGGGCATGTCTAGGTTACTGGAAATATGCCTTATGGTACCACAGCTTGGTCTACGAAACTTAATGTATTTTGTTATTTTCTTTTTTCTCAATACATAGCAAACAGGTATGGATACCAGCTTACGAACTAAAATTTCTAGCTACTACAATTTACTTTTCTCTTTGAGAAACTAATATAATTACAGTCCATGATGAACAGGTAGTACATTCCGAAAAATACCAGTTGATGAACTGAAATATAGTCTTGCGTGTTACTGCAGAGTAGTAGCATACCGCTGTCGCTTTCTCAGGTGCACCCCGCACGATTGGTTGATTTGACGAATATAAATCCAATTAGTACTGCTTGCAGTTTAAGCTGATAACGAGACAACAAGATGATATCGGAAAAGGTAGGTTACCTTTAGTTCAAGTGCTGTACATGAGTATCATTTATTTCGGATAAGTCACTATAAACTTTATACTCGCACCAGATGATGATGCTGTGACAACAGCAATTTTTCTAGACACATCCTTATTGTCCAATTTGTTGATGATTGAGGTCTGTTGTGCGCAGTAGGTGGACCAAAAGCATCCGCGAACACTACAGAATTGAAGGTGATGCAAGCTAACCCCAGTGTTTTTATGACCGCTTAGTTGACCGGAAATATAGCAATGTTCGTTCTACTTCATTTTGAAGATAGAACAATTTTGAACGCCGCTCGGATAACAAGGACTTCAGTTCGGAAAAAAATGATTAAATCCAGTTGTCAAAATGGAGATCGGTCCACCCATGTACCAGAACCCAATTTCCGCCATGAAAAGCTTCCCATCAAATACATCTGCCGTCCGGAGTCGGAATAAAACTGTAGGTTCCTCCATTTATGGTACACAAATGATATGAGAAGCTCGGGCATATACCGAGCTAAACTCCTTTATTGTAATCGTCCAAGTTATTACTTTTACGCGAATACTTGGATCACTATCACGCTACTTCCATGGAGATAATTTGCTTTTTCCGTATAACAGCGAACGGAGCGTTTTGCTTGCTAAAAATATTAATCGGTGCCATGTGACAATTGATATTCAGGACCTCTGTTGGACATTATCAGGTTCCGATCACAGCACTCGATGCAGAATCAAACTCTGTATTTGAAATCGCGGCATCCGATAACAATAGAAGAAAAACTGTAATTTTTATTCGAATCGAATCGAGTAGCTCTTTGATCGCAAATGCCGTAATTCGGGCCCTGATAGCCTCATATGCAATATACGTACATATGTCTCCCAATACTGGAAAATATATTTTTAGGTCTTACCTTAACTAGTCACAAAATAAATAAAGAAGAATATCGTTTATTTCTTTTTACATTTTCTTTTGTATAATGGCTTTGTATGTTTTTCCATTTCTTTATTGTTTTCATAATTATTAATTTATATAATTAATTATTTTTTTATTGGTGAACCATTAAAATAATTGTCGTAAACGTAAGTATGTATAATATTGATTTATTATAATATTTTGCATTTCCTTTCACATATATTTATATGTATGTATATATAAGGTATGTATATATAATAAGTATGTATGTATAATATATATGCAACTATATATATATATAAGTATATGTATGTATATTTTTACAAAGTCAATTTAAACAAATTGTTAATTACGGTAATTTCTTCTTTTCTGCCTTTGTTATGTGCCTAACTTGCATTCGAATATTTCAAATTCCCAATAGTCACATTAAACGAATTCACATACATACATACTTTTTCGTAATTATACTGACAATTATTATACATAATAATAAAAATCATTAGTCGTTTGCAAACTTTTAATGCACACATTTTCATAAAATTTATTAATGGTATCTACTGTAAATTTATTTATTTATGCGTATGTATGTAATACACGTATTTTTTTTTTATAAAGAGTTCGCTCTTTTCTAAAACTTTGCGCTGGTGAGTAGACTTTTTTATTATCTCTGTTACGCTACTATACAAATTTTCTTTAATACAATATTTTATATGTACATACAAAAATGATGAATGCAATTGAACTATTCCACATTAGCGCACTTAAAAGTACAGCAACAATTATCGATAATACAAACAATAGAAGAAAAAAAAAAGAGCTAAAAAAATATTAATTTATTTTTTGTGCTTTCTATACATGTACGAGCATATTTATGTATGTATGTACGTATTATTGTATTAAAAATGTACATATTTTACATTCAATTTAAAAATGTATTAACCAAAGCGTTGTTTTCTTTAGTTTTGGTGAAGAAAGATTTCGGTTAGCTAAAGTGTCACACTTACAATCAAAGACAGAGGAGTAGAATGGTAGTTGTATTAAAATTTTCGATAGTCTAAAGACGACTAAGATTACAATATTATTTAAATTTGTATATACGAGTGTTATTATTTTGTATTTACTAGCATTATTTAATTAAAAATTGTAATATATAGTGTAATACATATATTCATCCACACTCAAAAACAGAAGCACTTCACTTGCCTTCAAATTCTGTATTACATAAAGAGATTCAGGCTTCGCTCATTTCATTTTTATTTCGGTGTCCGGCTTTAAAATCATTAGAAAAAACTCAGACTTTGAATTTAGGTCACTTGTTAAGTAGGTATTTAAAAAAAAAAAATACTTTAAATTGTAAGGAATGCCGAGTCGTAAAAACTTGTCGAGCTTGGTATGAATAGCTAGCTTTTGCTTTATGCTGTTATTTCAACTTCTGTGCACATCGTCCAATTCCCATTTGAATCTAAGTGGTAAACATTTTAAGTTACCCATTTTTAGACAAATTTTAATATTTTCGGAAAATTTCACAATTTTTTATATACTCCTGTGGCTGCTTCGATCTTAACGCCACCTAGCGGTTATTTTTGTTTAACACAACCTGAAGCACATCTTAAATTTATAACTAAAATTTCAAAAAAGAAATCGATGCAGTAGCTCTCTAGCTTCGCGTACAGAAAAAAAGACTTTCAAATAAAGATAAGTCTCCCTTGAATGTCCTTTGTATAATGCTTTTTGAAATTTTCAAATTTAATCTCGTGAATTGGGGCGTTTATTTTGATTTGTTATAAATATTAAATGTTAAAAATATTTCAACGGTGCAGTGTTATATGACCATAGGAAATAAAAAGTGAAAAATTCAATCTTTGGTTATCGAAAAGAGAGACAAAATGTATTACAGTAGCGTCGATAAAGCCATATGGCATTATTTCCTATGGCCTTATAGCATAGTACCTATTTGAACAATTGTTAAAATTGACGTAACGGCGGATTGTTTCGGGAAGGCGAAAAAAGTGAGGAAATATGTCGATCAGGGATCTTTACAATGCTCTAATTACCAACAAAATTAAGGTTACTGTAATAATAAATACTGCATACATTCAGATGTAGAAAACTTAATAGTGGTAATATGATATTTATGTCCGAATTCAGCAACTAGGTATAATCTTAAGTCTCATAAATTTATTTCACCATTTAGATACTTTATTTTAAGTCGAATGAATGCTAACTGGTCTAAAAGTGTGACTTTTGTCTCTCTCAAAATGAGCCAGAGATATTATTGCTTTTCCTCGCTTTCACGTTTTTTCCTTTTGTTTGTATTTTAATTTTTTGTAACCTGCTCATCACCAGATCTCAATTTAGAGACTTTATTTTGAGATTAGACGCTTTATTTTAAGTCTAATCATTGCTAACTGGTCTAAAATTGTGACTTTTG
The DNA here is from genome assembly GCA_963971545.1 of Philophylla caesio. Lineage (NCBI taxonomy): Eukaryota > Metazoa > Arthropoda > Insecta > Diptera > Tephritidae > Philophylla > Philophylla caesio. The sequence continues at coordinate 38,649,962 of OZ020604.1, forward strand.
TCTCTATTAGAAACGAGACTGCTTACTGAATTCGGGCATTCATATTTTATGTTTCCCTACTTGCTGTCACACCATCTAAATCAAATTTTACGGTGCACTGAAATTTTTCTTAGTTTGCCCTCAAATCGAGCTATTTTTATTATTGATATTGTCTTTGAGTGGACACAGAAAAATTTAATCACTTCTTTTGTTTATTTAATTTAATTGTTTTTAATAAATATGTTGTTGAAAGGAAATATTAAGTTTCAAACTTTTAACAGTGCTCACAAAAAGTTTTCAAATTTCCAAAAATGAGCAAATCTTAAAAATCAACGCTTTATTTTAGCTGTTTGAAGCTTGAACATTATTACGCTTAAATTGAATGGTCTTTAAAACTGCATACCCATTATTATTCTAAAGATCTGATTTTTTCAATTCAAAAAATTTGAAACTTTGATTTTTGTGGTTTCACTTATTAAATCAACTATATTTTTATTTAAAAAAATATCAAATTCGATAAACAAAAATAAACTGGTCAAAACTTATAAGGAAGTAGTGTTTTTAATTCCGAGAATATTTACATCCATATTTACTCGTATGACCAACCATTTTTTTTTTTTGAGAAGGAATTACCCAAATTCGAACATTTCACAAGTGTCAATTGAATGGGTTTCCTTTTGAAATGGCTAAAAAAAAACTTTTACAAAATTTTCTTTAACTTAGTACTTTCAAACCTTTTAACTATTGCAAATGTGTGTGAAGTATATACATACAAAAGTATTAATAGCTCAGTGTGTTTTATTGTTTTATTTTACAACATACACATGTACATATACATATACACACAAACAAATGTTTATTTCATATTTATTTTACTATATTCGGTGCTACGTTTCGCTATGTTGCATTTATTCGAATTTACTTTTGTTTTCTTACTACTCGTATTCTCTTATTTTATAAAATTTTTTGTTGCACTATACTTTTATGAATTAATACCTTTTGCCGCTATCTTTGGCATTCCTGAATTATATTTTTTATTAATTAAATTTTTTCATCTCTATAATTAGGTTTAAAAAACACTTACCATACAAAAAAGGGAAAAAGGTACAGAAAAAGAAAAAAGAAGTTGCCTTTATTGTTGCATTATTGGTTCAAGTTATGTCAATATTGTTAGTGCCATTTAATTGTTTGGTCCAACACACTTACATACATATTTCGCTGAGGTGAAAAAATTCTTTAAATTTCCTATATGCTTCTACGTTAAAATTTTTAAAAAAATTTTCTGTTATAATTTTTGTATTTAAGTATTTTTCGAGCAATTTAGATTTGGTGTTCTTGTTTGCATGATATTAAGTTTATCTTGCTCCTGTTTTTCTGTTCTTCAAAAGTAATCGTTTTAGGTAGGCGTGCTTGTGTTTTGGGAGTCTTTTTCAATTGTATTGTAAATGTATTGTATTTCGTAATATTTCATATTTGTTTTTGTTTCACAATAAATTTTATGATTTTTATTTTTTTTTCTTTAGTATAAGTTAGTCGCCTTTATTTTAACTGTGTATGAAAAATTTATATCTACATAATTCTATCGGGAAAAACAGTTTGGTCTGTCTACGATTTGCTACTCGAATCGATTCATCCCACATTTGTATTATCTAGTATAATTTTCATTTTTATGTTGCATTTTTCCCTTTGTATAAATCGCGAAGTATATGTTTAGTGTGTGTTTGTTATTCACCCTGAGTAGGAATGCGAATACTTTATAAGTGTCCCAATACAAATGGCCACACAATTGAAACGCTTGCATTTGGACAGGATATCGTAGCTATCGATTTGGAGTATGAAACATTTCTGGTTAATAATAATTTTTCGCTGAAAGGCTGTAAACTGAAATTACATAGCTGCTAACTTTCGAATTGCTTCAAGTTTGAAAATGCACTTGACTTGAGATTTTAATTAGCTATGTACGTGAATGTATATTTTCGTGACCGGCAGAAATTCAAAAAGTCCGTCGATTTTTTCAAAAGCTCAATCGATCGGTAGTGTTATGATCAGTAAAGATATCTTAATCGTTGTCATTAGCCTTTTATAATTTATTAGCTGACCACCGAATTTTGTAAGCAGTCTCAGTCTCTAATAGAGACAAAAGTCAAAATTTTAGACCAGCCGGCACGTTATGAGCAGATTACAAAGGAGTAATCGAATAGCCTCTACCACTCTTTAGTTCGATATTCCATCGTCCGAATTCGAAAAAAAACTTACTTTCGAATCGAAGAACAGAGTAAGGATTAAAGTCTTCACTGGCTGCCAATTCAATAATACAAAAGTAAGTATTCGTCTAATAGACTGCTTTTCGTTAACGATTGATTTTCTATTGATCGTTAATTTTCGACAGTTTATGCAATCGACCAACTGTCATTTTTTGTATAGTAAAATAACAGTTGAAGTCCTTGGGAACTAATCTTTGTTTTTTTTTTGTCTGATCATTGTTCCTTGTGACAGAGTTTAAGTTGGAACTAACTTTCGGCAACATTGGTTCGAAGATGAACCGGTTTTATGGTTGGTACAACATTCAGAGTACGCTTTCGTACCGGTTTAACTACAAACCAAAGTGGGAAAGTTTCTCGAAAATATGTACCAAAATACATTGTATGTACATCAACTTCGAAAATCATTTAAAGACTATTCTTAAGGAAAACCGAGAAAAAAGCCAGAATACCGTTTAAGATGCGGGAAGCATTAACTTATTTTTCATTCCTATTATACGAGTATAATTAAAATAGGTATAAAGTATACGATTAATCGAAATAGTAGATTAAGCATCAGTTAATCAGATTTAATTTAACTAAGGATTAAATAATATGGGCCTTTTTCTCGACTTCCTGTTGCCGTGAACACTACTTAGCTGGCAGATACATTTTAATTAGCAGATTGACTGTCTGTTAAATTTGTCAGCGACATACATTAACATGTTATGAGAGAAAACAAATATATTTTTAAAAAGGATATATATTTTAAAAGGGATTCCGACAAGCGGCTCTTAGAAATATTTTCATTAACAACCAACAGTTTTGCATGAGATCAGTTGCCGCAAATATTAAGTAAATTACTGAATTTATGTCTACACTAACTGATCTTTTAGTCGATTAATAAAGTATTCGAAAAATGTTTGGGTTCAAAATCACTATTAAAAATATTAAAAAAAACTATTTAAATAGAAAGCTATTTCCTGTACAATGACTAATGGTTGCAAAAAAATTATTTAAACAAAATGGCGGAATTGTGGAAGAAAATCACTAGCTATACTTAACTATCGAATTCTTTTTTTTGCAATGCAAATTTACAAACAAAATTCGAATTTTTTTATTACGCTTATTCACAACATGAAAATAATAAAACATAAATATTTATTTTCTATATAAATCGAGCTTACTTAATTGAAAATATAAATTTAGTCATTAAGCTTTGAACGACCGACGCTGGATGTCCAATTTTCATACTAATTTTGCAATGACTGCGCCCAACAGCACACCGAATGTTTGTTTTTCAAGTGCCTCCTTACAAATATGTATAAATTGACATTTCCCTAAAAAAAATAGTAATAAAAAAATCGTGGCAGCCAACTTAAACGAACTCTGCCTTAAATAATTTTTTCGTCAAATGCTTTTTTTTGAGAAAATGTTGAATTATCGATAGCAACCGAACTTCAGTTGCGGTGCTAGTTGTCGCAATGCTATTACAGATGGCAACCGGCAACTCGTTAATTACCCTTAATTGAGATACATATAAAAAGTAAATAATAATGGCGCTTATTAAGAGTCTCATTCCATTTTCGATTGTCGCTAATCTACGGCCTCCAAATTTTAATTTTTTTGGAAGAAATGTGACTGATAACGTCTTACAAGAGAATCACCTACAAATCATTATGCTAGACAAATAAATCCCTACAATTGATGTATTAACTCCTAACTTTAGGCATACATGCCGAATCAAGTACTCGTATGGTAGTAAAAAATTGCACCTTCAAGTCGGTAAATAGATTTTATTTCGGAGACAGCATTGTTTGAAGACTTGAATAAATCGGTTATAAACTACGATTAGACGATATTAATTTGATTCATTGGTAGCAAAGTACCATGGTGAAATAACTTTTAATTATGGTGAACAATTTTTACTTTTCTGCTGTCAATTTTACACCTAAAAATCTTGACAGTTGCTTTGATGCAGATAAAGCCTAACGAGTTGTTATAGTATTAAAATGCAGGAGTTACATACATATATTGAAAATATTACCTTTTCATTTTTTTTTTCAATTCTTCTATAACTGAAATAAAGGCATGTCTTTCAGCTATGAAAGAATTGAAAAAATAAATATCTTTACAATAATTTCAGGGCAAAAAATACATCACAACTGCTCTCATATAAATTAAATCATGTATAGTTTTTTGTAAACATATGCGTTTGTTCTTGCTAAATCTGCATCAACTCCTTTTGTTAATCTTTTAATTCGATCATCTTCAATTTTCTTGCTGTCAAATTTTTCATTAGTCATATTGGCTAAGACATTTTTTTCACCTCATAGTTGTCAAAAATTAACTTACCAGAGTACTTTGCTACCGATTTGCATAGGCCCTAAATATTATTTATAGTCTCAAAATAAAATTTAATGCAATAAAGTTTAATAAGAATGTCTATATAATTATCTAGCAACATTTTAGTAATATTCCTATTCGAGTGAAAAATTACCTAGTCTGGCTGTCCTCCTTTGACTACGCTTTTAAGGGAACAAATAATTAAAGGTAATGCATAAGTGCGAGATGGAATACATCAAGGATATTATATGTATATTTACTGCTTGACAATGACCTGGAAACTGTAACCATCATTTGACAGTAAAACATAAAAATATCAATGCGGTTTCCAATTTGATAAGCCTGTAACAGCTGATATTGAGATCGATAGCGTTAGAAGAAGTTATGATATCGATAAAAAAGTTAAGTATTTACTATGTTAATAACTTCGTCGATGAATATAGCAAAATCATTAAGGGTAAGAATTTGAGTACAAGTATAACTCAGTTTGCCGTTTAAACAAAGTTTAAAATATTGTTTTCTTCTTTTTCTTGTCCGACAGGGTGAATTGTTGATATTTGTTGGAACGATTTTCCGTCATCCCTTGTCAAGTTTGGTTTGGAGACAAACCGGTTTAGGCGTTGTGCCATCTTCAGTGTCAAATTTCGTTCTGTCAACGAAATTTGACACTGAAGATGGCACAACGCCGAAACCGGTTTGTCTCCAAACCAAACTTGACAAGGGATGACGGAAAATCGTTCCAACAAATATCAAAGTTTAAAATCCCAACTGCTGATGTTTATTTGAAAGTGAAGTCGACAAAATAAAAATTGCAAATTGTGTTTGAAATTAAAAGAAAACTTGAAAAAAAACGATTGATAGATTCCAACACAGCAGCCAGTTAATTGCATGCATGATTAAAAGTGAAGACCGAGTTAAAACCTTCAAGTAAAAGAACTTGAAATCTTTCGACATTTTACATTGTTTCGTAAGTAGAAGAATGTAAGTACCTTTTTCAGAAAAAAGAATTTTGAGAGCTTCTTTTTGTTTCTTATTAATAGCAATTTTTTCAAGTCAAGTGCATTTCTTCGTAGCTGCATAATATATTTGCAATATACATATGTATATTTTTTTTTCGAGCCACCACTTTTTTATTTATTTATTTATATACATTTTTTTTAATTTTCGCAAAAGCACCATTCATGTAAAACTTTTTTTTAAAGGTTTTTAGTTAAATTAATTTGGTTCATTTTAACTCTTTTTCTTTTTTCATCTCTTTACTTTTATGTTTTTTACTTATTGCGTTTTTACTTTATTTCGTTTAATTTGTGGTTTGGGAAATATTTCATTTGTGATATTTTTTACGTGTTGTTGCTTATCTCGTAAATTAATTAAATGCCATCATTATTTGTTGTTGTTACTGTTTTTATTTATACAAACATACATTTGCATTGTTCGAAACAATTGCTACATGCGTGTAATAATATTTATTTATTTCTATTTAAATTTGTTATAATTTTTTTTATAAACTGTCCTTTGATACATTTAAATTTAAATTAATAAAATATTAAATGGTTTCCTGAACGTGAATTGTTTGCCGGTTGCACTTAATCTAAAGTATTTTATTTTTAACATTTTTTACGGTATTTCATTCATATTTCATAACTATGTACTTGCGTTAAATTATCATTATTTATTTAATGTTTCTTCATTTAATATTTTTTTTTTTTAATTTTTCCGCTAGCATTTACATTATTTATATTACTATTTTTAATTAGTAAATACTTTTAACTAAATTGCATACTTCTTTCCCTACATTTTTACTTTAATTGGTTTTATATCTTTTGTTTTTGTTACAATATACACATATATATGTATATACATACATATATATTAATTTTCTTGATTGATTAATATGTTTTTTATAATTATATTTACTTCTTAAATTCATAACCGTTAATTTTGTTAAATTTGTCATTAAATAACTTTTTACCGTTGCATTGCTTGCGTTGATTCACCCTATTTTTACAATCATTTTATAAGTTTTCTTTCAATCGATTTTACATATTTTTCATTTTAAAATATTAATTATTAAAAAACAAAATTACATAAGATTTTGCCTGTGGCCAGTTGCCAATAAGATTTTACACATTTACAGCTGGTTTCGCTTCGCTATCAACATGTTATTTCTGCTAACTTAATTTAAAAAGAATAAAAAAATGTAATTTTTAAAATTGTGTTTGTTATACAGCTAGACAGTGCAGAAGCGTTGGTTAAAGTTCGTTCATTGCCGTTGCATTTATTTTTTGTTTCATTTAGTTGCAAACTTAACCTCAAATTTTTTACTAATTATAAAATATAGTTTATTTTTGTTTTTATAAAATAAATATAAATCAATGCAGCAACGAAAATTTAACATTTGAACTTAATTTAATTTACAATCATTATTATGTATACAAAAAATTGAACAATAGGAAAAACATTTTCGTTTCAAAAATTAATAAAACATCTTAGTGAGGTTCGTTAACAATAAAAATTTAAATAAAATAAAATAAGTAAACAACCGTACTATACTTAATATTTAACTGTGCCTAAAACTGGGTGTCGATACTAAATAAACTTTTGAAATTATTTTAGAAAACAAAACAGATTCAATCAAAAAATTAAAAATAATAATAATAAAAAATCAGCGTTGCTTAAACAAAAATATTTATGTTCAACGTTAACCAAAAATTCAATTTGTTATATTTAAAGAAAGAAAAAAAAAATAATAATATTAAAAATACGCGTTCAGTTACCTTACCATGTACGAAGTAAACGGCGAGTGTGTTGTATAATTTTGATATTCCAAGCATTAAATTGGAAATTAAAAATCTTTTACATACTTTATTAGCCCTGTCGTCGACTCCGCTGGCGAATTTAACACAAGTTATTATTATTTGAAGAACTTGGTTTATTTCTAAACCAAAATGTACAGTTTACAAATTATGTTATAATAATTAAAATAATTGGTTACCGCAGTGTGTCCTTCACCTACTCTCTCTGGTCGACGACTAAAGGTTCAATTAGAGGTGCCATAACCATAACCATAGAAAACAGCTGATCCAACCAACCTTATGGGTTACACTGTAATCGATTAGTGGTGCCATACCATAACGCCATAACCATAACCATAACCATAGCGACCAACTGAATTTTGGTTTTTGCCGTAACCATAAACAAATGATTGCTGATTCGCCTTGTTTATTGTGATATTTTTGTTCTTCGTGTGCAGTTTATTTTGTTTTGATGAGTTTTAATTTATATTTTGCGTCCGCGTTTTACATACATACTTTACTAAATTTTTATTTACTTTCAGTTTATTGCATATATCAGCTGTTTATGGTTATGGCACCACTAATCGATTGCTTAAATATGGTTATGGTTATGACTACGATTATGGTTAAGGCGTTATGGTATGGTACCTCTAATTGAACCTTAAATTCAAACTCGAGTTTGCGCTAACGGCTTGCCAAACTATGAAGAACATATGCATACATACATATGTATACACCAAAGGGATAGGCGAATTACATACAACGGCAGAGTAAAACAAATTCAAGGAAATACATATGTAAGTATATGCAAGCGAGCATATTCCAGGAACGTGTGAACAAAAGAAGTAAATACTGCATTGCGGGAAACTTACAAAAACAATTGTAACAATAAATAAATGAGCAATGCGAATCGGTGCACACATACATATGTACAAATGTAATGGCATGCGCAAATAACTCGCATGCATATGCGCACACGCAGGTGCACATATCCATAAGCAAGTGACAATAACTGCGCGCACATATGTATGTATGTATGTAGACAATCAAATGAAATATATACATAAGTAGATCAGAACACATAAATACAAGTTAAATATATATATGTATATATGCATACGGCCAGTAAATTCAAATGCGTATATAGTAGGCCGCGACCGAAAATGCGAATGCTGCAATTCGAAGAATTTACAGAAACAAATTACTTACATACTAAGTGAAGAAATGATGAATTGAAGACGGTAAACGTACATATGTATGTATGTATGTACATACATGACAAATGCGAATTACAATTGAACTTATGCAAACATATAAAGGCAAGTGAATAAGAAATATTGGAATTCATAAACATAAGTAAGTGAATATAAGCAAACGTGTGTATGTATATATGTACATACATACATTAAATTGAAATATAATTAGATTCTGGCAGGCAATGACAGGAGTTGCCAACATTCCCACCCCCGTGAATCAACGTGATTCACCAACTTCGACGTCTAGAATTGCCAATTTGGATACGACTCTTCGTTTCAGACCAATGCTAGTGCGTACGTCAACTCGTCTGACCTCACCATCTGCTCCTTGATATATGCCTTCTACCCTGCCTCGTTTCCAATCTCTACGGGGTATGTTAGGATCAAATATGTATAAAGACAAGGTCACCAACTTGTATAGGTTTTGTTCTCTGACACCACTTCACACGGCGTGTCAATGTGGGGAGATACTCCGCTATCCATCGTTTCCAAAAATGGTCCCTCATTTGTCGGGCAATACGCCACTGTTGTCGCAGAACGTACGTGTTTCCCAAAACATCATCCACAGTTGGAGTTTGTGGTGTATTGGCTTCACCCAGCAAGAAATCGTTTGGTGTTAGTGGTTGCTCCTGATTGACATCAACGGGCAAATGCGTCCGAGGTCGAGAATTTACGATGTTTTCGGCTTCGATGAGGAAGCAATTAAGCGTATGCTCCCTAGGCGACACTTCCTTCAAAGTTTGACAAAGGACCCGTTTGACGCACCGAACTAACCGCTCCCAAGCGCCTCCTTCGGCTGGGTTGAAAGGTGAATTAAAAACACAGTCAAAAACCTCGCTGAATCGTTTTGCTTCCATATTGGCACCAACAAAATTTTTTCCATTATCGGACCTTATGCGCTTAGGTACGCCCCGGCGATTAATGAAATTGCGTATGGCGACTATGCATGAGTCAGTTCTAAGGTCGTGAGCCAACTCCAGATGCACAGCTCTAACAGTCATGCGTGTAAATAATGCCATCTCTTTTCGGTGCTGCGTCGAATAGTGACTGTTACTGGACCAAAGTAGTCCAGACCCGTATAGCTGAAGGGCCTTAGGTAAGGAGTTAGTCTATCGGAGGGAAGCGGGCCCATTAGTGGCGATACAGCGCTGGCCTTTTTAAGACGGCAAATGGTGCAGCTGGCGATTACGCTTCGTAGTAGATTCCTCAAACGCGGCACCCAATAACTTCGACGAATCTCACAAGTCGTAGTCGATCAAAATGACTGGGCCTATTTACGCACCGGAACCATCGGGTCTAGATTTAAAGATTGCGCTGCTTTATTAACATACAATTATGCATCATCTCTCATAGGTCTCCTAAACCAAGGTGACTTGCTTTTATGGATATTTAATGAAATGCTTGCAGATGAGGCATTCAGAATGTTTAAAATTGGCGAAGGGGTAGTCATATCGATGGCTATTATGATGACGGCGTAGTCTATCGGAGGGAAGCGGGCCCATTAGTGGCGATACAGCGCTGACCTTTTTAAGACGGCAAATGGCGCAGCTGGCGATTACGCTTCGTAGGAGATTCCTCAAACGCGGCACCCAATAACTTCGACGAATCTCACAAATCGTAGTCGATTAGAATGACTGGGCCTATTTACGCACCGGAACCATCGGGTCTAGATTTAAAGATTGCGCTGCTTTATTAACATACAATTATGCATCATCTCTCATAGGTCTTCTAAACCAAGGTGACTTGCTTTTATGGATATTTAATGAAATGCTTGCAGATGAGGCATTCAGAATGTTTAAAATTGGCGAACGGGTAGCCTTATCGATGGCTATTATGATGACGGCGTAGTCTATCGGAGGGAAGCGGGCCCATTAGTGGCGATACACCGCTGGCCTTTTTAAGACGGCAAATGGCGCAGCTGGCGATTACGCTTCGTAGTAGATTCCTCAAACGCGGCACCCAATAACTTCGACGAATCTCACAAATCGTAGTCGATCAGAATGACTGGGCCTATTTACGCACCGGAACCATCGGGTCTAGATTTAAAGATTGCGCTGCTTTATTAACATACAATTATGCATCATCTCTCATAGGTTTCCTAAACCAAGGTGACTTGCTTATATGGATATTTAATGAAATGCTTGCAGATGAGGCATTAAGAATGTTTAAAATTGGCGAACGGGTAGTCATATCGATGGCTATTATGATGACGGCGTAGTCTATCGGAGGGAAGCGGGCCCATTAGTGCCGATACAGCGCTGGCCTTTTTAAGACGGCAAATGGCGCAGCTGGCGATTACGCTTCGTAGTAGATTCCTCAAACGCGGCACCCAATAACTTCGACGAATCTCACAAATTGTAGTCGATCAGAATGACTGGGCCTATTTACGCACCGGAACCATCGGGTCTAGATTTAAAGATTGCGCTGCTTTATTAACATACAATTATGCATCATCTCTCATAGGTCTCCTAAACCAAGGTGACTTGCTTTTATGGATATTTAATGAAATGCTTGCAGATGAGGCATTAAGAATGTTTAAAATTGGCGAACGAGTAGTCATATCGATGGCTATTATGATGACGGCGAAGTCTAGCGGATGGAAGCGGGCCCATTAGTGGCGATACAGCGTTGGCCTTTTTAAGACGGCAAATGGCGCAGCTGGCGATTACGCTTCGTAGTAGATTCCTCAAACGCAGCACCCAATAACTTCGACGAATCTCACAAATTGTAGTCGATCAGAATGACTGGGCCTATTTACGCACCGGAACCATCGGGTCTAGATTTAAAGATTGCGCTGCTTTATTAACATACAATTATGCATCATCTCTCATAGGTCTTCTAAACCAAGGTGACTTGCTTTTATGGATATTTAATGAAATGCTTGCAGATGAGGCATTCAGAATGTTTAAAATTGGCGAACGGGTAGCCTTATCGATGGCTATTATGATGACGGCGTAGTCTATCGGAGGGAAGCGGGCCCATTAGTGGCGATACACCGCTGGCCTTTTTAAGACGGCAAATGGCGCAGCTGGCGATTACGCTTCGTAGTAGATTCCTCAAACGCGGCACCCAATAACTTCGACGAATCTCACAAATTGTAGTCGATCAGAATGACTGGGCCTATTTACGCACCGGAACCATCGGGTCTAGATTTAAAGATTGCGCTGCTTTATTAACATACAATTATGCATCATCTCTCATAGGTCTCCTAAACCAAGGTGACTTGCTTTTATGGATATTTAATGAAATGCTTGCAGATGAGGCATTCAGAATGTTTAAAATTGGCGAACGAGTAGTCATATCGATGGCTATTATGATGACGGCGTAGTCTATCGGAGGGAAGCGGGCCCATTAGTGGCGATACAGCGCTGACCTTTTTAAGACGGCAAATGGCGCAGCTGGCGATTACGCTTCGTAGGAGATTCCTCAAACGCGGCACCCAATAACTTCGACGAATCTCACAAATCGTAGTCGATCAGAATGACTGGGCCTATTTACGCACCGGAACCATCGGGTCTAGATTTAAAGATTGCGCTGCTTTATTAACATACAATTATGCATCATCTCTCATAGGTCTTCTAAACCAAGGTGACTTGCTTTTATGGATATTTAATGAAATGCTTGCAGATGAGGCATTCAGAATGTTTAAAATTGGCGAACGGGTAGTCATATCGATGGCTATTATGATGACGGCGAAGTCTAGCGGAGGGAAGCGGGCCCATTAGTGGCGATACAGCGCTGACCTTTTTAAGACGGCAAATGGCGCAGCTGGCGATTACGCTTCGTAGGAGATTCCTCAAACGCGGCACCCAATAACTTCGACGAATCTCACAAATCGTAGTCGATCAGAATGACTGGGCCTATTTACGCACCGGAACCATCGGGTCTAGATTTAAAGATTGCGCTGCTTTATTAACATACAATTATGCATCATCTCTCATAGGTCTCCTAAACCAAGGTGACTTGCTTTTATGGATATTTAATGAAATGCTTGCAGATGAGGCATTCAGAATGTTTAAAATTGGCGAAGGGGTAGTCATATCGATGGCTATTATGATGACGGCGTAGTCTATCGGAGGGAAGCGGGCCCATTAGTGGCGATACACCGCTGGCCTTTTTAAGACGGCAAATGGCGCAGCTGGCGATTACGCTTCGTAGTAGATTCCTCAAACGCGGCACCCAATAACTTCGACGAATCTCACAAATTGTAGTCGATCAGAATGACTGGGCCTATTTACGCACCGGAACCATCGGGTCTAGATTTAAAGATTGCGCTGCTTTATTAACATACAATTATGCATCATCTCTCATAGGTCTCCTAAACCAAGGTGACTTGCTTTTATGGATATTTAATGAAATGCTTGCAGATGAGGCATTCAGAATGTTTAAAATTGGCGAACGAGTAGTCATATCGATGGCTATTATGATGACGGCGTAGTCTATCGGAGGGAAGCGGGCCCATTAGTGGCGATACAGCGCTGACCTTTTTAAGACGGCAAATGGCGCAGCTGGCGATTACGCTTCGTAAGAGATTCCTCAAACGCGGCACCCAATAACTTCGACGAATCTCACAAATCGTAGTCGATCAGAATGACTGGGCCTATTTACGCACCGGAACCATCGGGTCTAGATTTAAAGATTGCGCTGCTTTATTAACATACACTTATGCATCATCTCTCATAGGTCTCCTAAACCAAGGTGACTTGCTTTTATGGATATTTAATGAAATGCTTGCAGATGAGGCATTCAGAATGTTTAAAATTGGCGAAGGGGTAGTCATATCGATGGCTATTATGATGACGGCGTAGTCTATCGGAGGGAAGCGGGCCCATTAGTGGCGATACACCGCTGGCCTTTTTAAGACGGCAAATGGCGCAGCTGGCGATTACGCTTCGTAGTAGATTCCTCAAACGCGGCACCCAATAACTTCGACGAATCTCACAAATCGTAGTCGATCAGAATGACTGGGCCTATTTACGCACCGGAACCATCGGGTCTAGATTTAAAGATTGCGCTGCTTTATTAACATACAATTATGCATCATCTCTCATAGGTCTCCTAAACCAAGGTGACTTGCTTTTATGGATATTTAATGAAATGCTTGCAGATGAGGCATTAAGAATGTTTAAAATTGGCGAACGGGTAGTCATAATCGATGGCTATTATGATGACGGCGTAGTCTATCGGAGGGAAGCGGGCCCATTAGTGGCGATACAGCGCTGGCCTTTTTAAGACGGCAAATGGCGCAGCTGGCGATTACGCTTCGTAGTAGATTCCTCAAACGCGGCACCCAATAACTTCGACGAATCTCACAAATCGTAGTCGATCAGAATGACTGGGCCTATTTACGCACCGGAACCATCGGGTCTAGATTTAAAGATTGCGCAGCTTTATTAACATACAATTATGCATCATCTCTCATAGGTTTCCTAAACCAAGGTGACTTGCTTTTATGGATATTTAATGAAATGCTTGCAGATGAGGCATTCAGAATGTTTAAAATTGGCGAACGGGTAGTCATATCGATGGCTATTATGATGACGGCGAAGTCTAGCGGAGGGAAGCGGGCCCATTAGTGGCGATACAGCGTTGGCCTTTTTAAGACGGCAAATGGCGCAGCTGGCGATTACGCTTCGTAGTAGATTCCTCAAACGCGGCACCCAATAACTTCGACGAATCTCACAAATTGTAGTCGATCAGAATAACTGGGCCTATTTACGCACCGGAACCATCGGGTCTAGATTTAAAGATTGCGCAGCTTTATTAACATACAATTATGCATCATCTCTCATAGGTTTCCTAAACCAAGGTGACTTACTTTTATGGATATTTAATGAAATGCTTGCAGATGAGGCATTCAGAATGTTTAAAATTGGCGAACGGGTAGTCATAATCGATGGCTATTATGATGACGGCGTAGTCTATCGGAGGGAAGCGGGCCCATTAGTGGCGATACAGCGCTGGCCTTTTTAAGACGGCAAATGGCGCAGCTGGCGATTACGCTTCGTAGTAGATTCCTCAAACGCGGCACCCAATAACTTCGACGAATCTCACAAATTGTAGTCGATCAGAATGACTGGGCCTATTTACGCACCGGAACCATCGGGTCTAGATTTAAAGATTGCGCTGCTTTATTAACATACAATTATGCATCATCTCTCATAGGTTTCCTAAACCAAGGTGACTTGCTTTTATGGATATTTAATGAAATGCTTGCAGATGAGGCATTCAGAATGTTTAAAATTGGCGAACGAGTAGTCATATCGATGGCTATTATGATGACGGCGTAGTCTATCGGAGGGAAGCGGGCCCATTAGTGGCGATACAGCGTTGGCCTTTTTAAGACGGCAAATGGCGCAGCTGGCGATTACACTTCGTAGTAGATTCCTCAAACGCGGCACCCAATAACTTCGACGAATCTCACAAATCGTAGTCGATCAGAATGACTGGGCCTATTTACGCACCGGAACCATCGGGTCTAGATTTAAAGATTGCGCTGCTTTATTAACATACAATTATGCATCATCTCTCATAGGTCTTCTAAACCAAGGTGACTTGCTTTTATGGATATTTAATGAAATGCTTGCAGATGAGGCATTAAGAATGTTTAAAATTGGCGAACGAGTAGTCATATCGATGGCTATTATGATGACGGCGTAGTCTATCGGAGGGAAGCGGGCCTATTAGTGGCGATACAGCGCTGGCCTTTTTAAGACGGCAAATGGCGCAGCTGGCGATTACGCTTCGTAGTAGATTCCTCAAACGAGGCACCCAATAACTTCGACGAATCTCACAAATCGTAGTCGATCAGAATGACTGGGCCTATCTACGCACCGGAACCATCGGGTCTAGATTTAAAGATTGCGCTGCTTTATTAACATACAATTATGCATCATCTCTCATAGGTTTCCTAAACCAAGGTGACTTGCTTTTATGGATATTTAATGAAATGCTTGCAGATGAGGCATTCAGAATGTTTAAAATTGGCGAACGAGTAGTCATATCGATGGCTATTATGATGACGGCGTAGTCTATCGGAGGGAAGCGGGCCCATTAGTGGCGATACACCGCTGGCCTTTTTAAGACGGCAAATGGCGCAGCTGGCGATTACGCTTCGTAGTAGATTCCTCAAACGCGGCACCCAATAACTTCGACGAATCTCACAAATCGTAGTCGATCAGAATGACTGGGCCTATCTACGCGCCGGAACCATCGGGTCTAGATTTAAAGATTGCGCTGCTTTATTAACATACAATTATGCATCATCTCTCATAGGTTTCCTAAACCAAGGTGACTTGCTTTTATGGATATTTAATGAAATGCTTGCAGATGAGGCATTCAGAATGTTTAAAATTGGCGAACGAGTAGTCATATCGATGGCTATTATGATGACGGCGTAGTCTATCGGAGGGAAGCGGGCCCATTAGTGGCGATACACCGCTGGCCTTTTTAAGACGGCAAATGGCGCAGCTGGCGATTACGCTTCGTAGTAGATTCCTCAAACGCGGCACCCAATAACTTCGACGAATCTCACAAATCGTAGTCGATCAGAATGACTGGGCCTATCTACGCACCGGAACCATCGGGTCTAGATTTAAAGATTGCGCTGCTTTATTAACATACAATTATGCATCATCTCTCATAGGTTTCCTAAACCAAGGTGACTTGCTTTTATGGATATTTAATGAAATGCTTGCAGATGAGGCATTCAGAATGTTTAAAATTGGCGAACGAGTAGTCATATCGATGGCTATTATGATGACGGCGTAGTCTATCGGAGGGAAGCGGGCCTATTAGTGGCGATACAGCGCTGGCCTTTTTAAGACGGCAAATGGCGCAGCTGGCGATTACGCTTCGTAGTAGATTCCTCAAACGAGGCACCCAATAACTTCGACGAATCTCACAAATCGTAGTCGATCAGAATGACTGGGCCTATCTACGCACCGGAACCATCGGGTCTAGATTTAAAGATTGCGCTGCTTTATTAACATACAATTATGCATCATCTCTCATAGGTTTCCTAAACCAAGGTGACTTGCTTTTATGGATATTTAATGAAATGCTTGCAGATGAGGCATTCAGAATGTTTAAAATTGGCGAACGAGTAGTCATATCGATGGCTATTATGATGACGGCGTAGTCTATCGGAGGGAAGCGGGCCTATTAGTGGCGATACAGCGCTGGCCTTTTTAAGACGGCAAATGGCGCAGCTGGCGATTACGCTTCGTAGTAGATTCCTCAAACGAGGCACCCAATAACTTCGACGAATCTCACAAATCGTAGTCGATCAGAATGACTGGGCCTATCTACGCACCGGAACCATCGGGTCTAGATTTAAAGATTGCGCTGCTTTATTAACATACAATTATGCATCATCTCTCATAGGTTTCCTAAACCAAGGTGACTTGCTTTTATGGATATTTAATGAAATGCTTGCAGATGAGGCATTCAGAATGTTTAAAATTGGCGAACGAGTAGTCATATCGATGGCTATTATGATGACGGCGTAGTCTATCGGAGGGAAGCGGGCCCATTAGTGGCGATACAGCGTTGGCCTTTTTAAGACGGCAAATGGCGCAGCTGGCGATTACGCTTCGTAGTAGATTCCTCAAACGCGGCACCCAATAACTTCGACGAATCTCACAAATCGTAGTCGATCAGAATGACTGGGCCTATTTACGCACCGGAACCATCGGGTCTAGATTTAAAGATTGCGCTGCTTTATTAACATACAATTATGCATCATCTCTCATAGGTTTCCTAAACCAAGGTGACTTGCTTTTATGGATATTTAATGAAATGCTTGCAGATGAGGCATTCAGAATGTTTAAAATTGGCGAACGAGTAGTCATATCGATGGCTATTATGATGACGGCGTAGTCTATCGGAGGGAAGCGGGCCCATTAGTGGCGATACACCGCTGGCCTTTTTAAGACGGCAAATGGCGCAGCTGGCGATTACGCTTCGTAGTAGATTCCTCAAACGAGGCACCCAATAACTTCGACGAATCTCACAAATCGTAGTCGATCAGAATGACTGGGCCTATCTACGCACCGGAACCATCGGGTCTAGATTTAAAGATTGCGCTGCTTTATTAACATACAATTATGCATCATCTCTCATAGGTTTCCTAAACCAAGGTGACTTGCTTTTATGGATATTTAATGAAATGCTTGCAGATGAGGCATTCAGAATATTTAAAATTGGCGAACGAGTAGTCATATCGATGGCTATTATGATGACGGCGTAGTCTATCGGAGGGAAGCGGGCCCATTAGTGGCGATACACCGCTGGCCTTTTTAAGACGGCAAATGGCGCAGCTGGCGATTACGCTTCGTAGTAGATTCCTCAAACGCGGCACCCAATAACTTCGACGAATCTCACAAATCGTAGTCGATCAGAATGACTGGGCCTATCTACGCACCGGAACCATCGGGTCTAGATTTAAAGATTGCGCTGCTTTATTAACATACAATTATGCATCATCTCTCATAGGTTTCCTAAACCAAGGTGACTTGCTTTTATGGATATTTAATGAAATGCTTGCAGATGAGGCATTCAGAATGTTTAAAATTGGCGAACGAGTAGTCATATCGATGGCTATTATGATGACGGCGTAGTCTATCGGAGGGAAGCGGGCCCATTAGTGGCGATACACCGCTGGCCTTTTTAAGACGGCAAATGGCGCAGCTGGCGATTACGCTTCGTAGTAGATTCCTCAAACGAGGCACCCAATAACTTCGACGAATCTCACAAATCGTAGTCGATCAGAATGACTGGGCCTATCTACGCACCGGAACCATCGGGTCTAGATTTAAAGATTGCGCTGCTTTATTAACATACAATTATGCATCATCTCTCATAGGTTTCCTAAACCAAGGTGACTTGCTTTTATGGATATTTAATGAAATGCTTGCAGATGAGGCATTCAGAATGTTTAAAATTGGCGAACGAGTAGTCATATCGATGGCTATTATGATGACGGCGTAGTCTATCGGAGGGAAGCGGGCCCATTAGTGGCGATACACCGCTGGCCTTTTTAAGACGGCAAATGGCGCAGCTGGCGATTACGCTTCGTAGTAGATTCCTCAAACGCGGCACCCAATAACTTCGACGAATCTCACAAATCGTAGTCGATCAGAATGACTGGGCCTATCTACGCACCGGAACCATCGGGTCTAGATTTAAAGATTGCGCTGCTTTATTAACATACAATTATGCATCATCTCTCATAGGTTTCCTAAACCAAGGTGACTTGCTTTTATGGATATTTAATGAAATGCTTGCAGATGAGGCATTCAGAATGTTTAAAATTGGCGAACGAGTAGTCATATCGATGGCTATTATGATGACGGCGTAGTCTATCGGAGGGAAGCGGGCCCATTAGTGGCGATACACCGCTGGCCTTTTTAAGACGGCAAATGGCGCAGCTGGCGATTACGCTTCGTAGTAGATTCCTCAAACGCGGCACCCAATAACTTCGACGAATCTCACAAATCGTAGTCGATCAGAATGACTGGGCCTATCTACGCACCGGAACCATCGGGTCTAGATTTAAAGATTGCGCTGCTTTATTAACATACAATTATGCATCATCTCTCATAGGTTTCCTAAACCAAGGTGACTTGCTTTTATGGATATTTAATGAAATGCTTGCAGATGAGGCATTCAGAATGTTTAAAATTGGCGAACGAGTAGTCATATCGATGGCTATTATGATGACGGCGTAGTCTATCGGAGGGAAGCGGGCCCATTAGTGGCGATACAGCGTTGGCCTTTTTAAGACGGCAAATGGCGCAGCTGGCGATTACGCTTCGTAGTAGATTCCTCAAACGCGGCACCCAATAACTTCGACGAATCTCACAAATCGTAGTCGATCAGAATGACTGGGCCTATTTACGCACCGGAACCATCGGGTCTAGATTTAAAGATTGCGCTGCTTTATTAACATACAATTATGCATCATCTCTCATAGGTTTCCTAAACCAAGGTGACTTGCTTTTATGGATATTTAATGAAATGCTTGCAGATGAGGCATTCAGAATGTTTAAAATTGGCGAACGAGTAGTCATATCGATGGCTATTATGATGACGGCGTAGTCTATCGGAGGGAAGCGGGCCCATTAGTGGCGATACACCGCTGGCCTTTTTAAGACGGCAAATGGCGCAGCTGGCGATTACGCTTCGTAGTAGATTCCTCAAACGAGGCACCCAATAACTTCGACGAATCTCACAAATCGTAGTCGATCAGAATGACTGGGCCTATCTACGCACCGGAACCATCGGGTCTAGATTTAAAGATTGCGCTGCTTTATTAACATACAATTATGCATCATCTCTCATAGGTTTCCTAAACCAAGGTGACTTGCTTTTATGGATATTTAATGAAATGCTTGCAGATGAGGCATTCAGAATGTTTAAAATTGGCGAACGAGTAGTCATATCGATGGCTATTATGATGACGGCGTAGTCTATCGGAGGGAAGCGGGCCCATTAGTGGCGATACACCGCTGGCCTTTTTAAGACGGCAAATGGCGCAGCTGGCGATTACGCTTCGTAGTAGATTCCTCAAACGAGGCACCCAATAACTTCGACGAATCTCACAAATCGTAGTCGATCAGAATGACTGGGCCTATCTACGCACCGGAACCATCGGGTCTAGATTTAAAGATTGCGCTGCTTTATTAACATACAATTATGCATCATCTCTCATAGGTTTCCTAAACCAAGGTGACTTGCTTTTATGGATATTTAATGAAATGCTTGCAGATGAGGCATTCAGAATGTTTAAAATTGGCGAACGAGTAGTCATATCGATGGCTATTATGATGACGGCGTAGTCTATCGGAGGGAAGCGGGCCCATTAGTGGCGATACACCGCTGGCCTTTTTAAGACGGCAAATGGCGCAGCTGGCGATTACGCTTCGTAGTAGATTCCTCAAACGCGGCACCCAATAACTTCGACGAATCTCACAAATCGTAGTCGATCAGAATGACTGGGCCTATCTACGCACCGGAACCATCGGGTCTAGATTTAAAGATTGCGCTGCTTTATTAACATACAATTATGCATCATCTCTCATAGGTTTCCTAAAACAAGGTGACTTGCTTTTATGGATATTTAATGAAATGCTTGCAGATGAGGCATTAAGAATGTTTAAAATTGGCGAACGAGTAGTCATATCGATGGCTATTATGATGACGGCGTAGTCTATCGGAGGGAAGCGGGCCTATTAGTGGCGATACAGCGCTGGCCTTTTTAAGACGGCAAATGGCGCAGCTGGCGATTACGCTTCGTAGTAGATTCCTCAAACGAGGCACCCAATAACTTCGACGAATCTCACAAATCGTAGTCGATCAGAATGACTGGGCCTATCTACGCACCGGAACCATCGGGTCTAGATTTAAAGATTGCGCTGCTTTATTAACATACAATTATGCATCATCTCTCATAGGTTTCCTAAACCAAGGTGACTTGCTTTTATGGATATTTAATGAAATGCTTGCAGATGAGGCATTCAGAATGTTTAAAATTGGCGAACGAGTAGTCATATCGATGGCTATTATGATGACGGCGTAGTCTATCGGAGGGAAGCGGGCCTATTAGTGGCGATACAGCGCTGGCCTTTTTAAGACGGCAAATGGCGCAGCTGGCGATTACGCTTCGTAGTAGATTCCTCAAACGAGGCACCCAATAACTTCGACGAATCTCACAAATCGTAGTCGATCAGAATGACTGGGCCTATCTACGCACCGGAACCATCGGGTCTAGATTTAAAGATTGCGCTGCTTTATTAACATACAATTATGCATCATCTCTCATAGGTTTCCTAAACCAAGGTGACTTGCTTTTATGGATATTTAATGAAATGCTTGCAGATGAGGCATTCAGAATGTTTAAAATTGGCGAACGAGTAGTCATATCGATGGCTATTATGATGACGGCGTAGTCTATCGGAGGGAAGCGGGCCCATTAGTGGCGATACACCGCTGGCCTTTTTAAGACGGCAAATGGCGCAGCTGGCGATTACGCTTCGTAGTAGATTCCTCAAACGAGGCACCCAATAACTTCGACGAATCTCACAAATCGTAGTCGATCAGAATGACTGGGCCTATCTACGCGCCGGAACCATCGGGTCTAGATTTAAAGATTGCGCTGCTTTATTAACATACAATTATGCATCATCTCTCATAGGTTTCCTAAACCAAGGTGACTTGCTTTTATGGATATTTAATGAAATGCTTGCAGATGAGGCATTCAGAATGTTTAAAATTGGCGAACGAGTAGTCATATCGATGGCTATTATGATGACGGCGTAGTCTATCGGAGGGAAGCGGGCCCATTAGTGGCGATACACCGCTGGCCTTTTTAAGACGGCAAATGGCGCAGCTGGCGATTACGCTTCGTAGTAGATTCCTCAAACGAGGCACCCAATAACTTCGACGAATCTCACAAATCGTAGTCGATCAGAATGACTGGGCCTATCTACGCACCGGAACCATCGGGTCTAGATTTAAAGATTGCGCTGCTTTATTAACATACAATTATGCATCATCTCACATAGGTCTCCTAAACCAAGGTGACTTGCTTTTATGGATATTTAATGAAATGCTTGCAGATGAGGCATTCAGAATGTTTAAAATTGGCGAACGAGTAGTCATATCGATGGCTATTATGATGACGGCGTAGTCTATCGGAGGGAAGCGGGCCCATTAGTGGCGATACACCGCTGGCCTTTTTAAGACGGCAAATGGCGCAGCTGGCGATTACGCTTCGTAGTAGATTCCTCAAACGCGGCACCCAATAACTTCGACGAATCTCACAAATCGTAGTCGATCAGAATGACTGGGCCTATTTACGCACCGGAACCATCGGGTCTAGATTTAAAGATTGCGCTGCTTTATTAACATACAATTATGCATCATCTCTCATAGGTCTTCTAAACCAAGGTGACTTGCTTTTATGGATATTTAATGAAATGCTTGCAGATGAGGCATTAAGAATGTTTAAAATTGGCGAACGAGTAGTCATATCGATGGCTATTATGATGACGGCGTAGTCTATCGGAGGGAAGCGGGCCTATTAGTGGCGATACAGCGCTGGCCTTTTTAAGACGGCAAATGGCGCAGCTGGCGATTACGCTTCGTAGTAGATTCCTCAAACGCGGCACCCAATAACTTCGACGAATCTCACAAATCGTAGTCGATCAGAATGACTGGGCCTATTTACGCACCGGAACCATCGGGTCGGAAATGCTTGCAGATGAGGCATTAAGAATGTTTAAAATTGGCGAACGGGTAGTCATAATCGATGGCTATTATGATGACGGCGTAGTCTATCGGAGGGAAGCGGGCCCATTAGTGGCGATACACCGCTGGCCTTTTTAAGACGGCAAATGGCGCAGCTGGCGATTACGCTTCGTAGGAGATTCCTCAAACGCGGCACCCAATAACTTCGACGAATCTCACAAATCGTAGTCGATCAGAATGACTGGGCCTATTTACGCACCGGAACCATCGGGTCTAGATTTAAAGATTGCGCTGCTTTATTAACATACAATTATGCATCATCTCTCATATGTCTCCTAAACCAAGGTGACTTGCTTTTATGGATATTTAATGAAATGCTTGCAGATGAGGCATTAAGAAGGTTTAAAATTGGCGAACGAGTAGTCATATCGATGGCTATTATGATGACGGCGATTTCTTAGTAAAATTAATATTTTACTGCGAAATAAAGATTTGTCGTCGACTCCGCTGGCGAATTTAACACAAGTTATGTATTATTATTTGAAGAACTTGGTTTATTTCTAAAACAAAATGTACAGTTTACAAATTCTCCTACTCTCTCTGGTCGACGACTAAATTCAAACTCGAGTTTGCGCTAACGGCTTGCCAAACTATGAAGAACATATGCATACATACATATGTATACACCAAAGGGATAGGCGAATTACATACAGCGGCAGAGTAAAACAAATTCAAGGAAATACATATGTAAGTATATGCAAGCGAGCATATTCCAGGAACGTGTGAACAAAAGAAGTAAATACTGCATTGCGGGAAACTTACAAAAACAATTGTAACAATAAATAAATGAGCAATGCGAATCGGTGCACACATACATATGTACAAATGTAATGGCATGCGCAAATAACTCGCATGCATATGCGCACACGCAGGTGCACATATCCATAAGCAAGTGACAATAACTGCGCGCACATATGTATGTATGTATGTAGACAATCAAATGAAATATATACATAAGTAGATCAGAACACATAAATACAAGTTAAATATATATATGTATATATGCATACGGCCAGTAAATTCAAATGCGTATATAGTAGGCCGCGACCGAAAATGCGAATGCTGCAATTCGAAGAATTTACAGAAACAAATTACTTACATACTAAGTGAAGAAATGATGAATTGAAGACGGTAAACGTACATATGTATGTATGTATGTACATACATGACAAATGCGAATTACAATTGAACTTATGCAAACATATAAAGGCAAGTGAATAAGAAATATTGGAATTCATAAACATAAGTAAGTGAATATAAGCAAACGTGTGTATGTACATATCTACATACATTAAATTGAAATATAATTAGATTCTGGCAGGCAATGGCAGGAGTTGCCAACAAGCCCAATAAATAGAACTTCCTTTTTTACAAAGTGTTTTTTCTTCAACTTTTTAAACGAGCTGTAGCGCATAGTAAGGTATCAAATGAACTATGTATTTAAAAAATATGTTCTAAAAAAAAATATGTATTCAATAATAGGTGCATTACGTTTTTAAATTTTCGTATACTAAATTTGAATGTGCTACAAAATTGCATACCCTAAAATTATTAAAAAACTCTCTTTAAAAAGCTCTACATTCTTTTTTTTTTAATTTGTATAATGTTTGCGAGTCCTCAACAATGTTTGATACTGGTTTATGGGATTTTATCTATGAAGTTAACTATATTTTATGTCGATCGATAAAAAAAAAATAATATGCTCTTAACCTGTAAAAAAAATATTGATGTTACTATTTTCAGCAGGTATTTAAATGTTAGTTTTATTTTTGTTTCCTTTTTCATTTAATAAATAATACAAATTAAATTTCCATTAAAAAAAACTCAAGATGAAACAAAAACTCTAAATTTTTTCAAATCGCAGTTATAAAAAATAGTTTTAGCTAAGTATATCATGTCGACTTACAACAGGAATCCGTCAAACTTTAATCATCACTCTTGACTGACGAGTGAAATAAAGCTTTATAATATTAAAAATGTATATCTGTCTGACAAAATATGACGTAAAACGACAAATGTTTGCCATTTTAGCATTTCGAAATCACACAAAATGTCAATTGATTTCCGAATAATGGCTTGGTTTGGTATAAAATGACATATTGAAAGCTGAGCATTTATTCAGCAATTACGATTTGATTTTCAACTTCAGCTATATTAGAGAGCAATTACTACGACTGTTTCGCTCCTATTTATTTAGAATAGACCCCAATAACTGTAGAACCGGCTTTAAGTTCATTAATAAATTTGAATAACAAGTAAGTTTTCATTTATCATTTAAATGACTTTCTTTCATCATTTAAATTATTTCGAGGAATGAATAGATTTTTATTCTTCAATTAAATAATTCTGAATAACAAATGTAAATTTATTCTTATTTTGCCGTCAGTAAATTATGTAGTTTTCTGATAGCGCCCATTATTGATAAGTAATTGAAAAGATCGCTTTGATAGCTAAAGATAGATTTCAAGCCACGTATTTAAATTAAGGGAGATTTAGATAATGGATTTCCTCTTGCTAATGTTGTGCCACTAGTAAGCTATTGAATTTATAACTTCGGGTCTAAATAAATTTCCAAATTTTATGATCACTTGATAAAACTAAAACAAAGAGGTTGTCTGTCATCGTAAAAAAAGGATTTAATATAAACTATCACCAACAAATCTTTTGGTCTAACATAATGACTGTCGGATTGTTTAATGTTAGTGGATTTAACAACTGGTTGGGTAATTGACTATCGCAAATATATATATTGAAAAAAAGATATACTTATTGAAAAAAAGAAGGATAAAGAGAAAAAAAAAATTGTAAGTTTTGACCTAAACGAATTAAATTGCTGTTTTATTTAATTAGCAAATTTTAAGCGAATCATTAAAAGTTAAAAAATTCACTAAAGGTCAAAAAGTATATCGCCCATATTTTTCAAAAATTTACTAACCAGAAATTTCTCAAGGTCTCAAACTAAGACCAGAAGATGTCAAGCTCCAAACACCTCGTACAATTTTTTTTGATAGTTTTTCACTGAGGCTGTACCACGATTTCTTCAAAATGAAAAAAAAATCGAGTTTGCGTTATATCTCGAGCATTAGCAAAAAAAAAAATCAACGGCAACTTGAAATAACTTTAAACTTGCATATTATTGTAAGAGATTTGAATTCCCTCTACAAAACTGCATACTCAAAAATTGTCTTTATGTTTTTTGAAGTTCAAAATTTTGTACAATATATATAAATTTTGTATAATGTTTAAAATAATAATTAATATGCCTTTTTTTTAATAGAGAACGCACTGTACTTTATATGAAGAATATCACAAAAAATAGAAGAGAAAAATAAAACAGTTAAAATTTTTAATACTAGTATGTGGTGCGTGTGTATTTTGAAATCGTGTGTACATATGCAGTATTGCGTGACTCCTCTTGAAGTAAATTTTTCAAAGGCTTGCGCTTAAAATGTTAAAAGACGAGTAAGGATCTTTCGACACATTTACGTAACATGATTAGATTGGCATGATTTAATTTAAAAAAAAAAATGTATATGATTTATGTGATAGTTTTGGCAGAAAAGAACTTTTATTAAAATGTGTTTGTTTTATTCCGAAAAACCTTAAAAAGCAACAAGTTCAACTGATCCCTATTCAACCTTAAGCTATGTATGTTGATTATTTCTGGCGTAAAACTGAGTTTATGGCAATGATATTGAATTTTTTTTTAGATCTTGCTAAAGTTCTTAAAAATTTAAGTGAAATTTTCAAAAAAAAAAAAAATGTATCTACATATTTTAAGCACTATCTTACACTATGTGGCATGGAGCATATTTAAAAAAAATTTTTTTGTACACTTTCGCAATCGTTTTTGCTCTCTGTAACAACTGATTCTACGTAAATTTTCCAATGTATTTTATACAAGTCATATTTTGTTAAGTATAGAAAAAATTAAAAAGTGCTTTTTATAAGTTTTGTATCATTAAATTTTCTAAACATAATTTCAAATCAAAGAAAACAAAATCAGTTGAAAAAATTATATAGTATTATGAAGCATAGTTTAACGGTTGCTTTATAAAATAAAAACTATTTAATTTCCTCGCTTGCAAATAATTGTATACATAAATATTTATGTATGTATGTATGTATATACAATAAACTTTCGACTTAATTCAAATTAGTAGTTTAGTAACTGTGTTAAGGTTGAAACTTAAAATTATTTGAAAACAACGCGATAAAGTTTAGCGAAAACATAACGAAAACTATTTACAATTCAACCATTTTCCGCTTAAACTAAAAAAAAATATAAAAATACAAACAAATTAATGTAAATTATCATTCTTTGCTCATACTTCTCGAGTAGCCGCAATGGGCGCAAAGTATGTAATAGCAGTAGTACAGACGTCGCCAACTAGGAGCCGAGTGCGCCAGCCAAAGTTTAATTATGCAATAATCAAGAAAGTAAAATAATCATGCAACATTTTCGACTTAACTAACGTTGGTTGTTGTTGGCGTGGCTGTGGTCGCTGACGGCGCTGCGCTTACGTTCGACTTACATTTATTGCCGCTACTATTACCACCTGCGACTACGAGGCCTACGCCGCTGCTATTGCTGCTATCCATGGACCAATCCCAATCCTTACCCTTTGGCCGAAACTTCGACGACTTGTGATGATGGTGGTGACTCGCCAAATTTTGTGATGCTGACGTCGCGTTCGCTAACAAATTGTTGCTGTTGTGATTGTGAGTAAGCGATTCTGTGGCCTTTGCATTGGATTCGTTAGCATTTTGCAGCTGCTGATATTTCGGTGACTTTTCGCTGATCGCCGCGGATTTCCTCGTTTCTCCGCCAGCGGATTTTGTAAGTGCCGTAGGACCATTCGTTATGGTGGCTGCGACCTTACCAGCCGCATCTGCTGCTGTTGCGCCGTCATCCTTTGCAGTGATAGTATTGCCGCCGCCATCATTACTATTATTGTTCGAATACGGCATCAACAAATCATCGCAACCATACTCCCAATTGCGTTCGCAGAACTTCTTCTTGTAGTGTTTCTCCGATGAAGATTTCGATTTGCGTTGATATTTCAATGGTATTTTAAGTGTATTATTGCCATAGGGATCTGCCGCACTGGCTGCACCAGATGCAACGGCAGGCGGTGTTGGCGTGACGCTTTGAGCAGCAGCCATGGCCGCGGCCAAAGGTGGCGTCGGTACGGCTGCATTCGGGCTGGGTGTGCGCGGTAGCCCAATATCGGATAGTGGCGGACTTTCAATGGCGCTCGCATCAACTGGCGATGTGGCGCTCGCTTTCAGCAGCGTTATGGGCGGCATAGAAGTGACATCCGAGTGCGATGACTTCATACTGCTATCGCTGAGATGATCTGACGATGATGCGTGACTGCTACCGCCACCGCTGCCGCCGCTATGCTGATGCAATAGCAGCGCGTGATGATGATGATGGTGGTGGTTATGATGGTGGTGCAGGTGGCTATGCATATAGCTATTGACACCACCGCCGCCTGAGCTGGCGCTAGCGCCGCTCACGCTACTTACGCTGCCACCACTTGAACTACTCGTACTGCCAGCGCTGCTGCTGCCACTGCCCATGGGCATGTCCAGTTGCGAGGAGGTGGACGATGTGGAGAGAAAAGTGCGTGCCGCATCCGAATTGCTGCTGCTGTGCGTTATGCCAGAGTCGGGCGAAGTGTTGCAACTGATCGAAGATGGTACTATGTCGGTGTCGATTGAGCGGCGCGTCTTGTCCAACTCGGTGGAAGCAAAAGCGACTAAACGATCGAAGCCGGAACTGACACGATGTTGCCAGTGCGTCTCATCGTCTGCAATGACATCATCTATGGACGGAGAAAAGTTATATCAGGAAAATTTTGAGATTTTTATAATAAATCGTAACTTTGTATTACAGAAAAGGTTAATTTTTTAAACTGTAGATGCGGAAGTGTAAAGAGCTAAGAGCGTGAGTGTAAAGGATCAATGTATTTTATTTATATTTTTTATTGGAACGGTTAAATGAAATTATTTGTCCTTTTTGTAAACCCTTAACACTTAAAAATTTGCAAAAACAAAAAACCGGCATGTAAAACTGATTACGCGTGCAATTCTGTTTAAATTAAAAAATAATAAAGTGATATTTTGTTATTTTCGCCTACAAAATTACTTAACACAAAATTCTTATTTGCTTTAATTACAATCAGCTATTCGTCGTTAGCTCATTTCCAAGGCGAAATAACAAAGGTGGCAGCAAATGTTTGAGAAAAAAAAAGTAAATGTATTTTGTTGTTGCATTCGGTACAGCGAATGTCACAACCTACCAACAAACAAATGATTTTGACATTTGCTGTACCAAGGCGACAGAAAAAACAAATCAATCAGCTGCTTACTGAGACCACCTTACTAAATTTTCCTTGCTCATTTTCTTGTAAGCCAATGATTTTTCTGCAGAAACCTTTCAACAAAATGAAATGGTATTTTGGGCTCTCAATTTCCCTTGCTTTGTTGGATTTATGTGTGCACGAAGAGCAAAACCTAACACTACCTATCAATAGTTGTGTTCACGTACCTGATATTTTTCTTTTTCTTTTTGAGAGAGACAATTCACCGAAATGCCCTAACGAATATTTTAAACCGAAGATCTACGCGTTTTCCCATGATTTCAGACGCATTTTTTTTATTTCTTAATTAGTTTCTTTCGCAATTTGCGAAGACGAACATGCAACAATTTATCCAGCAGAATTTTGCAACTGTTGTAATTCCGACTACTCAATTGTCACGTCTGTAAATAAGCCTAGGATAGTCCTCAGCTTGTCTAAACTCTTTTTGTTTTTTCACTCTTTGGAAGCTTGTTGTACATATGTTTGTCTTAACATCGTGTCGATGCTTTGTTAGGCTTTTACTCTTCGGTAAAGTGTTCTGGATCGCATGCAATGAAAACGATATGTCGACTGAATGTCTCTGGCTTGTGGTACTATAATCGGAGATCCACGTACATAGAGTTTTGCTGAAGGTTATTCGAACAAGTCACATTGTTCCTAGGGTATGTTTTCATATGGATAACTTCAATACTTAAAACGGAACTAGTAGCTTCAGTACTAACTATCTAGTTAGTAAAAGCTGGCGGATACCAAAATTATGTCTGGTAAGTGACAGCCAGCTGGTCTAAGGGCATTAGAAATAGCGCGCACCCCTTCAAAGATCGCCAACCAATATAAGTTGCGAAAGAATAGTGTTTAAAAATGTGATAAACTTGATCTAACGTGGTTGGCATGGCGCTGAGGGAGGATTCTAAGTTTTAAAAAACCATTGCGCCGTGCACGGATTGCATGATAAAAAACAGATTTTCTATGGGAAAGCTTTGCAATCTGAGCATCATGCAAGCTTTTGCAAGACTTAGAGAATCCGCCTTTTATCATTTGTATGGATAAAACAAAACCAAAGCTGGAAAATATAGGTATGCAAATGCTTATACGAACTTTGAATATTTTACGCTAGAAAAACTTATTTTTACAATAAGATGTAGTTATTTGAATTGAAAAATGTTATAGAATGGCTTACTCTTTTCACTCAACTTGCTTCAGTGAAATAATGCAAACAGAGTAGGTTCGACATTTATGGAATGTTGACTACCTGACTTATGAACCCCGCAACCGAAAAACTACGATTTTTTATTTTATAAATATTATTAGTATTGAAAGTGTTTAATTTGCATGCGCTTAAATATATCATGTTTTAATTATAAAAGAAAGTAGAAAAAAAGGCGAAGGAAAAGCAACCAATAACTTTTATGCAAACACTTACCAATTATTACATTTTGTTTTTACAAAAAATATTTGTTTCTCGTGTACATAAAATCACAACAATAAGATGTAGGATGTGGAAAAAATTTTGTTTACCCAAATTTAGCAGCTAAATTTTGAGTTTTGTTAAAGCCTTAGCTGCGATATCTAGCAGAATTGGTATGGGAGGAATTGCTGGAGACTGGAATGTAATGTGTAGGAAAATTTAAATGAGGAAGTCGAATCAAGTAAGAATTAGCGATGAAATATGAAGAAGAAATTATTTTAAGTAACAGACAATAAGAGCGGCGGGTATATAGGTAAATAAGAATGTCTGTATGTATGCGTAGATGAGACAAAATATGTGCAAAAAAAACACCCTTTAGACGACTTATGATAGTGAATTCATCTCGAAGTCCGTTAAAACATACACAAATTGTACATAGTTAGCACGTAGTGCTGACCCAATGTGGACTTGCTTTGCATATCTACTAAACTATCCGAAAATTTTAAATAAATGGACCCAGGAAGGCATTCCGCATCGTGCTGCTGACGCCATACTTTTAGTAATGAAATAGACTCGGTACCGATTTCATTCAATACTCGGGTATCAAAATGATATCATTTCTAATAAAAGCGGGAATAATGAATCGGTATGAAAAATCGAAATATAAGTGTTGTGTTTCGACATATTTTCAAGTATCGGTAGCATCAGTAGTTGAGAAATGCCAAAACCAATGTCAAAAGTTCCCTTCCATATTACAATGCCTGGGAATCCTTCAAAGAGTGACGGTATTTACAAACAGTTACCTACTTCACTAGTTTAGACTTTATTGCCTATCCCGTAGAGGGCTAGCAACATTCTGTAAAGCGTAGACCTAAGCTTTGAACACACTACCGGCGTTCGGCAGTCGTAAGGACTTGTTGATCTACAGAACCACCTTCTTGATACTCTGCTCCACAACAGCAATAGCGTCTTTGGTGCGCACTGTACGGCGTATCTGAGGATGCGCTTTATCCACCAGAGTAAACGTTGTGCGAAACCGATCCACGGTTGCTCGAATTGCCGACTTTACTGGGCGATTATGTCGATCGAATATTGGACGCAGTGCGCGATGCGTAGCGCGAATCGAACCATTATTTTGGTAACAAATTTGCACGATTTGCGAATGTGTGTTTCGGAGTAAGTCTGTTCATTAAGGGTATTCGGCAAAACGCGTAAATGCCTCGTATATGTGTATACCTCATAAATAAACCGGTTTTTGATACAAAAATATGAAAGTTATGAAATGGCAAACAAAACTGAGTATAAATCAAGTAACAGCTGCCAAAAAGACTAACCCTGAAAAAGCTATTGCCTCATTGAAAACCACACGTTTAAAAAACACCCTTAATCTATATCGTTATCAACAGTAATATTGCCTTTTTTGCCATTAGTCTTATATAATGTTTCCACGGCACATAATTCGCTCTCTCATTCGTAATTGGCACCCCAAACTCTAACCTAATCAACATGAGAAATACTAAACAAATCACAAATGCGTCGTGTAAACGAGGTGATTCGCCATTCGTAATTCAAATTGCGTGATTTAATTGTAGTGGAAACACCTTTTTAAGGTAATCTATGTATAGTAATCGTTTCCGTTATCGTCGGAACTCCATCATTATTATTCAGACGATTCAATCAACTATGTAACTTTAACTAAGTGCAGTTAAGTTGTGATGTACACAACAAAGTAGTAGCTGTTTTGTGGACAAGACAAGTCATTTATTTGAAAATAGCACTAGAGCAGCACAACTGTTGACAATCTAATCAACGAGAATTTCGATGCATTTTTGTTTTCAAAACTCGATACATAGCCGATATTATCGAGTATATAAGGTGATTATAATTTATAAAAAATTGTATACAGTTATTTATTTTTAAACCGTTTAACTAACTGTAACACTTTTAGGACATTTATTTTTACTTATATGACATATTAAACAAGTTTTTTAAACTATATCACAATTATCACATTTCATGACTAAAGGCGTAACAAATTCTATGTTTGATATACTTAAATCTTTCCATTTTACCAGAGAGTAAGCCATTCAATAAAAAGGAAAGTAAGAAGATATATTCTCAAGAATTTGAATCATCAAAATTCAGCCAAAACAAAACTGGTTCGATCATCGTTACTAATGGAAATTAAAAATTATTGTAACTATCAATAGCTTTTGCAGCTTTAATTTAGCACAGTTTCGTAATTGTTTCTGACACGTAATATTCAAAGGAGTTTTGCATTCCAAACCATAAACGGAATGAAACACTTATCCGGAATGTACTAATAAATGAGTAAGCAGAAAAGCCTGGGCCTATGCCAAATTGATAGCAAAGTATTCGGGTAAGTAAATTTCTGACAACTATGAGGTGAATAAAAATCTTAGCCAGCAGGGCTAGTCAAAAATTTGACAGCAAGAAATGTGAAGATGATCCAAAAAAAAAAACACATTAAGCATATAATATGAACGATAAACAAAAAAAACTAGATTTGCTTTTATTTATACGAGCGCTGTTTTGACGTATTTTTTGTTCTAATATTATTGTAAAGATGTTTATTAAAGGCATGTCTTTCATATTTTAGTTAAAGAAAAATCTAAAAAATTAAAATGGCGATAACCGCCTAAGTCCTATGCTTTAGCACAGACGGTTATCGCTTGTGACCACTGATATGTAACTCCTACATTTTAATATCTCAACTCGTTACGCTTTATCTGCATCGAAGCAACTGTAAAAATTTGCAGGTGTAAAATTGGCATTGTAAAAAAGTAAAAATTGTTCACCATAATACAAATTTATTTCACCATAGTACTTTGCTACCAATTGGCACATGACCCTAATATTAAGGAAAATATACAGAAGTACTAGATTTGTAGAAATAGTATTGAAATACAAAAATTCTATTAGAAGCGGGCGTGGTTACGTCCCTATTTAAAAAAATTTGTAAAAATTCAGTTTCTTTGTCCAAAGTCGCGACTAAGTACACGTACGGACGCTTAATCGATTTATGTCTGCTTTTGGAACATGCGTACATGTATGCATCTATATCTACATATCTCGATTCCTTTTGGTTGTTAGAAAAAACCGTTATGTTATAACCACATTTTTTAATTGAGATGTATTTGAAATCAATATTTTTCTGAAATGTTCAATGTTAGTGCTGATAACGTTCTTTTAACTAAAACACACTTTTTAATAGTTAATTTTATTTATATTCAAATAGATAAGTATTGAATACTCAACTTTTTCTCAAACGTGGGCTGAGCGGAACAAAATTTAAATACAGTTACTCTGACTGATATTTTTTAATGATATAAAATAAACATTCAGTTTTGATGTTGACATTTTCGGAGCGGAACGGTGTGACAAATCAATCCGTTTGAGGGAAATTTGAAATTGAGACATAATTTCTTTTCAAACGTTTAAGAAATTTGTTACCAGTGTTTACTGTGAAGTTATCGTAGTCTCTACACAAGTGCGCACGGGTACAAAAATTATATGGATATCAAAATTGTATGTACATATGTATTTATGTATGTATGTATGCGTTATCTCACGGGTAAATTTCTGGGCTGCCATGCTTATCACACATTTTAAGTAAAAGCATACCTTAAGGGGGTCCGGTCCTCTACTCTCGCGGTTTCAAAAAATCGATTTTTTTTTAATTTTATTTTAATCTCTATGTATCCAAGAATACGTCACAGAGAGGATTTCGTAGAAATCATATTCCTTCGCATGCTTCTGGGATGCGTAATGTAACCGTCTCCATCAAGTTATACACCGTAATTTATCTTTAAACGCGTTCTCACCGAAAGTAGTGTTTCTTTTTAGCTGCCGAGTAAAACTTTTCAGAAAAGTATTGGTCCGATTTCAAAATTTTCTTTTATTGAATTATTCAGGGAACATACCGCTATGTTTTCCCGAGTACGATTTGCAAAATTTTATTTTTCTACTTAAAAACGTTATTGTCATTAGAAAACGAAAAGTTTCCATACATTTTTAAGCAAGAAAATAGTGCATTGCGTAAAAATGTTGTAAAAAATGTGTTCCTTCCTTCCTTCGTAATTTAGGACAGTAATATATTTGTTCATACGAAATTCGCGATGAGACTTAGTACAAAAATTGTCTAATTAAATCACAATAAAAATGTATAAAAAAATTAATGTATGTATATGTGAGAATAGGAAAACCAAACACCCTGACAGTCAAATTGAAAAACCAAAACCAGACGAAAAAGGACAAATAAAAAAGCGTTTGTGTGCGTTCACATTGAATATACATCGATTAAATTTTAATGCGTACAAAAATTTTGATGAAATTTACATAAACTATGTATGTAGTATGTTTGTAGGAAGCAAGCAAAAATTCAAAGATATCAGTGTTATAACCAAGAAATGTAATTTGAGCTATGCAATAAACGACTTAATAACTAAATGAAGGCATTGTTTTTGTTATTACTAATAATGAATGCAAAATTAAAATATACATATATAAAAAATTAACAGTAAACTTATTAGTAAAAAAGAAAAAAAATTATGCTTAGACAATTTATTTATGTGTGTCATCTAACTATATATAAACTAATTGATATGAGGAAATTTTACTAAAACAATATCGATATTACATATTACAAATTTAGCTTAAAAAAACGTTTTATGAAATTTTAAAACAAAAAAAAAAAAGAATATTATCAATAAAAAGGCTTTACAGCAGTCGCAACATCAACAATAACAGTAACATAAAAAGCGGACGGTACGGCTAAACGGAAGACAACAGCAAACTTGTGAGTATATAGTAGGTATACAAACAAACAACAATGCGATTAGTATTAATTTTGCAGTGATTTGGCTTAATTATGTACGAAAGCACATATGTATGTCGTTAGGATTGTTGGTTGCACTTATGATTACGATTATACAAGTAAGCGATGGTGGGATGGTGATAATATTTTAAGGTGACGCGCGCGCGTGCATACACATTTCTCGTCGCTATTATTCTACGTGCTTTTTTTCTAGTTCTCTTTTTTTATCATGCTATTCGTCAGGTACAAATATATGTATTAAGCTATTTCGTAGCGAGATTTCAAATATTTTTGGTTAGACAACGCGTATATAAGCGTATTTTCTGCTTTTATACTCAGTTTTTCTGTTACGGGTGCATTATAGGCAATTTATTACTTTTGTGCTGGTTGTCTAAACGGTAGTAGGTAGAGTAGGTGGTACGTGATGGTTGGTGCTTTTTTGGTAATAATTGTGTTGCAAAGAATCGTTCAATTCTTACCATCATCACCGGCGCGTCCACCCACAATCGGTGTTGTGCTGTGCGGCGTCGTTGTCGTCGTATTCGTCGTCGTCGTTCGCTGTTGCTGCTGCTCGTGCTGCTGTTGGCGCGACGACAGTTGCAAAGGGCGCTCATCACTACCAACACCGCCACCTCCACCGCCACCACTCATTATCGAATTGATTTCCGGACTCATTAGCAATGGTTCAAGGGGCAATTTGGCATTGCGTCGACATGATGGCGATAGCGATGTGCGCTGTGTATGCTGTGTTGGGGCACCTGTTGGTATTAGCGATGCACTGTTGTTGCTGCTACTGCTACTAACTCCATTCATGCTCGCATATGGATTGCTGTTGCTATGATGTTGTTGCTGTTGATGCTGCTGTTGGTTGTCGTTGTAGTGCGCCATTTTGGCGGGGCGTGGCTGTTGATTGTTTGCCATCGGCGATGTACGCTTTACACCAACTGCAATTTTTTTTTTGAGAATGAAAAGTGAATGGTTTAAAATTAATAAATGATTACAAAAATGACAGCTAAGCGCAGGCACTTACTTTCTACTTTGTTGGGCGTCGTGTTATTATGATCTTGTGTATGTTGGCCCTGGTAATGACGTCCATACTGTTGTTGTTGTTGTTGTTGTTGTTGCTGCTGTTGTTGGTGGTGTTGATGATGGTGCTGGTGCTGTTGCTGCTGCTGATGATGTTGATGAAGTTGTTGCTGATTATCTAACTCGCTTATGCTGTTATTAGTGGAAACTGCAGCGGCACGGCGCTGACGTTCTTCATGCTCTTCTTTATACTTCCGTGAAGCCATAACATGATCCTGAAGTGAAGCGGCTAAGCCTGCGTAATTTAATATTATTATTTGTGAGAATGTGTGGGCGCAAGAAATTAAATAATAAATGTCATGCTTTAAATATCAAGTACATATGTATGTATGTATATCAGGTAATTAGATCGACGAATAAGATTCATTTCACACAACCACTTTTAAATCTATTTCTGCAACAACAAATTTATAATTTGATAACTTTAACAAAATTTACTTTTATATGAAAGAAGAATTCAACACTTTCTGCAAAAAAAAAAAATGTTCAAAACTCCTTTTCGGTTACGTTTAGTAACTTCCCAGTAGATAAGTTCAGAAACTAAACACACTCCCGAAAGGCCTTTTGCAAGTTCAAGAGTTCTTCTCTTTTACATTCACTTTAATTTTCTTTTTTATATGGAGTGCCATAAACTGAAGGCCTTCTACTTTCGCTACTTATAAAATGGCTTAAAGAAGGTCTTTTGTTGGGTGTACTTAAGAAGGCATTTGAGTGCTATTAAAAATGCTTTATAAGTCACGAAAATCAAAAATTTTTTTGTTTTGAAGTACCATTATTTCAACATAAGATGGATATTTACACAAATTCAGTTGTAATTTTAAGGTTAATTAGATAAATAAATAGACTTAAACAAAGAAATTAAAATAAAGAAATCACAAATAGAAGAAAGTCAAGAATAGTCACCAAATTTTCAGTCCTTCTTGGGAAAGCATTCGGCTTCACTTGAGAAGGCCTTTCAAAATTATCTTCTGGGTTGAAACTTACACTACAATTGAATGGGCTATAAAACTGCATACCTTAACAAATTTAAAACAAAAAAAATTTTTAAAAGGTTTGTTTGCCATTCGAATCGCTATTGAAATTTCCAATTCTGATGCAATTGTGAAAATCGGACTTTGCAATCTTCTTTATTTGAGCAATAAAATACACTTAAGACCAAGGGGATAACTTTGAAGAACTAGGGTTTCGAAACTAGTTAAACAATCACGGCAATCGCAAAGGACGGCTAAAAATTTTCTATCTGGACTCCCAAAAGAATGGAAATTCTTCTTCTTCTTTTATGGCGCTACAACCGTTTGTCGGTTTGTTCCGAGATCAAAAAGCTTCGCCAGGTCCCTCTCTCCTTCGCGAGGTTACGCCAATTACTAATGCCAAGTGTATACAGGTCCTTCTGCACTTGGTCCTTCCAATGTATTCTTGGGCGCCTTTGCCTTCGTTGGACACCCATGGGTGCCGATTCCAATAACTTTTTCATCGGAGCATCATCATCCATGCGAACGACATGGCCAAGCCATCGCAGTCGTTGAATTTTTATTCGCTGACTATGTCCATATCATTATACAGCTCATACAGTTCATCATTCCATCTTTTTCGGTACCCGTCGCTCATGCGAACAAGGGCATAAATCTTGCTAAGAGCATTTCTCTCGAAAGCTCCCAAAGCCTGCTTATCGTTGGTCAACACCGTCCATGTTTCTGCGCCGAATAAAAGTACGGGAGATTTGTAGACCGAGATTTTCGTTCGTCGAGAAAGGCCAACGATGGCAATATCATCCACATACGCAAGCTGCATCGTACTTTTGTTATATATGGTACCACTGCGATTCAGATTGGCAGCTCGTATAACAGTTTCCAGCATTGAGGAAATTGCACGAAAGTTAGTCACCTTGTCTAAAACCTTATTTGGTCTCGAACGGCTCGGAGAGGTTCTTCCCAACTTGGACGGAGCTAAATTTTGTGCTCAACGTCACTCTGCGGGGATCCCAAATTTAGACATGGCTTCGTATAGACAGCTTCTATTCGTGCTATCAAAAGCGGCTTTGAAGTCTACAAAAAGGTGGTGTGTGTCGATTTGCTTATCTAGGGTCTTCTCCAGGATTTGACGTGTTGTGAATATGTTGTCGATGGTGGATTTACCAGGCCTGAAAACACACTGATAAGGTCAAGTCAGCTGGTTCATATACGGTTTCAGTATTTCCCACAGTATCATCGATAGGACCTTATATGCGATAAAAGGCTTATCCCACTGTAGTTGGCGCAAACAGCAGGATCATTATTATGCAAAGAACACTAAGGTTCCAATCTTCTGGCATGTATTCGTTAGACCTAATTGTGCTTAACAGCTGGCTCATGCTTTCCACCAGCTCTTCGCCGGCGGCTTTGAACAGCTCAGCCGGTATACCGCCTTCTCCAGGCACTTTGTTATTCTTCAGCCGCCTTAGTGCTGTTCTCACCGCGCCTTGGTCGAGTGGAGGGATTTGTTGTTCATCCCTAAAGATTGTTCTGGGCTACTCTTCTTCAAACGGGTCACCAGAGTTCACTTTCAGTGGCGTTTAGAAGTGGTCCCTTCATACCTCAGGTGTACTCTGAACGTCCGTCACCATATTACCACACTAGTCTTTGTAGGAATCAGCCCCGGTCTTAAAACCATTTGTGTGCTGTCTTATTTTCTGATAGAATTTTCGGACCGCATTCCTGCTTGCTAGCACCTCAAGCTCTTCGCACTCACGCCTTTCCGCCTCTCGTTTCTTCTCTTAGCTGTTCGTTGCGACACTTGATGAGCGTTCTTCATTACAGAGAGGCGCATGCGGACCTTAGCTGTCACAAGGTAATGATCCGAGTCAACGCTTGCTCCTCGGACGAACATCAAGCACGCTCGAAGCGTATCTCGCGTCTACCATAACGTAATCAATTTGTTTTTTCGTTCTGTATGACGAAGAATGCCGTGTTGTTGCTGCAGAGATATATGAAGCATACAAAGATACCTTACGTACAACAATCGAGCGATACCGGGAAAAGAGGAGGTAAGGGAGACGTATCTTCAAGAAGAAAAAACGAGAGGCGGAAAGATGTGAGTACGGAGAGCTCGAGATGCTGACAGGCATGAAAGCATCCTGAAACTTCTATCTGAAAAATTACACGCAGTGGAAAATTTAAGTCTTACGACCGCTAACTTTAAAGTTTTTTGAAGCAGACAGTTTTGTAGGCGGCATAACAAGGTTGGCCGTTTCATTACTTTCACTGATTATGTAAATTTCTTCCATTAAACGCAAGCTCGAGACTTTCTCAATATTGCGAAAGAGTGTCAGAATACTAGATAAAACGCTATGAAAAGACAACCGATGTCATATGGGCGTGTGAAAGACTCTTTTGGTCAGACATGGACCTCAACGCCTGGTTGTATTAAAAGATAATCAAGAGATTGTTAGAATTTCGGCCTGAAAAACTGTGGGTTTTGAAGCGATATTCATTTACAAGACCTCTCTGTTCACACTTTCTTCTAGATATAAATTTCATCTGGAAGTCTTTCTTAAAATCAAACGAAGTAGGGACATAGTTTGATTCCTTTTCCAGTACCGAGAGCTTGTCGGGGATATTGTTCTAATCGAGTTTTTCCGGTTTCCAGCAACGCATATCTCTGAGTTAGCATTAGGGATTATAATTTTTTTTTTTAATTTAAAGATTTTTAACAATTTATTTATTACATTTACTACAGTTAAAATCAAGGCAAAATAAAATGTTCACTATAATTTTCGCTGTTAAAAAATTGCCTTGGTTTTCTCAGGTATTGAGGTTAGCGTAGAACAACAGTCGGCATATAAAATGGTTTTCTTTTATAACTATATAAAAACGTTGTCTTTATTATTTTTACTATTATAACAATATTCAACATACCAATGCTATGTATTAATATAACTCTCTTCTTCGTTTTCACTTCCTTCACTCACCTTCTAGCGGCGGATTGCTGCCATTCAAACGGTTGCCGCGTCCGTTGTTACGTTCCTTACTGCTTGACTTATGTGAGTGCGATTGCTGCTGATTAATTTGCTGTTGCTGTTGCTCCTCGTTGAAATACGCTTCGATGCAGCCTTTCATTTCGGCGCGTGGCAAGCTAACTGGCTGATAGTCGCGACCACGTGTGCCGTTACCTGCACCGCCACCACTACTACCACCGCTGGTAGCATGACGGGCAGACGTTTCCCTACCATTGCCGCCGCTCATGGTCATTTGCTGATAGAGTGATTGAGTCTGCATGTCACGCGGCATATTGTAGCTGTTATTGCTGCCGCGACCGCAAGTCGATGATGTATTTGTTGTCGCTGCTGTTCCTGCGATGCCAGTCGCTGCGCTGCCAGTCGCTGTCTTGTGATTATAGGCGACATGTGCTAGCGTAGCTAAATTGTGTGTGCCTTGCGTGGGAGTGGGCGACTTGCGACCGCGCGGCGAAACATCTATTACATTGCTTTGCATATGTGTAGGTGGAGTTTGCTCATCGAAGACACGCACGTGCACACGCTCGGGACGTTGCGCATTCGGATTGATTAACAAGCGATCGTGCGCGGCGCGATCTATGTAATTGTTGGCACCAGCAGCTACACTGCCACCAGTACAAGGCGGCGCACCGACCGTACTCATATTAATCGCTGCATTAATAATGCTCTGATGCGATATCTCCAGTGTACGCTCGATTTCGCCATTCACCAGATCGCCAATGGTTTTCGTTGAGAGTGGCAGGCCAGCAGTGGCGCCCGTAGGTGGCATATGTTGGTTGAGTTTCTCCTGTGACAGGTGGCGACGTAGTGCCATTTTTGCTGGCGACACCTGCGTATAATCTGGCTGTGATGAGTTGGAGCTGGGGCGACTCGGTTGCGGTAGCGATTGTTGAGCACCGCTACTGTTTTGATGTGGCGGCAATGGTTGTGAGACAGCAGACTCCCGGCTGTTGCTGCGCTCTAGCGACATAAGGCGATCGCGAGTCGGTGGGTAGTACATAATGGCCGAGTCCGAGTTGGCCGAACTGGAGCGTGGCGCGGCTACCACATCCTCCAAAAGCTGCTCGCGACTGTTTGAACGCTGCGAAGCATTTAATACGAGATTTTCCGCGGCGACGGTGGGCGCTTTGAATTCGAGTTGCGGCAATAGATGTTGATGGTTGGCGCCAGGATGATGTTGTGGCGGCGCGCCACCACCACCAGCTGCAGCAGCGGCCATCATCATTGCTTGCTGTTGTTGATGTTGTGCAGCGTAGTGTTCAAAACTTGACGCGCTCACTGAGCTGCGGCGACGGTGATGGAAGGCCGCCATATCGGCTGGCGAGTTGACATTAGGCGCGGATGGTCCAAAGTGCGCATGTTGCTGCTGTTGCTGTTGCAGGTGTGCCAAGTGTTGTTGTTGCTGCTGCTGCTGTAGATGTACATTGTGCTGCTGTTGTTGATATTTCGCAGCGCTGCCTTTCTGGCCGCCTGCCGCAGCGGAAGACTGTTGCTTACTTGAGCCATATTTGCCCGCCCCTGTGCCGCCGCTGCCGTATTGGCTATTACCGGCGGACGGTGGTGGCGTGATTGGCGATATGGTCGTCGTAGCATTCAAATGTGTCGGCCCTTGAGTGGCGACTGTAATGAGGTTACTCAGATTGTTTGGCGGCATCGCCTGTGGTGGCAACGGCGGCAAATGGTTGTGATGCGGGTGGTGTTGCTGGTGATGCATCTGCATTTGCTGGTGTGGATGTTGTTGCTGTTGATGTAAACTGTTCATAGCCGCCGCGGAGTGCTTGCTGCGCTTCGGCGCAGGCGATAACTGTGAATGTGAGCCCGAATGCGGTCCAACGGACGATGGCATACTCAAATCGTGCATGTGTGCGCCTGTTGTAGCAGGCAATTGATGCGCGGCCGCTTTGCGATGTTCCTGATCCTCATTTAGTGCCGAGGTGATGATGCTCTTTAGGCGGTCTTCGAAGTTGGCAACTTTTGGGGATTCCTGTATGCTGGCGCCAGCAGTCGCCGATGACATAATGGACTTACGCGCGCCAGGCAGCTCACATTTCGGCAGCAAGCCTCGCAAACCGTTACCAGATGCGTTAGGCGATTGTTGCTGCTGTGCTAAATGTTGTTGTTGCTGCTGCTGCTGCTTGCTTGCAGCTATAGGTGCTGGCATGAGATTGCTATCGGCCACATATATGGACACCGACGGCAAATGCTCACCGCTCGAGCTGCGCGCGTGTTGCTTTTTCTTTGACGGCGTCGTCGCTACCTCCTCATGATATTGGAGCATATTGTTATTGTTGTGATGATGATGATGCATTTGCGCTGACTGCGGCGGCACCAATTGCTTGCCACCAGCACCCGTTGCAGCACCAACTACAGCGTTATTGTACGCATTGCCAGCGCCGGTAGCTGTTGAAAATTTACCCGCCTCAATTTGACGTCCTGTCTCTAGTATCTTTTGCGCCAACACCTCGGGATTGCTCTCCTCAATTTTACCCACGTCCGGCACATCGGGCCACTCCTGCGAACGCGTACGATGATCACGGCTACGGCGTGTGCCTTTGGTTGTGGTGTGTCCTACCGACTTGCTCGGCGTTGTAGGCGCACTATTCGACACAGCGTTCGCAGCAGAAGTGATGTTTGGCGCAGTTAACGTTGTTAATTGCAGCGGTTGTGCTATGCCGCTGTTGGCGCCTGCTGGTATCAGCGAGGCGGACATCATTGTCGGCGCACTAATTTGCGCGGTCGTTGCATTTGCTAATATCATGTTGGTGCCTTGCGCCAACAATGCAGCAGCAGTGCGTCGCTCTTCAGCGGCTTTCTCCAAGAGCGCAGCCTCCTTTTCAATGCTCGACACCTGCGCGTACAACTTCTTGCGCTGCGCTAACGTATTGGCAATTTCTTTTAACACCAACTCATGTGCAGCGGCTTCGCTTAATTCACTGCTGCTGCCAGAAGGTAGCTCTAGCTTGGTACGTCCATTACTGCCGCAAGTATTTTGATACTCCGGCAAGTGTTGCAGTTGCTTCTTCAAAAGCCTTTTCTGCTCCAACTCGCAGGCGTTGACCTGCGATTGTATTTTCTTTGCAATGCCTTGCAATTCTTTGTGTCGGCCTACGATCTCCTTCGCCTTGGTGATAAGATCATTCGGCGAGGTCACATTGATGCCCAATTCATTCATGCGCGCCTTCAGCAACATCACGCTATCATCGATCAGCACCTTAATCTGCTTATCCAGCTGACTGGCGCGATTCTTAATGCGCTGCTTACGTTCCTGCTCCAATTGTATCTGACGTTTAATATTCGGAACAAACGATTTTGCCTTCATCTGTTCGATCATGGCCATGTATTGCGTGCGGAAGACGTCTAGTAAAATTTGCAGCGCGTACGGCGTATCCTGCGGCGCCTCAGGTATTTCCAACTCTGTGTGTGTCATGTTGCGCGTCAGCAGCGACGTCAGCTGTTGATCCACACAGCCTGGCGCCGCCGGCAATTTCCTGCTCAGTACTTCATGCGACGTACTCAACAGCGTTTGCTTGTGCAGCACATCCAGTCCGGCAATTTTCAGTGATTTGCGACCGCGCGCACCCTTCTTCATGCGGCCCTTGCGACCACGAACGCCGCCACCACTACCACCACCATCCTCTTTTGAGGAGGAGTCTTTGCTATTCGCGGCAGCGGCTGCAATAGCGGCCGCCTGTGCCGCAGCTTCTCGTGCCGCAGCGAGCGCTTCACGTTGCGCCGCCGCCGCAGCCGCGCTTTTACTTGCGATGGCCGCCTTGCGTGTAAGCTTTTTGCGCTTCTTTTGCGGGACGGTGCGTGCATTGCGCGCCGTCGTTGTCGTGGTACTGCTAAAATTATTATTATTCTCCTCGTCATCCGACTGCGACGACTTGCCCTTCGAGCTGCACCAATCGGACCAGATTTTGCGTGTAGTCCGACCATTGGCGGTACCGCCGGCTGTGTTGCCATTCGCCACTTCCCCCTCGCTCTCTGTTGACGTATCCATATCCAAGCTGTTGTTGTTGCTGCGTTGCGTTTGAGCT
This sequence comes from Philophylla caesio, assembly GCA_963971545.1. Classification (NCBI taxonomy): domain Eukaryota; kingdom Metazoa; phylum Arthropoda; class Insecta; order Diptera; family Tephritidae; genus Philophylla; species Philophylla caesio. Next base: position 38,694,615 of record OZ020604.1, read on the forward strand.
TGTGCCTGTTGTTGTTGTTCGCGTTGTTCACGTTGTTCACGTTGTTGTTGATTCCTTGTGGCCTTGGACGTTGTCGTAGTTGTCGCCGTTAATGATGATGTCGTCGGCGGCGTCGTCGTCGTCATCGTCGCTGCCGCCGTTATCGTTGACTGATGATGGTTATTATGATTATTGTTGTTGTTATTATTGTTAACATGCGCCGCAGGAGAATTGGTGCGTTGGGTGTTGTTATTATTGCTGGATGAGTTCGATGAGGACGAATTGGCAGCGGAGGAATTTGAGTGCGTGGAACTGGAGTGCGCATTGCTGTTACTGTTGCTATTGTTGTTGTGGTGGTGATGATGATGATGGTGATTGTTGAGTGCGTGGTTGTTAGCCTCACGTTTGGCACGATCGCGTGTAGTACGCGTGGAACCTGTGTGGAAAGACAAGAACAAAAAAGAGAATTTAGTAAAGAATTGGACTTAGAAAATTAATTGTGTTCAAGAAACGCGTATACAAATTTTTGTTCGAATTCCATACACAACAAAAAAGTATTTTTGTTTTTAAGAAATTACACCAAAGTATAGAGAAAAAAAAAATTTTGTTTAAATACTGGAAGAAGGTAAAAAAAAAAAAATGAGCGGATGCGATTTATGATTCGGACTCAATTGAATTTCGTGTCTTGCATGGTGACTGTTGTGTATTTTTTTTTTTTTTTGTAAGTGTAGTTTTGTCATAGAAGTTTTGTTTACACAAAAATATTGTTTCGAAGCAATACTGCTTTTAGCGCCGTTTCTACTTTCAACGTAACCTCAATAGTTTTTTTCCGTTTAATCATGAAAAAATATATGTCTAATTTCTGAAAGTGAGTTCCGACGACACGTGAATGTTTTTTATTTTCTTTTTTCCATTTTTCTCATGATTTTTATCATATTTTTACATACAACGTGACTATCGCAACGAGCAATCTACTGTCTTATTTTTTATATTCTGTTTGATTTCGTTTTGTTTCGAACTTATTTGTACTTACCGACATGATCGTTTTCAGCACCCTTTTGTGTTTTCAAGCGTTGAAAATAACGCTCTAATATCGTACGATCAATAGTATGTAAATAGTACGATACTGGTTTACAGGTCCATGAGACCGAACCCTTGAGTGGTGGTATTTCGCTAACATGCATTATTGTGCCAATGTCGCTAAGGTTTCTGTGAATGTGAGAGAGTAAAAAATATAAAAAGTATTAGTATTTTAAGGCAAAAACAAATTAAAAATTATATGAAGAAAATACGCTTAGGCTGTTTGCCAAAGTTTAAGTCCAAGCCGGCTTGAGAGTTACCAATTTCGAGAGTTATCATTATTTTCAAAATTATCGTTATCTAAAAATTATCGTTATCTAAAAATAAAATTATCGTTATCGAAAAATTATAATTATCGATAAAACATGATTTATATAAAAAACGATTGATGAAGATATCAACTGCCATCTTTGGGTTAAATTTTGTGCAGTAATGCTTCTCATCTGATTGTATACCCACATTATATATAAAATGGTTTTTAGAAATAAAAGTCAGATTTTACTGCCTACAGATGGCACTATATTTAGAACAAATAATCCAATAATTTTAAAAATATCTGAAATATTCTTTATATCGACAAATCATCCTTTACGGACAAAAAACATTTTATAGTGAAAGCCAAGAAAATAGTCTGATTTCATATTCGTATACAGCGCACTCAGATGCTTTAGGAACCATTGAGAAAACCGGTGGCAGGAAAACATTTATGTATATATGTTACTTGAAATAAAAACACTTTTTGAAAATAACGCGAAGATATAAACTCACTACTAATGGCCATCTTCTAAAACTGCCTACCGGAAGACCCTATATCTTTATTACGTTCGCGCTAAAGAATTTCATTTCATTTCTTGAAACTTTCTAATATGTAGAAAACCTGTGCATAACTACATATTTATGAAGCGTTCAACTTTCAATTCAAACTGTATGCTAATTAACCGAAAATAAGTATATTCCAATTTTACCCGAAAGACGGAGCTAGAGTCGAGATACTTAGAAAAACCGAAATTATGTATGGATAATGAATAAAATTTAACTTGGGCCCCTTATATTAAGAAAAGCAGTATTTATATTTCAATCGTATTTAAATTTAGAATGACTATTCAATTACGATAATAACTATCAACTATATTCTCTTCCACTTACCTATCAGTTATGCGAAAATTCAGCGGACAAAACGACTTCGATGATACAATGCGCGCACCATCACGCAAATCTGCAAAACGTTCCTTCAATTGATGATCGACATTTGGTCCGAATGCAAAGTTATTAACGAACACTAATGATGATGAGGTTATCTTCTCGCGATGTTCATCGACCAAAAAATCGCCTTTAATCAATTTATATTCACAATATCGTTTTCCAAACCACGCCATAAATTGACGAAAATACGTATCCATCCGTTCGGCATAGCGGGCTGGCGTATCAGCCTTTTCGATGCCCACACATGCCTTCAGCGGAAATGAGCCGGCCATTTGTAGCACAACTTGACCAACACCTGAACCCAGATCAATGAATGTATCATCGTTGGTTACATTCACATGTTTGATCATCTGTTGGACGAGTTCGTACGATGTCTCTCCATAAACTTCCGGTGAGAAGGGTTCATAATTATTGAGTTTATCTGGATCGAGTACGGCAGCATTATAGACTAATTGCAAAATATGTCTGAGTAAGCTGGGATGAGCGAATTTATTCAAACGCTCAGCGGGCAGTGAAGTTCCTTTTTCCTAGAGAGTGAAGTGAGAGAGAAGAAAATAATTAGATTAGAGTAATAAAAAGGAAATACGAGAAAGGTGCGTTTTGCCTTCTAAAACCGGCCTGTGTGATATTTAAAGGAGCCGTCTGCGGGTACTACATATACTACTATTCCATCGGTGGCATATGTATTTCATTAAATCTTCCAAAAGACTGTTATCAGACATTCCTCAAATGAAGGGGCTTGCACCTTCACAACCACTACCAAAGTCATTTAAGAGTTTTTAAAATAGTCACTAAGCAAAATCTTCGTCTTCGGAATTGATTAACCACTTCTTATGTCAATGCGCAAGTCAAATAAACGATTACATTTTTTAATATTTTTCTAAATATTCGATCCGGAAGATGCTGAAATTTACGAGGCATATACTGCAAAGACAGACTTGAAAGACGATGACTGTCGGCTTTGCAAGCTTTGATCGAAATGAGATTAATCTACCTGGTTCCCTGAAAGAGTTATTTCCTTCTGTTATTTTAACAATCTGTAGTAAAGGAATGTTGGAAAACTGATTAGGATAATCTCTACAAAATATAAAGAGAGCGTTTGCAAGAACTGCCGAGGGAAAGCTTCTCACAAAGCTTCTCACAAAACTCGGCCAAGCATGGAGCCAGAGGGTGATTAGCGCCAAATTAGTATTATTAATATTATAAGGAGAATTTGAAAATTCTACGATGAAGATTTGAATTTTCATTTTGTTGGCTTCAGAACTCCGGGAACCACTGAAGACTGTTAAACCATCTTCTGTATATACATATAACACCCAGCCCCATACATCACGGGCTCGACTATGAATGAGTCGAAACGAATTGAAATGATTTTTATAGTAGATCTTACGAAAAGAAATAATTTTATCGCAGTCTTCAATTTCTAGGTAAACCTTTAAGATCAAACTCTCATCATATACAGGCAAAAAAATGTGGCCGGTTTTAGTATGTTAATAGTTAATTGAGACGCATTTGTTATATACATATATAATATTTTTAAGAGTCAATACTCACCAATGCAACAATACTGTCTACAGCCTTGTTGAATCGATCGACAAGATTTGTCATAGTCTTGTAGCAGGCAGTGTCAATTTGATTGAGATTAATCTCTTCGAATGCGGATGAGATGCTCGGCAATTCCTCGCACACGAACTTGATCGTGTCGATAATATCGATGCCATTGTCGTGTTTGTCCTGACCGCTGCCAACTTGCAGGGGCCATGAGAAGGTCAGCACTTCGGAGGAGCCAGCAGGAGAACGTAACACCAAATCCTTGACTTGTGGTGTTGCCATATTGTTTGATGTGTGTCTGCTTTGGCGTTGCAATGTTGATGATGATGATGATGATGAGGTTGGCGGCCGGCGCTCTACATACGCTTTCAGCAAGCCAGCCAGCCAGCCAACCAGCCAACCAGCAAATCAGCCAGGGAATCACACAAAACAGGCAGCCGTTAGCCAATAGGCAGTGATCGTTTTGATAATTTTCACTTTTGGGTTTACGTTCTAAGGAATAGTGTTGTGGTGCGTGTGAATTTCGTGAGCAGGTGGGCGGGCGTACGGGTGCGTTGGTACAGCGGTTGGCACGTGTTCGTCGACGGACTCCAAAACTGTATTACTCCACTCAGCTATGATGACGTGTTGGTACGCCAGCTGCAACTCCACCGGCTATAAGCGATAGACAATCGATGACCGACGACCGACGACCAACACCAACGACAATACCGACGACACACCGCCACCAACACCACCAACAACGCAATGGTGTGGCCGGCGACGATCACTTAACTTTTGAACGTTTAACAAAGCGTTAGCCAAGATGTGAATGCGGCTTTGAAAATTTCCCAGCGAATAAAGTAATGCGCTGCGTAATGGGCACGATTTTCAAAGACTGGTGTTGAGTTTATATTAATAACGCATAGAGGATTCAATTTGTAGAATATATATGTACATTGATTTGAATATTTTGTCCCGAGCCAGACGAAGGTAACTAATTGGGTTGATGTTGCGGAGACGTTTAGTGTTTGTGCGTTTTCGTGCTCACGTCTGATTGGCTGGTGGAAATGGCTCTATTCTCTCTCTTTATTACTGCCAAAATGCTGCTACTACTACTCGCATAAGCTTGCCGATCGCTCTCGATATTGTTGATGGTGACGAACGCGCTCGTGACTTGGTGTGACGCTGATTTGATGTTGGTTTCATGAGCTTATCGTTGTAATTTGTACTATTTTCTAACTTTTTACTTATTCCACTTTTTAAACCTAATATTTTATTTATTTTCAATATATATATTTGCATATATATTTTTCATTTTAATTTAGGTGTCTTTTGTTCAGCTAAATTATGTATGCGTGTGGTTGTCATTTACTAATTTATGTAAACGAGTGTTTGGTTAGTGGTGATATTGAAAATCCGCTTCGCTTGCTAATGATATCGAAAGTAGACATCAATGTAGTTATGGATGTTTTAAAGAAATGTTTTAAAATCCAAATAAATATGTATGTAGGTAAACAAAAGTTATATCTTGCGATGTGAGATTAATTCAGCACATTTAGCAGAAAAACAACAACAATAGCAACCATTTTTCATGTCATAGTGTTTGTTTGGTGTGTGGAGAGGGAACTCCTTTATGCGATCGTAAAACAATTTCAAAAAAATATTGTCACCGTTTCAAAAATGATATCATTTTAATTTTAGTCGAATGGAATGACAATTCTCTACATTTGACCAGATCTTTACTAAAGTGTAAAGCATTCATTGAACGAAGATCAATGATTCGCACAATTTCATAATTGATTAACAACAAACAAGTTTTCCAAGACCAAAGTGGTCAATAAATAGATATCTACCGACCGTAATATATATTTCTCTTTAACATTTAGTTATAAAAATCAGTAATCTTTCGGCGCTTTCATATTGGAGATGTAGTAATCTTTAGTATAACAGTTTCACGCTCAAACGCACTCCCTACTTTTTTGTTTATTCGTTCTCTCTCTCTCTATTTCTCTCTCCATACACCAATAGTGATTCATCAGTTGGTCAAATGTGGGTCAAGTGTTTCGTGGCGATGATCTTTGTGGAAATGGCGCATAATGGCGAATTTGTTAAGGTTCTTTATTATAATTTCCTATATTTGTTAAAATAATTCTGCCACAAATTTTTAAATACTCTTTTAACGCGTTCATTTTTTTTTTCTTGCTACTGTTCATTTGTTTGTTTATTGATGTCAAGCCTTATTTTGTTTGCGATTTTCTTTAACATTTTTTAAAATTTTGTTTTTTTTTACGAGAAGTACGAGTAAGTAGTCTGTAATAGAAAGAAACAGAAAGGGTAAACATAAATAAATAAGGTATAAAATAATTCATAGGAAATATATGTATGTATGTATGTACATAGGTTTGAATGGACGTAGTCTGTATGAATACGATATGAATAAATATTTAGATATGGAAAGACGAGTACAGCGAATGGAAATTATCTTTAAAATAATGCAAAAGCGTTGATATTTTTGCAAAACAAAAAAAAAAGAAATAAGATTTAAAACTAAAAATGTAAGCACAATTAATCGTTAAATAATTAAATATTTGAATGAAGTGAGAAATAGAATTTAAAAAAATTTGCAATTATTCCTTTTATCAATTATTTGATTGAATGCGACAGAAACATTTCTCTGCTTTACCATTCTGCACTGAAACTAGAATTTAAGTCAAACCCCTTAATTTTCAAGAATGATTTTTCTGTGTTGTAAATTTATATTATCAGTGTAATTGTCGGGACAAGTATAAAATTAACCTCCCGCACAAAAACTCACCGCAGGTCTGTTAAGATAGCGTAACCACATTAAGCAACCAAAGTCTAACGTATATCAAAATTAAGAGCTCATTTAATGCTAATTTAATGCCGCAACCCTAAATTTAATGCTCTAATTTTTTCCCAAAAAACTTGTGGTTACGCCAGCTTAACGTTAAGCTGGCGTATCCACATCTCCAAAACTAACTTATGAAAAAAAACAAATATGCAGGAATTAAGGGCTCATTAAGTGCTCTCAAAATAGCCTACAGGATTTAAAAAAAAAAAATTATTTATTGAAAAAACTTGTGGTTACGCTATCTTAACGTTAAGCTGGCGTATCCACAACTAAAAACTAACTGAAGAAAATAAAAAACAAATATGCAGGAATTAAGAGCTCATTTAGTGCTCTCAAAATAGTTAAAAGTTTTTTTCTTTTTATGTTCTTGAAGCCCAATTTCTTTCTTTAAACTTTCCATTACGTTAAATTAACGTTAAGTTGACGGATCTACAACTTAAAAATTACCTCTAAATAAAAAATGACTATGCAGGAATTAAGAGCTCATTTAATGCTCTCAAAATAGCCTACAGACTTTTTTAAAAAAAAAGTATTTTTTGAAAAAACTTGTGATTACGCTATATTAACGTTAAGCTGGCGTATCCACAACTAAAAACTATCTTAAAAAAATATAAAATGACTATGCAGGAATTAAGGGCTCATTTAATGCTCTCAAAATAGCCTACAGACTTTTTTAAAAAAAAAGTATTTTTTGAAAAAACTTGTGATTACGCTATACTAACGTTAAGCTGGCGTATCCACAACTAAAAACTATCTTAAAAAAATAAAAAATGACTATGCAGGAATTAAGAGCTCATTTAGTGCTCTCAAAATATAATACAGACTTTTTTCAGAAAAAAGTATTTTTTAAAAAAACTTGTGATTAAGCTATATTAACGTTAAGCTGGCGTATCCACAACTAAAAACTATCTTAAAAAAATAAAAAATGACTATGCAGGAATTAAGGGCTCATTTAGTGCTCTCAAAATAGCCTACAGACTTTTTTCAGAAAAAAGTATTTTTTGAAAAAAACTTGTGGTTACGCTATATTAACGTTAAGCTGGCGTATCCACAACTAAAAACTATCTTAAAAAAATAAAAAATGACTATGCAGGAATTAAGGGCTCATTTAGTGCTCTCAAAATATAATACAGGATTTTTTCAAAAAATATTATTTTTTTCACCCTCTTTGAATTCGCGGTCAATACGGACTTTTTTTTATAGTTATCATTATGGGTTTCGCATAAAAAGTTACTGCCACATATACAATATCCTACAAAGATTATTTTGATTAAATAAAATGTAGCGTGTTGTGGAAAAAATATGTGTGTGTTTGATTGCCCATTAAGGAAGTTATTAAAAAAATACTTTATACAACCAATTTTTATCAGAAAAAAATTAGCAAAATAAATAATAGTTCACACTTTCTAAATACATGTATGTATGTATATAAATTGTGTTCCGAGCTATAAAAAAGGGTTTTCTAAAAAAAAATTTTTGTTTGTTCTTTTATTAAAAATTATTTTCAAACAAATTTTTATGAGAAATTCGAGAATTAAGTAATGCCCCTTAAATGTTTTTCCACGTTTATTCACAAAATTTTCCATTTGAACAGAAATAATTTTGATTGTCCAGCTTTTGTTAAAAATTGTTTGGTTTGCACTCTTTATATGGAATGAACTTTCCCTTTTGTTCGAGCATGTCATTATGGATTGCGTATACATAAATGAGGACCAGTCTATTTATAAAAACAAAAATAAAAGTTATAGCTTCGATTGAGTATCGAACCGGTCACTCGAGGGTTGCTAAGCGAACGCTCTCCCTATATGCCAAGGACATGCTTCAAATTTCTTTGCTTTAGTGCGTATATACTCGTATCAATGCATCGTTTATTACATCCCAGTAAGAACAGTCCCGGTCAATTTACCTAGTAGCGTTGCGGTCATGCGTTTTAATTGATAGGTCACCAAACGCTTCATATTCCAATCACTCCGCTAAGAGCGCAGGGATAAACGTGCAAAGTTTTTCGTATTCATGTGACTTTCTATCATCCTCACACCTACGCGATGATGCCAAAAATTCTTATACATATATGTACATACATATATCTATCTTTGTTGCGCCCTTTATTTCGTAGGCTGGAAAATAAAACTGCAACTAGCGCTCAAATTCTTTGCAGGGCCATTAGCCGAGAGGTAGCACTCTTTCTTATAAATCTAAAATCCCGAGTTCGAATCTAGAATTTTTTTTTTTAATAAAAAGTATTATTTTATTTTTATTTTAAATAAATGTTTTATTACATTGTTCTTAAGTTATAAAATATACAAAGAGTTAAAAAAAAGTTCATTTTAGTTCTTCTATATGTTTATAATGATGCATATACATATGGACATACATATTCATATAAAAAAATTAAAGAAAAAGTTTAATAATAAAAAATATGAGATATTGAAAAGTTTCTATACATATGTACATAGTTATGTATATCTACATAAAATCGGTTAAAATCAAATGGAAAATTTTGTGAATTAACGTGGAAAAACATTTAAGGGGCATTACTTAATTCTCGAATTTCTCATAAAAATTTGTTTGAAAATAATTTTTAATAAAAGAACAAACAAAAATTTTTTTTTAGAAAACCCTTTTTTATAGCTCGGAACACAATTTATATACATACATACATGTATTTAAAAAGTGTGAACTATTATTTATTTTGCTAATTTTTTTCTGATAAAAATTGGTTGTATAAAGTATTTTTTAATAACTTCCTTAATGGGCAATCAACACACACATATTTTTTCCACAACACGCTACATTTTATTTAATCAAAATAATCTTTGTAGGATATTGTATATGTGGCAGTAACTTTTTATGCGAAACCCATAATGATAACTATAAAAAAAAAGTCCGTATTGACCGCGAATTCAAAGAGGGTGAAAAAATAATATTTTTTGAAAAAATCCTGTATTATATTTTGAGAGCACTAAATGAGCCCTTAATTCCTGCATAGTCATTTTTTATTTTTTTAAGATAGTTTTTAGTTGTGGATACGCCAGCTTAACGTTAATATAGCTTAATCACAAGTTTTTTTAAAAAATACTTTTTTCTGAAAAAAGTCTGTATTATATTTGAGAGCACTAAATGAGCCCTTAATTACTGCATAGTAATTTTTTATTTTTTTAAGATAGTTTTTAGTTGTGGATACGCCAGCTTAACGTTAATATATGTAGCGTAACCACAAGTTTTTTTCAAAAAATACTTTTTTCTGAAAAAAAGTCTGTAGGCTATTTTGAGAGCACTAAATGAGCCCTTAATTCCTGCATAGTCATTTTTTATTTTTTTAAGATAGTTTTTTGTTGTGGATACGCCAGCTTAACGTTAATATAGCGTAACCACAAGTTTTTTTCAAAAAAATACTTTTTTCTGAAAAAAGTCTGTAGGCTATTTTGAGAGCACTAAATGAGCCCTTAATTCCTGCATAGTCATTTTTTATTTTTTTAAGATAGTTTTTAGTTGTGGATACGCCAGCTTAACGTTAATATAGCTTAATCACAAGTTTTTTTAACAAATACTTTTTTCTGAAAAAGTCTGTATTATATTTTGAGAGCACTAAATGAGCCCTTAATTCCTGCATAGTAATTTTTTATTTTTTTAAGATAGTTTTTAGTTGTGGATACGCCAGCTTAACGTTAATATAGCGTAACCACAAGTTTTTTTCAAAAAATACTTTTTTCTGAAAAAAGTCTGTAGGCTATTTTGAGAGCACTAAATGAGCCCTTAATTCCTGCATAGTCATTTTTTATTTTTTTAAGATAGTTTTTAGTTGTGGATACGCCAGCTTAACGTTAATATAGCTTAATCACAAGTTTTTTAAAAAATACTTTTTTCTGAAAAAGTCTGTATTATATTTTGAGAGCACTAAATGAGCCCTTAATTCCTGCATAGTCATTTTTTATTTTTGTAAGATAGTTTTTAGTTGTGGATACGCCAGCTTAACGTTAATATAGCGTAACCACAAGTTTTTTTCAAAAAATACTTTTTTCTGAAAAAAGTCTGTAGGCTATTTTGAGAGCACTAAATGAGCCCTTAATTCCTGCATAGTCATTTTTTATTTTTTTAAGATAGTTTTTAGTTGTGGATACGCCAGCTTAACGTTAATATAGCGTAATCACAAGTTTTTTCAAAAAATACTTTTTTTTAAAAAAAGTCTGTAGGCTATTTTGAGAGCATTAAATGAGCTCTTAATTCCTGCATAGTCATTTTTTATTTAGAGGTAATTTTTAAGTTGTAGATCCGTCAACTTAACGTTAATTTAACGTAATGGAAAGTTTAAAGAAAAAAATTGGGCTTCAAGAACATAAAAAGAAAAAAACTTTTAACTATTTTGAGAGCACTAAATGAGCTCTTAATTCCTGCATATTTGTTTTTTATTTTCTTCAGTTAGTTTTAGTTGTGGATACGCCAGCTTAACGTTAAGATAGCGTAACCACAAGTTTTTTCAATAAATAATTTTTTTTTTTTAAATCCTGTAGGCTATTTTGAGAGCACTTAATGAGCCCTTAATTCCTGCATATTTGTTTTTTTTCATAAGTTAGTTTTGGAGATGTGGATACGCCAGCTTAACGTTAAGCTGGCGTAACCACAAGTTTTTTGGGAAAAAATTATAGCATTAAATTTAGGGTTGCGGCATTAAATTAGCATTAAATGAGCTCTTAATTTTGATATACGTTAGACTTTGGTTGCTTAATGTGGTTACGCTATCTTAACAGACCTACTCACCGCACGTATACTCACCATAATACCTCACACCCAAACACACCAAATTTCAACTCACCTAACCCGCTCTTCGACTAAATTCACTCGCGCTCAATTAACAACACCTATCCCTCTTTCACTTCACTTCAGACCACCCTCCCTCCCCTTACCACCTACCACTCATCATCTCATCACGAAGCGAAGCAAAACATAAATAAAATTGATTTATTAAATTGCCGTTTGATCAATTTCAAAGTAGGAAACTCAGTATATGTACATACAAGTACAATGTATATGTATATGTATGTATATGTACTCAGTACATATGTACATGTAGATCGCAACCATGATCACCACGTTGATCTTTCATCAAGAAACGCAATTTTCATAATGCTTACAAAACTAATAAATCTCGAAAATTATTTGTTAAAGAATGCCCTGGAATTTGGCACAAAGATACATCAATAAAATGAAATCGATACTCATAGAAATGATTGGAAAAAAGGGATGCCACATAACATACAAACTGAACATTTCATACAGTATTGAACTGTATTGAAATGCATTCCAAACTGACAAAAAAAAATGTAAGTTAGTAAGTAAGTTATATGTATGTATGTACATCGATATTTTTTTAAAGAGTTTTGGTGTTGTCACCAGTTTAAAAATCTATTAAATTAATTTATTTATAAATTATATTTATTATAATATAATAATAATATAAATTAATTCAATGTGGTGATTTCCGAAATAACGGCCAGATCTTCTACCATTAAAACCGGTTTTTTTTTCAAACTGGCCTCAAGCTCAACAAAATTGCGAATTATTATTCATTCAAAGGCCAATAAAAAACTTAACAAATTAATAGGTTAAATCAAATGTTAAAATATGAATGCCAAACTAGAGTTTAAGGAAAGCCTTGTTTAAAATTATTTTTTTTAGACGAGTTGCCAGCTAACATTAAATTAGTTTTAAATTAAAATATAATTAAATTTTGTATTCGTTGTAGAGTACTGAAATTTGTTATGGAGATAAATGAAATAAATGAAAAAAAATGCGCCCAATTTGGAATAAGGAATGTGGCATCTCCAATATGTGCGTTTTTTTTGTATGTAACTCGACATTTAACACTAGAAAGACTTGCAGGGCTAATTTAGTTTTGGATTGTCAATATTTCTTTTACTTTTGTTTCTGCTGATTTTCTGACTTTTTTTAAACATGTCTAAAACTAAATTTTTTTAAAACATTTCTATAATTTTTTTTTAGTATGCTGTTGTATTTCCCATTCAATTCTAGTATAATAAAGTGCAAGTTTCAAGTGGTTTAAAGTTCCCGTGGATTTATGACAATTTTCTAAATTAAGATTATGCTTTGAAAAACATTAACTACATAGATTGTCTAAGTGTTTTTCATTTAAATAATATTTGTTTATAATAAAATAAGATTTTTTACATCAAAATAAAAAGAAAATATTAGAGAAATTTTATTGGTTTTAATAAACCCTTTAAATATTTTGGCAAACATTTAACAATTTAATTACGAATCGAACAATCTAGCAATAATAATAATATAATATAATTTTGGCGCGTACACTATATAGCTCAGTGTTTGGCCGAGCTTCTCCTACCATTTGAGGTGTGCGTCTTTATATTATATCACAAATGGAGGGACCTACAGTTTTGTGCCGACTCCGAACGGCAGATGTATTTAATGAGAAGCTTTTTCATGGCAGCAATACCCTCGGAGGTTTGCCATTGCCTGCCGAGGGGTGACCGCTATTAGAAAAAACTTTTTCTATTATTAAGATTTTGCTTGCCCGGACTGAGATTCGAACCTCGAACTCACCGGCATATCAAGTTATAGCACGCACCGCTACCAACTCGACCACAGCGGCCACACGACCTACAATAGCAACTAAATATGACACTAAAACAAAGCAAAACATATTAATACAGCGAAATATATTTATTTACAATATTTAAAGGTTTATTAGCCATGTTCTATGTACGAGTGTATGTTGTAAGAAGCCGTTAAGCACACATCATCAAAATTTATGCGTCCGCCAGACATGAGACAAATAAATTAGCAATAAACGAACGAACGACCGAGCACAAATGTCAAGGAGAATTCAGTAAATTTCTGCAGCAAGTAGAGTGGATACATACCAGGACAATGTGCAGACAGCCACACACACTCACACTTGCATATGAAAGCATGTGAAGTGTGAAAATTTTGGGAAATGAAAATAGAAAATAGTACTTTACGTAAAATACAAAAGCACATACATACATATGTATGAATGTATGATTGTATGCATAAATAGAGAAAAACCGTTAAAGAGCGATTTATTGGGAGCAATACCAACGCAGAGAAAAGCAAATTTACAAAAACATAAATATATATATGTAAGTACACATATGTATGTACATATGTACATATGTAGACGCAAGGCAATTTATGGACATCTAACATTCCTGCATTTCGATATGTATTTTTTTTTACGTGGGGAAAGTAGCAAAAGCTTGCCCCAACGGATTGTGGAACCAAACCTCCTACTGACATTTGCTGCTCACCGCCCAGTCCAGAAAGTTCGTGGTTACAACCTGAAATTTCGTCTGATCTATCGTCAGATGTTTGCGTTTTCTAATCTATAGTTTAACCGATTGTTCAGAAATTTAAGATGAAGTCTCGCAAAATAATTGCAAAGGATTTGGATGTTTTTATAAAAAACTGTCAAGCTTTCACATTTTTTTGTTTACTTTGTCCTATGTGAACTGTTATAACAGTTAAGAATATGACCAGGATTTTTAGCAGTTCGAACAAAAATTCCCAAGAGTGAGGCCACAACTTTCGTCATCCCTTGTCAAGTTTTGTTTTAAGACAAACCGGTTTCGGCGTTGTGCCATCTTCAGTGTAATTTTTCGTTCTGAATTACCTTTTCTTCAGGATTTTACACTAGACAGGGGGGGTCTTAAATTTTAATAAGGAAACTCTGCGCGGTTGTGCTTATGTCCCCGACATATCTGAGTTTTTGATATATTTTTGCCTTAGTGCTATTCATTGTTTCCCAAATAAATAAATGTATAAAAAAATATATTTAAATATTGTAAGTTAAATGTATGCGTGCAGTTATAAATATTCAATTCTATTGATTGGCTTGACGCAAAATTAGTTTTAGATAAATATTTGCATATCTACATACATACATGCAAGTAAATTTGCATGAATGCAATTTCAATGTGCAATCGTTCGTGTAGCATTTCCTAAGCATGCATTCGAATAGATATATATATGTATGTATGTGTATGAACACATACCATATAAAGCATTTCTAGTCGTCGATAAAAGTTTTGATACCGGCCTTCTTTCCAATGCTACCAATATTTTTCAAGCTATATTTTTTTTGTGAATTTTCAAAAACATTTTAAATACTTTTATTCAATTACCTTTTAAATATAAAAAAAAAAAACAATAAATGGAAAGGTCGTCAAAATCAATGTTATTTTATAAAAAAAAAATTTAAAAAACTCTAAGCTCAAACTCAAACATTGTAGAAAATGTAAGAAAAATGTCAACAAACATTTGAAACAAAATTTATGATTGAAGAATTTTTCTTTAAAAATTCACAATGTAAAAATTAAAAAAAAAATCACATTAAACATTTATTAAAATGACACATTTCTTTCTCAAAAACTTTGTAGAACTTTAAACGAAATGTATAATGACTCATCAATTAATTTTTCCTTTGACTTTCAATTGTGAATAAATGTAAACAAGACTATAAATAAATAATATACTGGATTTTACTTTCATAGCAATGATTTCCATATAACGCACGCTGGAGATGTATTTTATATGGGAGAAATCACAGAAGATAAGAACGTCTGTATTTTTTTTTTGTGAAAATCAACGGCAAATTGGAGACAGTTGAGACTTTCTGTCATTATAACATATTTTTAAGTTTAAGGAGAATTCGTTAAAGTATTTCTAATTTTGTGCAAAGTTGGAAACTAGTTTTGGTTAAAGAATGAAATGTATTTTAATTAAAAAAAAAAAAAAAGATTTATTAAAAGCAAATTGGATATGTATTTTTATTGCAAAATATTAGCTTAAAAAAAACAGTTATATCAATATGTGGCTATCAAATAATTATATATATTGCAAAGTGATTAATGATTTTACAAATTTTCCAGGAAGAGCATGAAAAAGATGAATGGAAATCATTAATGATTTTTTTTTTAAAATAATTTAAACTAAAACAAAGAAATGGCATTGTTAAAATATTAAATATTTCATGTTTATCAAAAAAAAAAGTGCAACCTACCGGCCGTTTTTGGTTAAAAGAGTGCATTTTAAGCTACTTCAGTTGTTATACTATAAAACTGCATGCCTCAAAATTTTCTAGAAGTTCTTTTGAAATTCTCTGAATTCCATACATATAAAGTTTGAAACTTTCAGTTTATTAGTTTTTATTGCATTATGAACGTATAAACAAGTTAAAAGCATTATTTAAAAGTATTGCAAATATTTCTAAAGCTGTGATGAACCATTTACGCAGACATTCACTGTATGCTCGGTAAACATTTCGATATCAGTTTGTAGCTTTGGAATGCGTTAGTCTGTTAAAAATATTGAAGTTTCTCCCTGCCTGCCTGCCTGCCTGCCAGCTATATATCAAACAACATACCTGTGACTTCAAGTGTATGTAGAATAAAATTGAATTGAAATTTACATTTCCTACCCAGACAAACCATAAAAAAAATAGATTATCAATACAATATCGATTTATGCATGTATGTGTGTATGTATACATCCGTGTGCATTAAAATAGTTTGTACCTGTGTATGCAAAACAGCGCATTTATAGAAATACAAACCAATATCGTTTCATGGATGCTTTGCTAACCGATTCCAATGTTTTCCAACCAACGGCAACAAATTAGTATTGAATTGAAATTATTATGTTATTCATAGAAAAACTAATGCAGGAAATATGCGAACGAATATACTTAAATATTTCCAATTAGAAGTTTTTGTTAATGATAATATTCAAAGTATGTAGTATATTTAAGGGGAAAGTAAAGCCGGAATTTTTATGTTCTGAACCCTTACGATTGTTCTCGAAAAATGTATATGCATTCCTATTTTTTATTTTGAAAACATTTCGAGGTTGCTTAAAATGTCCCTTATAATTTACGTACATATTTAGACCAAAAACAAATTTCTAAGAAATGTCGAACACGTTCCGAACAGATTCCAAATCGCCTTCGAACGGATTGCATTAAGGCTGTGAGAAAGTGTCCCGAACTGACTACAAACCGGTTCTGACCTGATCCCGAACTGATGACGAAAGTGTCCCAAACTGATCCAGGAACAACTTATTTTTTTTTATTATTAAATTTCCATGTTTCAATTTAAATGTAGTTTCGATCCTTACAAAAACTTTGTGAACTTTGCATAAATCTGGGTAAAAATTCAACAGACTTTTATAGAAATTTAATATTTTTACAAAGAATTTTTATAATCTTTTTCAAAGGAGTTTTATAGTATTTTTAAAAGAATTTATGTATGCATGTTTTTTAAGTGAACCTTGGCGAATGGGACGGAAATGATGAGGTGGAACTCGTGCCAAATGAAATGATGGAAACGGAAATGGTTGAGTGGGGCAATAAGTACTTATTCTGCTCACCGTACCAGTACTCACCACAACTAAATTCACCAAATCTAAACTCACGACAACTGAACTCCTAAAACATAGACTCACCACACCTAACTTCAGCATTTTTAAAGCGGCGATGTCCGCGGAAATAATGACTGTACCCGAAAATGATTTAGGAAGGCAACAAGTGATTCTTATAAACTTTATACACCTAAACTCACATCACTTAAACCCACCACACCTAAACTCACCACATATAAAACGCAATACCTTCACCACGGCAGCTCTCTTCTAATCTCACCTGACCTGCTCTACACAAATCGACTGACCTCACTTTGTAACCTCCTTTCGGGCCCCCCCCCCTAAAGGTACATTTCTATATGTAAAAAAATGTATTTCTTAAATCGTGACTTGATCAATTGAAAAATACGAAAGGCAGGGCACTGTATTTTTTATATTTGC